>CM065171.1:0-600000 GCA_033026295.1 Channa striata
AAATTAAATAAATACAAGCTTGGCTTCAAACAGCATTTTCTCGCTGAGAAAAGGCGATTGCGAGCATAAAAGGATGCTTGAATTACATGCATTTACTGTCTTTTAAGGAAACATCCCACAAGCTTGTTTATATGTTCTGCTCAGTGGATTTAGGCTAAATAAGAAGGCGGACACAGTTTTTTTTTAGTTTGGTGCAGAAATTGTTCAATACAAGCTTGGCTTCAAAACAGCATTTTCTCGCTAAGAAAAGGCGATTGCGAGCATAAAAGGATGTTTGAATTACATGCATTTACTGTCTTTTAAGGAAACATCCCACAAGCTTGTTTATATGTTTTGCTGAGTGGATTTAGGGTAAATAAGAAGGCAGACACAGTTTTATTTGAGTTTGGTGCAGACATTGTTCAATACAAGCTTGGCTTCAAAACAGCATTTTCTCGCTGAGAAAAGGCGATTGCGAGCATAAAGGATGCTTGAATTACATGCATTTACTGTCTTTTAAGGAAACATCCCACAAGCTTATTTTCAGTCTCTCTTGAGTGGATTTAGACTAAATAAGAAGGCAGACACAGTTTTATTTGAGTTTGGTGCAGAAATTGTTCAATACAAGCTTGGCTTCAAAACAGCATTTTCTCGCTGAGAAAAGGCGATTGCGAGCGTAAAAGGATGCTTGAATTACATGCATTTACTGTCTTTTAAGGAAACATCCCACAAGCTTGTTTACATGTTCTGCTCAGTGGATTTAGGCTAAATAAGAAGGCAGACACAGTTTTATTTGAGTTTGGTGCAGAAATTGTTCAATACAAGCTTGGCTTCAAAACAGCATTTTCTCGCTGAGAAAAGGCGATTGCGAGCATAAAAGGATGCTTGAATTACATGCATAACACTGGATAGAGATAAACAACACTTTTTAAGGCAACTTCTGTGGTAGTGGCTGGTGTGCTGTTAATTATTTTTTACGTTTATCTTTGTCCAAGAACTTCCTGCTATGCATCAAGGCATTTGATGCTGGCAAGATTGTGAATTACCAGATCTCCACCTTTATCTCTACCATCTGTCTGATGTTTGGAAGCTATTACTGCCTCAATATCCACTATCCAATAGAATTAGCCTCATCACTTGAGTTCCTTCAGAGGCAATTGAATATCTTTTAAGTCCTTGTTTAGAGCAATACTAAGACTAATAAATCGTTGTATCTGTACACACTGATCTTCTCTAAAATATCTTTATATTTGTATTTATACCAAATGTTTTCTGGGCTCAGAGAGTATCAGACCTGTCCATATTATTGTGGGTGACTGGCGCAGTTGGTAGTGCGGTTGTCCACCAATCCTACAGTTGTTGATTTGATCCCCGGCTCCTCTGGTCACATGTCAAAGTGTCCTTGAGCAAGACACTGAACCCTGCTTAGTTACTCCTGGTGAGTGTCGGCCAGCTGCATAGCAGCTCCCCATCGGTGTGTGAATGAGTAGATAAGAAGCAGTGTAAAGCAGGTAGAAAAGCGCTATATACAGTAAGTGCAGACCATTTACCATTTAATGGAGAACTTGTGAGTCTTCAAGCAGAAATTATTATGCCTGTGTTCTGTGAACATCAAACCATGTCTGCATGAGACTCTGTCCTACCTGTCTTCTGCCAAGCCTGGACACAGTGACTTGGACATCAGTAGAGGTAAGTGGGAAGTTTATTGTACTTGCAAGCACAAGTCAAACTTAACTGGCTTGTCTAACACAACAGCCTCATCATACTTAGAAGAAACCAGCACTCTGGATTATACTTGCTGGTTAGATGACTGCTTGAATATACTATATACACATACTATATGTGTTTTTAGGCTTTTGTATCTTGCTTGCTGCAGACATTTTTCATTTCTAACATTTACCATAATACTCTGATTACAAAAATCACCTGGCAAACTAAATTCACTAAGATCCTTTTTTGTATAGTAGTTTGGTTTTTGAGATTATTGGACCTGTCCATATTATACATCTAATGGACAACTTGTGAGTCTTCAAGCAGAAATGATTATGCCAGCTCAGTTCCAGTTCCTTGGACATCACACCGTGTCTGTATGAAACTCTGTCCTACCTGTCTTCTGCCAACCCTGGGCACAGTGTTGGCAGATATTGATATTAATAATAATATCAGTGGAGGTAAGTAGTGAGTTTAGTGTAGTAAAGTGTAGTAAACAAAAGGTACTTTTGCACAAACCAAATTTAACTCAGTTTGTTTCACACTTGGTTCCTCTTCACCCTTCAAAGTGAATTGAACTTGAACTGAATTTAAACCTTGAAGTGAACACACAGTTTAAGGTTTGCTCTGGTTTCACTTTGCATTTTGCAATTATTTGTTTTTATTTAAAGGGAAAGCTACCCATAATCCAAAGTAGTAAAGGTCTGCTAGTAAAGGTTGCTCCACAGCAACTAATGTGAACAGAATTTAAATAGGGTGAGCAAAACCTTAGAACCACCTCTTCTTATAATGAGTCCAATACCCACTTTCACCTCAACAATAAACAGAGAGTGGAATTACCACCTTTCTGATATTTTCAACCTAAAAACTGAGAAATTATAGCCTTTTAAAATTTGAATTTATGGCAGAATCTATGCTTTCCATTAAATTGCGCAAAGTTATCCCTGATTGCTTTGTGGTTATACAGCAAATAGACAATTTTGTTTCAGAACAGGTTGCATCCAGGAAGACCAAAAGTGCTCATAAATTCAAGAGAATTTGAGAAACCCTTTTTCAGCGTACAGCCGACCGTGGTTGCTCATAGTTGGATTGACCGAAAAAAGTACTTGATAACAGGTGCTAGCCACAATTTTTGCTATTTTTGTCCATTGTCCATTCATTGGTCTTAGATATCAGCCTAATCATTCATAGAAAAAAAACATCCTGGAATGTAGTTATCTGATTATGTGACTGCTCGAATGTAGGCATATGTGTATTTAGACTTCTGCAGCTGGTTAACTCTGAATTGCACCTATTTCTAACTATTAATATCACTAAAGCTCCTTTAAGACCAGAAGAGTTTGTCTTTGTGTAGACATCATGCCCAAGCATTGCATCATTTTAAGTTTGTTTTATCTCTTTATTCTGGCTGCAGAGAGGATCATACCAGTCCAAGGCAAATACCTGATGAACAACTTGTAAGTCTTCAGACAGAACTTGTGACACTACAAGATTTAAGTTCCTGTCTCCTATACATGATGCCCCAGGGAGTCCGCATGTTGAGGACCGTCTTCAGTCGTGGACTCAGTGACTTGTTATTCCTGATCAATCAGGGCAAGTTGAAGATTTAGTTTGAGTTGCCCTTTACACTATACACACTTTTTTCAAGATTTTAATTCTACTTTGTGAGCACACAGGATAATACATTTTATATGCTAAATATCATAGAGAAAGAGTCATAGAGAAAGCTTAAGTGCAAACACAAATTCTTAAAAGTTTATCAATGAACATGCTTGAAAACGGATTTATTTCTTTTGAAATTAGTCATAGGCAGTTGTTAAAATCTATGACAATTAACTGTAAAACCTTATGGGTTCTACTGTATATTTTGCAATAACATACTGGCAACTGCAGCTGCTAGTACATTACTATACAGTTGAACTTTGCAATAAAAGCCAGTAATATAAGGTATATAGTTGTACCGTGTTTATCATAGAGAAAATGTAATTGGGTTTACACTACACCTGTTAATTAAAAATAGTTAACCGTGAACACATTTATATGTCTTTTATTTTTACAGCAAATACATGTAAACAGGTTTATAGTATATCTGTTTTGTGTAAATGTATATGTATGTATATATAAGCTTAGAATTTCTGCACCAAACTCAAATAAAACTGTGTCTGACCTTCTTATTTAGCCTAAATCAACTCAGCAGAATATGGAAATTAGCTTGTGGGATGTTTGCCTAAATTACCCAAAACAAAAAGAAATACTTTCGCAAAATTATGGTGTTAATACTGGTTGGATTAACTTGACCAAATGTTTGGTAAATGGAAACTTGTTATACTGTCTTGACTTACTTCTATACTTGTTGCATTTGCATTTTTTGGAGTTTTCAGTTGTTACTTCTAACTACTAAGTACCTCTAAGTACTTTCTCATTAAAATGAATGGAGAAATCTTTCAGCTCCTCTTCAACTTTGTCTTCTTTCAGCTGTCACTATTCAGACATACTTCAGCCTAAAGAAACCATTCAAACTTTAAACAAGTCACAAGACCTTCAGCTATTTTTCTTCCATTCAGCTTTTATTTATATCTCTTACGGTTTTTGAGATGTAGCAGTTTTAGTTTAGGCAATTTTTGGAGATTTTTTGTCTTCCCCATTAGTGTGTATAGCGTCTGCTAAAATGGGTGACATCACACGCACTAAAGCTTTTCAGCGACTTATTTTTTCAGCTTTTCTGCTTCTTTTTCTGCTTTCCTTCAATCACCTTTCATCCTTCCTCAACAAATTATACATCATACATTATACGTCTTTTCAGGAAATGTACACAGCGACAGGTCTTACGGTTCCTTCTCCATGTGGCCAGAAGCAGAGAGTGCCCTCTCAAACTCCCATTATAGCCCATTATAACGGAACTCCAGAAATGTCTCCTCAAATCCCAAATGAGGGCCGTTTTAAAATCGCCGCCGCGCCTTCATTTTATTGAGTATCTTCATATAAATTCCATGTGCGGTGAAGCCTTCTGACGCTCAAAAGTTCTTTCCCTTTGTTTCAAGCGCTAATACTTTTTCACTTATTGCAAATTTTGCAAGACTAACTCTTAGCTTTTCCTTTTAGCACGAGAATGACTAAGCAGATTTGAAACTGCCATTATCATGTTGACAGACACAGCTGCTTCTGGTCATGTGATCAGCCTCACAGCGGTGTTCAATCACGTTAAATGACACTTCTTATTACTGCTATTGCACAGTAGAGATGCACGAATGCACACACACTCACAGACACACACACACACACACACATACACACACACAGACACACAGGAAACAAACTTTCAAAATAAAAGCCTTTGTGATGTTTCTTTCAATTACTTAGCATCTATCTGCTAAAATGAGTTTGTGTTGAACTCTACCTACAATTGAGACACACACACACCCAGACCACAAAAGCTTGTTGATGTTTTTTTCACATTTTAAGCATCTACATGCTAAAATGTGTTTGTGGTCAAGGCTGAATAAGGGGGTCACACACGGACACTCACAGACAGGAAACAAACTTTAAAAATAAAAGGCTGCTTGATTCTTTTTTTCACTTTTTTAGCATTTAAATGTTAAAATTAGATTGTCCACCTACAGTGGACACACACACACACACACACACACACACACAGACAGGAAATGCACTTTCAAAATAAGAGTCTACTGGATTATTTTGTCACATTTTTAACATTTAAATGCCAAAATGAGTTTGTGCTTTCAGTCTGTCTGTAGTATTAAGTCCACGTTGCTAATTTGACAATTGTGAGAATTCTGTTCATATTTTTAAACAATTAAAATTTGTTTCAACTTTCAACTATTTTTAGGTAGTTCAGCTTCAATTCAGCTTATGTTGTACTTGTTTTACATTTTAATTATAATTTTCAGCTACTTTAAAGCAGTTCAGCTTCAATTCAGCTTATGATCTACTTGTTTTAAGCAGTTTAGCTTCAATTCAGAATATGTTATGCTTGTTTTACATTTGAATTATAATTTTCAGCTTTACGCTATTTTTAAGCAGTTCACATTCAGTTCAGCTTATGATCTACTTGTTTTAACAAGTTTAGCTACAATTCAGCTGATCTTCTACTTGTTACAGATTTTAATTGTAATTTTAAGCTATTTCAGCAAAAACACTTCAGCTTTTTTCAGCATTGCTGGGACACTTTTTCAGCTCTGAAGCATTTTTATGTGACATGGGGAGTCATGAGAAGAGTTTGCCTCTACTTTTAAATAAATATAAGTAGTTTTAAATGTATAAGTAGTGTCATCATTTGTCTTAACTATTTGAGCTTTTATGCAAATCACTGACAATCAAAAATTCAGTCTTGTACAAATAAAGACTCTAGTTAAGCCTTCATCTTCAGAAACAGACCTTGCGGCAGATCACGATTCAGAAGAAAGGATGTCTCATGTCTCTCTTTTTCCTTGAATCCTTTTTACATCTTTAATTTGAGGGACTTAGATGTAAGGAAATGAAAAAAAGTGAGGGAAAAGTTGATGCAGTTAAGCAAATTGAAATACAACCAGTTAAACTACAGGCTTCAATAATGTTTAAAAAAAAAAGATCATTTATGCGCCATCTAGTAATCCAGTATACAGTTCTCCTTAAATCTACGGGATGTACGCGCTAGGCTATCACTTTCTTATTGCAGTCACTGGGGGGCATCTTTGAGTTGTGTATCCAATTTAAATACGTCCACCAAACGACGTGCTGACGCGTCACACGCTGCTGCTGCTTCGAGGTTAGTTCCGTCAGCTGTGGGCGAAGCAGGAAGTTGCTAGTCCCTTATACGGCTAGTTAGCCCAGAACTGATAACAGTTAACGTTGTTGCTGCCGCTCAGCTATTAGTGTTTGTTTGAAAATGGATGATGTGGAGATTACAGACGTCGACGACAATAACGTTCCTTATCAGGCGGAGAAAACACTACCGAAAAACCAGGATCTGAGCGACTTCAGCCAGTTTGGTATTATGACACGTAACTTGATGTTCGCTATATAAGTACAAGCATCTTATTTCATTAGCTAAACAAGAGTAACGTTAACGTTGGCGTAAGATTATTAGCAAAGCAACACACTACAGCATGCTATT
Source organism: Channa striata (assembly GCA_033026295.1). Classification (NCBI taxonomy): domain Eukaryota; kingdom Metazoa; phylum Chordata; class Actinopteri; order Anabantiformes; family Channidae; genus Channa; species Channa striata. Next base: position 6,803 of record CM065171.1, read on the forward strand.
AGTTAGGATCATTTGTTTTAAAAATAATCGGTTGTTGCTAAATTTGTTGTTTAAAGCTACCAGCCACATTACCATTACCATGACATTGCGTTGTGGACGTGTTGTTGCATTAGGAAATTAACATCTCTGTGCTGTTGTCAGTAATACTTTGGGGTCTGACAAGTTTGAATTGTAATATAGTCTTAAAGTTCAAGAAGGATCTGTGTTTTGTATTGTAAAGCTGTTGTATTGTGGAAGTACCTTTCTGGTTTGTTTGTTCGTCTATGACGTAACGCTAACTGTTACGTCACCTAACGACGCACACTCCAGTGCGGTTACTAATGAATGATACATGTAAAGTGCTAGAGAAACGCATACTGCAAGATGCACGTTTCCATGGAAACGTCACATGGATTGTCGGGGCAGGGGATTAGGGAATACTGGTGTCCCGAAGTAGATTTTGGTCATGTATGCGCCGGCTGTTCAGTCTTGTCAATAAAAATGTGAGGCAGCTGGCAAATGTATGCAAACTAAAGGCCCAAAGTGCAAACAATTTGCTAAAGAAATACTCTGCTAAGTTACATGCAGATATACCACTTAGTTTTTTTACACTTTGCTTGATCCTGACATCAGTATGACTGAGTTACTGATTTTAAAAAGGTATTAAAAACATTGTTGATTGTGTTGATAACATGAATGTACAAGTCTACTCTAGATTTGTTCAGTGTACATCTCTTAATGTTTATGTGTACATAAATCTGTAGAATCTGTAGATTCAAGCAGAGCTGCTTCTGAACCCCTTATAGTCTGATTTCCTCTATCTATCCAGAAGAATTTCGTGCACTGTGAATGCCTCAAAATTATGGTCGCAGAATATAGTTCTTAAAGAAAAATGATGCAACACAAGAGTCAATTTTCTTCGCTTTAGGAGTTACATGCTTTCTTTGCATTTTTGTTTGCCTAGGTCTCTAGTTTTTAGCAATAGAAAACAAATGTTGGAGGATACACCAGTAAAATTAAACCTTTGAAACCTTTGATGACAAAATATGTGTCAGCTCAATTTATATTTGTGCTGTAATTTGGAAACAAACATAAAAAACTGACCAAAAAACATTTTTATAGTAATGAATATAAACTAAAGACGAAGTTCAGTGTTTTTATGGGGACTTGGTGTGGACCTTTTAACCACTTTATGTACTGACAACTGCTGTACACACAACAATATTTATTATATTGTTTACACAACATCATTTATCGATTGCTAACATTTATTCTGAAGAATTAGCTTCTGAAAAGTTACTAAAGCTGTTGATATATGCGATAGACAAAAAAGCAAAATGTTGTGTTCTGAATCGAGGTGAATTATAGGAGAGATAAAACAGAAGTGCACAAGTAATATAATTAATTCAAAATGATACATAGGTACATTATTTAGTATAAGAATGCTAGATGTAACTGTACTTTCCAACCCTGTTGTGAGAAATGCGATTTCACCCATTGCTGTTTGGTCTTAAGCAAGTACAAAGTTCAGAGACCGATCTTTAAACAATCTGCCATTGTAAAATAAGATCATTAGGAAGGGTGAAGAGACAGAAAAATACCATTTAAAATAAGAGATTAGTTAGGAAACTGAGTTTTTCTGTCATCCCAAGGTCTATGAATGTGATTTCTGTTGTTATCTCCTCACTTGTAAACCTGTTACAGAGATGTTGTACAACAGTGAATATGATGTTTGTTCCTGTCTTTGCAGCAGCAGAAATCCTCTCCCATTATGGTTGGTACCTTCTGATTTTGACTGTCCTGTTGTACTTGCTAATCCAACACCTGACCAAGAGAAGATCCCGTCAGAGCTCATCCTCACAAACATTGCAAGGTCAGCACAAGCAATACTTTATAATCTCATACAAAATCACCATGACAGCCAGGTAAAGGCAAACCAGTAAAATAAGATTCTCTGCAATACTGAGTAGTTTACATATGCTGTTCACAAGTAAACTTTAATCTTGATTAAAAGAATAGGTTTTGTTATAAGTGTGTGTGTGTTTATTTATATATACATATATATGCATTTCTTAAATTATTTCTTGTGGGGTCTATTGGAATTAACTAAATACAAATCAGAGGTCTCAACTGCTGCCTAAAATGTTTACATTACTTAATTTTTTACAACACAAATACAAACAATTTTTCTCTGACAACATTCAAATGGGGTTTTGGTAACAAGTTTATTAATTTAAGCATCATCTCAATGAGGTCCTTCTTATGTCTAAAAAGATCAACAGCTCGTGACTTGTCCCTTCAGGGGTCACCCCAGTGGAACTTGTTCACACGAGGATTTGGCATGTGTTCTTATGCCAGATGCCATTCCTGCCACAACCCTCCCTTTTTATTATAAATTTAATAATTTATATAAAATGTATATGATAATTTACAAAATTCATTTATATAAAAAGGGAAAAACGAAGACACTGACGCTTTAAGAATTCTTTTTGTTAGTTTACGTCTACTTGAAAAATATTTTATTTAAATAATGATTGATCAAATATTTTAAATGTTGTTTACTAAATGGATATCAACTAAAGCTAACCACATTCACACACATCGATTTAATCACAGTCTGAGTCAATCACTCTTGTGTCTCATAAATTATTTCTTGTGGGGTCTATTGGAATTAACTAAATACAAATCAGAGGTCTCAACTGCTGCCTAAAATGTTGACATGACTTAATTTTTTACAAATACAAACAATTTTCTCTGAGAAGATTCAAATGGGGTTTTCTAGTTTGGTCACAAGTGCAATTGTAGTTTATTAATTTAAGCATCATCTCAGTGAGGATATTCTTATGTCAAAAAAGATCAACAGCTCATGACTTGTCCCTTCAGGGGTCACCCCAGTGGAACTTGTTCACACGATGATTTGGCATGTGTTTTTATGCCAGATGTCATTCCTGCCAAAACCCTCCCATTTTTATTTTAAATTAAGTAATTTATATAAAATTTATATGATAATTTTCAAAATTAATTTATATAAAAAGGGAAAAACAAAGACACTGACGTTTAAGAATTATTTTTGTTAGTTTACATCTAAGAATATAAATATATATTTAAATAACTTTTAATCTTACTTTGGCAACTGTAATTTTGAGCATGTTGAATCAACTCTATTGCTTATGTGTTAGCATGTTAATTATATGCCAAAAACCTGCAAATCCTCCAGCTATTGAATTTTGGCATTTTCTTGAGAGATTACTCAAACTATTACATGCAGGTGAGATAACATGTTATGATTTGTAATTCTTCTTATTTATAAAGATGCTGCATTGGTGGCAAGAAGACAAGAGGCCATGGAAGCAGCTCGTAGAAGGATGCAAGAAGAGCTTGATGCCAAAGCTGCCATGTTTAAAGAAAAAAAGGAACAGGTGCAGATGTAAATTACAAGTTTGAAGGAAAAATGGTGGTCTGCCTATGAAATCAGATCTGAACTCAATCTGTCATGGATTTTGTTAACAGCAAGAAGAAGAGAAGAGAAGGCAGATAATTGAAATATGGGACAGTATGCAACAGGGCAAGAGTTACAAAGGAAGTACCAAGCTTTCTCAGGTTAGTCTTAAGTTAAATCACTGTGGCCTTTTCATCTGTCATCTACCATAGTTCATTTGATCAGGCTTCAATTTATCAATTTCAAAAAATTTTTTCCTTAAAAACTATTTTAAACAAATCATGTGGGGTTGCTAGGTGTGTGACGATACATTAAAATGTATCATGATTTGGTCAAATTTACCAAAATGGTAAAAAAACAATTGTAGTCAGTGGTTAATTGCTATGCTCTCCTATATCTGCACTGTATGATGATTTAGAGATACAGAATCTTTATCCTCACTCACTAGCTATCCAGAGCAAAATTCACAATTCATTAGAAAGTAGTATATGGCGATTTAGATCTACGTAAGCTTTCAGCATTCTTTTAGTAGACCCCTAGTAAAAGAAACAAAGAGAGGCCCAAAAGAGTGACTTGAGAGAAGAGTGACTTGAGTGAATTGTTTTAGGGGTTGAAGGGTGCCTCTATGGACTGCATGTGTCAGCTCTTTGTATAGCTGTTTGATATGACGGAGATCAGAGATGTAGGGGTGGGGGACTTTCAGTAAGCTGTGAGAGTTGCAAGAATTTTGTCCACATAGTGTACTTGAAAAATATTTTTTTAAATAATGATTGATCAAAAATTTTAAATGTTGTTTACCAAATGGATATCAACTAAAGCTAACCACATTCACACACATCGATTTAATCACAGTCTGAGTCAATCACTCTTGTGTCTCATTATTGCTTATCACTGCAGACAACAGAAGAGGCCAGCTCATCCACCAAAGTGCTGAAACCAAAGTCGAATAAGAAGACGCTTCACAGTACAGGTACGTGCTTCATGGGACACAAGAAATGGCTGTCAGCACTCATCTATCCATTTATCCATTCAGGGTCAGAGGTTCTAAAGCCTATCCAAGGTGTAATTGGGCGAGACACAGAAAGGCCAAAGCCAGCAGGTACATTGAAACCAGGGACCTTCTAGCTGTAGGCAGCAGCACTTACCACTGCATCATCAGGCTGCCCAAGCTTTTAATATTTGGTGGGGGAAGATATTTAAGAGACGGTAATTCACGGTAGTGTCTGTCTTTCAATTACAAGAAACATCCAGCGTGGTCAGTGGTTAAAAAAAAAAAGTAGCCGACAGAGAATTTTACCACTAGACGAATCTTGTGACCAGTGAAAACTGAGCAAAGGGTTGTACGTATCACATCTTCTATCCCCCTGCAATTTTGTCAAATTCTCACCAAAATAGTAAATTTCATTGTAATGGTAAGCTTATCTAAGCACTAACGTCCATGGCAGAGGTGTACATTCTTTTAAGTTCCTTGTTTGATGGATTAACCATTCCAAAAAGAGGAGAAACCATGCATATTTCCTGTACCAGCATTCGGAATTCTGTTCTGTGTTTTTTTTAGACTACAATCCTCTGACTGGGCAGGGAGGAGGCTCCTGCACCTGGAGACCAGGCAGGAGAGGACCATCGTCTGGTGGATGAGGCTAAAGAAAGTCAGACACTGGTCTGGTTGACCTCGGAAATCTGACAGCCTGATATACACACTGACTGACTGAACCAAGCACACAATATCACCAAGGCTCTGCTTTATTTTGCTTTTTAAACTTGCTTCATACTTGACTCTTAATCAGTTAGCCTTTTTGAGTTATGTTTTTAAGGGGGAAATGCCTTTGCTATTGAAAGCTTGTAATGATGCCATTCCTATAAATGGTCCGCAACCAGTAGGGTTGGTTGATGAATTTCACAGTCAGTGCGTTTTTACAATACATTTTAATATGTGTATAATATATTGTGTTAAAATGTACCACCATAGCTTTAGATGCCCCTATTGCTATAGAGCAATTGTATATTCTGATTACAAACATTTTGATCCAACAAATGTAAGGAGCTGAGTAAGGTAAGGTTGTTCACATTTATTTGCAATAAAAGATATGGTCCTAGTGAAACATGTTGCTTTTGTGTGTGTGTTTCTGCAACAAGGCCCCATGGAGATAAGGGCCCAGGTAGATGGCTAGGTTTAAACACAAGTTTAAAATTTCTGTGAACACGAATGCTCGCCACTGCCCAACTCTTCCACCTGTATGACAAATGTGCTGTCTGCATTTCATCCAAACAAAAAGGGACCTGATGAGATGGTCCTTCGAGCACTCAAGAGGTCTGCAGGGCAGCTTTTGGAAGTGTTCAATCTCTCTCTAAGGCTGAAAAAGTGCCCATATTACATAAAATGACCTATTGCATTTGTTTCCTTAACTGTAGCTGGCTCTTTATTTGATTTGGTGAGTGGCACCAAAGAAAGTTTACTGGTAAAATTCCTGTTTCCTCCTCTGATCTCTGTTCAAACTCGGGAACCCAGCACTTCCAACTGTTCAATGATGACTCCTAAGTTGTAAAGTTGTGCAGCAACAGCTGGTGATGGACTTAAGAAGGAGCAGGAAGACAACCATCAAAAGCCACTTTTCCACCAAAGGCCCAAGAATTTTTTTGTGAAACAATTCTACCTGATTAGAAGAGCATTGTTTTGTTTCCCTTGATTTGATTTGATAAGGCAGGCAGTAAGGTGAGGTGGGGGAGGTGGGATCAAGTCCCATGAGACCAACAGCCTGAACAAACCAAGTGGGAAGATAAACTCTTGTTGCACTGGAGCTGGAAAGTCTAGAGGCCATGGTTCAGGACAGTGGTGGACAAGATCAGTGCCATACATTATGAATCAAATGACATGGAGACAGATTATATTCAGTCATGCAAGATTGAGGATAAATTGTATATAGAAGTAAACAAGTTTACTTGTCTTGATAATTTGTCAGAGATGTCAGGCTGGATTCATTATTAGGGTTTAAGTATTTTGAAGTTATCTGGAAGTAGGAGACAAGGATGACTTGTCTTCTTCTTGTTAGGTTAGGTCTAAAAGTCTTACTATTTGAAATAGTTCAGCCTTATCTCGAAAAAGGTTAACTGCTATTATATGTCATATTATTTAATGAATATTGAATGATATATAATGCTATTAAATTGTTATATTTAAAATGTTAATAAGTTATTTTAATATATATGTTATTACAGTTAATATGTATATTATTATGTATTAACATAACAAGCAAAATACATTTTAACAATTTGTTATGTAATAATAAAATCCCCTATCCCCGAACTGACATTCAACAACCACATGAGGGGGCTCGAGACTAGAGAGCTCACAGACAATGCTGCGTTTGAGCATTTGTGATGTTCTGTCCAACTACACAATAGTAGAAAAAAATCAATGAAAAGTCTAGGTCCTTTATTTTATTTCTGTAGCCTAAATGTAGATTTCTGGGGGACGCTACCTCTTAAGCAGGGGCAAAGCATACTATTATAGTATGTAATAATAGGTATATAATAGTATAATAATAATAATCATCATTATTGTTATTATTGTTGTTCTTGTGGTGGTGGTTCTTTTTGCAAAAAAATCACTTGATGCGCACATGAATTTTGGCTGTTCTGTGCAGGCGGATTTTCTACATGTACCTTAAACGCGGCATCGTGAGGACGATTTCAACCAGCCACTCACAGCGTTTCTACGGAAATTCCATTGGGTCAAACCAGTTCGCGATCCGCTCTCTAGGCAGTCCGACATTCTTCCAATGGCGAAATAATGGCGAGAAAGCAACCGCTATTCAAAGCAAAGAAACGAGCTGCTACGTTTGCCTTTCTGCTCTGAAGTTTGCTACTTGTTGCCGGAACGGACACCTTGATGGTCAGAAGCGACAGTGACAAAGAACGGTTCAGGTGGCGGCTTCAAGGAGACTGCTGTGATGCTACGTAGGCAGCTGGAAGAAAAGGGCTTTTCTGCCATGGGAGAAAGTGTGTGAGCCCGGTTTTCTGCATACACGGGAGCTCTACCAGTCATTTTTTAAAATATTGTTTTATTGTTAATTTAGTTAGGAGCTGGTAAAGTTTCAGGGAATGGCAGGTCGAAACCGAAGAGCATGGTTTAGTGTTCTGTTGGGACTGGTTATCGGATTCACACTAGCTTCGAAATTCATTTTACCTTGGGCGACAGAGTTGAAGAAAGCTGGACAAAAACAACAAGGAAGGTTTGGCGGTTGTGGGGTGAAGGATGACGGCACAGATGGACGGCCTCCCCAAGATAACGGTTCACCGGCGACCGAGAAACCTGGATCCCGATCTAATCATTTCCTGTTCGTCGGAGTGATGACTGCCCAGAAGTACCTGAACAATCGAGCTGTGGCGGCATATAGGTATGTGTTGCGTCAGAACGTCGTTCTCTCCTTTCTCCTCTTTGCTTTTTCTAAAATATGGAAGGTAACGGTCCCCCAATCTCCGTTGAAAGCCAGCGCTAATGTGGCCTTCTGTCTACGCCTAACGCTAACGTTACCTGCCCCGTGGGCATTACCACAGCAATTTTCATTTTAGCCGTTGGATGCCCCCCCAGCCTTATGGTTTTTAAAGGAAAAGTAAACCCAATGGACAATTCACAATGGCACAATGGAATAAACGTAAAATGTGTTAGTAGCCTCGCGTGGTAACGTTATGCCGGAATTAACGTACTAGAACATTCCGGTTTAGCGTTTCGTTACCAAGGAACTTCTGTGGAACAGTCAAGTGTGAAACCGTTACTTTTTGAAATGTGTGCTGTAAAAAATGAACTTCCTCTTGACATCCAGTTAAGAAACTTAAGGTGGAGGCAACGCCAGCTTGTCTTAGAGTAGGAGAAATGTCCGTGTGATGCTAACGTATAGTGATAGGATGGGGTTTTTTTAACGTTTGCCGAAAGTTACATGTGGTTTTCTAGGACTAACAATCCATAGGCTAATTCAAATAGGCTTTGGTGAGTATATAAGTCCATTAGGGAATCTGAAGAATTAAGTTATATTTTTACAAACAATTCATTTATTTTTGTTCACATTTGTGACAACGGTAAAGGCCTAAGTAATAAAGCAGGCATTGAACGGAGGCATAGGTGAGTTCCAGCTGAGTAACTTATTTCAGTAGTATGACTTTGTATGACTTTGAGAAGCCTAAAGATGCACTTAGAGATGCCCCAAAATAGTTTTGGGTTCTACCCCCTAACAAAGTCTCTCTGGTCTGGGGGTAATCCTCTGTTGGGGCACTGTTGGGGCAAGGCCTGCAAAAGATGCCACCCAGCATTTCACATTTGGTGCATTTCATACTTACAGCTCTCCCTGTGAAAAGTAGAAAAGAAAGGAAAAGCACTTCCACCAAACATAGAAGAAGACATAGACAATAAACAAACCAAAAAGGAAGAATAAATGAAATGGAGAGGAGAGCGACTGCAACAGGCTGCAGCTCAGCACACTCACTAAGATGTAATTATTACATAGGATAAGAGGGAATGCGACCATCTGCCCTCGACCTTTGTGCTCACAAGATTTGAATCTAGTTAGTGTGCTTCCCCATTCACCATCATTAACAAAAAACTAAAGCAATGAATATTAAAGTGAATAAAATGTTCATGTTACCTCCTAGGTCACACTCTTTTACACTTTAAATAGGTTATTTCTCCTCTTTTAGTAGAGGAGCTATCACACATGGAAGGATAATGTTACTGTCTTTCCACCCAGACTATAAACATTTTCGACAAGTCACTGTGATGCATGTATAACTCTGACTCACTGTTTTACCACTGAGAAGCTTCCTCTTAAAATGGCAAGAAATATTTTTGGCTCACCTGTAGATTTCTACCAGTTTCCATTGGCCCCCAAAAATTAAACAATCAAATACACTTAAATTAGTTAATTTAAAAATCATTAAAATTAACTTTTAAAACAATTAAGTAAATTTCAGTGTTTTAAAATTAACTTTTAAAAAAATTAAGTAAATTTCAGTGTTTTTGGCTTATAGCTAATGAAAATAAAAAGTCAAGTATCTTAAAATTTTCTAATATAATTAGTTTTTGCAGCTTGCAACTTGCTATTATTATTATTGCAGTCTTCCGTACGTTTCTCAATGCACGTGTAGTCCTAAACTCTTACAGCTAGAAACATCATTTTAACTCTTTGTTGTTAAAATATGTTTGGAGAGGTAGGCTATTAATTTGTGTGCTGATAGCTATTGCAGAATAATTTATATATTTTAAATTATTTTTATGTTGCAATGAGCTCTATGGGAGCCTTTGATGCCTTTCATGTGGAGAGGGTTCCAATTACTTTCTGTGCAGATAGCTAATTGTCTTACATGTTTTCACACAGGAAAGATATCAAAGACTGCATTCTATTAACTTCTAAATTGTTCAGGGCTTCCAATCCCAGCATTACTCAGTTTTGTAGCAGCTGTTTGCAGCAGCTAGCTTTTAGCAATCACATACATTTTCTTCAGGAAATGCAGCACTCTGGTTCCTATTGAAATTAAATTAAATTAAAGGAAATAAAATATTTAATTGTATGTGTAAGGAATCTAGAATATGAGACTTTCACTTTTGAAATTAATTAGGAATCTATTTTGCTATTTTATAATTTTACTACAAACTACATGATACAAATACAAATACAGTAATATTTCATAGTATTTTTTTATGTCTCCAAAAATAAAAGGTAAAGAGGTTCTTTTCCTTCTGAAAAGTAATTCCTCTGGTAGATTTAAATGCTGGTTCTGATACCTTTAGCAACAATTACATTGTAATACTTTCATAACTATCCTTGACATTGCTGTGGTGGAATTCTGCTCCCCTCTCTCTGCAATACTGCTTTATCTAAACCACACTGGAAGGTTTTTAACAATGTTGTCTGTTTAGTGTCATACCACAGTCAGGACTTGCACTAGATCTCTCCTTCCATTTTTATTCCTTTATTTATTTTAACCATTCAGAGGTGGACCAGCGTCAGTGTCATTGATCATTGTCTAGATCACTGTGCTTAAGCTTCAAATTTATGGCAAATCATAGCATCCCAAGCTGGGGCTTCTTTAACCCTCTTTTTTTCACAGCCACCTAATAGAATAGCACAAGTGATATAATACTTTATTGAAAGTCTTCAGTACTAAAAAATAAATGCGTTCATTATTTAATTTTCAGCGTCTGAGGTCAGATCATAGCATGTATCACAGTATCACACATTTTACTCTAAATACAGCAAAGACTTGCATTATTAGTCAACCATTGCACTATTATCTAATAATTAAATACATTAAGTACATTGTCTAAAAATACCTCTGTTTCGCTCCTCAAGACAAAAAAGTTATTGCAGAATTTTTTATGGAATGTATTTTTGCTATGTGGTAGTTTGTCTACAAGTCCAGCTCACTCTGAGCAATCTGAAAGTACATTTTGTAAAGATAGTTCTTATTTCAAATTGAAATTATGACCACACCCATAGTATTCAACTAGCTAATGGGTACTTGTATTCATTTAACAATGTATTCACAGTTTAGTGTATGAGCTTCAGACTGCTCAGTTAACATACCTGGGAAAACTCCACATGCATTTGATAGCTTGATGTCCTCACAGATTGCTCATGTATCCGCCCTTACATGCTAAATAATTGTAACATTTACAAAGAGAAATGTTCTATTGTCTCTGCCTATGTCACCAAAGCCCAATTACTGTGATGTTTGCTCTGAGGCTCAAAGAGAGAGAGAATAATAGAGTTAGCCAGATAAAATATGCAAAATAATCTGTTAACTAGCAATAAAAATATAAGAACTGATAACCCATCTCTATTTTTAATCTCACTTTCTAATACAATACTTATTAGTGACCACAGTAGAGATGAGAGAGGCCTGTAGTTCCTTGAATGTTTTCATTGGCTTTTGTGTTACTTCCTAGGTGAGTCATCACTCTGAGTAATTTTGGAAACTTGGTCATTCCTGCAAAGGTTCCATTAGGCTAAGATATCCCAGTTTGGAGATAATATATCTTGCTGAGGTTCTTGAAGACTCTTAGCCTTATATATGGCTTCTTAACGTCCCAGAATGACATATGTCAGTTACTTTTTTCATTTTCTTTTCTGGAACTTTTTTTGACTGTGCCATTTTGCTGTGATCTTTTGCTTTTGCAGCAAACTAGAATTAGCTAAAAGTACTGTATAGTATGAACTTCTTGTAGATGGTATGAAGAAATTAAACTTCTGATTAAACATGCATTACTGATATTTTGATTAGACAAAACTTGTGTATTTATTTTAAAAAATACACAAGTTGATTCATTGTCTGACTAAAGAATGCATTTCCCACTGAAACAATAATCTGTAAGACTTTGCCTACCTGCAAAGTTGTGTTGCACATGGGTGCTGTGATGTAGTAAAGATTAAGTTAATTGTTTGCAAATTTAAGATGTTCCATTACTTATCATTGCATTTCCACATCCCTGCTTGTTCAAGCTTTGTTTTTAGTTGCCCATTTCACATGCATCTGACAGAAACGTGTTCACACATCTGTGCATGTATGAAACAACCAGTATTAGCATCCATGTCAAAATCAACACTGTAGCATCTCTTGCCCTTTAATTATATAGCTGTCTACAGCAGCTGATTGAGAGCTCATTTTGCTTGTTGCGCATAACTATGACATTGAGCATGTTTTTACCCTTCAAATGTCTTCTGTCTATCATCTGTAACTGTATAGAGATGTGAGCTATGCTATAGGAGAATGTATCAGGTGTGACACTGACAGAGGACTGCAGCTGCTGCTAATAGCCTGCTTCGGTTATACAGCCTTTGAAGACAGTAGTTTCACTGCTGGGCATCAGAAGATGTTACAGTGCTTTCTATAACCAGTAGACAATGCTCCAAGAACTCTCAGGACCCATGGAAGTCTGCATGAAGTCAGTTTATCTAGCTGCTCATTGTCATTGTTCATAATTTATGACTCTGCTGTCTGTTCTCACCTAAAAGCAGTCAACTACACATGTGGACCACATGTGTGAACACAGATGTAGTGTAATATATACATGACTACCAGAGTATAAAGGCCTGCAATTGCAGGTGATTGTTCAGTTTCACAAATAATCCAGTTTTTGTAATCTGACTGTCTGTGTGTGTTTGTTTATAGGACGTGGGCACAGACAATTCCAGGTCATGTGGGGTTCTTCTCCAGTGAGGGCTCTGACACCTCCATAAACATTCCTATAGTGGCTCTGAGAAATGTGGATGACTCATACCCACCCCAAAAGAAGTCCTTTATGATGCTTAAGTACATGCATGACAATTATCTCGACAAGTATGAGTGGTTCATGAGGGCTGATGATGACGTCTACATCAATAGTGAGAAGCTAGAGAGCTTCCTGCGCAGTCTTAACAGCAGTGAGGCTATCTTCTTGGGACAAACAGGCATGGGGGCCCGCGATGAGCTGGGGAAACTGGCCCTTGAGCCTGGTGAGAACTTCTGCATGGGAGGGCCAGGAGTCATCATGAGCCGTGAGGTCCTCAGGAGGATGGTGCCCCACATCCGAGAGTGTATACAGGAGATGTACACCACCCATGAAGATGTTGAGGTTGGCCGGTGTGTCAGGAGGTTTGCAGGTGTCCAGTGTGTCTGGTCCTATGAGGTAAGATGGCTTCACCTTGTTTTCACGTTTCATTGGTTATACATTTTCAGGTACAGAACCAACAGACATTGGAAACTTAAGGAAACAAATGCAAAAACATTTGAGAGCGGTGCTATAAGCTATCTACACTTAAGTGTTTCCTGTTTCACTTAAAGTTTCCTGTGAATTTCAGTTAAAGTTTAGGGGATGTTGTGACAACTTAACTGTACCTGCTGAATTTTAGAGCATTCAGTCATTGTTGAGACTTGTGGAAGTGTTGAGATTGTTGACTATAAAAAAGCTAAGCAAAACCTTCAACCAAATCAGCTCACCACTGTGGCCTTGTGCTGGGGCAAAGTAAAGAAAGAAATGCGGCAGCCTTGTCATCAGAAAGTGTTTCTGTGTTTACACTAACCTGCCTCTCCTCTGACATGTCTAGGCATGGCTTTTCTATAGACCTGTTGGTGAAATGACTGATATTCACATGAATCAGAGCCCTTTCAAATGAATGCAAATTACACAATAATGTGGAGGCTTGATTTAAGACGCTAGGAGGTAACAGGTCTGATGTTTGAAAGATAACAAATGTGTCTGTCTCATCTTTCAGAAACAATGCACATTTTCCAACGTGGCTATAACATGACAGTGTTAGCCAAATGATCATGTTGAACTGTTGTCACTTGTTCAATTCTTAATTAGAAAAAACAGAACAAAAGTCTGAAAACAACCAAGGCAAGTATTGTGTATAAACGGATGTACAGGCAATGCAGTTAATACAAAACAATGTAAACAGTCAGCACAGGTTGTTCAAGCACATAAAACCACATTACAAAGATGACCTTAGTTAAACCAGTGTGGGCTCGCTCCAGAATTTGCCCGCCACAGTGTCAGTTTGTAACAGGTGGGTGTGGTTTCCCTGTCTTTTAAATTTGGAATCAAATGACAAACAGCCAAGCCATAAACTGGGAGCATGTACTCACTAGGTATGATGGTAGTTCTGGTTTGGTTTATTTTTTAAAGCAAACATTTGCTGACTCTCCCTATTTTGGATCCACTTTAGATATTACTAAATGATCTGCATATAACTAAATGAATTTGCAAGAAACATGAAATGCTGCAAACAGAACTAAGGTGCTTTTTTTTGCTCCCAGCCATCCTGGTTTCTTCTCCAGTCTCAAAGTCGTATTTATTGTCAGTTCTTCCACATGTACAGCACATAGAGATAATGATACTCTCAGGCTCCTTCTAAAAAAGAGAAAAATAATAATGTACCTAAATCTGTTATGAGGGCTGCTCTTGTTGCGACACTAGAATTTCTGGGTGCTAATTGTATCATGACATTCATAGGTTATGGATTGATAAGCTTAAAAACATAACCTTATGTTCTCCAAATTGAAGTAACGTATGAGAATACTAGAGCTTATGTGGCAGAAGCATCACTCGTTAAGGGCATTGAAATTTGGGCACTATTATTGCATATACACGGACCTAAGTAACCGGGTTGTTTCTGAACACAGTGTACGGGATCCGGAAAACCTAATTCCCCCAGATAAATTTCTGTTGGAAGTATTTCTGCTTTCTGATAAGAAAGCCATTTATACACTATTTGGCTTTGTCATACACATGTGTAGTTGAAAAAACCGAAGCAGCTAAGTAAAAGGCTTAATGAAAGGAGAGATCACTAGTGGGCAAAACCCTTCATTCTGTCCAGCAGAAAATAATCAAACTCAAAGTGCCTCGTAGAAGTCTAAATATCTCCTTTCCTATGCAGATTTTTACAATTTAGACAGTTTCTGTTATGGATTAGCTGCAGGTGTCTCTGCCTTTTTTCCTTTCTCTCCCCCTCCACTGTAACACAAATAAACACACACAATTGAAAAGTCAGAAAGCAGTAGTATCTGTACAGTTAAAATTTGTGCCCCAGGGTTCCAAAATAAGTCAGAGGTGCAGGAGAAATTAGATTACTTTTCTATTGCCTGTAAATGCAAGTTTATAGTTTGTGCATGTAAAGGGTATGTAAATGCTGGTCCTGAGAAAGCTGATTTTTCTCAGTACCCTGATTACATAACCCTACAGTTTACTACATTCACGTAACCTATCCAAGTTAAATGTACTAGTTAAGAATGGGTCCATGTTTTCCTCTTATCTAGTAATCACAGGACATTTTAGACTGTTGTTAAAACTGTTTTCTTTCCTGACATTTTTTTTTACATAAAATCAATCTGTTTTTACCAATATACGGACAGTACATAGACATGTCTGCAACCTAATAAGGTCCATACGTTCTGTGATAGTTCTGAGGTGGTATAACACAAGGCATGCAAATGACTAAGGAGTGAAAGAGACTGTAGTTACTGAGTTCTGTACTGCTTTTTTAGCACAGGAAAGATAATAGAAGAGTTCAATATGGATGATACAGCATTATGATGTTTCCAGTGAGGTGTCTGTGAACACTGGTGAGAGGTCATCAGCACACTCCCCTAACTAAAGTGGAGACAGAGACTGAATTTACATGCACTTTATGCACTCCATGATGCTCAGAGAAACCAGCTTTCTCGGGTAACTGGGGAACAGTGTTTACATGGTATCCCAAAGTGGCATGCAAACCAGCGGTCTTGGGGCAGGCTTTAAGTTTAGCTCAGAGCTGATTAAAAATTCATCCTGTATTGCTACTGCATCACTTTATCAAGTTTAATTATTTTTTCATGTAAGAAGTTGCTCCTTTAGATGTATCCATTTGTCCAAACAGATTCTATTTGTGATTTTACATATTTTATTGATGCTACAAATTACCTTGGATTCACACAAAATCAGTAAAGAAATACAACATCTATTCTGTAACATTTGAAATTATTTTGTCACTGTACATCAACTATTGTACAGTTGTGTTTCAGTACTTAGCTAAGCTGCTGCTGTCAACAAGGACACTGCTGCCCCAATTGCAAATAGTTCTCCCATCCTCAGGGTCCAGACTCCAAGTTCAGACTTGCCAAGTCTCAAATTCGTAAGTCCATACTTTGTATTGAGACACACCTCCTCTCTCTCTTCATGTGCGTGTGTGTGTTCGTGTCACAGCAGACTGACATTGCAGGGGGAGAGAAAGGAAAGCTACATAAAACGGGGAGACATTGCCCGATTAACTTATCTCCATTTAATCATTCTTTTACTTGACTTACTGTCTGCAGTCTGTAGTTACACACATGCGCTGTTGGAGCAGATTAGAAACTTGGTTATGTGTATACATGGCAAAGTAATCGCTGTTCTCCGACAGAAATATACCTGGGGAAACCAGGTTTCCCTAATCCCCTACCCTGAATAAGGAAACCAGGTTTTCCTGTATACACGGCAGTTAAGTAACTAGGTTACAGTCAGCTTTCATGGGAAAGCTGATTTCTTAAGTCCATGTAAACACACTCAAAATTGGGGCCAGCTCCTTTGCAGGGCTCAATCATCTGAATATCCTGTAAGTGTTAATGCCCCTCTCCACAATAAGTAAGGGTCTTTGATGTGGTTTGAGATGTTGCAGTGGGGATTGTGGCGTGTGGGGTCTTCTATAGTGGGGGAGCTGTAGAAGGTGGGTTGGAGGTGGAGTCCTGGGTGGTTGCAGGTTTTGTCAGGTCTAGACCTTTTTCCTTTAAATTGACAAAGGAACTCTATGAGTTCAGTTTAGTGGTAAGCCTGAGATCATTTGTGGAGTCTGGGGTTTTAGATATATAGTGATCTGCCTAAAGCCACTCCTAACAACAGGTTCACCAGAGAGATGTCAGAGTATGTCAACCCCTTTCATTTCCCTGCTAAACCTGTATTTTGCCCCTTTAAAACTGTTCCTGTCCACACCCTTTTAAGCAGGGTTTGTCATTTCTGTAACTCATTCTGGTTTGCCATGAGATACAACTGTCCTCACAGAAGCTGAGTGGATGAGTACACATCATAGTCTCTGTGTACTCATCCACACTGTTGGTTGCAGAGTTTTAAGGCATACTGGGAGACATTCTGCAGCATCACTGGTCAGAGATTTAGACAGCTTTAATTTTTGTATGTATGCAAAAATCAGGTAGACCATGACCTGGTTAAAATGGTATAGAGCTACCTGTGGGACAACGTGAAAGCCTTTCGGGCTGTGATGTAGCAGTGGTCTAGAATACTGTCCTCTCCTGTCCAGCATTTAATAAAATTTGTTTCTGGGTAGGTCTCATTGTTATATGTGACATGGTAGCCATTGTATTCCTTTTTAAGAATAATAACTCCTTTATACTCTTTTACTGATTTTTCACACTAGGTGATTTCACATATTTTTAAGAAATAGAGATGATTTTATTTTATAATTAAAAAGCACATTGTTAAATATTAATATGCTACGCAATGCTGCTGTCTCAGTGTTAAGTTTAGTTTTTTTCTTCAAACATGCTAGACCAGTCATGAGCACTGCCTCGACAAGCTCTTGACTCTTTTCTTTACACGTTGATTGCTCTCAATAGGGTTCTGAACTTCTAAAATGTAAAGGGGTAATGGTATTTTACTCTTTGAATCCCCTCTTCCTCATTTGATTCTAAGTCTGTTTTAAATGGATGAGTGGTGCCCATTTTCTCTTGCATTCTAAGAACTGCCATAGTAATTAAACATTACTTAACTGCAATAATAATTCCTCGACTTTCTGCCATCAATAGTTATGGACAGCATATCAGCGCTAAAAAAGGTATTGCAGTGTTCTGTTGTTAAAAACAGCACTATTTCATTTTATTTGTATCGGGACTAAAAGGATGACAGTGTTTAAAAGAGCCTGAGTTCTGTTGATGTGTGAAAGCAGAACAGTTTCTGTTTGAGCAGCTTTTTATTTCCACAGCTTGTCTGCAGACATAGCGGACGTGCCATTTTTTCCATCAAATGTGCAGGCAGATGCCATGCTGAATGAGAGTTCAGAGGGGCTCTTCCCAACAGCCAAAGTTGCCAAAGTTGATTTTTAAAAATGTATTAATTTGTTGAAGCTAACATTGTTGGTAACCCAACAGATCTGATTACTGTAGACCAAGGCTTTAATAATCTTACAAAACACACAGAACAAGACTTAATAGTTCCATGAAACACTTGATAAAGGTGATGAAGCTCAAACCCAGAAAAAAGCCTGCGCACTAGAATAGTGAATTAAAGTACTCAAATGACTCGATAAACCTCCTTGGAGAGCTGTGCATTCTACTAAGTTGATTTTCTATTTTGTCAGAAGATATTTATTTCATGAATGATTTGTTAAAATTCTGTTTTTCTGTGTTCTTCCATCTAGTATGGAATATATTAAAGATATATTAATCTGCTAGCTGAAGTCATAAATATTATAAATTAGTTATTATAAATAGATGCTCTACCATCAACCTAACCTGTATCTCAGTTGGTAGAACATGTTGGTAGAAGTTTTCCTGGACACATTCCATAGGGTCCTTGGCAAACGCTGAAACCCAAGTTGCCTACGTGAGTAGCTTTAGATAAAAGCAGCTGCTAAATGACTAATTGTAATTGTCTCTAAATAAACTAATAGATACAAAAAGTAAGTTATTTTCATTTTTATTTTGCAAATTTTTGACTGACTGACTTACTAGCAGATAGTTAGCACTGCCACCTCACAACTAGAGAGACTCTGAATAGATGATGGATGACTGATTTAATTAAAGGGGTAAATAGATAATTTATCTTGTAGCAACAAAGTATTCACAGATTTCACAATTGTGCCACTTAATGCATCATACTCTGCTTTAAAGGAACACATTGACACATAGTAGGAGAGCCACAAACATGATGACGTCATGTTAAGGTAATGCATTCATTTACTGTGACTGGTCATTTTTTATCTTTCATTTACTGCAGACTTAATGGTGAATAAGTCACACAATCATGATGATTTTAAATACCTCAGTTGGAACATTCATTAAGACATGTTTCTTGCCATAATGCATGCATGAAATGATCTTATGTCCTGATAAAATAAGATTACTTGTGTAATTCATTTGCCTTTCACATTACTGTTATTATTGTTATAATCAGGAGGATTTTGTCTGTGTGTTCTGTATGTATCTCTGTTGGGGTGAGGAGGACTCACCAAAATGTGGTGAGTCTTTTGTATTTTAAGATTCTGTGGCCACCCTGTGTGCTTCTACTCTGTCCTCACCAGCGTCTTTGCATTGTGCTAAATGTAGGTCTCAAAAGTTGATACAATGGAACAAATGTTTACATGCAAAAATTAAGACAAGACTTCTGAATTACCTGGAATTATAGCTCAGTATAAAGTGCAAGCTGTGTGTGGCTGTAGTTGGAGTCAGCAGGTATGCAGCATGACGTTTTGATAGGGTATTATAGATCTAGCTACCACCACTGAAACCTGAAAGCGCCTTGATTACTATGGGTAAGATTTTTTAATTAAGTATTTCTGTAGTTTCTTTCATGATTCTGTCATTTCTCACTCTGTAAAAGATTTGGCTGTTCTGAAATCTAGAGAGGAGGTATGTACTTTCTTATGCAAAAATCAAATGACAGGCTTGACTAAATAGTTCTCATAATGTGCAAGCAAACATTACATCAGGGCTATTTTCACAGCTCTGCCGCTGCACAGACCATGTTCTGTTGATTCTGCATCTATGCTGATTTTCACTGGTGACAGTCTTATTTACTTACTTAGATTATTTACTTATTATTATTATACTTTTATGGTTAGGTGCAAGTGTGTGCTCTCTTTGGGGAAACAGACTTCAAGAGAAGACAGCTGTGTTTAAAGCTGAAGCGTGTATGATTCACAGGGCCTCACTCTGTAACACAAAAGGAAAATCAGTGGACTGAGTCTTTTTGTAGATGTAACATGAATGAGACATCTTCTCTAGTAAAAAGATCAGCTGGTCTCACATCTGCTTCACCGATTTATTTTATTAATTCTTTTTATGCTATTAAATCCAATGGATAAACTGTTAATTGTGTATCAGGACCTCTAGTATTTGGAGCAAAATAACAAAATAATATGATTTAAAGTCAGTCTGTATAAACATTTATTATCAACATATAATATCCACTCTGTTGCTATGTATACAGTGTAGTTTTTTTTACCGTGTATACCGAAGTATATTTGGCACACAACATCTTTGAGTATGAATTAAGTGTAGCTTGATTGAATTTTGAGGTTGTAGCTGCAGGTTGTGAATATGTTATGCTACCACTGAAAACTCCAAACCTACAGATTGTTTTGTATTGAAGCCTGATATTGGTAAGAGTTCAGCTTGGGAAAACACACTGCCTGGCCAAAAAAAAGGTCAGGCACTCTTAATATTTTGTTGGAACACCTTTAGCTTTGATTACGGCACGCATTTGTTGTGGCATTGTTTCAGTAAGCTTCTGCCGTGTCACAAGCTTTATTTCCGTCCAGTGTTGCATTAATTTTTTACCAAGATCTTGTATCGATTTTGTCAGACCACTGCTCAAGGCTTCCCTAGCACATCCTAAAGATTCAGTCGGGTTAAGGTCTGGACTCTTTGGTGGCCAATCAAACTGTGAAAATGATATCTCATGCTCCCTGAACCACTCTTTCATGATTTGAGCCCGATAAATCCTGGCATTGTCATCTTGAAATATGCCTATCCCATCAGGGAAGAAAAAATCCATCGATGGAATAACCTGGTCATTCAGTATATTCAGGTAATCAGCTGACCTCATTCTTTGGGCACATAATGTTGCTGAACCTAGACCTGACCAACTGCAGCAACCCTACAGCCTGACAGTGTATTTGGAATGGATGAAGGCATTAGCAGATTTTCCTTTGACAAATTTAAAAGAAATTAGAGACTGCTTAGAATTTTGTCTCATGAATAACTTACTAACTAACTAACTAACAAGGCATTTGTTTCATTTGGCCTAGTTTCACACACAACATGCCTGGCACCTTACAAAAAACAACGTTAATTAAACAAACCCACTGAACCAACATAATTTAACAGTTAAGACAGAACACTGGAAATTCAAATAAATTACAATTAACATAAACTTATTACAAATTGAATATTCTGAGAAAAAAATTCTGCCACTGTGTCTTTATGAAGGACCCACTTCGTTGTCTCCCTTTGTTGCAATAAAAATGTAACATTACCTACAATATAATCCATCTAGTATCACTTTGATGGTCCTATCCCTGCTTAAGTGAGGGCCTAATATTACGCTTAACAATACTCATAAGCAATTGTTTGCTTTATTGACACTCTTATTTCCTTAGTTTTATTAGCCTTTAGAAAAATAATCAATTTAGATAAAGATTTAAATTCATGTGTGTTTTTTATATATTTTAGTTGAGTGAATATGTGTAATTTTTTTTCTCCTTGGTCTATCTGCTGCTACATGAACTATTTTTTTTTTTATCATGTCAAACTCATGGCAACTTAAATGAATCTGACACTTATCCTTTCAAACATCACAGAAGTAAAGTGAATTTAAGAAAGGAGATCATTGTGTTTTTCATAAGGCCTATAGTCTCTGGTAGTTCTTGGAAAGCCTTGCAGCAGGCCAGTTTGCCAGGCTGAGGTTAACCCTGCTGGGCTAGCCTGGCCCACTCAGTGCAGTCAAAGAGAGGGAGCTGCAGGCTCCTCCTCTGTATCAGCCCACTGCCAGCTCATGCTCCTGGTTTTCTTTTTTACAGCACCTCCTTTTTCCCCCTCTAATTATATGCTTACCAATTCTGCCAGGACTGAGGAAGCAAAATGCTGGCATTTTTTCTCATTTGATTTGTGCTTTCACAAAGCTAGTTCTGGTTAGCCACTTTGGGTGAATTAGCATACAGTTTAGACATGTGAAACACATTGAGACAGACTAAATGTAACTATTAAACATATTAATGAAATAGTGATGTGACATGGAATAAATGTGAGTAGTGCCTTTGTCATGTTTATATTCATGCACTATTGGCATATCTACTCCCTTTGGGAGAATTTTAAAGAGCGTTTCAGATCACACTACGTTAACCATATATGAATTTATATTACTTAATGTTAAATTTAAACTGTTTGCAATGGTACAACTATTCCCCTTTTACACATCCCTCTTTCCCCCAGACCTTTATTCTCTCCCAGTTTATGGTCTGCTTTCTCCTCCTGCTCTCTTGTACTCTGTCTTGTAAGCAGCCTTCTCCCCTTCCCTGTCTGTTTGGCCAAAGCTGCTGGCATTTACAAGCACTCTAAAGCTCTCCAGAGCTCTGCCACTGTAAGCCTTAGTCATATGCATGGCCTACTCCTCTCCCTCCAAATGTTTTCCTTTCTGCCTTCTTCAACCATAGGGTTGAAGTGACTGCTGGAAAACCTACGAGAATATTGGATAATGTAATGACAAAAGACACAAAATGGTTAATTTGTGCAATGCATAGTTGAATTTTTAAAAAATATATTATTTTTCTTCAAATTATTATTATTATCTGTAGAAGAGTACAATAGACACATTAGAAACATTTAGCGTAATATGCGTTTTGCTCGTCACTAAATCAGCATGTTTAGCTCAGGATCAAGTTGCACTCTGGTAATATTAGCTTGTTAAAACCCTGGCCACTAGCCCAGTTGGAGGGCCAGCCATCTGCTGACTGCAGAGTCATTCTATGCCCAGAGCCAGGTTTGTTGTCAAGCTGGAAAGTATATGTATGCTGTTCATTTTGAATACAGGAATATGAAAAGAAGATCCAGTAGGAGCCAAGAAAGTTGTATTTAAAATAGGGCTAAACAATGTAGAAAAATAACTAAACTGTTTTTACAGAGCAGTAATGAAACATGTCTTGTCTGTATTATTCAAAGCAAACAACACACAGTCGAGACTTATTCTTTTTTCAGTCTTATATAATTCTTATATTATTCTTTTTTTTGCATTCTGTTAAATTGCTGCTGTAAATTATTTAAAAGTAATAAATCGTTTAGCTCCCATTCCCAACATTAAACACGTGTAATTATTGTACATAATAAAAGATAACAAGGTGATTATAGTTGGTATAGTTGGCATTTCTCTAATTTATAGAGAAACGCCCCAAAAATTCCTTCAGTAAACACAATGGAACAGTGAAGAGAAAAGCTGCCCTAATGAAAGAAATCTCCTACACAATCAGGCTCGGGTTGGGTGGGCAGGCTCAGGGTGAGAACCACGGCCCTTTTTACAACGCCCACAAGATGGCTACATTGCCACCTGCTGTAAAATGAACGAAATGACTCAAAATGATTCGTTCATTTTACTGTTCGAGAGTTAAAGATCTGAGTCAATCCAAGGAATTGAATTTCCCATCTCTAGAACACAACCAGGAGCGACTGGGAACCAAACCACTGACCCTGTGGTTCTTGGATTTAACTGCCTTACCAAACGATCTACAGCCAGTGACTGATAGAGTCAAACGGGTTTAGCTTGTAACATTGTTTCTGTTATTTTCATGCCAATTCATTATTTTCTTATGCAAACAGACTGGCCCAGCAAGCACTTGTCTGAGATTGTGTGGAGGGAAAGATTAGCCCATTTAGTTTGGTTAATTGGGCTGAGCTGCTAACAGCTTGCTGTTGGCATGGCCTGGCTGCCATTACTCCTCATTATGTGATTTTCAATCTTTTAATGTCCATGGCACCTAAAACAATATTAAGAACTAAACCACATCCTAATCTAATGCTTAAGCAAAACTTGAATAAACATAGTTGTAAGCTCTCTCCAGAACTACACCTTTTTAGTTTTTACCAGCACACCACCAGTGATGCAACACACTGCCAACCAGAGTAGACCCTCCAGTCCCCCCATACATAAAAAAACAACACTGCAAGTGCTATCCTTATGATGTCTTGATCTTGATCTGTCATGTGCTCCATGCCACATTGGAGAGTCATCAAATATAACCCATAAGCCACCAGACGCAATATTCTCCAGTGTTCACTTTGCAGGGTGACATAAACATGCCTGTTGGATTGCTTTCAATACACTAAATAATGCTGGTGCAAGCTTTTACATGAAACAGCATTTTCTAAACAGTTAGCAACACACTATACTGCAGATTTACTGTATTGCTCAGTATAGCTTAGAAATGCAGCCTGCTAGCTTTTTAGCACACTAGATTTTAATACATTAGCACACTGGCGTTGGCCTGTGGATATTAACACCTGCATGATTCCTTCTTGCTGTGGAGTTTGAAAAGACTTATTGCTGCTGCAGTTTGGCTAAGGAATGCACACCTATTAGTCCCTGTTAGTCATAACAGTTTTTAACAACATTTGTTTTCTAAGTGATGTAGTAACTTTCATATTTACTGAAGGATGAGGACTGTTAAGAGAAGTCACCCCATCTTCCTGTCCTGATGGGAAAGTCAGGCACAAGGAGTGTGCAGCTGTGTGGCTATGTTCTGTAGGGTCCATGGAGTGTATATATGATATACAGTATATATGAGCCATCGTTTCCTGTCATTCTCCACATTTCTTCTTCCTGTCTCATTTATTCTAGCCAAAATCCTGCCTTAAAACCTAACCTAACCATCTCTCAATTCTAAAATTTCAAAAATAGTGAGAAATAATGTAAAATATGACAGACCTTTCATGTGTTAGAGGCCAACAGATAGGATTATTTTATAAACAAGTATATTGCATGTGTTTAAAATGCAGTCTTAGAGCATTCAGTGTTGTTTTCAAGATAGCCAGTAGCCTGTGAGAGCCTGGGGCAGGATCACTGGAAAGTTTCCAATTCTAATTCTGGCTGGGAATATCTGGCCAAGGGAAGTTAAATGAAATATTCCTGCTCCTACAGGTAGTGAAACAACCTTATGATCAAAGCAGGGTGCATTTAGTTGTCCTAGCTGTGTGGAGGTGAAGTACAGATAGGCATGAACAGACATAATTACTGTTGCAAAATGGCGTTTTACACTTTTGATAGTATTTCTTGACTGATATTGGTATAAAGGCTTGATGTTGCTGAAAAAGAAAAAAAACTGAAACTGTAGGCTTCAAAGTAATGCAAATCATACATTATTTTATTGTAATATAAAAATTGCCAAATTATATGTAATTATTATTACAGTTGCTGCAGGGCAAAAAGGGCCATTCTTTCCTACTTAACTGTGTCCTCCTTGCAGTCAGTGGAGACACTGGTCTTTTTAATGATTCATCATATCAGAATTGTTGCTGCTAGCATAATCCACTGTGCGTGGCACAATGTTTGAACACAGTCACTGTTTAGCCCCAATGCATGCAACATTAGTTTTAGTTTTCTATTAGTATATAAAGCGAATTATTACATTTTAATTATAGTAGATACACTTATTTTGAGTGTTTTGTTTTTTGTTTGACTCTTTTCTGGAAATGCAGAATGCATACAGGATAGATACAAGAAAAGTTCTTCAGTACAATTATATCATTAAGAAATATGGCACATGCATTGACTGGTCCGGAAAATACGTGAACTGGAGATAAGGTTTTTTGTTTGACTGTGCAGAATGATCTCTGACCAAAAACTGGAAGAAGGCCTTATGCCCAAAACTAAGCCTTTTTTTTTTTTGCATAAACAAAACAACACAAATACACCAAGCCCACTCCGAATCCTGGTGGTGGTGGCAGCATCATACTATAGGTACACTTTGGGTACACTTAGGGTAAAATTAATGCAGCCCAATAAGGAAAAACCCTGGATGAAAACCCAGTGCTGCAAAAGATCTGTGAGCTTAGCAAAGTCTTGTTTTCTAGCAAGACAATGACCCAAAGCATAGAGTAAAAGTGCCACGTGTAGACTTTAAGTGGTAGTTAAAGTCCAAAACTCAATCAAATTCAGAATTTTTGGCTGGCTTGTAAATGGCTATTCACTTATGACACTTGTACAACCTGACAGGA
The DNA here is from genome assembly GCA_033026295.1 of Channa striata. Classification (NCBI taxonomy): domain Eukaryota; kingdom Metazoa; phylum Chordata; class Actinopteri; order Anabantiformes; family Channidae; genus Channa; species Channa striata. Next base: position 32,700 of record CM065171.1, read on the forward strand.
CTTGAGCAGTTTTGCAAAGACCAGCTGGGAAAAATTGCAATGTGAAATCTGATTGATACCTATCCATGCAGGCTCAATGTTGTTATTTTGCCCAAAGTAGGCTCTGATTGAAGGTAGTGATTTTTAAAATTAATTTTGATTACTTTGTAGAAAAACATTTTGTTGTTGGAGGAAACCTTTTCTGTTTATTTCTCCAACAATTTAAGCTTGTTAAGCAATCAAAGGTGAACACTTTGAATGGGCATGAATTTGTATCGCATTTGCACTGTATTTGTTACCATCAGAGGAACAGCTACCCATCTTTAAAGCAGATAAAGCAGGTTTAAACTCTGTTAGCCTACAGTAGGGGTAGTGCATTTACAAGCAAGCCATAATCTTAAATCCTCTATGCTAGAATGCATTTACCTGTCTGTATGTCAATTCACAAACCTGGCCTGGATCTGTTTTAGCTGACTGGTATATAAGTTTGTAGAACACTGTTTATAAGATATAGAATTGGCTTAATGCTCCACTCTGCCCTTGATAAGTCCTCACCTAAAACCTGCCTATTTATGATGATTTTCAAAAGCCTTTGCGAAATGCTGTTTTTTAGTATTGTTCACATTGAACACCGTTAATGCATATTTAATATTAGTCTCTTTTCGAGGTTCACATGTGAAAACATGATATATTACAAAAAGATAATTCCTATTGATATAGACAATACTTGCAACTACAGAAAAAATGTGTCTTTCAAAACTATACCTTTAAAAAAACTAAAAAAGATAATAATATACACTGATCAACTATAACAATAACACTGGTGGACTTAAAAATGTCATTAGAGAACAAGGTTCAGCATGGCCAAGCTGATCATTTAGCAGTAAAACGAGATACACTGTATGAAGAGGTAGCAGACGTACACAAACTGAAAAGTAAAATGCAAGTATTGGCATAAAAAAATCTCTTTTACTTGAATAAATGTACTAAGCAGATTATTTTCTTCAATTCATTAAAAGTACAAAAGTAAAAGTAATAAAAAACAAAAGGGACCATGGCAGTTATGGCAAGATGTGTAGTAATTAATAAAACTAAGGGTCAAAGATAAGGTAAAGGTGGAGCTGTTTTTATCCACCTTAAGTGCTGACAGGTGGTTAACCCATACTGATACATCAGCATTTATGAGTTCATAATATTTTTTATAAAAACATATCATGTATTTGCACAACTAGTTAAAAGTTTGGACACACCTTTAATTTATTGTTTTCCTTTATTTTCATCACAATTTACATTCTCTCTGAAGGCAAAACTATGAATGATAATATATGGAATTATGTATTGAAGAAAAAGTGTGAATTTACTTTTTATATATTTTATATATTCACAGGTGTGCCTTTTCAGGGTTCATTTGTGGAATTTCTTGGGACAATTCAGTTGTGTTGTGCAGAAGTCATAAATAAGAGGTTGTGTCCAAACATTTGAATAGTTGTGTGTATTAAAACCACCATGTCGTTGTAAAATAGATTGTAATTAGATTTCTTTTAATGACTGACTAGCATAATTACACTACTTTCACATTAGCTATAGTAATCTTAAGTATTGCTTTAACAGCACTCACAGCAATTTCCTTTTTTCCCCTACGTAAATACCTAGGTAGGTTGAAGTTGCAGTGCAGACGTGTTCTTTGTTGTGTTCTCAATCAAACCAGAATGAATACAACAACATTAGCTTGTTATGTTGCCACCATTTCATTTATTTTTAGATCATGTTGTCTTTAGCAATTGCCTTAGTTCAATCAATGTAAAATTCATAGTAGATCCAAACGTATCATCAGAAAGATGATGTTGCATCTCTACTTTGTTTTTGTTTGCTTTTTTATTTCTACTTTGCTGCCAGTTGCAATTAACATTCATCTGACAGTCTATACTCATTTAAGCACCTGCAGTTTTTATTTATTTACTCCTTAAAACAAGGCAGTATTAACTTGATTTTACCTTTGTTTCATTGTGGCTGCTTACTTAACTAAATGTCAGTGACACTATCTATGATGTACTGCAAATATCACATGCTTTTATTTCAGAGGGCACTTTGTCTAGATTTTGTTGGGTTGTTAAAGAACGGCTGTTCTCAGAGCAACTTTGAGACATGGTCTTGTCAGGTGTGTATATTTAATCAGCTGTGCCAGTAAAAAAAACAAAAAGGAAACTTTAATGCACTGGACTATTCACTGCTCTATACACACATGCAGTGGATGTTTGAAAGCAGCTTTATAATAACTCTATACCTATTTTTGAAGGCAATACAATGAGGATGCTTCCAGTAGTAATGACATGAACACTTTTTAAACTGAAAAGTTTTTGAACAGAAAAAGTTTACGTTCCAAAACACCAGGAACAGATATTGTTAAACATTTGTAGTTGTAAGCATCTTCAAAAACTTAGGCTTCCACATGTCTTCTTTATGTAATCTCAGACTGACTTGAGATCAGGGCTGTCCATGTCCATTCTGTTACACTGCAGAATGGACTTTGGATAGATAAGGTATTTTAATAGTTTATGGGTTCAGATAAGGGTAAACATATTTACATTCCTTTTAATAACATTGCTTTTTTAAGTTGAATTAATAAATGAAACAAAAATTACTTGCTGCATTTCCAAAGTATTTAAACAATGTTACAGAAAGCAAGCAGTTGGTGGCCTGAGGCTAGTTCATTCACCATGCTCGATACATCATAGTCAATCAGATTTGTGCTGTTAAGCCTCCAGCATCCAATTAGAGGTGATTAGTTTCTAAGAATCTTACAATGGCCATCCAGATTCTCACCATGTGTTTCCTCCTAATACATGGCTTAGAGAGGAGCTCGCACTGGTACTATTTAATGTTAACATTGGTAAGGTCTTTTTACCTGCATGCCATATGTTTACCTTGGACATCTAACACAGAGGGGATTAAATATGGATTTTGCATCGATGATGTATCAGACGTGTGGATTTTAAGGTAAAGGTAAAGAGCTTTATTTGTCATTATACATACAGTGTATAATAGTGATCTAATGGTCATGTCCATGTGGGTAATAAATCTGTATAACACCCATTTCACAACTATAAACCGGCAATCTGTAGTGATTATTAAAGCCTTACCCACAGTTTCCCATTTATTAACAGTATGTGTGCTTGTGTTTTCTACGTTGTTTCAGAAACCCATAATATAAATAGTGAAAATATGAATTGAATGTGTTCCTACACCTCTAACACAACTGTCTAGTCTAGTATCTCATGCCTAGTATGCAGGCAATTTATGGTGGGCTTATCTATGATATTTTTAGGTTAAAAACTTTGTTTTAACCTAAGATTTGTCATATTGCTGTAGCAGCGCAAACCTGGGGGAAACAAACTGGTGCACAATAAATTAAAACAGGTGAGGTGTTAATGTAGAACACTTGAAGGAGAAGGGATTCCTGGCTACTTGTGCAGAGGTCTGTGTAAGTGGCTGTGGCATTAGAAAGCCGCCTTTGTCTGAGAGCTGCACCAGGGCAGAGGGCTCAGGTTACCGTTGAAGACATGCCTGGGGACTGGGGAGAGTCGAGGATGCCTCTGTAGGGGTGGGTTGGGGATCAGAACCCAGAGACAAGAGGATGATTGTCCAACATTTTAAAGCATGTTAGATGGACTGTACTGCAGTTTAAATTATAATGGATGAGTTTTTATTTCAGTGTTTCACGTTCTACTCTAAAACTAAAAGTTATTTGGGTAGAGAGCAGCAGTGGTAGCATACTGTATTACCAAACATATTATTTTGTTTCATAGATTTTCCTGTGGTACTAGTAGTAGTAGTAGTAGTAGTTTATTATTATGGTTATCATCATCATAATCATCTTTATTATTATTAAATACATTTAAACCAGAAATAAAATTTAAACAAAAGAAAATTAGGCTATACAAGTTTATGCTTTCTCTTTTAGTCTATATACAGTATACAACATCCTCTGTCTTTAGGGCCTGAAACAAGCTAATAAAAACTTATCGATGGGCAAGTTGTACGCGGTTGTTTCAGCTTTTGTGGTGTCTGTTGGCTTATTCCTTCAGGCACATAAAAAAAACAACTAATAATGATGATGATGATAATAATCATAATAATAATGCCATATTCAATATTAACCTTGTACAGCTGTTATGTTGTTTATGGCCGGGTAGAGTTCCTGCACTCGCAGCCATGCTGTACCTGTGTCCACCAAGCTCCCTGTAGCAAATGAGAGAAAAATGTCACGCCCACTGTGGAGAGTGCTGCTGACACACAAACAAACTTAGAATGCTGTCATTCTAATAAATACTAATATTTCAAAGAAGAGTATTGTTTATTAAAAGCAGGGTGTTACAATACATTTTTATTTGTACTGCTTTTTTTATTGTGATACCATGGAAAACACTATCAGATAGACAGACAGGTAGGTAGCGTGTGTACAGAAGAGACGATCAGGCATACAAAACTTAAGGTTTTTTAAAAATACAAGCAATCCAGACTTGGAGGTTTTATTTTTTCTGTAATGTGGAGAGGAGTGTATTGCCAGACTTTAGGTGCAGCTGTATGATTAGTAGTTATAGCACACACAATTGTGATTCATTCATTTAAAATTGTCTTCAAATAATGACAGAAATGACAGATATGCAAATAAATATATATGTATTTTTATTACCACCAGAGAGTTTTTGGCCCCCATACTTAATAATATATGGGCATTTTGCCACCCCACATCTACTGCATTAGGCCCCATGTGTCTTTGGTTGTATTGTCCAGTTCATCACAGGCTGATGATATGGAAATAGTTCTCATAGTCTGCTCTTAATACACTTTTCAAATATATATATAGGTATATTCTTAATCCCTTTGGCTCATGAACTAGTCAAGTTCAAAGTTTTTAGAGAAAAATGCTTGTTTGCTGTGGGATCAGCTCTCTCATTCAATTCACATGGACATCCTAAGTGGTTCTCCTCCAGCAGTTATTCAAGTGACAAATTAATGGCATGCAATTAGCTCTACTGCAGTTTAACATGGGTCATGTTTCCAGCAAATCTGGTGAATGTGTTTTGCTGACTAGTTGGCAATGTGTAAATGTATATTTAATGGTTGTAAAGCTTTACTTTAAAGGCAATGTGAAAATCTGTGTGTCCCCGGGCAGGGCATATTTGTTTTTCACGAATCTCCTTCATATCAACATACTTTAATTAGACTGGCATATGAATATGTGCCAGTGCCATGAGAACAATAACCTCTTTTCTTAGGAAACTGGCAACAAATTGAGTAAGATGTGGGAATCCTGGTTCATTGTTGCCATTGTTTTCATAGCAGGTAAAAGTAACAAAAATTACAGTTTAAATGGATGTTAGTTACTGTGGCTGGGACTCGAAAAAAAATGATGCAGCTGGTGCTAAAGCATGAACCAAAACCTGCAGTAAGTGTTTTTAGAGTGTTTCTATATTGTGTTATTATCTTCATCTTTGGAAGGCCTATTATTTATTTTCAAAGCCACAAACGCAAAACAGACTCTCCCTCTTTCTTTGTGGATGTTTGTGTGTGGGAGAGGCATGAGAGAATACATACTTAAGAGCAAATGATTTTTTTTAAAATACAGCTTACTGTAATTTTCACATTTTGAATAGAGATGTTAAATTGATCGCTACCAAAAAAGATTTAAAAACAACAGTTGATACACACATATACACACACTAGTTACTGGAAATCTATGAATACATGCAGCAGACTAGTAATCTTAGATCTCTCCCACCTGTGGAAGCAAGGAAGCAAGGAAGGACAGTGCTCCTATAAGACTTTTCTTTATTTTTCTTTTGGCTGTTTTCCTGTTGAGTAATAGCATTAGGAGAGACTGGAAAAGACAGGGGAGAGACACACACACATCCACAGCACAAACTGAATATTTAAAACATACGAACATACAAACGTAGATGCACAACATGTAAATAAATGGGATGTTTTCCTGTAGACTGTGTGAAATTAAGTTTTTTCTACACTGCGTCTAAATTGGGGTTCAGTGGCTTGCTTAAAGATACTGCAAAACGTGACAGGAAGAGCTGGGAATAAAACAACAGCCGCAGCAGTAAATGGTCTTCATACTTTTTTCTTTTACTGTTTGTAATCAAAGTGCATTACATTGCTTCTTATTCATCCATTTGCACTTGTACACTCATGGGGGAGCTGCTATTCAGCTGGCTAACACACATCGGGAGAAACTAAGTTGGGGTTCAGTTTCTTTCTCAAGGAAACTTCAACATGTGACCAGAGGAGCCAGGGATCAAACCAACAACTGTAGGATTGGTGGGCAATTGCTCTACCTTCTGAGCTACAGTGACCCACATCAGTAGTAAAATCACGTGTCAGTTGAGGAGCTTTAACATCAGGAATTATTACAGAGTGAGCTTATTGTCTTTTAAATTTATAAGCCAGGACTTTACATGTCAGCATGAAAATGAAATCAGGCTTGATTGGCTTTAGTTGGATCAGGCTTTCTTCTCACCTGAGTTTGTGGGAAAACAACATTTTTTGTAATTTGTTTTGAAAAACATTGTATTGCATAGCTGCACAACATTTCAGCAGCTACCAGCATTAAGGCTCAAACTCTAAAATGATCTGCAGTGTACCCAGGCTTGCACTATTTGTCAACAGTGACATCTGGACCATGAAACCATAAACATCCAAGTCCAGCTGTTGCTCCATTTACCTGGGGGTCAGACAGCCACACTAATTGTGGGATCAAACAGGGATAGGTTGTAATTAGTATACTTTTCAGACCACCTGCTCCAGGGCAAGCTACAGCCTTGATAGAGGGACTGATCACTGTTTGCATGTTTCAGCTCCACAGCTTGGATTCGAAGACACCACTGGTTCACACAAACATTGATCAACGCATTGCTGTTTTTTGCAGTGTTTTACACAGTGGCATGTCTGGTGTGTTCATACCCAGATGGCAAACTCAGAAAAACCGTCAAGCTCTATGAACCTTGGGTCACTTTTGTGTTAAACACTTTGCTAACTTAACTCAGTTGTTAATCCCCATATCATTACATTTATAGGTGTGGGTACATCAGTGACAGTCAATATGAAAAATAATTTTAAGAGCAGTGAGATAAATATTTTGCATCAATGTGGGATTATTTGGGATTACTTTATATGAGATTCTTTATTCTTTATCTTTTAATAGATTGTTTAGTACTGTTGTTTTTCTTCTATCTTCTATCTACCTTGTAAAAAGTTTATTACACTAGAAAGTCTAAAAAACATCATGTTACAAACAAAATCTGCAGGATTAGCCTTGTTATGGTTAGACAAAAGTCCGTCTTCATCACAAAAACAATCTAACAAAAGTTGTGATTAATGATTGCTCTTTTAGAGCCAAAGAGGATTTAACATTATAATATGACAGCAAAAAACATCTGTCTCTTTGACAGTGTTAGACAATATCTTATATCCCATCTACCACCAGCAGACAACAATGGCCAACGTCTGCCTTTAACTTCAATCAACTTGAATTAATAAGTTTATAAATCATTTCTCTAACCAGACATTATTCAGCCAGTGCTATTTCCTGCTCTTCCTATGCCACTTTGATAGGTGCCATAAATATTATGGCAGGGAAAGAAATTTGACTTAAAAGGGTGTTTACTGCAGCTTTTAAAATTTGGGATTGTTTAGGGCAGAGACTGAGGTTCAGATTATAGGCTTGCAAAAACATATTCACTTTCAGTATTTGATGTGTGTGTAGAAACACTTCTCTACTAACTTTTCTACACCCACATCTCAGTTCCTGTTCTTCCTCCAGCTTCCTTGGGCGGTGCTCACTAAATGCTAGCTTCATGGACCACCAGGACTCCACAACTATGTTGCTGCCCACTGCACAGCTACAATTACCTTCAACAATAAAAAAAGAAAAAAAGTCAATATTTGGTAGTTTTTTATGGAAGGTTTAATTTACCCTTTTGCCTTGATGTCTAAAAACATTTCATGCTGTGGATCTACCCATGTTTAGCTGTTCTTTAGGTAGATAGACAGAAATCAACCAATTGTCAGTTTTTGCCCTCTTAAACTGATTATGGACTGTCGTGGTCCTGAGGTGAAAGAAGCTCAAACTTTGGAGCAAACAAACTAATGAGTAACTTAAGCGCTTTTAGGTGAGGAGTGAAGTAGCAGCACTTTGTGCACTGTCACGCTGAAATCAGTTCAGTTTTACTTTCATTGAATTATTGACTGTGATTCATGCATATGTGGAGAATAATCATATTTTTATATACTAACAGCTCACTGATGTAGGAACACATTATTGTTCATTGTATTCCAGCAGTTACATGCTTAAAATGGACAACTGATGGTCCTAACTTAGAACCAAAATTTGATTTATTTATTAAATTTGGATTTATTAACACAACGCTAAATGTTCTACTTTTATATAGCACTCTTCTACCTGTTGTTACTCAAAGCAATCAAAGCACACTGTGGCTTATTTACCCATTGACGTACCGATGGGGGATCTGCTATGCAACTGGCCAACATTCACCAGGAACGAGTGGGGGGTTCAGTGTCTTGCTCAAGGGCACTTCAACATGTGAGATAGGGAGCCAGGGATCAAACCAAGAACTGTAAGATTGGTGGACAACCTAATATAATGTGAACATTTAAGTTTGAAGATTCCAAAACTGATGCAAAATCTGCTTTTGGTTTTACTAGAGAAGATGACTCTATTTGAGGGGGGCTACAATGACATTTAGTTTATTGTCATATATACAGTCTTTTTATTTGTTTACATACATACAACAAGAGAATTTGTGTGACAATTAAATCATATAATTTTCTCTCCAGCTAAAATATATTCCTTCCAGTTTGGCTTGGATAGTGTGTTTCAATAAATGTTTAACAAATCTAAACTTCCTCACGTCTTCAACCCCCCTCTGACTTTGTTGTTATTCAGTTTTTATTTGTACCTTGATGGTGATAGTCAATAATCTGCGTAGAAGTGAGACATTACAAAAGAATTCCAGTCTGACTTTTCTGATAGCTGTTGCATATCTAGGACCAAATCTACTAAATCTGATATTAAAACATTTGATTTGGTTGGTTTACAAAAATCACATTTGGGTCAGGGCTATTTCATCTGTATTGTGAATGTAGCTGCACTCATTTGGACTAAAGGTATGATAAATAAAAGCAGCTACTATAATTTAGAATTTTCTGTTTTGCTGACCTATAGTTTTATTGTCATATGACCCAGACTCCTGTATGGTCACCATTAGTAATGGTGACAATTCAGTTAACAGATGGAAAGTTAGACTCAATGCTAACAGAATTGAAGGATCTGACAGAATGAAAGCTTTCCTAGACGCGGAACTAGTGAAGTAAGCTACTAGTTCCGCTTTTACTTTTTGTAAGTTTATTGTGGTTAGTTGTACTATACAGGAAGCGTGAACGGGTTTTACCAAACAGTTTTACACATTCTTTGCTATGCTCTGCACACTCAGCATTGCTCTAGTTGTGACTTAGTACTTTAAACAAACCCAGAGTGCATCCAGTTAAGAATGGTCCATTTTAGTTTTAGGAGTGAATTGCACTAGTATGATAACTGTGGCGATGGCAATGTTTTGTTTAAGTTTCATGGGAAGTTTTTTTCATAGAGAAATGAAAAAGTGTTCAAATATAGCAAATTACACACACTAACCAGTTACAAAAGACTAAACACGGCCAGGTTTGTTTTTAGCAAAAAAACATTACTTAACTAGCTGCCTATATAAGATGCCAGTAAGAAGCTGTAACTTTACGCTCATTTAACATGTTTTTTACTAATTGCTTTTATGGCCTTTTACTGAGCTTTTATTTCACATACCGTAACAAGCAAGGCTTATTTTTTTCACCTCACCAGAACTACTTCCTCTTCTGTAAATTCTTTGCCCGCTGTCCAATGTTCCGTCTACTCTTTCTTGTGTCTGAGCAAAAACACACCTTGGACGACTGTGAGTAACATCAGACGTGTGCACTGGGGTCATGCCAGCATCGCATCCATCAAAGTTACATGTATTTGACATGTACCTAAAGTGTGGCAGTCTGCATGGTGCTAGATGACGTAATGGTGGTTTGTCAGATACTACTCAGATAATGCTGGGCTCTAGAATCCGGAGACGAGAAGCCAGGAGTGCAGCCAACCCTTCTCATGCCGGGCATGAACTCTTTCTGCCCCTCCCCTCTGGCAAGAGGCTCCAGTCTATTACGACCAGGACCTCACGCCAGTGGCTTTGCTGATGTTATTCTAAGCATACAAGAAAAAAAAAGATTGCATTTGAACCCATTTTCTTTCTACTCATGGGCTAAATTAATCAAACTGATTGGGTTAGGACAGCTCTCGAGTTGCTTGAGGAGGTAGAACGTTAAAAACATTGGAATAAATGGAGAAATGTTACAAAATTCTTATTATGAGGCAGCTATGAGCCCATATTGGCTGTTTTTGGCAATGATGGCATTTCATCAAATTAATTTAAGGGCGATACCTTCAGGTCATCTGATGACTCCTATTCATCCATATGTATTTTACAAATTGTGTTGCCTTGCGTAAACTAGTCTGACCTGCTTTATCTGTCTTGTTTGAACTAAATTTGTCATTACAATTACTTGACAACTAAGGCGTTTGTGTAGAATTCACATCTGCAAGCCTAGTGCCACAGTATTTGTTGCTTATGTCAATAAATGAATATTTTTGTAAACTATTTAGCTAAAAATATAAACAGGTTATTACTCAAATAACGTCTAATTGCTTTGTGCTGTAGCAACACTGTTTTAGACAAACAGTTTTTTAGATGAGGCTTTCCAAGGAAACAGCAATATACAATCCTTGGTTCCTCTACCTTGTGTCACTACTACAGAAAGCTCAGTATAAAAAATGTATATGTAGTCTTACCATATTGTTATAGAAATCACTGACATAAAGTTGAATTGTTTTAACTTTCATGCATCAGCACATGGGCAAACTCTTTATTGTTTCTATGTAGTTCTAGAATTGTTTTTAATGATGGTATTCCATCATGTCTAGTCTTTCACTCCATTTGTATGCAGGACTCCCCAACTTTTAGAGCAAATGGTTTCATAATCATAATGGAGTTCTGCCTATTAAAAGTAAAAATGGAACCAGCAAAGGCATGTAGATTTATAGACACTAGTATCATGCTGTTAACTGTGTAACTGGTTCCCATCACACAGATCAATATCACAACCATTGTGAAGCTGTCTTAAGTGTGAGAAGCTTTTCCATTAGTTAAGAAATCAGTTTGGACAGCCCACCCTTGTTTATAAAAGACTAATTACAGCATTATAATGCTGCGTCCAATTAGATTTGCATTTCCTCCTCATAGGCAGGCACTGCCTGTTGTGTTGCAGATCAAATCAAACCAGAGCAGCCGCCACACTGCCTGCTTGGCCCCTTGTACTGCTCTGCTACTTGTACATACACAATTACTACCCCGGGCCTTGAAGCATCACACTCACAAACCTACGGCTACATCTACATCTAAGCATGCAGTCTGTTGTAGGTAGGGGACCATTGGTATGAATTCATTCTGTTTTTACACGGTTTTTAAACTTGCTAAGGATTTTCTTTTTTAGTATGTGGTTTTGAACCATAAACTCCAGGAAATTAGTGACAGATCAGAATCACTTTAATGTAAAATGACTTGTTACAAATGTCAAAACATATTACTATACAAGTACTTCAAGTAAATCGGAAACCTTTCTTTATTCTTTGGTCTAATATATGCCTTAATAGTGTTTTAAATCAATTCTGATAAGATCTTATAGCAGCCATTCAATTCTGGTTGAAATGACAAACAAGACCCCAGCTTTCATCATTGAAATACCTTTGCTTTGGCTTCATTAGAGAACACACTTGTAGTTGATTACTAGATGGGAATGTTGTGAGCTCAATGACTGTGAAGAAATCCCACTAATAAGTCATAAGTTGCAATGGTGAGCACAAAAGGGGAAGTCATGTAATCAGGAAGTGTACTACTGATAGTGAAGCCACAGGAGAGAGACATAATCACCCTGTAAAGTAGGCTGTCAGCTGATAATTACTGGTGGTACCCCGCTGGATCCAGTCTGAGCCTAGCAATCTCTGTCCTTTAGCATCATTATCAAATTAACCACTGGGATAAAGAAAAATATGTCGGGGCCTATGTAGGCATATTTTAAAGGATCAAGGAACCTAAACTGTAGTTCTCTTTTCTCTTGTGTCCTCTGTGAAGTGCCCTTCCCTAATCCTGTTGTACAAAAAGAACAGGGAGAGCAGTTACTCATGTCTAGTTTGTTCTCATAAGGTTTTGTAAATGTTGTATTTTGGTAACCAGGCGTCTATGCTAACATAATGATTTCTGACATAATAAATCATTGTTCTGGTTAGTAGTTTAGTAAGTGTGCATGTGTGTCTACAACTCCTCATGTAGTTAGTGAATCGATACAGGATGTTTAACAAAAAAAAGCTTACAGTGACTAACATAAATCTGTTTCAGTGATATTACGCAGTTGTACAAAATAGGGGTACATAAATGAATCTCTAAATTGAGTTCAAACTACTGGACCTGCCATTGGTGTAATAAAAAAGGAACAGGGTCAGGACAGCCATAAAGGAAAGTCTGGTATTTCAATAACAGACTTAGTACAAAAACAACAAAGTCAAAACCTATATTTTCTAACATTGCATAATCCCTGGCTTTATGGTATATCAAGGCAAAAATTTAAAACCATAGGCATAATAATCTTTTTATAATGTGTCTCTTCCTACACTGTCAATGTTTATTCATAACAGCTGACTTGGTGTGCAAATATAATTTTTAAATAGAAGAGGTGCGCAAACAGGAATCAAATAAAAACTTGCATCCTGTCATTCAAAATGCAATGTCAAGGCAGAATGTCCTGTTTTGAGTAATAACATTAAATAAAGTATCGTATCTGAAGCTATGAGGAGCATATATTTAAAACACACTTTTGAAACCTATCACTTTACCAGACATAATCTAGACAAAGCCACTAGTGTTTCAGAATTCTTGTCTTGAAGGGTATCTACATGAATACATATAATGGCACAAAATGATGTAGAAATACTTCACGGCCAGGTTTGTATAGTTTACTCTTTACGTCTTTAAGTCACAGATTTCAATCAGAAATTGTAGTAATGTAGTAAAATTGTAGTAAGGATCAGGTATATTTTGCTTGGCAGGCTTTCCTGTCTTGGGTGCAGAGGAACACAGGGTGAAGCTATGGAAAAGTAAAAAGTTACTACATACATATTCAGCTTCAGGTGTTATTTCCCACAGCTCTTAGGCTCATCTTGTCTATATGGCTATCCTTAGGGATCAGGCTTGTGGAGGCATTCCAGAGCCTTCCTCTTAAATTAGACTTTCTGGGGGCTGTAGCCATTCTGATGTTCCTTTCATTGGGAGTCAGTGAGACAAACCCTGCCTTCTAGACCACAGTGGAGATCTTGCCAGTGGCTGCAAAACAGCTGTCCCAGTGTTTACACTTTTAGCCTCCTGCAATTTTAAGAACAGTAGGTTTGTAATGCTCCAGCAGGTCTGCAGTAAACACTCACTCACTTGTCAGCAGGGGAGTGTGCAGTGGGTTCTGTACAACACACTCCTTTAGACCCATCATCAGAAATATCCATCAGCAGAATTATTGAATGAAGACTGGTTTTAGTCTCTTTAGTCATGTGTAGATGCACTACACTGTGCATTGTTTTTGAATGTATGTACCGATATGGAAATTTCAGGGTCTTGGCTGATAAAACATTATATAAAGGCAAATGTTAGAAGATATAACTTCAGGGGTGACTTTGGCGCATTTAGATAGTGTGGTCCTTCACCAATCCTACAGTTGCTGTTTACTACACCAGCTCCTCCAATGTGTCCCTGAGCAAGACACTGAACCCCCACTCAGTTGCTCCTGGTGAGCGTTGGCCAGCTGCATAGGTGCTCCCCGATTGGTGTGTAAGTGGGTAAATAAGTTAAGCAGTGTTAAGTGCTTTTAGTACCAACAGGTAGAAAAGCACTATGACACCAAAATTTAAGTTATAGTTCTAAGTCATAAAATATTTAACATAACCTGTAAATAATCTTCTTGCTGAAAATGAAAAAAAAGAAGAAAGAATTTTCACATTTACACACATTTCTTTGAGCCTCTGGACACACCTCTAAGGGGAAGTCGTCTTTTACAAAAAAAAAACTGGCTCACAGCCCTGGGTAATCATTCATCCTTATCTCTGTTCTCTATGTCTCTATTAACAAACAAATAGCTATAAATGAGCTCAACCATTACAATTTTAGCTTGTTCATGGCTGGCCGGTTTTATTGTAACATTCTATACGTTTAATAAATTGCAATCAGTGTGTTCATTAATAGATTTCTGGATAACAAGCATTGTTGTTTGTCTTATTGTGTCTAATGAAGGAGTTCAGAAACATAAAACACACGATAGGTAATAGAAGAAAAAATGCAAAAGTCTGTTCAGGTCTGTTTGGTTTAAGATGCATCCTTATCTGCAGGCAAGGGTTTACATACATGGAAACCACAACAATAATGTGGCCTAAGTGCAGGTGAAATAGAAAGATCTAGATCACCCTTTATATTACTGGTACTTGTGGACACAGATGGCAAAAGCGATTTACATATAATGTTCCACGTGTACATGGGCTTAGTGGCAGTAACGCAAACCTTTCTTTTGTCTCCACAGATGCAGCAGCTCTTCTATGAAAACTATGAGCCAAATAAGAAGGGCTACATACGAGATCTCCACAACAGCAAGATCCGCCGAGCCATCACTCTCCACCCCAATAAGAACCCTCCCTACCAGTATCGATTACACAGCTACATGCTCAGCCGCAAGATCGCAGACCTGCGCCACCGAACCATCCAGCTGCATCGTGAGATAGTCCAGATGGGACGCTATGGAGCTCCTGAGCCCAGCCGAGAGGACCTCCAGCTCGGCATGCCACCCTCATTTATGCGTTTCCACCCACGGCAGAGAGAAGAGGTTCTAGAGTGGGAGTACCTGACAGGGAAGTACCTCTTCTCAGCATCTGATGGTCAGCCGCCTCGTCGTGGGATGGATTCCTCCCAGAGACAGGCCCTGGATGATATCATCATGCAAGTAATGGAGATGATTAACGCTAACGCCAAAACTAGGGGAAGGGTCATTGATTTCAAAGAAATCCAGTATGGTTACCGAAGGGTCAATCCCTTGTATGGGGCAGAGTATGTTCTGGATCTGCTACTGCTGTATAAGAAGCACAAAGGAAAGACCATGACAGTTCCTGTGAGGAGGCATGCATACCTGCAGCAGACATTCAGCCAGATCCAGTTTAGAGAGGAGGAGGAGATGGATGCTAGAGTTCTGGCCAGCCACATCAACAAGGAGTCAGACTCACTCTCATTTCTGTCCAACTCCCTCAAGATGCTGGTGCCCTTTAAACTGGCCACCTCTGGTCAGGACCAGAGAGAACCAAAAGAGAAGAAAGTCAACATCTTGGTACCTTTGTCAGGACGTTATGACAGTTTTGTGCGCTTCATGGCCAACTTTGAACGAGTTTGTCTGATCCCCAACCAGAACGTGAAACTGCTGATCCTGCTCTTCAGCACTGACAACAACACAGAACGGGTCAAGCAGGTGGAGCTGATGAGGGAGTATCACATGAAGTATCCCCGTGCTGAGATGGAGATAAAGCCTGTTCCTGGTTCTTTTTCCAGGGCTCTGGCACTGGATGTGGGCTCATTACACTTTTCTAATGATTCACTGCTCTTCTACTGTGATGTGGATCTGCTTTTTTCCAGTGACTTCCTCAAGAGATGTCGATCCAATACTGTTCTAGGAGAGCAGACCTACTTTCCCATCATCTTCAGCCAGTATGACCCTAAGGTGGTGTACGCTGGGAAGGTTCCTAGCAACAACCACTATGTCTTCACCTCCAAGACAGGCCTGTGGAGGAACTATGGCTTTGGGATTGTCTGTGTCTACAAAGGAGACTTGGTCCGAGCTGGAGGCTTTGATACCTCCATAAAGGGATGGGGATCAGAGGATGTGGACCTTTTTAATAAATTTGTCCAGTCAGGAATGAATTTGTTTAGAAGCACAGACACAGGGATAGTACATGTCCACCACACGGTCACATGCGATCCCACCCTGGAGGTAAAGCAATATAAGATGTGCCTCGGCTCCAAAGCCTCATCGCACGGCTCCACCCAGCAGCTGGCGGAGCTGTGGTTGGAGAAGAACGACCACAGCTTCAGGAGACTGGCCAGCAATAACGGCTCAGTTAGGACAGTGTGAAAAAAGCCAGGCTGCAAACTTTTAGAAACTGAACCTGCTCTGTGCTCATTTCCTCCTCTTAGTGGTGTTTTCACTACCTAATTTATTTTTTACTGAAATCAAGACTTTACATGGATATATTTTGAAAATATGTCTTTTTTTAAAAATAAGTCTTAAGAAACAACGTAATGGACAACTCAGTGGCAAAGCCTGGGCCCTAGTATGGAAGTACACACCTTGGTCCATGACACAACGAATATTGACCAATAGTCTGGTGACTATTGACTGACTCCACCAGAGCACTAGGTGCTCCTCTAGCCTGTTCCATCTATCTTTCAGGAGAGTTGGAGGAGACGGTTTATTAATGTGTACCTCAGTGACGGACATCGTCACAGTCCGCAAATATTCCATTTCTCTTGTGTGCAGACAACAGACTGGTGTCCATGTACTCTCAAGACCAGCAATGCGCCATAACTAATTTAACTCTAGATTGTGAATGTTTACATCAACTGATTCAAAACATTTCATCATTCAAACTCAAATTACTATCTCAATGATTACTAAGGGCCATTTGATTTGATGTCTTTACCAGGCTTTCTTTTTGCTTGCTTTTATGGTTTTGGTATTAAAATGTAACACTGTTTTTTTGTTTTTGTTTGGTTGGTTGGGTTTTTTTTTTTTTTTTGGTTTGTTTTTGTTTTTTGTTTTTTTTTATTTCTGTGAAGTCAACTGCTGGATTTAATATCTTCAATTCATCTTTTGCTGTCTAATTTATTGAATTTGCAGGCTCCATTTTCTACTCTGAAATATGTATATTGGAAAGATTGTACAACCATGCCAGTCACGGGGTAATATTTGTTTTATGTTATTTTTCCTAAATTCATTATCACCAAAGAGTTTTGCACAGTCTGTTTTAGGTTATTGTGTGCCCCTGTGTGTGTGGTGTGTGTGTATGCGTGTGTGCTTCTTCTATCTTGCAGCCACAAACATGGAACTAGCTGAATATTGAAAGCAAACATAAGTATTCCATCTATCGCAGGCCATAAAGGTTATAGTGAGAACCAGTCCAGCCTTTATTCCAGTGGGTTGAACTGGAGCATCCCTCTAGTCAGACGGCTCAAACCACACATCACTTTTTTTATAACTTGTTTTATGCTGAAATAAAGTTGTTGTGGGTGGTCCCAGTCTGCACAAGTGTGGCTTCAGTGCTGATTCTATTGATTTGAGATAAGAAAACCCACTGTGCCTGCTCCTGTGTTACAGGTTTGAGGCAGATCGTGTCCTCATAGTAGGCCTGAATTAGTCCTCCTGCCTGTGCTGCCTGTAGGAAGGTGCTGTATGCTGTAGCACTCCATTGGGTTAATGCTTCTCTGAATTTTAAAACTTTGCCGTCATAGTGTTTTCTTATTTTATTTTCTTTCTTTTTTGTAATTTTGGTTCTTTCAACTTTGTCTGGGCAAGGTTTTCTATTTAAAACTGAAATAAAATGGGGGGAAAACATAATCTACTGCTTTTGTGGCATTATTTATATTCTTAGTTACAGGGCTGTCAAATAAAGCAGTCTTACTAACAGTCATGAGAATATCTGTCAATAAATATGTGTTCTGTGATCTGGGTCATCTCTGCTCCACAATAATCCTATTTGAGCTCAGCAACCGGGGTTACAAGGCTGACATATGAGAAAAACATGGGTTACACAAGCACAAAACAAGTGATTTGGAAGCAGTTTGGCTAGTATAATCTGCTGTAAAATATTTGGACGGCTTACCCCACTCACAACATGAACTTGGAAAGGTAAAATTACCATCTCAGTGTAGAGAAAGTTCACAGTGTGTTCCCTAACTGCAGTACTAGAAAGCTCACAAACGAGCATTTTGTAAAGTACTTTCTCAGTGTAGGAGCTTTAAGAAAAGCAGCTGTTGTGTGTTATCATATCTTAAACTTTGAAACATCAGACATTGGACAACTGGGTTTTCAAAACTAATGAAAGAGATAGACTTTGTAAAATGCAGAATAAAAGCTGAAGGGCAGCTACACTTTTCCACCAATACTGACATGTAGCTTAGCTGTCTAATAAGCGAAGTTACACCATGTTGGTGACAAACATCTCTGTGCCCATTGGGGTCTATATCCAATTCTATCAGACTTTATGGCGTGAAACACACTGCGTTTGAAGTGCTAATGCTTACAGCTACAGAAATTTGGTCTGATTGGCTGATTCAAAGAATATGCTGAGTCACCAAATGCCTCTGCACAGTCACTGCCTGCATTGGCTTGGAGCAATTCTTTCACTAGCTTTTATGTAGGTTTTTAATAAACACATCACAAAAAGTAATATAATAACATTTGAAAGCACAATTAATGTACGTTTAAAATGAGCAGTACCCTATGGTACTGTAATAGTATAATAGTACTCTATTATTCCCTACTGGGTGATTGAGTTTCTTTAGAAGGTCTGTGTTTGCTCCTCGTGTTATTGATAATGTTGGTGCTTTGGTTATGTTCAGGTTATAGTAATTGGGAAATGCCCTATTGACAGATGTTTCAGCCTGTAAAATTCCTTTTAAAAAATTTCCAAAGGTTTAATCATTATTCATAGTTGGTATGTGTGTCTGTCAAGGAAGACTTTTGCTAGGTTTAAATACATTTCACCTAATAACTCAATTCAATTTCAATTCAATTCAACTTTATTTATATAGCGCCAATTTACAACAAGGTCATCTCAAGGCACTTTACATAATAAAGTCAAGACTATACAAACATTTAGAGAAAACCCAACAAATCCCCCTTGAACAAGCCATAGGCAACAGTGGAGAGGAAAAACTACCTTTAACGGAAGAAATCTCTAGCAGAACCAGGCTCAGGGTGGGTGGCCATCTGCCTTGACCGGTCGGGCTGACTGGAAAGTGGAGAGAGAAAAGAACAGAGCAACAAAAGCAACAACAAAACATTGGGCAGGTTAGTAGGACCAGTAGCTGCGCACTGGAGGACACATAGTGCCAAATCCGGGGACACCTGAAGACAGGGACAGAGAGAGGGGGACAGAGAGGGAGAAAGACGACTACGGGACAAAGAAGATACAGAGTTAATGTCATACAGTGGTGACATTATAGATGTGGGGTGAGAGGAGAGAATGAAGAGAAGAGGAAAGTGGCACAGTGCCTATAGCAGCATGGCTATAAACAACTATAAGCTTTATCCGAGAGGAAAGTTTTGAGCCTGATCTTAAAAGTAGCTTCCCGAATCTAGAGTGGGAGCTGGTTCCACAGGAGAGAAGCTTGATAGCTAAAGGCTCTACCTTCCATTCTATTTTTGGAAATTCTGGGAACCATAAGTAGGCCTGCATTTTGGGGCCGAAGTGGTCTAGTAGGATGATATGGTTCCAGGAGATCTTTTAGATATGATGGAGCTTGACCGTTTAGAGCTTTATAGGTAATAAGAAGGGTTTTAAATTCTATTCTACATTTAATGGGAAGCCAATGGAGAGAAGCTAATGAAGGTGAAATATGATCTCTCTTACCAATCCCAGTCAGTAATCTTCCTGCAGCATTTTGGATTAATTGGAGGCCTTTTAGAGAGTTACTGGGGCAGCCTGAAAGTAGAGAATTACAATAGTCCAATCTAGAAGTAACAAATGCATGAACCAGTTTTTCAGCATTGCTTTGAGAGAGGATGCTCCTAATTTTGGCAATGTTTCTTAGGTGGAAGAAGGCTGTTCTAGAGATTTGTTTTATGTGTGAGGTAAATGACAAATCCTGGTCAAAAATGACTCAGAGATTCCTTGCAGTACTACTGGGGGCCAGAGTCATGTCATCTAAAGTAGCGATATGGTTAGAAAACATGTTTCTTAGACTTTTAGGCCCAAATACAATAACTTCAGTTTTATCTTGAGTTTAGAAGAATGAAATTATACATCATCCAATCCCTTATGTCTCTTAGACATGCTTGTAGTTTGATTAATTGATTTGTTTCATCAGGTTTCAACTGTGTGTCATCAGCCTAGCAATAATGTTGCCAAGGGGAGGCATATATAGAGTAAAGAGTATTGGTCCTAACACAGAGCCTTGTGGAACTCCATAACTAACTTTTGTGTATGTGGAAGATTCATTTTAACACGAACAAATTGGAATCTATCTGATAGATATGATTTAAACAAATTTAGTGCAGTTCCTTTAATTCTAATAACATGTTCTAGTCTCTGTAATAATATTCTGTGATCAATGGTGTCAAATGCAGCACTAACTCTGACACACTTCATATCCATTGACATGTCATATGAAGAGGTTCCAGTGTAGCCCAGCACAAATCAGAGTCTGCTGGCCTCTAAAGTGGTTTATCTGACAAACAAATGAGGGTGTGGCCCTTGGGCTAGTTGCCCAATGTGCTTTGTTAGTAAGGCAGCCTTTGAGACATTCCTGTGTTGGCATTCATGGAAAGAATAATTTCTAAGATCTAGCAGAACTAGTATAGAGACAAGTCCATTATCTGAAGCCAGAAGAAGATCGTTGGTGACTTTAATCAGTGCGGTTTCTGTGCTATGATGAACTCTAAATCCTGACTGAAATTCTTCAAACAAGTCGTTTCTGCCCAGGTGGTCACATAATTGCTTTACAACTACTTTTTCAAGTATTTTAGAAATAAAGAGGAAATTGGATATTGGTCTGTAACTGGCTAAGACACCTGGATCCAGACAAGGTTTTTTAAGTAGAGGTTTGATTACAGCTACCTTATAGGCCTTTGGTACATATCCTGTTTATAAAGATAGACTGATGATATCTAATACGAATGTGTCTAATAAGGGTAGAGCATCTTTGAGCAGTCTAACTGGAATAGGGTCTAGCAGATATGTTGTTGGTTTAGATGCCATGATAGTTGAAGTTAACTCAGCAAGGTCTTTGGGTACAAAGCAGTCTAAAAGGGACTGAGGACTTACTGATGATTCTAATTCTGTTGTATTTGTGGGGAGGATCTGGTGAATTTTATTTCTAATAGCTATGATTTTGTTTGTGAAGAAAGTCATGAAGTCATTGCTACATAGCGTTGAGGGAATACTAGTCTCAACTGAACTATGGCTCTTAGTCAGCCTGGCTACAGTGCTGAAAAGAAACCGGGGGTTGTTCTTGTTAAGGCTAATTTAAGTATAAACTCTTTTTCCAGGCTAAGCGTGATTCTTGTGAATGAGTGGAACGCCACTTCCTTTCCAGTTTTCGTGACGCCTGCTTTAAATTGCGGGTTAGCGAGCTATACCATGGAGATCGCCTGTTCAGAATTACTGCCTTCTTTTTTAGAGGGGCAACAGTATCAAGTATTGAGCATAAAGATGCTGCATAATTATCAGTCAGGTAATCAACTTGTACAGGAGTACAGTTAATAAGGCTACTATCAGTTATATCAGTACATGTTGAAGTAAATGATGAATGGATCATTTCCTTAAATTTGTTCACAGTGTTTTCAGATAAACACCTACTGAAGCAAAACGTTTTTCTAGCTGCTGTGTAGTCCATTAAATTAAATTCAAACGTTATTAGAAACGTGAGAGAGAACAGAACAGAGAGAACAGAATTATGAGAAAACTCCCCACTTATGTGAAAACCATGTGAAAAAGCACTTGAAGCACTACAATTTTTTAAACCCCCAACTGTGCAGTCATGATAATAATGTGAGATCATTGTTAAATAGGAGCCATGGCAATTGGTAACTTTCAAATGATAAAATAGAAGTTTGAATATATATCCGTATTCAGTAGCAATTCTTTCTTGAACAGGGTTATGAATCATGAAAAGAAAAAGCGATATTAGAAATTACTTTCATAAGAAACATAAAAACAAAGGAAAAATAAATTTATGGCAGCACTGAGACAAATGCTGACCAGATCAACATCCATCTTGAGATATTTTTTCCCTAAATAAACCAGGTTTATCCTTTTGGTTTATGAACACCTCCAATATGACCATGGCTGCCCCATTTATGAATGCCTAGAATCGCCACTGATTAAAAGACTGAAAACAAGTTTTTATCACCATGTTTAAACTATAATGTTCATCCCACCTTTCTAGAGCTGGCTTTTCTAAGCTCTGACAAACTTCATATCCATTGACATGTCATATGAAGAGGTTCCAGTGTAGCCCAGCACAAATCAGAGTCTGCTGGCCTCTAAAGTGGTTTATCTGACAAACAAATGAGGGTGTGGCCCTTGGGCTAGTTGCCCAATGTGCTTTGTTAGTAAGGCAGCCTTTGAGACATTCCTGTGTTGGCATTCATGGAAAGAATAATTTCACAACACAAACTGCAAAGCCTCCACAAAAATTGTAATTGCAATTAATTGTTATAAGTAACTAATTAAACAGTCATAAATATGACAAATAAATATCTTCACTCACAAGCTATGTGTAAATTCTGATTTGACTTGAATTTTAGTGGTTGGTTCTGTGATCTCTTGTTTGCAATCCCCTTCTTCAGACATGAGATGTACTTCTGCTTTTGTCAGCAGTGCTCAGGGAGAGGATGAGGGCAGGACTGCACTTGCAGTGGGACCCCTGTTAAGAACCCCCTGCAGGGGCCGTAAAGCAGGACCAAATGCTGCTGCAGAGCGGTGGTTTCGGGGATCAGTAAATTTTTACATTTCTCATTGTTATTTGAACAATCAGACATTTTTGTCAATGATATTCATTTTTACAGCTTTTTTCATAACTAATTCTACTGTCATGCAAAATATAATTAGTGCCAACTTACCGATTACAAGGTATTTCCAATATTCATCCTACTTCATAGATAAAGGAGCAAAAACAATCAAACCCATCAGATTCTTGTCCAACACAGCATCAACAACAAATGATACGTTCCATATAATCAGCATGCATGATTTTCTGTATTATTTTCAGTTACATGTCTTAGCAGTTCCTATTTTCCTGCTCATTTAGTGTATCATCAGCAGCAGTGTGGGCCAGGATAACAAGTGGCACTTCATTTTGAGAGGATTGAACATGTTATCTATTGAGCTTCAGCCTTGTTTGTTTAACTTGAGAACAGCAGTCAACAAATCACATCAGTTGGCATCTCAGTAAGAAAAACACAGTTCCATAATAATC
This sequence comes from Channa striata, assembly GCA_033026295.1. NCBI lineage: Eukaryota > Metazoa > Chordata > Actinopteri > Anabantiformes > Channidae > Channa > Channa striata. The sequence continues at coordinate 56,108 of CM065171.1, forward strand.
AGCTGTGTAATAAACACCAACTTCAGCAAACCAATAAAAATGTTCTCATTCTGCTGGATACTCACATAATGCACCCCTGGTCTCTTCCAGTAGGATGCATGTTGTGAGTGGGGCCAAAATGAGACTTTTACCACTGGGTCCCAGTTTACAGCAGTCAGCAGGACTCTTTAGTCAGTAATGGATTTATTGACACATGCAGCCACGGATTGTATTAAACATCTATACGTCCATTATCTGCATCTGCTTATCCTGTTTAGATTTGTATTGCTCACAGATTTTTAGGAAAAAATCTTGATACTGTTGCCCCTCTGAAAAAGAAGGCGATGTCCATGGTATAGCTCACAAACTTGCAATTTAAATCAGGCTTCATGAAAACTAAAAAGTAAGTGGCATTCCACTCATTCACAAGAATCACGTTTAGCCTGGAAAAACGGTATGTACAAATTAGCCCTCTGTGAAGGCGGAAACACATGACTAAGAGCGAAAGTTCATTTGAGCCTAGTATTCCCTCAATGCTAAGCAGCAATGATTTCATGACTTTCCTTACGAATAAAGTTGTAGCTATTAGAGAGACAATTCCCCAGAACCTCCCCACAAATACAAGAGACTTAGAATCATCAGTAAGGCTCCAATCGCTTTTACACTGCTTTTTACCCATAGATCTTGCTGACTAACTTCATCTATTACGTCAAAACCAACAATATGTCTGCTAGACCTTATTCTCGTTAGACTGCTCTTCCCCCTCGTCTTTTTAAACAGGTTTTTCTTACTTTAGGGCCATCTGTTCTCACCATTATAAACAGTAGTCTAACCTCTGGGCTGGTCTCCAAAAATTTTAAACATGCCATAGTTAAACCTCTCATTAAGAAACCTGAGCTCGATCCACTTGTTTTTGCTAATTTTAGGCCAATCTCTAGATTACCTTTTTTATTAAAGCTTTTAGAGAAAATTGTTTATAGTTAGTTAACAGCATTTTTAAATGAGCACAACCTTTTAGACATCTTTCAATCTGGTTTTAGAACAAAACACAGTACTGAATCTGCTCTACTGCAAGTATTTAATGACATTCTCCTAGCATCTGGATCCAGATGTCTTAGCCAATTACAGACCAATATCCAATCTCCCCTTTATTTCTAAAATACTTGAAAAAAATAGTTGTAAAGCAATTATGTGACCACCTGCGCAGAAACGACTTGTTTGAAGAATTTCAGTCAGGATTTAGAGTTCATCATAGCACAGAAACCGCACTGATTAAAGTCACCAATGATCTTCTTCTGGCTTCAGATAACGGACTTGTCTCTATACTAGTTCTGCTAGACCTTAGTGCTGCGTTTGACACCATTGATCACAGAATATTATTACAGAGACTAGAACATGTTATTGGAATTAAAGGAACTGCACTAAATTGGTTTAAATCTATCAGATAGATTCCAATTTACTCATGTCAATGATGAATCTTCGACATACACAAAAGTTAGTTATGGAATTCTACAAGGCTCTGTATTAGGACCAATACTCTTTACTCTATATATGTCTCCCCTTGGCAACATTATTAGAAAACACTCTGTAAATTTTCACTGCTATGCTGATGACACGCAGTTATATCTATCTATGAAACCTGATGAAACAAATCAATTAATCAAACTACAAGCATGTTTAAAAGACATAAGGGACTGGATGACGTATAATTTTCTTCTTCTAAACTCAGATAAAACTGAAGTTATTGTCTTTGGGCCTAAAAGTCTAAGAGACATGTTTTCTAACCATATTGGTACTTTATATGACATAACTCTTGCCCCCAGTAGTACTGCAAGGAATCTCGGAGTCATTTTTGACCAGGATTTGTCATTTACCTCACACATAAAACAAATCTCTAGAACAGCCTTCTTCCACCTACGGAACATTGCCAAAATTAGGTGCATCCTATCCCAAAGCGATGCTGAAAAATTGGTTCATGCATTTGTTACTTCTAGATTGGACTATTGTAATTCTCTACTTTCAGGCTGCCCCAGTAACTCTCTAAAAAGCCTCCAATTAATCCAAAATGCTGCAGCAAGACTACTGACTGGGATTGGTAAGAGAGATCATATTTCACCTTCATTAGCTTCTCTCCATTGGCTTCCAATTAAATGCAGAATAGAATTTAAAACTCTTCTTCTTACCTATAAAGCTTTAAACGGCCAAGCCCCATAATATTTAAAAGATCTCTTAGTACCATATCATCCTACTAGACCACTCCGCTCCCAAAATGCAGGCCTACTTGTGGTTCCCAGAATTTCCAAAAATAGAATGGGAGGCAGAGCCTTTAGCTATCAAGCTCCTCTCCTGTGGAACCAGCTCCCAGTCCAGATTCGGGAAGCAGACACCCTCCCTATTTTTAAGACTAGGCTCAAAACCTTCCTTTTTGATAAAGCTTATAGTTGGTTATAGTCATGCTGCTATAGGCTTAGACTGCTGGGGGACTCTGCACTGTGCCACTTCCTCTTCTCTTCATTCTCTCCTGTCACCCCACATCTATAATGTCACCACTGTATGACATTAACTCTGTGTCTTCTTTGTCCCATAGTTGTCTCTCTCCCTCTCTTTCCCCCTCTCTCTCTCCCTGTCTTCAGGTGTCCCCGGATTTGGCGCTGTGTCCTCCAGTGTGCAGCTACTGGTCCTATAAACCTGCTCAATGTTTTGTTGCTGCTTTTGTTGCTCTGTTCTTTTTACTCTCCACTTTCCACTCAGCCCAACCGGTCAAGGCAGATGGCCGTCCACCCTGAGCCTGGTTTTTGTGTCGTTTAAAGCTTTAAACGGCCAAGTTTTTGTGTGACAGAAGTTTTTGTGTCCAACTTGGAGATTTCCAGTCCTCCTCTGTCCTGTGGGGTTCCACAAGGCTCTATTTTAGGCCCTGTCCTGTTTTCTTTGTATTTGCTTCCCCTTGGCTCCATCCTCAGAAAACATGGAATCTGTTTTCATTATTATGCTGATGATTGTCAGATTTATGTCCCTCTAAATAAGAGGGATGGTTTCTCTGTCAGCTCATTATTGGACTATTTAAAGGACATTAAGGCCTGGATGGCTTTTAACTTTTTACATTTTAATGATTCAAAGACTGAGGTAATTGTGCTGGGAACCAACTCCTCTAAGGGGGCCGCTGCCTCTGTAGACCTGGGTCCCTTGGATGAATATTCCAGATCAGATTGGCATATTGTAAAGTGTAGTTTTTTCCACCTGAGGCAACTGGCCAAAGTTAAGTGAAGTGAATTATGAGCGTACTCCACCCAGGGCAGTTGCTTTGGCGTAGAGCTGGTTTTCTAACATGCACCTCAACATACTTTCATACGGAAGGGACATGGTCGAAAAGAAAAATTATTGGGGAAAAAAAAAAAACCTAAACATTTGCGAGATCTGGCAAAACATTTGCCAGATCTCGCAAAACATTTAATCAGAAATATACTTCCGGGTTAATTAGTCACTGTGGATAACACAACAATGGAGGGCACGTTTACGGAATGGGAGCCATTCATAGAACTTTACTTTGAGCTTGGCCTCAAATATAAAGACATTAAGTCAGTGCTTAGTAGTAAACATAATTTTCACATCAGTGAGAGACACCTAAAGAGAATTCTTAGGGCGAGGGGATACTCTCGCCACAAAGCCTACTTCGACCTGGCGGACATGGTTGACTTCATTCGGAACCAGCTGCAGAACTCCGGACAACTTCACGGGTACCGGTGGATGTATGTGAAATGCCGCAAACACAGATTACGTGTGAGGAAAGATGATGTGAGCTTGGTTTTGAAGGAATTGGACCCCAGAGGAGTGTCATTAAGGCAGGCAAGACGTCTCCGACGACGTAACTACTTCTCTAAAGGGCCGAACTTCATCTGGCACCTGGACTCCTATGATAAACTTAAGCCATACGGCATTTGTGTGAATGGATGCATTGATGGCTTTTCAAGAAAAATAATTTGGCTTAATGCCTACACAACAAATAGTGACCCAAAACTGTTCGGAGGATATTACATGGAGTCAGTGCAGCGCTTAGGTGGCTGTCCTAGAGTGGTGAGAGGTGATCTTAGAAACCGAGAATGGTTATGTCAGAGGCTTTCAGCGTTTTCTCCGTCCCACTAAGCCCGACGATCCCCTTGACAGTTACCTGGAGGGAGCCAGCACTGCCAATCAAAGAATTGAATATTGGTGGGGGTTTCTTCGCAGACAGTGCGTGCAGTTCTGGTTAGCCTTATTAGGAAACCTCAGAGAAAACGGCTTGTTTGATGGTGGGCTGCTGGACAAAAGCCTTCTCCAATTTTGTTGCCTGGGACTTATTCAGGAGAGTTAATTCATTATAATTTTATGTATTTTTGAGAGAGGGAGGATAGACACAAAAATTAAAGGGGCTGGATAGAGGAGAGGGGGGAGCAGACATATGGGAGGAATAGAGTTTGTGTGAATATTATATTTTAGTCCTGTTGTTTGGTTCATATGAATGTTTAGAATTTGCAGTTGCCTGCCTAAATGTGTATGTTGTTTTAACAGAATGAGCTGGATGAAACTGCTCAAGTTTGGAATGCACACCACATCAGGCCTTCAAAAAACCTCAATGAGCTGGATGAAACTGCTCAGGTTTGGAATGCACACCACATCAGGCCTTCAAAAAACCTCAACGTCCCCAGTGGTTGTCCCAATGTGATGTGATGTATTCATTACCTGAACTGTATAGGACAAGAGACTTCCTTTCCCCGGTTGAGGATGAACATGTTAAGCTGTGCAAAAGTGAATGTGTCTTTCGGTTGAGTGTACCATGCGATCCAGATGTATATGAACTTTGCAATGTTATAATGGCGGAATCCCATTTGAGTCTACCAAATGATCCATATCAAGCTGTGAACTTATATATGTCACTTAGAGAGGCCATTAGGGCCGTGTTGTAAATGGAAGTTGATAGAGAGTAAGACACGTGCACGCAGGTGTGTGTGTTTATATATATATATATATATATATATATATATATATATATATATATATATATATATATATATATATATATATATATATATATATATATATATATATATATATATGCTTAAGGGTGCAGCAAAAAGTCTACCTGAACTTCCTGGTTTTCTGTAAGCAGGATGATGAAGCATGCTGACCCAGTGTTAAACTCCTCCATTTGTTCCTACCATATTAGGAAGTGTTTTATATAATCTTCATGTGATTGGATAAATACAAACCCCTTGCATGTATAAAAGATTATGTAGGATGCACCTAGGGCAGAGCCTCAGGGGATATCTTTGGGTTTCCACTGACTGCTCTCCCTGGGTGAACTATAATAAAATGATAAAACCGCACAAGAGCCTCTCTCAATGATTTGTTAACACAAAGTAACTTTTATTTTCCACGACAATAGCACATAGGTAGGTTCAACGTTAACCAGGAATCAAACAGGAATGACTATAAAACCTTAACTAAAACCATTACAATTCTCTCAAGAAGTTAAGTACTTATCTTTCTACTTAGAAAGCCAATATATCATTACACAATATCAATTTCAGCCAAGCTAAGATAGGACAGAATTGACAGACTTAAAGGCTATAGCCATTTCAAACATAGCTATGCATAACACAATTGAGGAATAAGTTCAACTAAATGACTATGGTGAAAACTGGTGATATTTTGCAGTAACAGAAATTAGAATGCTCAGCACAAAACTCTTGGCATAACTAGAAAGAACCGGTTCATCAGATCTTTCTGTGACAAAACTAAATAAACATGGAAAAAAATATATATCAACAAGGCCTGTTGATATTAGGCTTTATCACCAGTGGGGGTCTACTTTAGAGGATGTCCATATCAAAGTAGTTGCTGGACAGGATGTTGTCAAATTCTGTGCGAAATTCAGGGTAAGAACTGTAAGTGCATGGTACCTCCAGTGTAGCTCCACAGGTGTGAGCAACGGGCCTCCTATTAAGCCCAGTTTCAACATTAAAGCATACCAAAATTTTGTCAACACATATGACAGAAGAGCCAGTGCAGAAGCGTAGGATTTGTTCAGCTTTGGTCTCGTCAGCGCTCTTCACAAAACGTTGGAGATGGCTGAAGGTTGTCTGCTCTCTTTGACTTAGTGTTACCTTTGTTGTTTCAAGCAGTTGTGACACTCTTTTACCCGTGGCTTTCTTTGACTCATACAGAGACAGCACACTTTCCTTGTTTAGCAGATTCGGCTGTACTAATGCCATAGGTGTGGAGAAGCAATCTACTATATATTTTGGCTCTTGGAGAATGAACCATTGTGTGGATGGCTGCCTCAAAATTCTTCTTTGGTGGAAGGGAATGGGAACCCATCCTTGTAAAAAGGTCAAGCAAGTCCTCTTCATCACTTTCCTCCAATGTGCCATGAAGAGCCTTCTCTATGGCTGATTTCTCAACAAGAGAAAGGTAGTTGAGAAATGAACTCATCAAAATATCTACATCAACTGAGTCAATCCCATGAATGCAGGCTAAAATGAAAGCCTTTGAAAGTCTCGCTGGCATGACACCATGGTCCAGTAATCCTTTCACCCAGATCCGTCCAACAGCTTGCCATTCGGCCTCACCGAAATCTGGCCGCAGCCTCGGAACTCGCTCGGTTTCCCCTTCACATTGTTCAAGCAACTGCTCCCAGAATGTAGTGTAAACCTCCCTTGATACTCCAGCATCATCAATGGCTTTTTCATTTACAATTTCAATCTTTAGAGTCAAGCTCATTATGTCTCTGTCCATAAACACAGGCAAAAGATCTTCAACAACCTTTACTCTGTGAACTGATGCACGTCGTGGGATTTCTGGATTTCCTGAGTTGTCAGCTATTGGAGATGGGGAACGTTGCCTGCTTGAATTTGAAAGCAACCCTTGTGGTTCGCGGTCCTGTTTGAAAATAATTAAATAAATTTGAAAAAGAAAAGACAAATCTCTTAAACACAACAAGGGCCTAACTCAGAAAGATCTCTTATAATTTCTCCCTACTTGGGCAACACCCACATAGCCATTATCTATTCCACCTCCTCTGTTTATAATTAACATTATCTGTTAAATATGGTAACCCTGTTAATAGCTCTATGAGATCATCACATACCTTCCATTCCTGACAGCTCCTCTGCAGCTTACATACATAATTTTGTTTAACATTGGAGTACTTGATAACTTACTAAAAAGCATTTCTCCCTTTAATTGTGATTATAACTGACAATCACAGTGCATAAAAAATACAATCATACGTAATGCATTGACTGATTTTGTTTTACCATGAGTTGTATCTAATGTGTTACCCAAACTATAAGCACAGATATCTTCCAAAGTAATATTTTTTAATAAACCTCTGTTGAAATAAACAGTGTGTGCCACAAAGAGCATTGTTTTCTTAAAATTACTAAAAAAAGATAAATATTTGATTATTAACTCTGACATCTCATAATAGCTGTATCTGAACTTTTTCAAACAGGTTTCCACAAATTCATGTGTGTTGATTTTGTCTCCCATCTGATAAACATCTCCTGTCACCTGAAAATGTTATTGTAATACCATGCAAATTAACGAGTTAACTAACCTTTGGCCAAAATTTGTCCAGTAGATTTATATCATATCCTCAAAGGTAAATCATACAGTTGTTTAATGGATGTATTCAAGTTGATTTCAAGTGCTGTGTCTGACCTGTATACTCTGCATTCCTTCCTCATTTATGGACTGGGTATGTAGTAAAGTTTGGCCAATTGTTGATGACAAAGGCAGATGTACATCCTGTGGAAGTCCTCCAGTCAATTCTGGACTCTGACAAATGATTAAGAAGTGCATACATTTTAAAAAACACAATATCCATGTCAATGAACACATTATTATTGGACAACAGATACCCAGATCCTAGAAAACAAATATGATACATGATTGAAAAATGAAAGATTAAAAGATGTTCTGAACTACTGTCCTACACCAATCTATCTTCTAATTAAAACATTTAACAACGTTCATGAGAGTTAAATGTTAAGAAATTGTAAAATGACACAAATTAAGTGAAATTTTAGATACAGAAACACAGAATGACTAATGAAGTGAAAAGAGAGAAAATGAAACAGTGAAAAGAGAGAAATCGTATTGCTGCAGGAATAAAACAGTCAAACAAGATAAAGAGGCCCAATTAGTTTGGCCTACAACAGCAGTCTGCTAACCACATTAACATCATATATAGGCATGGTATTAAAACAGATGCATGATCATAATCACATTTCACATTTGAAATGTTGCACAATTCCAGAATTAAGTCCAAAGATTTTTGTAGACTTTACTACAGCTCTACAAAACTACTGCTGATACAGCTGATATTGCTTATCACATTACCTTTGTACCCTCGCTGTTATAATACCATGTTATAACATCAGTCTCATCATCATCCGCCCCGCCAAGGTCTTCCTCTGGATCCCACTCCACAGTATCATCCTCGCTCCCATCTAGTTCTGGAATAGCTTTGGAAGTTTCATGAGAGATGTGCTCATGTTAAATTTGTGGGGAGTTGTCACAAACTGCGCTTGTCAGATCAAAAATTTCAAAGCAAGACTCAGGGAAATTATCCAAAGGCTGGAGAGTGGGATACCAAATATTCTTATCACCATCCCTTGAGTCTGGATCCTGTTTTTCAGTGTCTTTTGATGTTGAACTAGAGCAATGACATGTCCCAGCACCTTGAGGTTTCACAGTCTAAGAGGTTACCCTTCCTTTTTTTGTTCTTGGTTTCATCTGGAAAAGTATATTTTATAGTTAGTACAAACAAATGCAATAATTCTAATTTTAAATATTGGTAGTGAGAAATACACAATCATAATTCATTAATCTTGCTGTGCAAAATATACCGTACATACACCAATCAGCCACAACATTAATTACACGCCATAACGTCTACTTTCACAAGGATATAATTTCTCAGTTAAAACCGTCTGTTACAGAGATCAAAGTGGGTGGTGAAGTCATACTGCCATGCGATATAATGATAGGTACTACTAATGTTTTGGCCACTCTATATAGAAAATGAGAGAGGGACCCAAAACATTAGAACCACCTCTTAGTATGTGTACTCCAGTATGACTCCACCATCCACTATGACCCCAATAAGAGCCACAGAGTAGTCTTATCACCTTTCTGACTGCAAGCCAACCATAGAACTTAGATGTTTTTCATAAAGCACATGTACAAAGAGTTTTAAGTTTTAATTTCCATGCTCTACTAGGTCTGTCATCAAATCAACTGCATAAACTGCAGTTGATTTGACTGCATAAAAAACATCTAAGATACCTTTTAGATACTTTTCAAATTTTGAATCCATACTCTCAAATATCCCAACAGATGAATCCTTAGATAAAGAATCCTCACTGAATTCATCCACTTCAGAAAAATCATCTGTTAAAGGTGCTTCTTCTTTTGTGCATATGTAAAATCTAAGCAACTTCAGTTTGGTTTGTTCATAAAGTTTGCTAACAGTGTCATCCAAAGGAATATGGTTTCTTTTAAAATCACAGACACTAAAGCTAAAGTCTTCAACTTTCCCTTTTGTTGAATGCCCATTTGGGAAAAACAGCTCCTTTCCCATTTCCAAAATCTGAGCAACAGATGTTGTTTTTTCAACTGTTGCATGTCTTGTTCCTTCACCATTTTTGGTCCTCACTTGGTGATATTCATTGTTACTCCAATTAAGCCACCCAATTTCAATCTTCCTTGAACTCTTTTCTCCTGCATTGTTTCTCTGCCACGCCATCCCGTGGCGAGAAACTTTTGCGAGATATCTCTTTGGCTAGTGTATACTGTAAAGGTTACCTTACCTAGAGGACCCAAAATCAGAAGCTGAGACTCAGAGATTGCAACAGGTTTTATTAGCACAAAAGCTACAGGCAGTTATCAAAAATCGCATGGACTGTTCATCCTAAAAAAAACTCAACACAGAAACCAAAACCACAACAAAGCACTCAAAAAGGGTTTAACAATTTTAAAATCATAAAACAGTATAAACTAAAAGTAAAGGCAGCGAGAATAAAACTATAACAAGAAAACCCGGACAACCAAAACTAACCACAGACTCAAGAACAGGATTATGCGCTGGAAATCAGGAAAAGCCAAGCAGGATCAGGAGGTTGCACCAGAACGAAACCAGACACACTAGCAACCCCAAAACTAAATACAAGGCCTTAAATAAAAAATGCAGCAGTGACAAAGATGATGATAAAAGACACTTATGGTGATGATGATAACAGGTACTGATGATGATGAAAGGCAAAGAGGAATCCTGAAGAGACACACACAAACAGAAAAATGAATGCCCATATAAGGAGTCAAAAGGAGTGAAAAACCAAAAAAGGACAAAAACACCTAACTTATAACAGTTTAGCCATTTACAGACCAATATCCAATCTCCCCTTTATTTTTAAAATACTTGAAAAAGTGGTCTGCGCAGAAACGACTTGTTTGAAGACGTTCAGTCAGGATTTAGTCACCAACGATGTTCTCTTGGCTTCCAATAAAGGACAATTCTCTATACTAGTTCCATTTAGATCTTAGTGCTGCATTTGCAACCATAGACCACAAACTTTTATTACAGAGACTAGAAAATGTAATTGGGATTAAAGGAACTGCACTAAGTTGGTTTAGATCTTGTGTATGAGATAGATTCCATGTTCATGTTAATGATGAGTCTTCCATGCGCACAAAAGTTAGCTATGTAGTTCCACAATGCTCTGTGTTAGAACCAATACTTTTTACTCTATATATGTCTCCTCTAGGCAACATTATTAGAAAACACTAATTTCCGTTGCTACGCTGATGACAGCCAGTTATATCTTTGGAGCTGTGTGTCTTCCAGTGCACAGCTACTGGTCCTACAAACCTGCCTAATGTTTTGTTGTTACTTTTGTTGCTATTTTCTTTCCCCGCTCCACAGCTGCCTGTAGCTTCTCAAGGGAGATTTGCTGGGTTTTCTCTAAATATCTTGACTTTATTCTGTAAAGTGCCCTGAGGTGACTTTGTGGTGAATATAAATAAAGTTGAATTGAATTGAAAAGTTAATGAGGCTGGGAAATGAGGCTGAGTTGGAGCACTGGATCCCCCATGGTTGCGTCCTCTCTCCTGTTATTTTCCCTATACACCAACAGCTGCACATCTGGACATCGCCTGTTAAACTCCTGAAGTTTGCAGATGACATCGTCCTCATCGGCCATGAGGCCTGATGGAGATGACTCGGCCTACAGGACTGAGATGGAGCGTCTGGTGTAATGGTGCAGCACAAACAACAGAAGCTGCAGAATATTATAATAATGTAATATACTGAGGCAGTTTGTGGATCAGAGCCAGATTCAGGTGTTTTTTTTTTTTTTTTTTTTTTTTTAGCATTTCTTCCTCCAGATTCTAAGGAGCAGTGTATGGTTCTCAAAAACTGGATACAGAATATATCACAACAACACAAGACTGCACTCACTAAAAATAAATGAAGATTGTCCATTTGTGGTCAAACAAGGTAAGTAACTGGCTCAAGCAAAAACTCCGAAACTCGACCCCCCTTCTATGTAGCACATCTCACTGTACTGTGACATTCAGAATTACCAGCTGCTCTACTTTAACTACACTGATATGCTGATGACTGCAGGTGATAATAATGAAGATTCCTTCATCATTCATCGCATTAGTCCTAGTGAGAGAAGCCTTCTCCTTCATCTAACTGTTGATTTCCTAAAATCCTCCAGATTCCAATCAGGAGCGCTTCGTCTTTTACTTCAAGTGCCCAAGCAGAGCAGGATGTGGAATTGAAATATTAACTTATTAGACTGATAGAAGCCAGATAAGATCACATTCTGCTCAGCAACTGCTTCCTGCTGTTCTCACATCGCGCCCAGCCAGTCTCAGTGATGAACAGAGCCTTCTTTTTTAATCTGCCAGTCTTGCATGGACAGGTGAGGTCCCTTCTTAATTTAAATGATGTTCTCGTTGCACTGACTGAGATGTTAGGTCTTTAGCTAAAATATCGCAAATGCACTGAGAACCTGGACACACCTGAAGGTAAAGTACAGGAACTTACTGCGAACTGGTGTTTGTGCATTACTGTTGGCCCTAATACCACTGTAGTGTTGTACTAGCAGCTATACAGTAACTTCAGTGCACTGGAGGTCAAAGGCAGTCTGCCGAAAAGGATACTGTGAAATCATAATCACACTCCCAAAAAACAGGACCGTTTCCCAGGACAATGAGGTGACTGCTTCATCCATTCTCCCTGTGTTGGCCTGTCTAGCTACACTCTGTTCTCATTAAGTGAAATGCTTCTGATCCCTGAGGGTTTGAATCTCTTGCAGAGTAGGTTCCTGAATCTTTAATCAATCTAAGAAACATGCACTTCACACATCTACCAGGCTATAAGAGTGTAGAGCCACGTGGACCTGGTACAAAGTGGGCTGAGAGACTGCTTTTGTTTTTATTGATACTAAAACTTTTGAATGTTCACATAAGAATTTTTTTTTTAAATTACTTGAACCAAAGAGATGACCATGTGAGACCTGTGGACTTAAGACAGTGCAAGTGAAATGATGAAATTCTTTATCTGCTCACTTCCCTGTGAATAATAGGCATTAAGAAGGTGCTGGCCTTTTATCTCCTTTTATTCTGAACATTTGAGAGGATGATCAGTCAGTTGAGTCAAATGTATGATATTGTCCTGTTAAATGGTACAGGCAAATATAAAATGATGACATTTACAGACAAGTTATAAGCAAAAGCTAATATGCTGGCTTTTCAAATCTAGAACACCTCTCTTTATGTGCCGAGTGTTCAGAGACTCACTGTGGTTTATGACAGTACGTCACTGTTACATAAAGTTCCATTCAGTAAAAGTCAGATGTTGGTACGTGTTGGTGTACCTGGCTGAGTGACACATGCATTTATTTATACTTAGCTGACTGTCCTCCTTATGCTTTACTACACAGGTGAATTTCACAAAATCAAACACATTACGTAGTTACATTTACAATACTTTACACAGTTTAAACAGAGCGCACACATTTAACAGTGTAGAGCAGGAGCAGTCAACCCCAAGCTGATTATCTAGTGTGTTCAGTCAGTTTATCATTTCTTTGTATTGCTTTTTGTTTTTTTGGCAAGTAAAACCTTGGTCCCTATGGTCCCACAGCAGTGGTAGTCTCAGGCTGTGAGGCTGTTTTGTTGCTCATTAACCTGGTGCATAGCACATAGTGGATGGAATAATGTGAAGGATTAGCTCAGAATTCTTACTCACCTCAAACTATTAGGTATTGCAGATGGTTGAAACAATGAGGTCAAACACACATAATACCAGTGAAGTTGCCCAAAGTTCTGCTGTCAGCCTGATAGAAAATATGTCCACTTAAGTCCACTGACTTAGAATCAACACATAAATTCAGCTCCACAAGTTGTACCAAGAGTAGTCACATTTTCTCATCAACATCAGTGAATTATCATAACTTAGATAACAAATACACAGACTTACGCACATTATGGGACAAGTTAACTAAATCTTGGGGATGTAAAATTTTGCACTTGTATAATGTCAGAAAACACCAAAGAAATAAACCCTGTGCAACAAATTCTTTGGGGTTTTGTTTGACAAAGATATGAAAAAATAAACCTTGTCATTATTTCTAATAATGGTATTATGATAATAAATCAATTTTCCCAGTTACTTATTTTGTCTGTCATACACCCCCTTGTTTCTTCACACACAACGCGTATCAGTACTTGTGCTTGGTGTTATGTACACATTCTGTTTGTAATACATGATCTTTCCATGTGTTCTCAGCAGCTATTCTGTGAAATTAATGAAAATAATCAAAGAAAAATGACAGCCCTATATTAATTAGTGACAAAATGTGCTGTGTTCTCTGATTCATCTATGCTGCCCGACCTCCTCTCAACACTGACTTTACTGATCAGTTATTACATCACCAACTTCCTTTTGGTTTTTTGCAGGACAGTCTCACAGTAACATACTTACAGATATTTAATAAGGAAAAGCCAATGTTAATACATTTAAATGAATAGTTGCAGTACCAACAGTAATGTTACAAACAACATGTACCGGTACTTTAATTTTCACTGTGACCCACTGGGGCCTTTTTTCTTCAGTTTTGAAGAAACTAAAATGAAACCTCTGTTAGTACACAAAAACAACCAGTAAAAGGTCAAAATCTTTGCAGTAAATTCACAACAATAAAGTGATGAGCAAGAAATATTTTTGCAAAACTGAAACATGAAACCCAGAAAGTCTTAGAGAGGCTATCTCTATCAGAGCCTCCTTAGTGTTGTTGTAAACACTTAAGAGTAGATGAAAAGGCAGCATCAGCAATTTTACATGCCAACACCTGCAGTTTTTAATGGAATTCAGGACAGAACATCCCTCCTCTTACAGTTTCTACAGTCTAGGCCTTATTGATTTACACAAAAAAAATGAATGAAAAGAATGAAATGAAGTTCTTTCCTCTCCATTGTGATTCCAAATGTTCACAAGTGTTTGACCACCGTCATTAGTTTTTACAATTAACTAGGTTAAATATAGCTGCAGCAACCACTTGGTGATTCTGGTATGGTGTAAAGGTTTGACCCCCCACTCTAAACTGCATGTGAAAAGTACTGTGGAGGAAGTAACAAGTTCTGTTATCATATCATTTCACTTCCTGTTGTTTGGCTTCCTGTCAGATAAAGCAAAGGGAGGCATCGGCCTTTGTTGCCCTAATGGGCAACTACATCTGAGTAAAAATCCAGTGAGAGCAAGTTCTGAGGACCTGGAGGACTATTATATGGAATAACCTCAAAAATATTACATTAAACGATTGGTTGTAATGCTGTAGTTTCAAAACAAACAAAACTTGAATGCATGAACACGACTCTTTGGATAATATGACTTAAAGACAACTGTTTCCATAAAAGAGTGTGCTTTTCATAACTTTCTTCGTCACCATATTCCACAGGGTGCCAGCTACCATTTCTAGTTCACCACCATGAAGGAAGTCTCTGCATATTTCTGGCCAAAGGAGACATGAGATTGAGGAAACAAGGCAGTCACACTACCTTTTTAATGGGACACAACAGTAAAAGAACAGGACAAATAACACAGTCCCTATAAAAAAGAAAACACCAACATCATTTTATTTTTTATGTAATTGTGCACCAAAAAACAATTGTGTTTTCGATCAAAGAATTAACACATAAAAAACATAAAAGGTACAGAGAGATGAACACGCAAAAGTTGTAGGGAAGGGAGGAAACAGAGGAGGAGCTCTGGGCATAAAAGGAGGGGGGGGTTCCCCAGCATTCTAAAGCCCCTTTCAGACGTGAATACTAGGGAATCTCACATGTAGCCAACATCGAGAGATGGTTCCGGCGAGATGCGTTCTTACTTGCGAAGAAATACTCCGTATAATTGAGCAAGAGCTGGCGCATTTCGAGCAGGGGGTGGGACATGACGCAAAAAAGAGCTGTGAAAGTAACAGACGATGGTGGACGACACTACCAATTTACTAAATTGAAATTTACTAAATTCACTTTATTTTTTGTTTATTTGTAAATATTTAATGCATTTATACGTACCCCTGTTAGTATGAGTTCTTCCCCTTCGGTTGTTTGTATTTGCCCGGTTTCGCGACAGTCGCGGGGAAATGACGTCATTAACACGGTCGCTCACTCACGGTAAATTAAATTACTTACACACAAGCTAGGCTTAGTGTTCCCATAGTTTTATATTCAATATAGTATACTTTATTTATTCAATCAAATAACTGGGCTGTACTGTGTAAATATCCCCACCAAAGATGTGAGTTGTGTTCTAACTCATAATTTAGTTTAAATAATTGGATCCATGTAGGTTTTAAGGTTGAAATAGTAGCAGAGGCCCAAATATTTTGTTGTTTTAATCATTTGTCCGATGGGGGACGAGTCTATTGCCTTTCAGCAGGTAAAATATTGTAGTTTTTGAAAGTCCTGCAGAAAAATGATTTCTATTTGCAGTGTTTCCACTTTTACTAAATGCTACTAAACAATTTCTAAAATTACTTTAAACTTTTTTCATAACTTGGATAATTATTGTGGATAATGAATTTACCAGCACATCAATAAATGCAGAGGCAGCTAATTCCACACGTGTGGTTTAACAGTTTAAAAAAAACACAAGATATAATTTTTTAATAAATGTTCACCTAGTTGTGGAACTGTTTATTTGAGAGGACACATGCAGAAATAGTTCACATTCACTTGTGTTATATTGGAGGACATCACTACATGCTCTCAGTAGCTAGTTTCTGGGCATTATATTATGTGCAAATACTAACAGCTGCAGACTGGCAGCTGATCGAAAATTAATCTAAAATGCTGCAGCAAGATTACTGACTGGGACTGGTAAGAGAGATCATATTTCACCTTCATTAGCTTCTCTCCATTGGCTTCCAATTAAATGCAGAATAGAATTTAAAACCCTTCTTCTTACCTATAAAGCTTTAAACGGCCAAGCCCCATCATATTTAAAAGATCTCTCAGTACCATATCATCCTACTAGACCACTTCGGTCCCAAAATGCAGGCCTACTTGTGGTTCCCAGAATTTCCAAAAATAGAATGGGAGGCAGAGCCTTTAGCTATCAAGCTCCTCTCCTGTGGAACCAGCTCCCAGTCCAGATTCGGGAAGCAGACACCCTCCCTATTTTTAAGACTAGGCTCAAAACCGTCTTTTTGATAAAGCT
Organism: Channa striata; assembly: GCA_033026295.1. Classification (NCBI taxonomy): domain Eukaryota; kingdom Metazoa; phylum Chordata; class Actinopteri; order Anabantiformes; family Channidae; genus Channa; species Channa striata. The sequence goes on from CM065171.1 coordinate 72,858, forward strand.
TATAGTTGGTTATAGTCATGCTGCTATAGGCTTAGACTGCTGGGGGACTCTGCACTGTGCCACTTCCTCTTCTCTTCATTCTCTCCTCTCACCCCACATCTATAATGTCACCACTGTATGACATTAACTCTGTGTCTTCTTTGTCCCGTAGTCGTCTCTCTCCCTCTCTTTCCCCCTCTCTCTCTCCCTGTCCACAGGTGTCCCCGGATTTGGCGCTGTGTGTCCTCCAGTGTGCAGTTACTGGTCCTATTAACCTGCTCAATGTTTTGTTGTTGCTTTTGTTGCTCTGTTCTTTTCTCTCTCCACTTTCCACTCTGCCCAACCGGTCAAGGCAGATGGCCGTCCTCCCTGAGCCTGGTTCTGCTGGAGGTTTCTTCCGTTAAAGGGAGTTTTTCCTCTCCACTGTTGCCTATGGCTTGCTCAAGGGCGATTTGTTGGGTATTCTCTACCTGTTTGTATAGTCTTGACTTTATTATGTAAAGTGCCCTGAGATGACCTTGTTGTAAATTGGCGCTATATAATAAAGTTGAATTGAATTGAATTGAATTGATCCAGCTGTGTGTCATCGCTTCATATAACCGCATGGAGGAAACAATGCCTCATTTCCAAAATGTTTTCCCCGATTTCTCTCCACTCACATCTTGTCCTTGCTTGTCATCTTTGCATCTTATGAGGTAAGATTTAAATGTGAGGATAAGATGAAGGTGAGAGGAATGATGAGATATTTTAGGTGGGAATCAGCTTTGACAGCAGCAATGCATTAGGCCATTTCTAAGGAAGTAAGGAGTATGGGAGGAGTATGTAACAAGTGTTCTTCTCTCTACTGCCATCTGCAGAAACTCCACAGAACAAATATGAAAACTGAATTAATTTGACAAGCATAAACTCCACCCTGTCTGGGTAGAAATGGTGAAAATCAGCATTGATAAGAATGAATGTTAACCTCAGTAGTGCTGTTTGAGTAAAGGAGCAAAGCAGCTCCTCGTCAGCTGCTCTATGGGGGCCCAGCGGCCCAGACTGCTGTGGGGATTTTGTCCTGAGCAAAAGTGAAACGAAAGTACCTGTGGACTGAGCATGATTTATTCATATCAGTCCAACAGAAGGCTGAGTCTTTTCAAATGACAAGAGCATCATTCATGATATTTGCAGTGCCACCATGTTGGCTGCTGAGTAAACTCCTGGCACCAACACATCGTGTTTACACATTACACCAAAGAAAATCTCCATAGTCTGTGTCTCTTCAAGACTCTGGATCATTTAGGGTGAAATACATTACAAGAGGACAGCTGAGAGATCAATATGTCTGATCAATAATTACTTTAATCCTTACTTTAAGTTATCAAACCCAGGAAGGAAACCTGTAAAATAGCACAGTTTACATGCAACTGACGAGGAGACACTTTTTTCTTCTACTAAACTACCGGCTTACTAGAATGTCACTGTTGAAATGAAAATTCTTTTCCCTGTCTGAGCAGCAGCTTGTCAGGTCGAAAAAAATCCAGTGTTTTATGTGATGCTGGTCTGTTATCATGCTTAACAAATGTCATCACTGCTCTGTGCCAAATCATTGCCCTGTTATCAGCTGCCTTCTCCCATCTGTCATCATCGCTTCATTGGAGGAGAAGACATTCACTCTCTATGTCCAGGAATGTGCAGATGATAAATGCAGGACAGATTTGTGTCTACAGGAGTGAAGCTTTCATCTGAATGAAGACAAATTTTGGAAGGCAGTCCATTTTTTAAAAATGGGGAAACACGGTGGTGTAGTGATTAATATAGTTGCTTTACTCCAGTTTCCTGCCTCCTTTTAAAGACAGTCATGTTCCTTAGTGACTCCAAAAGGTCTGTAGGTGTTATTGAAAGCATGACTCGTGTCTGTCACTGATGAACTGTGCAGAGTGTACACGTGTACTCTGCCTCTCAACTCCAGTCCCCTTTCAATCTAAGCACAATACAGGTAAATTACATTCGGATATATAAATAAGCTAAGATAATATACACTTCTTTATTGGGTGCTGTTGAGCTTTGAATGTGCCAACTTGGGTCAACACATCTATTTGGCTGAAAAAAAAAAAGAAAAGGAAAACACTGGGGGAATAAAGGTCTCCTGCAGTCGTACTTCACACTGACAGCTTTTCATTTGAACCCCACAGGGGCCTTCGGTCTCCTGTGTTTTCAACCCTGCACGAATCTGTCATGTCTGACCTGTCGTGTATTAACAACCTTGCAAATAAAATTGAATGTTTCAGCAAATGTATTCATGTAATAATCAGTCCTATGTGATTCAGCACCTGGCTCATTTAACTCATTTCTTCCTTGCATTTTCAAGTCTTCTTGCTTTGATTTCTTGCAGACAGGATATGGGAACAAAGGAGTAAATTAATATTATTAGACATTAGGAAACATTTACCCATCGGGACTGATGTAGTCTTGCTTGAGTAATCTTTGGTGAGAATCCTGGATTTTTTGACAGTAACCACTGAATGAAACATCCCATGAAAGCACAGCTTGTGTACGCACACTGAGGGCTGTTTGCGCACACATGGACTGGATTTTAACTCGCTGGGTTACATAGATGGCCTATAGGGAGCCTAATTCCTCCTGATAACCTGTTTACCACCCCGCCAAAATAAATTCAGCAGAAAGATTTATTCCAGCACGGTTTTACTGAACTTATGAGCCTCTCAACTCTTTGATGCTTATTTGTGTACTGTGCCTCTGTCTCTTGATCATGCCCAGTATCTGCTGAAAACAATGCTAGAAGAGGCAAGCAAGAAGTCTGAGGCCAAACCAGAGTTTTGTCCAGATTTTTGTTTATAAGAACTTACCACAAACACTAGGTTTTGATGGCAAAAGCTGAAAACAACTGGCCTGTTGCATAATATTGCACAAGCACAGATTCTTGTTGCCTACAGGCCACTCTGTGGCTGGCATGCAGGTCACAAATGCATGGCTCAGACTTCAAATGTACTGGAAAAAGAGGGAGAACACTGGGCTGTGAGACTGTGAGTGTGTTAGTGTCGCTGCCGTCCCACCCACTGCCACTCATCTACAACCTGCTGTGTGTTTTTTACAACACAATTGTTTCCCAGCATCACCAGCTTCACTCCTACAGCAACTCATTCATACAGAGTAAAATATTACAAGTAACGTCACATAGCAATTCTCAACTGTGATCTGTCAGCTGCAGGGCTTTACTGATGTCTTATACCTTATTATTAGTACTAGCATATGTAGTAAAGGCACATAACAGTCGATCACAGCTTAAGCAGCAGACCTCATCCCCTCCTACAGCGTGGTACCCTGATGTCAGCATTCCGTAGCACCAAACACTGGCAGTCTGTTAGTGGGTATTCACCTCTGACTTGCCCTCCATACAGAGCTGCAATTCTGCACCTCACCATTGCAGCACAACAGCTACCTTCTTTTCCTCATGCTGGTCTCCAAGCGGCCCAAGTCTTCATAGGACTGGTAGAAGACTTCCAGTTCACGACAGCCCCAACCCCTCCAGACACACAGGCACCACTCCATGTTTTTCTTATGAAAGCCACATACAACTGTGTCCTTTGCCACTAGTGCTGCCTCCTCAAGGATCCTGAGAGAAAGGGAGAAACGAGGGAAAAGGGAACAGGAAGGGGGTGTGTGAGGGACACAAGAAAGAGATCGATTTGCGAGAGAAAGACAGGAATGTAGTGCAGGAAAGGAGCCAAAGTTGGTGCTACATCTCTGTGCACAATAATTAGCTCTTCCTAGAAGTGAGCGGGCAGTCCTAGGAAGTGGTTCCTTGCAAAAAAACTAAGGATACTGGATGCAGTGTTAGCACAGAAGGAAATATTTCTCATAAAAAACGGAATTCCTGCACTTCTCTTTTTGAATTGTCATCTCCTAAGCACAGTACAATAAAGTCTACTTGAAAAACTGACAAAAATCCTTTTAGGAGGGATCAAAGGCTTGACCATGTGTCCTGGGCACAGTCAGGCATGTATCATGCAGAACAACCCTGAATTATCTTTTTCTATTGTTGTTTCATCTTTCTGAGATGTATTATTATCGTCTCCTTTCTCTGATGTTAGTTTATCTTCTGTGATGTACAGCCTCATGATTACATAAGTATAAGGCATTAAGCCCCCACAGAAAGGAATTGACACATTAAATCATCACATCTGCGGTGGAGTGAAACTGTCCATTGGAGTGGCAGGCAGTATTATGTCCTTCCTGATCTAAAAAACACAGACAGCTACAGGCCGTACAGCTCCTCCCCTGACCTCAGCCTGACCTCCTAAACTTACAGGTGCACCACATAATAACTGACTATTAAGGATGCTGTTTTGGGTGGCCTTTTATTGCCTGTTGCTAGAATGCCCGGCCCCTTAATAGAAGCTTACACAGAGGTCCTTTCTGCAAAGGACCAGCTGCTAGCTTCTTCACAGAAATAATTACAGACTCGGCCAAGCACCATAAGTACATGATGAAGGATCTCACTAAGCTTTATTGAGGCTGCATCACTGAATTAATATGTAGCCCTTTAGCTTGTCCTCCCCCATTGGACAATGGTTTCAAACATAGCTGAAAAATTACTTCAGAGCCTGCTGAAATACAGAAGACAGACAAAGCTTATTTATTACTAAACACAGCCGGTTTTATCATAAAAGAGAAAATATCACAGAAAAAAAAATCTTTCTTAAGGGATTTTAAATCCGTCAAAGTAAAGAAGATAACTTCATGGAGACATTTTAAAAAATGTTCCCCCAACTGCCCTGAGGCACCACAACTTTGTACAGCACAGCTTCTAACATTTACAGGATTTAACACTAGAACTGCTTTGGGCCATCAAACACTGAGAGCCTGCTCATGTCATGTTTTGTTGTGAATTAACACTAATGATGATGATTTAATAAAAAATATATTCTTCAAAACTCTACTTGTATCCAGAACATGCACAGTCCAAGTTTCCTACACAACAAATCCCATGCTGCACTGCATCATCAGAGAAGAACATTCTACTCTACCTATTTGTGGCACTGCTGCAACTGCAGAGTGGTAGGTGCACATTCACTCAGAGCAAATCACTGCATTTTGTGACCACAAATTTTTAAGAGTTTCAAGGACAACAGTTAAATAAAAAAAATATTGGGAAAAAAAATCATTAATGAATTAAGAATTAGAAGAAAAAAATGCTGAAACAAATAATTACAATTAATCTCAACGATTTAAGCATGTGCTACAAAAACAGGAAAAGAAACTCACCCCAAAGAAGAACATCGAGGTGGACTGAGGACAGCAATGACACGCCCCCTCAACTGACTGCCATGTGACTGCATGTCAACCACAAGCACGTCGCCTCCACGTCTGCCAACAACATAAAGCACACAGCACTCACTCCATGTGAAAAGTTTTAAATTCAAATGTATTTACAATGTACACCGATCAGCCAAATCACACCATCTGGTGGTTTTATTGTTTTGGAGACAGGTGCCACCATGGTCACTCTGTGACTACAGAGCACCATAGTAGCAAGGTGTGACATGTTCTGACATCCAGTGATCATGGACAGCATTCCTTTTTTGTTTTTTGAACACACAGTGAGGTACAGTGTGAAGTATGTGTATCCAAACATCTATCAATATAAATGTGATGTTTTGTTGGTGTGTGCAATATTTATACCTGGGAATCCACAGAGTTTCATTCACTGGTAGCACAGTGAAGGCTTGTAGCTGTGGAATTGTGGCGTTCACATTCACTGCTGAGTTCAGAGCAGATTCTGGATTGGTGGATTTATGATGGTCTTGGTCCTTACTTGTTTCAATCTGGTGTGCTGGCAAAAGCAAACTACTGTGGCTATCTAATGAGCTGAGGCCTTCAATGGTGGAACAGTCTGACTCCTGTGGCTCCAAGGAGCAGCTGGATGATATAGAGCAGTAGTCCGTCAGTGAATCCTGGTGCTGGATGATCTGCGTGCCTGCCTCGTCACTGTAGATAAGTGTCACTTCTCCATTAGTCCATTCCAGTTTCTCTTCTGGGCGACTGTCCGGGGTTGTCACTTTGGTAACCCCTGCAGGACGCTGCACAGTGAAGACGTCCCGTAGAGGACTGCTGTCTCCACAGCTAAAACCAATGAACATGAACTCAAAACCAACCACTGAAATCAAAATTCAATTACGTTTTATCTTGAACATTAGAATCTTGCTCAGTGTGAGCAAATGGACAATGAGCAAAATTCTGCCTCACATAATCAAGTAATACTGCCTCACATAAACAAGAGCAGGAAGCGAAATCCACCACCACTGTTGTGTGCCAATGTTTCCCATTAATTATCTGTGGTAACCCACTATAGCCCCAAAATTAACCGCCCAAGATTTTCCATTTCTCATAGTAAATTAAAAAATCTCTAACAGTGTGTTTTACATTGTTCCTGCAAAGCAATGTGTCTCCAAATGTGTCAGTCAGCTGGTTTACCAAACAACATTATTAAGATGGATCTATGCTATGTTACAAACCTGCGAGGGCACTCTGGCCTTGTTCAAATGACTGTAGACATGTCTGTTTTAGCTGGTGCTAATCTTTGTTTCCTGTTAAAATTTCAAACACCAGGTCTGATTAGCTCTCACTAACTATTGTGAATTTAATGACAGGACTTAAACTGATTACAGGCCAAACTGAAGCTGTGGGTCGATGTGTTTGCTTTCTGCAAGTCGGTGGAGAAACAGATTCAGCAAAGCACCACTGTAAGGTAAAACAAAGATCCTGTAAGAGGTGAGATGCATCCCTCCAATAAACATTTAGGGTAGACTTTTTCTGCAACTCCAGCACAAACAGAGTGACGATCTAACATCACCTGCTGGTAAAAATATATCTATATTTATGCTGGTAAAAAAATTCAGTGGACAAATAGGGATTCACGTTGGAAAAATAAATGTACCCTAGCTAAAACTAATCAGCAACAATACTCAAGAAGGCTACAATATTTAAACAATACTCATTTGGTACTAAGGAGCCCAAGATGTGGGAAAAAATTTCCCCCACACCATTACAGCACACTGCCTGAACCACTGATACCAGGAAGGATGAATCCATGTTTTCAGGTTTTTTACACCACATTCTGACCATAATTGTTGCAGCAGAAATCAAGACTCATTAGACTGGTGAATTGTTTCCAGTCTTCTATTGACCTTGTCCAGATTTGGAGAGTCTATGCAAATTGTCTTTACACTTGTGACAGGAGTGACATCTGCCTCAGTTTGACATTCGTGCGTTCAGAGTCTCTGGGCTACCTTAATTGTAACCAGTCACTATTTGAGTTACTGTTGGCTTTTTATTAGATTAAACCATTTAGTTTATACCATTCTTCTCTGACCCCGAGCATCAACATCAACTGAATACTTTCTCTTTTTCAGACCTTTCTCAGCACTTTCTGAAATACTCAGACTAGCTCAATATAATCACCATTTTTCCTCCTTAGATTGTGTCAACCATGTGTACATGGCTAAATGCAATGACCCAACCATGTGATTGGCTGAGGGTTAATGCGGTATATCACATTTCATGACCAGTTACATTTAGTAATTTGACTGTTTTATCCATACGACTTCTGGATCTGGACCACTGGGAACAACTACCACTGGCAGCCTAAGGTCACTTCGACACCTTGCAGCAAGGAGGGACTGGGGATTGAACCACTGACCTTGTGGACTGTGGACAACTGCCCTACTGCTACAGCCGACCCCAGCCTCATTTAAAGAGTTAGTGTAGAGTTTAAAAAAAGACTATAACCGTACACCAGCTAATTCAGAACTTTTTAGGTCATTATTGATACTGATATTAGTCCTCTCCACATCAGAGGATGTGGTGTCCTTGACTTTCAATCAGAATAGCCTGTTTTTGTTTCAGACACAAATATCCAAACCCATAAAAACAGGCTAAAGCAAAGCTCACGTAGTGTTGTTTAGTATGGATTGTTTTTTTGTTTAGTAATAAACCTCCATTACAGTTACAATTAAGTAGATGTTAGTTTTGAGTCCATATATGGGAGTTATTAAAAACAACACAAATACAGAAAATTTACTGCTGCATATCAGAGGCTGACAGATAAATGACTAAAAAAGCTATGAATGAAAGTAGCTGACTTTGATTATTTCATATACAGTATTTGCTTGATAGTACAGTATGTTATACAAATACAAATCCTCTACTGTGGATCACACTTTGTGTGGCAATCCTGTACTTACCAGTACTTGGCACAGAGCTCATAAGAGGCAACGTGATAGAGCAGCAGGGTGTTGATGTGGTCATCCAGGGTCCACACTGCCTCTTCTCCCCACAGACTGAAGCTGGTTGCCATGGCTATGATAGAAGATGGTGGGCTGTAGGGCTCCAGCCTTCGAACGGCCTGAAGACTCTGACAGTCTATGACCAACACACCTGGACCATTGGAGAACCACAACTGAAAAACACACAAACCGAAACACATTTAGCATGGGGCGTTAACTTAACTATTAGCTGGCTTGATAAGCTAATAGTAGCAAGTATATTTTTAGTGATTATCTGCTCACCTGGGAGCCATTGCTGACCAGAGCCATGCCTCTGACTGGATAGGGTCTCTGCCTGGGATCAGAGTCTTTGAGACCAAACACCGTCTTGTTAAGGGTGTGAGAACACAGGTAGGTTTCCCCATCAAGAGGGAGGTCCTCCACTAAGCTGTAGACTGCCACCAGGCCGTCAAACATCCCTGCAAACATTCTGGCCAGGCTCTTAAATGGTGAGAAATAGAGATTTTTTAGGATTATTTGTTCAGATCTGTTAGATGAACACTTTAGGAGGATGATGTTGGTTCATTGATTTGATCTGAGGTATCTTAACTCCAAGCTGAGTTAGTTAACTCTTACCTGACTCTCTTCCTCTTCTATGGCAGCTTTAGCTTATTCACACACTTTATCATTGACTAACGTAAGGTGAATCCTGCTTAGGGCACACAATTATCTATAACTATGTCATCTTAATTAGATTGTTATTAATGTGTAATTTATGTTTGTAGGTGCTACATTCATTCTTTTATGCCTCTTAATAATGAAACTAGCAAGTATGACCTGTACCACTGTGAACTTGTACAACACAGTACAGTAAGGGTGGATGACTGCTATTATGTAAACCTGTCAGTATTCAGTTTAGACTTTGGCATTGCATGCTGCCCAGAAAGTCACAGGATGGTTGCCATGTTTTAAAAACAGGACTAGGTTTTATTCAGATATAAAATGGCATTTACTTAAATATGTGCATAAGAACATTGTAAAAGTAGAATTAATGGCAGAGCTGCTGTATTGGATTGTACAGGTGTACTTGTGTGTATTACACTCACTGATGTCCAGTGAGTGTATTACAACACTAATGTCCTGAACAAAGCAGTACGAGCACACAAATGATTAACTGAGCGGCAGAAATAAATAATTTTGAGTGAAAATACATAATCTTAAACGATAACCATTTATCACATTAACTGCTGTGCTCTGTAGAATCTGTAAAGTCTACAGATTAGGGAAGATTATTGACACCACCTTAATTAGTTCTTTGTAAATGAAATCCCTGCTGTCCAACACAAATCCTGACCCATTTTCTTAACCATCCAGGGATTCAAACAGGTAACCTTCCAGTCACAAAATCAATCTTCTCTGCCACACATTAGTTAAACACTGATAAATGACAAAAAATACATTAATGCAACATCTTGTGTTTGTGTCGAGACATAAGCTGACCTGTTCTCCCTCTGGAACAGGCAACAGGCAGGTGATGATGGCTGGAGAAGAGAGTTGTTTCTGGGGTTGACTGAGTGGACACATGTCGTTCAGACTGTAGATGAACACCTCTTGTTCCTATGATACAAATACAGGCAAGATCTCAATAATAATTACAACTGTCATAGACCAATACTTTTTTTTGTCTGTGTGTGCATTCAGTAGTTTGTCATACACTACAATACACCATACACCACTCCTCTAGTGCATAGGGCATTGTAAAAATGCTGCTGTGTCTATTTTCATCTCATTATTTAAAACTGTCCTAATTTCAGCTTCGACTGTGACTGTGATCTCAATTTTTCGGGTAGGATATTTCTGTGGATTATGCAATTTGCCTGCAAAGCTGTAATATAAATTGTCAGGTATTACAGGTTTTCAAGTAGCTACTTGCATGTAGTTCCTTACGTGACACACATTCCGTTTTTTTGCATCTATGAGCAGAAGCACTACTTATTTCAGATGGTGGGTGTTGTGTACCTCAGTGGCCATCCACAGTGTGTTACACATCTTCATTTGACAGCTAATCTTGCTGCCGGGACAAGACATCCTCTTTACCTCCACCTGGCCCTTCTCCACATTCACTATGCTGTAGTTCCTAAATAAGACACAACACGACACAGATATGTACCCAAACATACACACATATCAAAGATTCTGCTTTGGATAAAATCCAGTAATTGGACGGTGTTGTGCAAATTAAAAGAAAACCTTTCTTTAGTTACAGCTGAGCTCTTAAGTTTGTTTTTTTTTATGATTTGAAAATCAGAAGAAAGCAAATGTGAATCTATCTTGCGGATTATATGGAAATTATTAATTCTGACATAATCAGTTTATTATAGAGTTTATTTCAGACTGACTGTGACTTTCAGTGTTGAGATTTTAACTATTACATCATCAGGTTACATGAAACCTACATTTCGCCATGTTGAGTGTGTCACTATTTGCCACTACACCATAGGCACTGGGGCATCCTACCAGTTGGGGTATAGGACGACCTTTCAGTTAACTGACAGCTTGCAAACAGGTAAATTAAGTATTCCTAAGCATACCTACATCTGGAGTGTGCTATACCAGCTCACTGGGAGTGGAATGCCAAAAATACAGAGGCAGGATGTCTGAAGAGGAGGGCAGTGTAAGAGCGAGAAAAGAAGATTGGAGGTCATAGTGCAAGAAAAGGAATGCTCAAAGATAAAAGAGATCAGAGTACAAGAGTCAGCAGCAGTTAACACTGAAAGCTGCCACACACAAAACAATAGGGCCATTAAATTAAACACCTGGAAGCCATCAAGGGTGTGTATGGGTAACAATTTAGAAGCATTTTCCTTGACTGTGTGCTGTAAGATTTCTACTGTATTTCTGCATGCATGTAATACGTACTGGATAAGCAATGAGGAGTTTAATGTAAATTTATAATAAATAAGTGTATAATAATAAGACTCAATTTCTGGCAAAAATAATACATTGAAAAACTTCAAAGGGGATGGAAACTTAAACTTTATCCTATTATAAAAAATAATGCAAATTCAGCAAGTACAAAGGTTCAAAAATCATCAGAAATAATACAAAACGTTTAAATGGTCAGTGAAGTGTATAAAAAACATCACAGGTAAATAATAATGAAAATAACATTGTTGCAAAAGTTTGATTCTACCTTAATAAACTACTTAAAAAGAACTTTTTTAATGAAACAAATGTACCAGATGAATGCTCATTAAATACTAAGTTGATTAAAGAATTATTTGCTTTGCTCCTTTTAACATTTTAAATTAAGGGGAAAAACATTTGCACCCAACTGTATCTGTAGTAAAGTGAAAAGTATATATATCTGTAATGGAATAAAAATGATTTTCTTTAAGGTAATGTTTTAGTATAAAAACCCAAAGCAACACACCCCAATCCACATCCCAAAAAATGACCCAAATTAGGGGCGAACAAGACACTTGGAAATTCTTATATTTGGCATAATAGTTACCATCCGTTTAGATAATGTCTACCACAGGAATGCAGATGAAATATAACATGATCATGATGAGATGCTACATAGCTAAAATGTGTGCAGAGTAGGTTTGGTAAAACATTGTCTAAAAAATATAGATGTTTTTTGTGCAATCAAGTAATGTCAGATCAAAGTTAGAACCAACCTGTCCTCCTTCTCTCCACTCCAGAACACTGCACTGTATTGCTGCAACTGGGACAGGAAGAGCTGCGAGTGGCTGCCACAGGACAAGACATACCTGAGGCAGGGGAAACTGGGATCCTGCATCTGCCTCACACACTGCATGGCCACCGGCCTCTGCACACACACACACACACACACACACACACACACACACACACACACACACACACACACACACACACACACACACACACACACACACACACACACACACACACACACACACACGATATGATCAATTTTTTGACAGTTGTTTGTTTTTTGTCTTTTTTTAGGCCTGTAGACTTCAGCTGAGAAAAACCTTCAAACAACTTAATCGGTTGGTTGAGATATAATCAAACTTAAAAATGACTTTGTTAGTTATCAACACAGACAAATGTTTCACAAATTGAGTGGGCATTCCTATAAAGCCCTGTTTCCATGTTTTGGATTTATCATCACTCGCTGGACTCTGGTTACCTTCACCCATGCGAATCCCTGTGCGTTGTCGCCCACTTTTAAACTCAGGTCAGTGATCATACCTGCATTTCCCCCCTCTCTCTTCCCGCCTCTCTGTCTGCCTCTCCCCTCCAGCCCTTCCTCTTTCTACAGCTCTGCTTCCTTTTCCTGGCTTTTATTTTGGTAGTCCTTTCACCTCTTTTCCTGTTCCATAGTTCATTCAACCTCACCTATCATTATCACGCCTAATTGTTTTCACCAGTGCACCTGTCCATTTAAACCTTCATTTTTTTGAGCATTCTGTTTTGCCAAGTATCACTCTGTAAATTGTAAAGATTGCTAACCTTTTCAGGCTTGGTGTCCCAGCAATCAGTCAGCAGGCAGTGGAGGCAGTGGAACTGCACCTCCTCTGGACTGCCCAGTACTGGCCGGAGGCCTTTGGAAAGCTTCTTTGCTATCTGAAGCTGGTGTTGTCCCAGCACTGGCCTTCGCCCAGAGAGCAGCTCATACAACACCATACCATAGGAGAACATGTCCACCTTAAAGATGATAAGATAAGAAACAGGGAACCTCAAGGTCAGGCTTCATTACATCTTTTTTCTATTTTATTAAAACACAGGCCGTAAAACACAAACTCATACATAGAAAACAGTACCAGAAAAAAGGAGGAGAGAGGGGTCAGTAAAATATAAGAAGTGTATGAGGAGACAAAAAGAATAACATTTACATTTCATTTCGCAGACGCTTTTATCCAAAGCGACTTACAGAGTATTTCAGTGCAAACATACACAGTGGTGACGGCTGCCACGCAGGGTGCTCATCACCACTGGGAGCAACTGGGGGTTCAGTGTCTTGCCCAAGGACACTTCGACATGTGGCGAGCAGGGACTGGCGATCGAGCCACTGACCCTGTGGTCCATGGATGACTTGCCTTACCAACTGAGCTACAGCCGGGGAGGCTGTAACGTATTTAATTTAAATTAAAGTTACATCTGAGGAGTTTTATATGACATCCACTCAGATCACATATGAATGTGTAATGAAAAGTCCACATTAAAGATTTAGCTGGAAAAAACCCAGTATGCCTTTCCTTTGTAAATTTTAGAGGTGTACCAGTGATAAAATAATGGGGCAATGCTAAACCTGACGTTTAAAATGATTACTTTTTTTGTTTGTTAGTTTTGTTTTATGAACTTCCACATTTAGTGACAGGGAATCAAGAAGTCGTCATTCTCAATATAACTACTTCCTCGAGGACACCATGTTTGAGCAAATCTTCAATGAAACAATCATTACTATTTATTTGTTTTTGGTGGTGTTGATGAGGTCGGGGGGTGTCGATCAACACCACATTTTCCTAAAAGATCAAATTATACAATACTAATAACACATATCTGTGTGTATGCGCTCCACTTGACTTCATGCTTTTCCCTTTCAATAAACAAATAAATTGATGCACTGTATGTGAAAAACTAAAATTAGCCCATGTGAACTGCTACAATTTAGGTTAGCACAGCAGATCCTTTTTGTGAAAAATGACCAATTGTAAAGGTCACAAACAAACTAAATGTAGTCCAGCTGGAGCTTTGGTAAAAACATAGACTGATTAGACCCTTATTTTACTCTCCAAGCGCCTGGTGGTTTTAATGTTGTGGTGGCCAAAAGTCAGCAGGAGTACCACTTAATGTTAACCCTGGTGCAGTGTGTTGGAACACGAATTGCGTCACAGTTCGCTCCCTATGAGGCTGAGTAGCTGCAGACTAGTCAAAGCACTAATATTGATCTCTCTGTCAAGGCTTTAGGTGATTTTAATGTTGTGGGAGACAACACAACCCTGGCTTATCCTGGTGTGTCTTTATCCCCTGTAGCTCTTTTGTCGTTTATACTTTATGGTTCCACCAGTTTCCAAAAGTAGAATAGGAGGCACAGCCTTCAGCTATCAAGCTCATTTCCTGTGGAACCAGCTCCCAGTTCAGATTCAGGAGGCAGACACCCTCTCTATTTTTAGGACAAGGCTTAAAATTTCCTTCTTTATAAAGCTTTTATTTAAAGCTGACTGAACCAGCTTTTAGTTATGTTGCTCTAGACCAGTGCTTCTCAATTATTTTCTCTTATTATTTTATTCACACTCTGACAATGAGAGCGCCACTAGACTATTTGAAAACCCCTCCGATCCACTGAACTTCTCCCCTCCCATCCTCCCCTCCATTTATACTTAACCACAGCATGACATTAACTTTATGTCATCTTCCCATGTGGTTGCCTGCTCTGTCTCCCTCTCTGTATTTTTCTCCAGGTGTCCCCAGCATTGGAGCTGTGTGTCTTCCAGTGTGCAGCTACTGGTCCTACCAACCTGCCCAATGTTTTTTTGTTGCTTCTTGTCTTGTCTTGTCTTTTGTCTTGTCTTCTTGTCTCTTGTCTTTTATTTTCCGTCCTCCCAAACCTTTTGTTTGAAATTGTCATGGCAAGGTTCAGATTGTTGCTTTCCTTTCAATTCAATTCAATTCAACTTTATTTATATAGCGCCAATTTACAACAAGGTCATCTCAGGGCACTTTACATAATAAAGTCAAGACTATACAAACAGGTAGAGAAAACCCAACAAATCCCCCTTGAGCAAGCCATAGGCAACAGTGGAGAGGAAAAACTCCCTTTAACGGAAGAAACCTCCAGCAGAACCAGGCTCAGGGAGGACGGCCATCTGCCTTGACCGGTTGGGCAGAGTGGAAAGTGGAGAGAGAAAAGAACAGAGCAACAAAAGCAACAACAAAACATTGAGCAGGTTAATAGGACCAGTAGCTGCACACTGGAGGACACACAGCGCCAAATCCGGGGACACCTGTGGACAGGGAGAGAGAGAGGGGAAAGAGAGGGAGAGAGACAACTACGGGACAAAGAAGACACAGAGTTAATGTCATACAGTGGTGACAATATAGATGTGGGGTGAGAGGAGAGAATGAAGAGAAGAGGAAGTGGCACAGTGCAGAGTCCCCAGCAGTCTAAGCCTATAGCAGCATGACTATAACCAACTATAAGCTTTATCAAAGAGGAAGGTTTTGAGCCTAGTCTTAAAAATAGGGAGGGTGTCTGCTTCCCGAATCTGGACTGGGAGCTGGTTCCACAGGAGAGGAGCTTGATAGCTAAAGGCTCTGCCTCCCATTCTATTTTTGGAAATTCTGGGAACCACAAGTAGGCCTGCATTTTGGGACCGAAGTGGTCTAGTAGGATGATATGGTACTAAGAGATCTTTTAAATATGATGGGGCTTGGCCGTTTAAAGCTTTATAGGTAAGAAGAAGGGTTTTAAATTCTATTCTGCATTTAATTGGAAGCCAATGGAGAGAAGCTAATGAAGGTGAAATATGATCTCTCTTACCAATCCCAGTCAGTAATCTTGCTGCAGCATTTTGGATTAATTGGAGGCTTTTTAGAGAGTTACTGGGGCAGCCTGAAAGTAGAGAATTACAATAGTCCAATCTAGAAGTAACAAATGCATGAACCAATTTTTCAGCATCGCTTTGGGACAGGATGCTCCTAATTTTGGCAATGTTCCGTAGGTGGAAGAAGGCTGTTCTAGAGATTTGCTTTATCTGTGAGGTAAATGACAAATCCTGGTCAAAAATGACTCCAAGATTCCTTGCAGTACTACTGGGGGCAAGAGTTATGTTGTCTAAAGTAGCGATATGGTTAGAAAACATGTCTCTTAGACTATTAGGCCCAAATACAATAACTTCAGTTTTATCTGAGTTTAGAAGAAGAAAATTATACGTCATCCAGTCCCTTATATCTTTAAGACATGCTTGTAGTTTGAGTAATTTATTTGTTTCATCAGGTTTCATAGATAGATATAACTGCGTGTCATCAGCGTAGCAGTGAAAATTTACAGAGTGTTTTCTAATAATGGTACCAGGGGAGACATATATAGAGTAAAGAGTATTGGTCCTAATACAGAGCCTTGTGGAATTCCATAACTAACTTTTGTGTATGTCACATTCATCATTAACGTGAGTAAATTGGAATCTATCTGATAGATACCCAATTTAGTGCTGTTCCTTTAATTCCAATTACATGTTCTAGTCTCTGTAATAATATTCTGTGATCAATGGTGTCAAATGCAGCACTAAGATCTAGCAGAACTAGTATAGAGACAAGTCCGTTATCTGAAGCCAGAAGAAGATCATTGGTGACTTTAATCAGTGCGGTTTCTGTGCTATGATGAACTCTAAATCCTGACTGAAATTCTTCAAACAAGTCGTTTCTGCAGGTGGTCACATAATTGCTTTACAACTACTTTTTCAAGTATTTTAGAAATAAAAGGGAGATTGGATATTGGTCTGTAATTGGCCAAGACATCTGGATCCAGACTTGGTTTTTAAGTAGAGGTTTGATTACAGCTATCTTATAAGCCTTTGGTACATATCCTGTTTGTAAGGATAGATTAATGATATCTAATATGAACGTGTCTAATAAGGGTAGAGCATCTTTGAGCAGTCTAACTGGAATAGGGTCTAGCAGACATGTTGTTGGTTTAGATGCCATAATAGTTGAAGTTAACTCAGCAAGGTCTATGGGCACAAAGCAGTCTAAAAGGGACTGAGGACTTACTGATGATTCTAATTCTGTTGTATTTGTGGGGAGGGTCTGGTGAATTTTATTTCTAATAGCTATGATTTTGTTTGTGAAGAAGGTCATGAAGTCATTGCTACATAGCGTTGAGGGAATACTAGTCTCAACTGAACTATGGCTCTTAGTCAGCCTGGCTACAGTGCTGAAAAGAAACCGGGGTTGTTCTTGTTTTCCTCTATTAGTGATGAATAATAAGCTGTTCTGGCTTTACAGTGCTAATTTGTATAAGTATAAAGTCTTTTTCCAGGCTAGGCGGGATTCTTGTGAATGAGTGGAACGCCACTTCCTTTCTAGTCTTCGTGACGCCTGCTTTAAATTGCGGGTGTGCGAGCTATACCATGGAGATCGCCTATTCAGAATTACTGCCTTCTTTTTTAGAGGGGCAACACTATCAAGTATGGAACATAAAGATGCTGCATAATTATCAGTAAGGTAATCAACTTGTACAGGAGTACAGTTAATGAGGCTACTCTCAGTTATATCAGTACATGTTGAAGTAAATGATGAAGGGATCATTTCCTTAAATTTGTTCACAGTGTTTTCAGATAAACACCTACTGAAGCAAAACTTCTTTCTAGCTGCCGTGAAGTCTAATAAACTAAATTCAAATGTTATTAGGAAATGGTCAGAGAGAACAGAATTATGAGGAAATACTGTTAGTTTATCAATTTCAATACCGTATGCAAGGACAAGGTCTAGGGTGTGACTAAAACAGTGAGTGGGTTCATTTACAATTTGAGAGAAACCAATTGAATGTAATAATGAAGTAAATGCTGTGTTGAGGGAGTTACTGTCAGCATCTACATGAATGTTAAAATCGCCCACTATGACGACTTTATCTGCACTAAGCACTAAGTCGGCTAGAAAATCAGAGAATTCAGTCAAAAATTCAGAATAAGGGACTGGAGGACGATACACAATAACAAATAGAAGTGGATTTTGAGTTTTCCAACTTGGGTGTGAAAGTCTCAGAGTAAGACTCTCAAATGAGTTATAACTATGTTTAGGTCTAGGGTTTATCGGTAAGCTTGAGTGATAAATTGCTGCTACTCCTCCACCTCGGCCTGAGCTTCTAGGAACATGATAGTTAATATGACTTGGGGGGGTTGACTCATTTAAACTAACATATTCTTCCTTCTGCAACCAGGTTTCGGTGAGACAAAATAAATCGAATTGATGATCACTTTCCTCAGTGGTCCTTGAAAATCTTATGTACCCAAACATATGGACAAAAATACCTCAGTGGATTCCTGTTTCTGAATGGTTATGGGCAGAAACTGGGGAATGTCAACTAATGTGGTAATTCGCAGAATAACTGGAGGCAGTTGGTAGTCCTAAGAACACTCAGCTACTGTCATATCACTAGGTAATATTTTCCAGATACATACGACACACACAGAATACAGTACTTATGCAGTATGTCATGTTGTCACAGGGCCTATGTAAAACAATCCTGTATTCATTCACATCTTTCACATCCCCCTGATCTCATTCTGAGTAGCCTAGCGCCTTCTCACTTTGCATTTTTTTCAATAGACTGCATCCTTGTTAAGGAAACCTCATCAAACTGCATATTTGAAATTCATGTAAGTGAACCTACCAATACTAGATTTATTACCTCATATGAAGCATAACAGTTACTGTTAGCACAATAGTGTGATCAGCACTGGGCCAATCAAATATAATGCTTACTGTTTTAACATCCATTGTGCTTTTATTTTACAATAATTCAATGAATAACTGTTCATTGAACTGTGATATGCAGACATCAGGGAGCCGTGCCAAAATATGTTCAACAATAAATGGTCTGCACTTATATAGCACTTTTCTATTCACCCAATCACATTCTCAAACTGATTTGGAGCTGCTATGCAACTGGCTAACACTCACTGGGAGCAACTAAGGTGGATTTTTCTAATGTTTCAATATTTGACAGGAGGAGTCGGGGATGGAACCAACAACCCTAGGACTGGGAGACGACTGCTCTACTTTAACAATCCATGATGTGGATTACTAGCTTTGCCTCTAAGTAGTGTTGATATTATCCAAGCACACTGTATAAACATTTTTTTTTGATCAGCTGCAGTCAGCAAACTCAGTGGGAGGGGGGCTGATGAATAGAGGGAGGCTTACAGATTTTTTTCTCTGTTCCTTAAAAGAAGCTTTCAAAGTGTACAGAGTGAGAAAGCAGTAAAACTGCCAACCTAGAGAAAGGGGGGGAACTAGGTCTTATCACAGTACCACACTGCTGTGGGCTGTCTGGAAGTAATCAGAGAGCCAACCCCTAATTGTCAGCCAGCAGCAACAGTGCGTACATTTACAATAATGGCACTGTTTCCCCAATTAAACATTCAATAGAATACACAACCAACACTGTACTACAAAGACAACTGTTTAATGTAACACTGCCAGAATCTGGTTGGGTTATATGTGCAAGAATTCAAAAGCAAATGACGTAAATTGCCCAACATAGAATGCGTCACTGTTACATCAGCTTGAGTAAGTTTCCTGCTGCAATAATCTGCTGATTCCCTGATTAAGACTTAATCAGTGAGTGTAAGTCACTGTCCCCAGTGTAAAAATATGCTGAATGTTTTATCCCTGTAAAGTTATACTGTTGGTCAAAAATTTACAAAACTCTCCCTTAGTGTGCATTCATACTAGATTTTGTGCATCAAAATAATTTCAAACAAATTCAGGCTCTAATATAATTTAGAACAAGTGCCATTATAAAGACTTTCAAATTTGAGACGCAGGTACAAAGCAGATTGGAGATGATGACGAATGTTCTACTTTAGATATAAACCTCAGTTTTTTGTTCAGAGAAAATTCTTTTCTCTCCAGCTTGGAATGCAAATCGCGAAAGATCTGAAAACAAACCAAATAATTCTCAGGGAGGACATGGGACTTTAGATATTATCATTTCTTTTGAAGTGTCTGACCTATGGTCTCATTCTTTACACATTCAAAGCCAAGATTATATCTTCTTACCAAACTTGACGTCAGAATAAAACTCATGAAGAATCTAAAGACAGTAAATCCTTAGAATATATGTTTTGAATGATGGTCAGTGCAATATGCCTGTTATAATTTGAACTGCTGACTTATGTGTATATAGTATTTGCCTGATGGTGGAGGAGGAATTTATTCCTGTATTTATTAATACTGACAATATCTTCAATATCTGTTCATTGCAGTATAACTGTATAATAATTATATTGTTGGCTTAACAGGAAGGAGATAAGATTATTATAAAATATTTTATGTAGTTAATTTTGTGGACCACTTCCCTGACATCATCCGGTGGGATACCTTGATAAACAATGACATGTTGTTCCAGGTCCAGCGGCAACAAAGCAGACATGACTGTTTTTGCTCACCTACCATTGTGGCTAGTGAAGTTTCTAGCCACGTAGCATTTTCACCAGCCACATTAAGCTTGTATAGACTGTCACCTTTATGTGTCAAAGTACACATGGCAGGTAAACAAGAATGAAGTAATGTTGTTAGTTTGCTACATAAAAATAGGACAAGTCATGGTCCAGTCACTGATGCTTTTGTACAGGAGTGTGAGGAGTCTTTGCTCCAGATAAACATATCAGAGACTAAAGATATGCTGATTGATCTTAGGAGGAAAGCCCACACCAGTGAAGTTACCCTGATTAAAGGTCAGTGTGCTGTGCAGGTGCAGTTTTATGAATACCTTGTGGCTATTATTGATTTGGAAGTGGACTTTAAAGGAAACTGAGAAGCAGTGTGTGATTTTCAGCGACTGCACAATTTAGGAAAACTGTCTTATTTTCACATTGATTATACCACAATGGGTGCGTTTTATGGTGCTTTTATCGATTTAATCTTTTCTTTTTCTTTGGTGGTTCGGTGATGTATATTTAATGGGAAGAAATTCATTGAACCAAAATATAAAATAGTCATGTTTGTTGATCGATGAGCAACAGCTTATAGTGTACTTGCAAACAAATCAGTTACAAAAGATAGCTACTTCGATTTAAAAGGACAACTCCAACCTTTTACGCAGAGAATTCCAGTTCTTCCCTGAATAAAAAGGTTTTTAGTGCCAAGGTCCAGAACACAGCATTGTAAAAACGTTTTGTTCCTGTTGCTAAAATGGAGATTAACAAATTTTAGCAATTGTTTTTGTTTGTTACTGTTATCTTGACACCTTGATGGAAAACAAATCTACCCATGGGTGTAAATAAAGTAAGTGATATTCTCTCTCTGACGTGGTTCACTTCTGAGCAGGCAGTTATAGACTCTACCACATTTCTTTATGTAACTTGGCTGAACAGTTGCAGACATCTGCTGGTATAGCATATTCAGAGCTTTTAGTGATTTGTCAACAGCCTTACTGTGTTACCACAAATCGTGACAGCGGATAGAGAATAAGTTACAGAGCTGACACTGTTTTTCCTCCATGATTGTGCTTTTTTGTTTTTTTACTCTGCGAGCTTAAAGTGAACATAATGTTACAAGCAACAATTATAAATTATCACTCCAAGTGTCTCAGACGAGCTGAGGTCTGTCTCCTCGCATCCCCCTGAAAGCTGCAGCTGCAGGACAGGTTCCGCTGTGTGGAGAATATATACACTGTAAAACTTCGTGTGAGCTAAAAAGAGGTAGTGCGTACCTTCTCGTCATACACAATGCCAGGTCGGATCTCAGGAGCTTGGTAACCTGGTGTACCCTCAACTCCTAACGCCCCCTCATGAAAGGATTGTCGAGAAATTCCATAGTCAGAGAGTTTAATATTAACTGGATCCTTCACCTGAAAGAAGATGCATGAATGAGTGAACAAAATGAATTAGATCTTAAAAAGAGCAAATCTGTCTATTCTTCTTTTATTTCTTTCTTTTTAATTAAGTTTCCTATTTTATGTAATATTTACTCGCCCTGTCTTTGACTTGTTATTACTATTTAATAATTTTTTATATTGAAATTTTTTAAAAGGCATGGCTTCCTTATAGTACTACCCATACAGACCTCCAGAGACCACACAAGGATGTTGTCAGATTTGAGGTCGCAGAAGATGATGTTCTTCCTGTGAAGGTATGCCAGGCCTGAAGCAATCTGATATGCTACTTTGAAGGTTAGCATGTGACCAAGGGGCATGTACCTGGAGTCTATGAAGAAAAGAAATACAAAATGTTCATAAGAACTTAACAACGGCCAGATTTCAAGTGGAAAACCAACTGATGTATATCTCTCTACATGCCTTTGCGCTTCTCTTCCAGGACAGTGTTGAGGCTGCCCAGGGGGGCTAACTGCAGGGCAAAGCAGAGTGGGTGGATGCTGATGCCCACTAGTGAGACTATGCAGGGATGTTGAAGAGAGTGCAGCATACTGGCCTCCTGGCGAAACTCAGAGAAGCTTCGACAGGCATTTGCAGACTGCAGGTGTTTTACCATGGTGTCTATAGATATCAACAGAGTGAGACACAAAAGTTAAGAAAGCATCCTTACAAATGCAAAATGCAGAAGCAAGATACTCTGTACACAGTGTATCACATCTTGGTGTTTACGGGGCTGTATGGCTGCAGACTGTTGACTGTGGTTCTATATTAAATTATCTGCATGTTCTCCCTGTGTGTGCATTTCCTCCGGGTATTTCGGTTTCTTCCCACAGTCCACAGACATGCATGCGAGGTTAAAGGTGACTAAATTGCGCGTGTAACATGTGAGTGTGAAAGGTTTTCTATCACTGGATGTTTGTCAAGATGTAACTAAATATGGTACTTCATATAATAATGCTACTTCAGAAACTTTGTGTGAAACGCTTAGAAAGCTGATACTGTTGTCCTTTAGCAGCTTCCAATACAATAATCCATTCATCCAACTATGTATTAAAAGAAAATCTGGCATATATCCACAAAGAGAACAAAAGGGCTCTGTACCTTTGTCACTGCTGACCGTTTGCTGTCGACACTTCTTGATGTGGAAACGTTTGACGGCCACCGGCTGGTCACAATACCGGGCTCGGTAGATGATGGTTCCACTGCCGCCTTGGCCAATGATATTATTTGACTCTTCAGAATATTCCAAGTCAGTCTTATCCAAGAAGAGTCTAACACACACATGTAAACAATAGACGGCTCTTCTCAGTAAGTCTCACTGATCACTGACATTTCAGGTAACTTGCTTGTTTGCTGTCATACCAAAAGTCATGTGAAAAAATATCTGTTTTATCTGTGAAGGATATGATTATGGAATGAGGTTTAAATGTTTCATGGAAGAAGGTATTAGCAAGACTGGAGTCCAATCAGTGAAGCCCAATTTAACATCTAACCAAAAAAGGGTAAAAATTATTTAAGTAGTGTTTAGATATTAATTTGTTCCTGTTAAACAAACGATACGTCTACAATGTAAAGGGATAATGTAGTTCTGTCGCTGCCCTCCATGAAAGTAGCCAGCCGACTAAATGGTATAAGCTTCCTAAAATTTTAAAAAGTAAAAGAGTAAATGCTACAGAACGTATGCTGGTTAACATCTCGGTTTGTGAATCTACTGTGTGCAAATTCATGCATGGTCATTTTACCATGTATGCAGAGGTTACATTGACAAAACGACACACTCAGGACCAATGATCAACAGGATGCAATCTACATGCTGCATTCAAAGAGGTTTTATACCAAGACTTTGTTTTACAACACATGACCCTAAAGCCCTTTAGGTCATAACAGTATACGCAAATGGCATAGGTGGGAAAGGACCTATGCATCAAAGAAGCTGACGGCCACAGCTTGGTCAAAACTGAGTTTTGGAAGTGCAGGTAAATGCCATTAGCAATCCCATCACATATTGTACATGTACATAATCATTTAAAAGTCATACCAAGTCTGTGTATATTAGCAGAGCAATAGACTCCAGAATTAACAATCTGGAGCTGAATGTGCGTCGTGAATATCCACACACAAATTTACACTGACTAACCGATTCCCAAATACAGTTAATCTAAGCACATTATCTAATCTAGATGAGGATTTAAATAGGCTGTATGTCAGGGTTTACATTTTCCATATGAACATCTCAGGTCATCAGCTAGCAGTCTGCTTATAGTCCTGTTCAAATATGGAGAAGCAGCATTTAGTTACTCTACAAAACCTACAAGAAATCCTAACCCAATTCTGACTGGTTTTTAATCCAGGTTAAAATTTTCATATTCTGCATGTCCTGTGACTGAACCCCTGGACTCCAGAAGACTAAGATGCAGCTGCAATTTGTAGAAAAGTCTAATTCTGAACCTGGAATTACAATTGTTGTATCAAACATTCAGCATGGTTCAAATCAACAGTTTGTAAGTCAGTGCGTAAATTAAACTGCATGCAACTCTGGCAACAACAATGACAAGTTTCCGTAAATAACTAACTTAGTAGTAGTACTTATAAACACATTATAAACACATATTTTACTTGGCATCAATGAACAAGTTAACACCTGGTCTGTATTCCAATATGACAATTTTGTCACTAAACTCAGTCAGTATAATTTGTCATATTTGAATTAACCCTCCCAAAAAGAAAAAAAAAACACCTAAAGACATCAAACTAAAGGTAAGTCAAACATCTCCTGGCATTGTGTAGCCACGAAAAAGGTGTGATATTATAACCTGAGGTGCCCCAATATTTGGAAATAAATAAACTCAAAGAAGTGTTGCTGTCTAATGTCATACCTTAGTGGTGCATGTAGTCATAATTCTTAATACAAGACAAATTATGACCCAAATGTTGGAAGAAAATAGTGCCTAACTATACCAGCTAGCAACTTAAGTGTAAAAACGGATGATGTTAGTGCTTATGCTTAGATTCTAAACATAAGCACTAACATCATCCGTTTTTATGATGGTCTAAACTTTAGACCAAGATCCACTTGACTCGCTGTAGGTCTGAGCGTAACACATCTGCAGTTGCATAAATATTTAGAGGAGCTGATTAACTGCTGCAGCAAACACTTCCATGGGCTGGTGATATTTCACAGAGACAGAGATATACTTGCGCAACTGACCGTCCACCCAACACCCCCAACCCCCAAGCCCACATTCGCACATTGTTTCTGTGTATGTGTATATATACAAACACACTTGTAAGGCTATTTCTGTGGGGACTGCTTTAAGTTTAGACTTTAGAGATGAGGACACTCCTCACTTGCTAACACACTGTTAAAGGACTGTGTAAAGCTAAAGCCTTAGGTTTGGAATTTAAGGTAAATTTTGGTCACAGTTAAAGGCAGGGTTGCGGTTAAGCTTAGTTCTACAGTAATGTACTAGGGAATGCATTGCGTATCGTAACACAAACTGCAGTATATTTGTGTGTGTGTTCCTGTAGATCCTTCTTAGTGAGGACTAAATTTCGTTATTTTAACAAGAGAGTGAGGACATTTTGGGGAAGTGAGGATATTTTGGCCAGTCCTAAAGATTTTGAGAGTCAAGACTAGGTTTTAGGGTCAGGGTTAGAATTAGGTGTTGGTTAGGGTTAGTGTGCAAACGTGTGCGTGCGTGTGTGTGTGAGAATGTGTGAGGACACAGAGACATACTAAATGTTGATTCCAGTAGTGAAGGAGTGGTGGTTCCCCTGAGCCTTAACAGATGTTGTCACTGGATACAGATCAGCTCAAACTCATTGTACAGACAAATTCCTAAAGAGTGGCTATCACTTTGTGTCTATGTATGTGCTTGTATTTGTTACCTGGATAGTTAAGAAAAAAACTTAGTTAAGAAGTGAGGAGGTGAAGGTCTGATTGAGGGTTTAGACTAGGGTTTATGTTAAGGTTAATGATTTAGCTGTGATGGGATCAGGGTTAGGGGCTAGGGAATGCATTTTTTCTACCAGCATAGAGAGAAAGGGTAGGGTTAGAAAAAGTGTGGGTGTGAGAAAGTGAGTGTGCAGCAGTTACTATCTAATGGGTGAATCACCCAGCTGCTTTGGAATGTGTCTGGGGAAAGGAGTCACACACTGAAGACCACTGGCCGGCTGTGACTGATGACGTCACAGCTGCCATTAACCCTTAGGTCATGGCAGCTGCGATGTATTGTATTAACATTCTGCATACTCCCCTTGTCATAAGGGTCCACAATTCACAGGCCATATTGAATCTATTTTGCATGAAGAAATTGTGGCTTGGGTGAAGAGATACCAGCACCTTATACTTTAATGTCCAATATGAAACAATGCTTTTAAGAAATGTTAATTTGGTCAGATTTTTTTTTTTTTTATCTGTGAACATCTGTGGGCTTGTGGAGGGGACGTGCTACAGGAAAGTTTAAGTTGTGTGTAATTAGAATGACACAATCATTTGGAGTTTTCTATTGTGTGTCAAAGAGACTGTGTGCGTGTTTGTCTTTGCAGGCTTTGTGATGTCTAAATTAATTTTCTTAAGTTTTCTTAAGACGATCACTGTAGAGATCATTTAGTGAGTTTTCTCTGCTGTTAAAAGTTGTGATTGGTCATGTTTTCCCTTTAGTCAACATAAGGGCTAAAGGAAAATACTAATTATTGTGTCAGCACTTCTTCATCTTTATACAATAAAAAGTTTCTCAGATGAGAGTCTGTGGACCCCTAATGGTCTAAGGAGGTACTGCATTGGCTGACTATGCTCATATTTTATTATATATTTTTTTTCTACCAAGTACTGTATCGAACAGTCATTATTTAGCAAACAGGCAATCAACACTAAATATAGATGAAACTGGGGCTGGGCTAACAATGTTAATGTCATGGATGAAAATTACAGCAAACTATATTTGATGATTAAAAGTACTAAACTTTTAGAAGACTGATTGTTGTTCAATTAATGCAGTTAGGTTTTTTGATAATTTTCTTCCAACAACTTGCATCATACATACTGTTGTAAAAGAATTTTAATTTCACTGAATTCCATTTAGAGTTTCAAGTGAAGTTTTAGCATTAAGTATAACATATAGACCAATGTCAGTATATTGATTTTCAGTTTCAGATTCTCATCATTCAGTTTTTATATTTGAAACTTTTTAAAATGTTCTATCTATGGAATGTTAGAAAAGTACAAAACATCTTACTGGACTTGTTTTCATTCATGCCTTGGTTGGATTAAAGGGCAACATCAAGTTGTAACTTACTAATTAGTATTTATATACATAAACCAATATGTTTGGTCTACACTGCCTTGGTTTCTAAGCACCTTTGTATGGGACTACCAACACACCCTGCAGCTTCCTTTAAAGATGTCACCAAGGGGTTTAGAATGCTGCAAAGCAGGGAAATCATGTAATATAGGAACTCTGGAACACTAAAGGTAGCCAGAGCAAGTATAAAAATGCATAATAATAAAATAATATTGAATATTGAGTTTTAACATAGAATATTAGTCAATTCTCCAACAAGGTTCTGCTGACAGTGTTATCATAACTGACAAGAAAAATGTAAAAAACTCATATTAAAATGATCTTGTTCTTAACTACAAGTCAAGACATGCTTAAAGGGTGTGACAGTTTACCGTGCTGGGAAGTCGGTCATAAACAGTTCTGGGACAAGCTCCTGGAGGGGGACTGGCTGCTCAGCATGCTGAGGACAGACAATGTGGTCCTTCTCCACTGCAGCCAGCACACAGTCCTCCATATTAAAGTAATGAAGCCCAGCTTCTATTCTGTTGTCTCTGCCTTGTCCTCCTCTTTCCTGATCAGATTGGTTGGACAAAAGCTTGCTCTGCTTCTGATGGGCCAGTGAATCACAGAGCGAACATGGGGCATACTGCTCTATAAGGAGACTCCCATCACTCTCACTGGCTGTCAAGGCTACAAGAGACAAGACACATATGATTATGATGTGGTAGTCTATAGTGAATCAGTGAAAACTGGTGAAATTTAATACATGAACAAAACAAAATAAAAAAAAACATGTGACCATCCCAACTAAAGCTTCATTACAAGACAGTTGTTGCAAAGATGTGCTACGCTGGTGTGGAATACCAGACATACTTGTCTTGTCTTCATTCAAACATGCAGAGTCTACATAAAAGTGATCTGATTTCATAACACAGACGTTATTGAACAAAATAATAATCGCAGCATAGAAGCTGTGTGTGACCTATTCTGACTGTTTCAGATATTTATTTTAGCCATTCACATGTAATACCTAGGACTGGGAAAGCAGTTGTTGATATTTTTAACTGTGTAAAATTGTTCAGTGCTTTATTAAGCTTAATTTTCTCCTCCCCAATCTAGTATCAACTTTTCCTGCTAACATATAAAGCATACACAGAATCAGTCACGTGATGTCTGAGGGTAATGTTTCTATTAGCTCCTTAAAACAATTTTGAAATGGCAAACTGTTCGGTATACTGTACATATTTGCCCAGATCCAATATGTTGCAAATCAGCGAATGGATGTTTTAAATATAAATCTATTAAAAATGTGAATATTTGCTGAAAGTCCAAATAACTTTGGTCTTTTTGGTCTTGAAACTGACTGAAAATAATAATGAAAATAATAATATTAATATTAATCTTTGCACTGACCAGGAAACCACTGCTCAATCAGGGAGTTAACATGGTCTGTGATGAAAGCCATGGCAGAGAAATCTCTTATCTCTGACTGGCAGCTGATCTTTATGCCTCCACTCTTCTTCTTCTTCCAGTTGACATCTGATGACTCCACGCTGCAGAGACAAATAAATGTCAACTGCCTCATTTTGTCTAAAATGGTGATGTTGTGGCTAACTGGTGTATGGGACATCAATATTATTGGAAAGGTTACATATATAAGGTTTATAATCAAAATTAACTAAAATGTAATAACAAAAGACAGCACACTGGTAATGTGGTTGGTGCTGCTGGCCGCTTCACAGCTGGAATACCTGGCCAGCTGCTGTCTTTCTGTGTGAAGCTTGCATGTTGTTCCTGTGCTTCCGTGGGTTTCCTCCCATAGTCCAAAGACATGCATGTTAGGTTAATTAGTGATTCTAAATTGCCCGTAAGTGTGAGTGCGTGTTTTGGCCCTGAGATAGAATGGAGACATGCCTCGGATGCACACTACCTCTTGCCTAATGACAGTTAGGACAGACAATTTCTAAATGCTTAAATGCACTGACCTGCTGTCACATGATTGGCTGATTAGATGTTTGCAATATGCAAGCATTTGAACATTTGTACCTAATAAAATAGCCAGTGAGTTTTTGTGTGTGCCACAGTGATAATAATGGCACTGTCAGTGGTGTGTTTGTGATGATGTCGAGAGTTTATTTTACACTGCAAAATGAATTTCAGTCTAATGGACAGAACGTTTCTCTAGTCCAGATTTGATATGAGATTTTTTTTCTGTTTGCCATGCCCCCATAATACCTCAAATAGATTAAGAACCAAGGCAACAGTTGTTGAATTAATAATTTCTCCCATTTTAGCTGCATAAACTTGCAAATATAAATGAATCAGTGTTTGAGGACAGTCTGCCCTAAGTCAGCCCTATTTTTCTTCCCTTAGTATTGATGCATTTATCTGTACTTCCAAAACTTACTAAGCTTCACACACAATGTGTTTATAAGTCAGCTTCTCTCCATGTTGTTAGTTCTGCTCAATGAAACGTGACCAGAGGCTTCTACCACACCACTCTACACTAACAGATGGTTGGAGCAGGTTTAATAAAAAAAATGAGGCACAGCAATTTTAAGCATTTGTCTCATTACTACCCATACCCTTTTTGCCCAAACTCTAACCTGAGGTAGCCACCATCAAAAGTGACCAGCAGTCCTTCTTTCCAATAAATGGTCTGGCTGCGTCGCACTCTGAAGGTGCTGCAACGGTTCCTTGGCTGGGTTCCCGCAAAACTGTAGATCACAGAATTCCTGCTGTTTCGGCTTCTGCTGTTTCTACTGGGCTCAAACGACTGCACAAAAACATTTTTGTCTGTTCATCTATAAAAAGTGTGAGTGTGTAACTGGTGAATGATGAGAATCTGAGGCAGGGTGAGGAAGTTTCAGTACCTGCAGGTCCATCTCAGTGAGGCTGATGAGCATCCTGGCGATGAAACGCTCCCAAAATCCAGCAGGAACAAAGCTCATCTTGAAAATGCGATGCAAGGTGTTGTTGGTTTCTTTACGGAAGCCATGAATGTCCATGGCTGGCTTGGGGGGCAGTAGGTGGGGCAGTAAATACCTACAGAAGGTGGAACACATATAAGAAGTTCATGAAAAAGAAACCTATGTATAGATATACTGTATATTCTGCTTGTCTCTGCCAGTACCAGAACTGTATTTTTCATATGTTTTAATTATAGTTTATATGTGCTGCAACCTGTAGAGACTAGCAGGTATGTATTATTTGGAGATGTTTGTGAGGATTGCTATGGTGATTTGGCTTTTTGGTAGGTGGGTGTAAGGCATTGTGTAGATTACCTGTTCTTGGCCACAGGCAGAGCGATCTCAAACTTAGCTAGAAACTGGAAATACTGTTCCTCTGTCTGCTGGGTAAACCCTGTTCCTACCAGCAGCATCTGTACAACAGACATCATCATACACATCAATACAGAAAGTCAGGAATCATTACTACACAAAACCACACAAAAGCCAACATGTTTTTTTCTGAAGCTTAAGCAGCTTGTTCTAGATATTTTCCATGTTACCAGTCGCATGCTCAGTCTTACCCTGAGGTCCTCAGCTCGAATCACTCCATTTCTTGCTACAGATCGAGAGGACTTCAGGTGCATGATCCTCTCCAGGCATTCTGACAGCCACACAGGACATAAGAAATAAAGGGTACACAGGCCATGGCTGGTGTCAGGAAAGTGAAGCAGGGTCCCTGTCTCTATCAGGAAGCTGATGGCTGGTTGAAAAACAGAGGAGGAGAATCATGTACATGATGTTCCTTCATAACTAATGGCCAATGTTGCTGACCTGGGAAATTGGGGAAATATTTTGGTACATTGGCAAGTCTACTTGGCTCAATCACCAGTCAATTATCCTGTCCTCTGTATCTAATTGCGCATACACATGGTGATGGTAAGAAGCTGGCAGCAACGGGTTGAGACTAAACAAGGCTAAATCTTTTTGGCACTTTTACCCAGAAAATAATTCCTAGACCGTAACATTTTGGATGTTTAGTAAAGCACAGAATATACAGATGTAAATGCAACAAGATGCAAGTGACAGTGACACAGTTTAATCAGATAAAAGTGGCAAAACTGGAGATTGAGTGTGTTATGGAGTCGGTTTAAAATTAACATCATATTAGCATCTTTTCAGATTTCTGGATGGATCTGATGATGGTCCACAGTAGTGGGAAGTGATTTATTTATTTACTTTTGTAGTGAGTAATAGAAGAGATTCGATTCAGTAATACTTTTGCAGTTAAAGATATTAGTAAAAATACAGTCACGGCCATTCAGTGACAATCACAGGGCTGTCTATGTGGTGTAAACGGGGAGCTTTTATTCTCGAGATATTCAACTGTTTCAACAAGTCAACTTGACATTTCCGGTCTTTGCCGAACAAGTCATGGTACCAGTTTGTAGATCCTCGTAATTTCTGATGTCACTTTCTGGGTTCTGTTCAATGATGCAGTCCAACTGAGCATCAGTTAGGTACTGGACCTCTCCTTCAGCTTCACGCCTCTTCTTTTCTGCAATCACTGCTTCTTGAAATGTCAGGTAGCTCCTGGGGATCTGGTGGATATAAAATGGTCAAAATCTGGTTTCACATAGAAATGATTTTAGGAACTTTGTCAATTTGACAGGTTCATGATCTAGTCTTTTGACCAACTGACCAGTCGGCCTAGTAATTTACTGCCAAACGCTGAGCTGCTGCTGTCTTTCATGGAGAGTGCCACCTGGTAGATCAGCTTCTTCAGCCCATCCAAACCCTCCAGGGACTTACAGGACACTTCACTGAGTACCAAAAAATACACTGTTGAATACACTGTACTAAGAGACGCTCTGTAAGACAGACTTACCCCGTGCAGTTGTTTCTTTCAACAGTTTTTTCTTTTTTTTTTTCAATGAACAAAAAAAAAAAAAGGCAAAACATATGCTTACTGCAGGTGTTTGCAGGTGATGTCAGGGTAACCCTTGGCACGAACCCCTGATGGGGACCGGCACAGGGCCAGAATATAAGCTCGAAGGGTAGCCAGTCTTTCAGTGCGAAACTTGGTGTCGATGAGATCCAAATGTGTTCCCACAACCACAACAGCAGAGTTGGGTGCTCGTGCCTGCAGACATCAACGCAGAGAAACTCAAGTACTAAGAAAGAATTTATAAATATAAGCAAAAAACATTTTCTGCTTTGTATGTAAAGCAAGTTATGTGATAACGTGCATCAACTCCCAGTAAGTTTGGGCACCTTTTGATAAATTCTGGTGACTTAAGACCAGCTGTAGGATATGCAGATATCAAAGCCTGCAAACACTTGTACCAGCTGAAAGGGATCCATCTTGAATACACAGAAGATCTGTAAGTGTCCAAAAGGAAACACTACTGTCTGGTGTTAAATTCGGGTGTCAATCAGCTTTTCAAGATTTTTCTAAACTTGACCTCCACAGTTCTCCTCATCCACCATCTTCTTGTTGTTTTCCCTTAATTGTGGCAAAAATAAGTTTCATTTTCAGAGTTTTGCACAGTTGCTTAGAGGAGCCTATGGTATTAGCAGTTTTTGCACAAGGTTGAATTATTTAGAGGATTTTTTTTTACATTTGAAAATGACACCAGTTGCATTTACTGCAGACAACATGTCAGATGTCAGCAAATTAAAGTCTGGGACATCACAGTTCTTAGAGTGCCCAAATTTTTGAACACACTACTACTTGAATTTTGTTATTTGTCAACATGAACTAGAAAGTATGTTTCATGCAGAGGTGGCACAAACATACACAAACTAAACGTGCAAGTATTTCCCCTACAACAAGCAGTGAAGTTGATTTAATTCACTAACAGTGTATATAGAAAATATGCCAAAATTTACTTAACAATGAGTTCCGCTTTCACTGTGCTATATTGTATAAGTGCTAAACTACTGCAAACGTGAAAATGCAAATCCACATTTGCATTTGAAAAGGAACATAGGCTACATTTGTCAATTCTTTATTCTGTAGCTTCTTTTTGTCACATATTTTCTTATTCTTGATGTCCCAAAATCTGTGATTTCTTTAGTTTTTTTTGTTCCAATATCTTTCCAAAAATCAATTACAAACACCCATTAGACTGTGGATGGACAACCAGATGTTTTTTCTTTAAAAGAGATCACTACTCTCTCCCACCAGAAACACAAACCAATCTCTTTGTTCACAGCTCTTAGTCATCCCCCTCTGATCACTTACTACCGAGGTGGAGCTGCAGAAGTTTGTGTTTATTGCTATGTGTGTGTGCATGAAATGAAGAGAAATAACTACATTTCACCTCTATGTTGAGGAGCCATGTCTGCAAGTTGGCCACAGCCTCCTCTCCCAGAGCCAGGTTCCAGATCACCACATAGAGGGCCTTATCAGTGAAGAAACACTGGTTCACTGTGGACATGCTGGCTTGACCACCAATCTCCCACACATTGAATGCCACAGAATCCCTCTGTGTGTATGAAATGAGAGCTAGGTCATTTGCAAAGTAGGAGCTGGTGTTTCAGTCTTTTGAAAAGGTCTTCTACTTGATTTTGATATAGTTTTAATCAGACCTCACTGTGAGTAGTTGCTATGAAACAGTTATTTATTTATTTTTAAGTAACTGGCTTAAAACTAAATATTTCAACATGAGTATGATCGGTAATTAACATTGACCAGGTGTTACTGTGTATGTGCTGTGTGTTTTCCTCACGCTGTTTTTCACTCCACTGGCTTTGTCCAGCTCCCAGGTGGAAGTGGAGATACTGCAGTCTGCTGGGGTGAAGGGAGATGCTCTGCCAGTCTGTAGAGCCTCTAGAAGGGCTGTTTTCCCCTGTCTTGGTGGACCAATCACAAGCATCTTCAGCAGTTTGCAAGGCTCTGCCTTTCGAAGGTGTGCCTTGAGGAAAGCCAGGACAGATACAGGGCCTGACAAACCAAAGAGACAAAGATTAGCTTGTCTCCATGTTTAAAATAACATACTGTAAGGAACTACAAACAGATGTCACTACTGAAACTGCTACATAAAGTACACTAGAGTAGTTATATTTACTCAAGCACTATACATATCTACACATAAAATAAAGCACTTGCTCTAGATTTGTACTTGCTTTACACAAAATTTAAAGCGATATCTTAAACAGTCAAGGAAACAACAAACTAATGAAGAAACAAGAACAGTCTGATGACCTGAGGTTAGACACATATGATCCTGGAAGAAAAGACTGTTGAAAGAATAAATCTACTGTCCACTGTTAAACATCCCTCACAGTTTGCAGACAAGCTTGCTGATTCAACTCTGAGCGACTGTTTACTGAGACTACATACTTCCCTGTGCAGAGATGAACTATTCATAAAAAATAATTATATGAACCGATGGCTTTCTTATTTTATGTTTTAAGACTTCCAGAAAAAAAAAACAAGACCCACATTGTTGAATGAATTAAGTAGTTTTTTTTCAAAGCACTGGTCCACAGTTTGCAAGCTTGGTGTTTCTTATTTCAACAGTCAAGTAACTATACCAACACTGGAAAAGATTTTGCTTTTTTTCCATCACTCCTAGTCTTAAAAAGTTTTTTAAAATTCTTAATTTATTTCATAATATTTAAACCTTCTATTATTTTGTACACCCCAGTTCCCATTTCAAAGGTTTTCAAATAGTTTTATCCAAAATATAAAACCAATGACACTACAAAACACACAAACCAAAAATATAAAAAAAAAGGTAAAATTGTCTAGTTCGGATCTTTTTGTTTTTTACATAGCAGATACCCATCTTGAAAGATCAATTTTAATTGTAAACTTCCTGTGACCTCATCCAACTTTTTTTTCTTCAATACATTTTCCCCTGACGTTGTGGCTACAGGAATAGGATTTTCAGCTATTAAAAGTGATATCTTTTGAACACATGATTCACTAAAAGGATTCCTAGAATAAATAATTTGTATAAAAATCTTAATTTTATTTATAGGCATTCAGTGTAAAAGTTAACAGATGTCTTCAGCAGTCTGAGTTAGACAGTTACAGTCTTTCTGTGTGTCTATACCTCTACCTTAGCAAAGGATGGAACCCCCGTTCAGGGAAACTGTGGAGGTATTTTCTGCACATAACTAATTTCACAATCACGTCCCAGTTTATTTAGATTAAAAGTGCCTTAGATAGGGATTTGCTAATGGCTTCACTGTACTGTATGATTACAGTAAGAATAAACAGTTTCAATGTCTGGTTAAGGACAAATGTCACAACATGTTTCTTTCAAAGATTAACTTTAAACATTAATACATTTTTTGGAAAACAATTGACAATGACTATAAAGGCATTTCAACTGTACCTTCTTTTATTACATCTTGAGGAACATTGGTAATGTTGAGGTCTTCAATGTCCAGCTGCCAGAGATTGGAGAGCTGACCCAGCTCTGTAGGAAGTTCCCGGATTCCAGGATTACTGTCCCCAGAAAAAAAGCATATTCATCAAAAAGTCACCTTAAAGACAAGATATATAAACCTAGCTATCATTTAAATGATGGGGCACCTTTTATACAGGTTAAAATACTATTTTTTAACCAAATTACACTTAGTCCTTTCACTGAACCTTTGAAGAGACAGCCTGATATGAAAATCAGACATGCTGCCAAAGTCATTTTAGCAGCAACAGTAAATATAGATGCATGACTTCCCAAAGAATTTAACAAGTCTGGGAATGTGTTGTATAAAACAGCTGCAAACAGCAGTAGCAGGAGGACAAGAACACATAAGACTAGTAACTGAACCGACTTAAGAAGACAGCCCATGAAACGTGGTTACTTTTAATTTTCTTTCTATAACGTTTTACATTAAATGATATCCAACATGAGAAGGTTTTCCTCAGTGTTGATAACAAAAGGAAAAAACATTAATTATCCAAAAGAGTTCAGACTTTGACTAGCTTCTAACTACAGTCTACTGGCAAAACAAAACACCAAGAATAAAGTGTCTACCTAAAACACAAAGCTTACACAACACACGTCACTTTGCAGTCTAATCACTCAGAGAACACATGGTTAAAGGAAGAACAGCCTCTCTGTACAGGCATCTTAATTTCAGATTTACTGTAACATCAAGGGGCCAGACTATCCAACATCACCTATGGTTCAAATCATTGGCGTAGCCACTCTAACAGCCTGGTGGGAGTTCAGTGGAATCAAAAATGTCACCTTTCCACCATATACATTAAGTCATTTCTGGAACAATCTTGATTTTGTCAATAAAAAGCTCCCGCAGCTGGATAGAAAAAAGCATTACACATCTTAAACACATCTTTCAAAATAAGACTATGTCCACATTCACCAGTTGGTACACAGTTATGGCAATGGGGGTAAGCAGCTCTTACACTTGTAAGAGTGCACAAAATTTACTAATATACTACCCATACATCACAACATTGAGAGACTGTAAATATTGCTCCCAATGCTGCTGGACTTAAATTTTCTCCATGTTCACAAATGCCAACATACTAACTAACAGAGCATAAGATCCTACACAGAGTTCACCTTACATAGCAGAAAATGTTTAAGTGGGTCTAGCATCAGAAACATGTTTATAATAACTCCCCAGATACTAACGTTCGTGTCATGTGGAATCACACACTCGTCAATAGATTGTGCGAAAACATTACCAGAACACTGTCCCACTGCCTAAACTGTTGCATCCCACTTCCCCCTCACTCTGCTTATTAGGACACATATCAAAGTTCAGACTGATCAAAAAGCAGTGATTTACGTCACATACTTTTGAGCTGGAAGTCAAAATAAATTAAATATATACTGCATACCAGTTTCACCCTAAACTAACTATAAAGGTGTAAAGTTAAAACTAAAGTATAGGTTAGGAATTGCTGAGCGTTACTTACAAGCTCGGTTTCTGTGGAACTGTTGTGAGTATGGCTTTCGGTTTCAGGACTTTCATGCTACAGTAAACATTGCAGTAGGGTATGGGGATTTTTTCTAGCACCCGGAGGAACCAAAAATGTGTTTTAAATTTTGATTTTGAGAACTGACCAAGACAAAAGTGACCCCTAGAAAAAACTGACCCTAAGAAGAGATAAGACTTCCAGATGTGGAGAATGCACCTTCACAGATGGACACAGATATTATCAGTGTAAGAAGGACAGCATGCAGGTGAACGGTGGCAAACAGAGGGACTCACTTGGAGAGGTATAGCTCTGTGAGGCTGTGTAGACCACATACTGATTGGGGAACACACTCCAGCTGGTTGTCATTCAAGAGCAACACTTCCAGTGAATCCCGAAGAATCATGGGAAACTCTATGGGACACACTGCCAAGATAGCGTTTCAGAAGATCACAGCATGTACGCTTAAACACACACAGCAAGTACAAGTGGATACATTTGAGCCAAACATTTCAAAAGAAAAAGAACAAGCAAGCACTTCCAAAAAATTAGATTGCAATTCCTCAGATTTATTATGCAACACTAATACAACCAAATCCAAATGCTCAGCAAATATAAAACGGAACGAAATCCTTTCCATTATATCAGAAATGGACTATAATTAATTAGTTGATGTAGGATTGTGTAACTTGAGAAATCTGAATTATTATATTATGTTATATTATATTATGTTATATATATTATATATTTACAAGAATTTCCCCACTGTGGGATTAATAAAGTTCTATCTTATGTATTATTATGCAACCAGAGTGACCTATAATGTTTCTCAGGTGAACTTTGAACTAAAAATCAGGGCTGTAATTTGAAAGAATAAGCACATTGTGGAAAGCAGTAAACGTTTCATAAATAAAATACCCCAAATAAAGTTGAAGAAAATATAAAAAATGGAGAAGAAAAAAAGTCTCCCATTAAAATTACCAAAAAACATTTAACTAATGAGAATAAGCACTGTTCAAAAAAGGAAGAAAATATCAAATATGGAGAAGAAAAAAAGTCTATTAAAATACCAAAACATTTTACAAAGATCACAAGCTTTCAAAAGCTATTTCTGAAATCTGTTCCAGATGAGACCAAGATCTTACCAACTTAGGTAATGAATATCAGTAGGAACATAATATATATGTTGCTATATCTACTTGTTTTTTTTTGTTTATTTCATAAAGAAGTAAAGCAGATTTACCAGGGTCGGGGTCCCTCCTGTTCCATGTAGTCAAAAAGGCAAGTCTCCTTATTCTGGGCCCTTCTTCTGTTCTAAAAAAAACAAAAAAAAAAAAACGTAAATAAATAAAAAGAAATTCAAATATAGGGTGAAGCCAAATAATGTTGGAAGGAAATGACAATAACCTTCATATGCAACGTTTTTTATATAGCTAAGTTTTGTACGAAGCAACATAAGCACCTACTCAAAAGCTATGTGAAGATTCTTAAAATAACGTTCACAAAGTTATTTCAACACTGATTGTCAAAATATCAGACCAATTAATATTGAAAACATGTTTGATGTTTACATTACTAAAACATAAAATAGTAAATAAATTGCATTATTTATTTATTTATTTTTGTAGTGTTATATAAAATGCAAGTCTGCTCAGCTGATGCACAATAGCAGGGAAGAACTGTATGTATTCCATCTAAATTCTTATGTAATATTTAATTAATGGAGATACAACAATAACCACAGCTTCTTTTAAGCATAACAGTTACTTTTGAAAGCATTCACACCCCTCTATTTTTTCGCACACTTTACACTGTAAATTTAATTTAAATGTCACCATATTTGCTTTGATCCATAAAAAATAATTGTAGAAACTTTTCAAGTCATTGAAACGCCTTCTATACTAAAGTATTCAGAAGTAGGAAAAGACCACGGTATGTAACAGGGCATGAAAAGCCCTGAGCTTCAAATGTTGCAGCGATGGGAGAACATGGCAGAAGGACGACCATCAATCAGACCTTTAAAGCAGACAAATTAGACAATAAAGCCACAGCCCATGTGGAGATTGTCAAACAACATTTAGAGACTAAAATTAAGGGGGAATTAGACTTAAATTATTTTTTAAATCAAATTTATATAAAATTAACAATTAGTGACTGACATATCCATATAACTCCTTTTAATTAAAACTAACATTATCACTTATTCATTACTGTGTCTGCCTCTAGCTATGAAGAATTATTCATATTTTCTGTTGCATATTATATTTGGCTACATGATATATGTAAGCTATGTATCATGTATCACAAGCTTTCCTGAAAGCTGACTGACACAATTTAAAACTGCATATGAGGTTCACACATAAGGTTATAGTACTCCAGTAGAGTTGTTCAGTAGCTCAACTCAAATGTCTAACTCTAGCGTATACACACAGAGAAGAAAGTGTCTGTTTGTGAAGACTTACTTGCCCAGCAGGTTTCTGGAAAGATCAAGGGTCCTGAGCTTAGAGCATTTCCACTTGCTCGGAGCAGGAAGTGCAACAATTTGATTCCCACACAATCTCAATAAGACCAGAGCCTGATGAAAAAGGAGTTAGATACTGTAAAAACACACTTTCTTTCTTTCGGTCATAGAACATAAGCTTTAGATTTATCCTTGTTCTTACTGAGTTCTGCTGTAACTGGTGCAGCAATATTCATAATATTAAAAAAAATGAGTGAATGTGTTAAATCCTTTGAATGATTGTTTCTTGCAGTAGACCCACAGCTACCAATTAGACCTTTATCCTTTTTTAAGTACAAGTTAGGCATTCCTCTGGTTGTGTTGGTACAGTATGTTGTACTGATTTAAATTTTCTAAAGAATAACAGATCCAGGTGATGGTTCTTACTTCTAGCTCAAAAATGTATGAGGGCAGTTCCTTCAGGTTGTTTTCTGAGAAGTCTACTTCCTGCAGCTGAGTCCTCCAGAAGATGGATATAGCGTTCGGAAGACTCTCAATCACATTGAAAGAAGCTTTACATTGCTTCTGCAAAGAAAGAAAAAAGATGACACATTTATGTTGTGTATAGAACATATATGGGTGTGTTTGTATGTGTTTTTCCTGCTGAAGACCTTTTGGCGCATCAGGACATTTTAGTGGTGTTTAGTTTTAAGACCTGTTTAAAGATTAAGGCAACACCCTCTTCCACATATGGACTCTGGACATTGTCAGGAGAAATCAAACTCTGAGATTTTTCGGAGTTGCGTTCCACACATGTAATACACAGTGGGACATTGTCCAAGTCAGAAGCGTCCTCGCAGGGGAAACTCAGCTTAATTTCGATGTGCCGTGGTTCGCACAAGTG
Organism: Channa striata; assembly: GCA_033026295.1. Lineage (NCBI taxonomy): Eukaryota > Metazoa > Chordata > Actinopteri > Anabantiformes > Channidae > Channa > Channa striata. The sequence continues at coordinate 113,176 of CM065171.1, forward strand.
ATAGATAACATGATAGAAAACTCGGGATGTGGGAAACTGTTCACAGCACATTTGAGCCATGAATCTAAAAAATAAGGTTCTATAGTATCTTTCACGCGACTGCTGTTGTAGTCAGATAATAGAAAGAGCATCAACGCGCCTATTGGCTTGCTTTAAATCCTCCCAACAAATCAAGACAGAGCAGTGTGCTGCATGCACGGTCTCATGGACATAATACTAGACTTAGTACTAGGGGCGGGATAAACTCGGTAGCATCTCGGTAGCATCTGATCAGTAGATTAGCATTTTCACATACATCCCCTCCAGACAAAATCAGGAGAAAGTCATGTTTCAATACATTTGACATACAACTATAATAATAATAATAATAATAATAATAATAATAATAATAATAATAATAATAATAATAATAACAACAATAATAATATATGAACACAAAAATAATAACAATAATAGTCAAGGGACAAACAGGAGAGAGTATAAAAAGATCAGTGGTAGAAAGGTATCAAATGATCTAGTAAGTGCACCTTAGCATAGCTAGAATGTCTTAAATTCAATTGTAGAGAGGAGCTTTTGAATAGGAAAAATTAATGGTAGGAAAAGGTTTTTAAGGCAGAGCTGTTCAGGAAAAAAAATTGCTAACAAAGGTATTCTTTTCATCACGATGTGTCAGCACTGTGTGCAGGCCTACTTACAGGCACCCAGAGTTTCCAAAAGTAGAATGGGAGGCAGAGCCTTCAGCTATTAAGCTCTTCTCCTTTGGAACCAGCTCCCACTTCAGATTCAGGAAGACATCCTCTATACTTTTAAGACTAGGCTCAAAACCTTCCTCTTTGATAAAGCTTATAGTTAGTTTATTGTCATGCTGCTATAGGCTTAGACTGCTGGGGGACCAACCTCTGATGCTCTGAGACACTTTCCTCCTCTCACCCCACATTTATATGTCCACCACTGTATGACATTAACTCTGTGTCTTCTTTCTCCTGTAGTTGTACTTCTCCCTCTCTCTGTCCTTTTCTTCAGGTGTACCCAGCTTTGAAGCTTTGTGCCTTCGTGTGTGCAACTAATGGTCCTACCAACCTGCCCAATGTTTCATTGTTGCATTTGTTGCTCTTCTCTTTTCTCTCTCCACTTTCCACTCACCCCACTGGTCAAGGCAGATGGTTTGCCACCCTGAGCCTGGTTCTGCTGGAGGTTTCTCTCCACTGTTGCCTATAGCTGTTCAAGGGGGATTTGTTGGAGTTTTCTCTAAATGTCTGTGTAGTCTTGACGTTATTATGTAAAGTGCCTTGAAATGACGTTTTAATTTGGCGTTAAATAAAGTTGAAGTGAATTGAATTGAATCGTCAATGTGTGCTCAAAGCTTTTCGTAGAAGAGAAAAGTGAAACTTCACTAAATTAAAAGAAAGAAGTTGACAAGAATGACAGAGCCTTTAGCTTTCAAGCTTATCCTGTTTGGATGATGTGTTCAGTTACAACTACAAAATGTTCTGTATGGTATTATTACATCAGATCAGAGGTACACTTACCTGATAATATTTTAAGACAATTTATACATTAAGTATAGGTAATTTCAAAAGGTTCACATACCTTTTCCTTAAGCGTACAGTTATAGAATATATATATAGTATAAGTATAATAAACAGTGTCATCGAAAAAACTCATTAAAGTAATGCCACCACAACAGCAACAGCAGGTTCCTTACCAATGGACAAGCCCAGGGGTCAGGGAAGGTGCTCAATTTGTTCCTGCAAACATTGAGGATGCGCAGGGATTTCAAACAGTGCATGATGTTTGTGGGTAGACTGCTTAATGAGTTATCAGACACATCCAGCTCCTTCAAATTACGCAGACCAATCCAGTTAGTAGCTGACAGAATAGAAGACAGAAACAACACAAGTCTAATTCAGACCCAAACAAATGACAAATGAGCTAAAAGCTGCAAAATTTTCAGGCAACAAAAGACAACCAATTCTCATGTCCTGTTCTTTTGCTGACACAGTGTTCCAAAGGAAGTCAATGAAGACCGTCTACATGCAAAATAAAAAAATGAACTGGCAGAGAATATAAGCTGTTTTCTTTGCAGCATTTATGAGGAGCTTTTGCAATGCAATGTCAGACTGATATGATGTGGCTGCAACTCATTTTCCTATTCTTCACTTCTGCATTAATTGTAGTGACGATATCTGATTATCAACTAAGTCCCATAGAAACACAACATTTCTAAGCTAATACAAAACAGTCATGATATTTCATTTCGTTATTGAACACACCCATTAAAACTACAAAGTGATGGTGGAAAGTAATGACAAAGGTGATTTAATTACTGTCTTAGTTCTAAGTCATATGTCCATCCTCGTTTCATTCATTGGACTCCGGGATTGCTAACACCTGAATCTAGTTTAGTGACGTCAGAACCCTAGCATTGCCATTACTTTTTCCACCATTACTTTGGTATGTTTAATGGCTGTGTTCAATCAAGACATGAAAGATCATTACTGTGTTTTACCGGCCTTGAAATATTGTATTTTGGTAAAGTTCAGATCACATTGGAACAGAACATATGCTTTACAATAATATTTAAGCATAGACTAAGTTTGAACTTACTGGTAGGGATGTCAAACAAGACTGTGAGCTGGTTCTTGGCAGCATAGAGTCTCTGGATGTGGGTTAGATGGAGCAGTCCCGGTGGCAAACTGGTAAGCTGGTTCTGAGAGAGATTTACTTCCCGTAAACTAAAGCACAGGAAACAGAAAGCTGGCAGAGTGAGAAGTGACAGTATGTAGACAAACACCTATATAAGTTCTTTTTAATAACCAACTAATCTTCAACAGTTCGTCTTAAAATGTGATCTCCTCTTATTCACAAGCATAGACAGACAAAAACCCAAATCAGTTGACTATACGTTGGTCAAACAATATTCAGCAGCAAAAACTGTGAATCATGAACTACTGCATCACCTACCTTCTACTAAGCTTCACCTGGTGGAGGTTTTCCCATATACTGTAACCAGGAATTACAAGTAGGACTGGCAGACTTAAATCGCTTTAATACTGAGGTGGATGTAGCTTTGAGACAAAGCAGATTATCCATAACACTAAACCTGGTCCATCCACCTGGTCGTGAAAGTACTCACTACGAATGGAAATCGTGTATAAGTACATTATTACTACTGATGCATTAATGTGTAGAGTAACTGCTTGCACGGCTTTTTGTCCACTTGGTATTAAGTCATCTTTGGTTTTACCGAGGTTGTCTTTGTATTGTGTTTCGGTGCGACTACCTGTGCAGACTGTCCACTTTCTTTTGTTGTGTTTGATTTTGTGTTATGGCTTAGTTACGAAAAAATCAGTTCCTTGTTGAAGTTAAACTCATATATCTAGTATTAAAGTGCTGTGCGCTGTAAGCTTTCAACTATACTATTGTTATACACCTTTCAGTATGTCTACAGGCAACTGTATTGCTTAATTGATTCCAAAATCATGTTGCAATTGGCTTTACCTTTGCACTTTGGTTGTATGAAAAAGTAATGTAATCTCATCATGGCCTAAATTAGACCAACAGAGACACAATCTATAAGAAAACCTTATGTCCATCACTTTATCAGACAAAGTCAACCTAAGCACAGGGTTGTGACAGCAGCATTGTGATATATCAGATTTAATGGTGTTCAGTAAGAAGCTGTTAATACAGCCACACAAAAGGATTTAGTACTCTGGATGGGGACAGGGAAGCACCTAGTGGCTGAAAGAAGAACTGCAGGTTGAATTTTATGACCCTGCTGCAGGCTTAAAACACACACATACTGCCCTGATTTAGTACACTTTGAATCCCTATATTTGTAAATTATTCTGCTTTTTATACAATGTTTGTCAGACTTTTTTCCTTTAGTTGGTCCATACATTATGTTGCTTGTCATCATTCTCATATGCTTTGTGTTTTGTTGTTTTACTTGCTGTTTAATATCTAACAGATACAGCAAAAAAATAATTTAAGTAGAATAATTTTTTGCAATCTTCAAGTGTTGCTGATAACTTGAACTTGACAGTGGGTAAAGTTGTGCCTGAATCCATAGTGTTAGAAATAACCATAATCCTAAGATAAATGTAGTGGTGTAAAATTTCCATCAAAAGTGTAGTGAGCATTTAAGCAGAAAAAGGTTTTAAAAAATGAATAAAAGTAAATATTTTCAAATATGTCAGAATTTTACTTGACCACTACTTTTGACAAGTAGTAATAATGATACTACTAATACAAGTAATAATACTGTCAATCCTAATGGAAGCAGACAGTTTCTTTCTACATCTGGACTGTGGGCTTAGTGCAGCTTGTGTATGCAGCTGTAAAGCTGTAGATCAGTCAGAGTCACAGTCCAGTCCTGTGGTTTTTATTAGCAAATTCTGAATGTGTGATGCTGCGGTTCTGTCTAGTTAATAATTCTTCAGTTCTAAGAAATAAACGAAGAAAGAATGGTGTTTTTCACTCTTATTGAGAATTATCTTTTAGTAAATAACACAATACTTGTACGGCAATTAAAAATTGGAATTGTTTGACCTAATTTTCAGTTACACAGCAAATGCAATTAACCACAAGACATTATACCCACAGATCAGTAGGCCATGTATTTGTCATAGCTTCATCCTGCCACACTTACTATACCTGGTGCATATAACTTCCTGAGAGTTGTAAGCTGAAGGTAGCTCATTGAGCAGATTGCTGGAAAGATCAAGAATTTCCAGATGCATGAGACCCCAGGGAACCACAGATGGCAGAGACGATAGGCTGTTGGATGACAAATCCAGGTGTGTGATTTGTGACGAGAAATCCATAAACCAGTCTAGCTCCAACCAGGGCAGCTCCAGACCACTCCAACAAACACTGACAGACTGTACACATAGAAGGCAGAATAACGACATAAACTTACACAGGTCTATCTCTAAAAACTTTGACTAAAAGTAGGTCAATATTAACCAAAACACTGTACAATGTAATAATCTTATAATCTTATGTGATTTTTAAAGTCATTTTTACATCAATTTGCACATTTCACAGAGAAGATAGAATTCCATTTTAACAAAGGCATCCCAGCTGTCAGTGGGTCAAGCAGAGTACACCCTGGATACACTGCTAGTCTATGACAGAGCACCTTCAGACAATTTTTAGGTTGACCAATTAAGTGAATATCATTGGTCTGGAACAACTACAGATGTATTACAACACCTCACATATAAATATCCCCTATATATTATTATTTTTTAAATGTGAATGTAATGTGTTTGAGCTTCATAGAATATCTGTCGTTCGTCAAGACCTTCTGAAAATTTGAATCTGTACATGCAAACTAATCCCGGCTTATGTTTAGTTACAGTTTTAATCATATTCAGGGTTGATATCAAATAAAACGCCTGATTAACAATAATGCTTTCATCTGAAAGATTCACATTTACTGGATGACATGTATCCTTCTTTTGTTTCCAGAACACAGACCTCTTTTCCTTCTGTGTTGGTTTCCTGTAATCTGAGTCTGAGGAGTTGTTTGCTGAAAGCTGCATGGTCCATCAGGGTATACGAGGAGAATCCTGCACCGTTCTGCAGCAGGAATTGGGCTATATCCACACTGCCTGCAACAAAAGACCGCACTTGTTATACATTACTCTGTTAACAAACTATCGTCTCATAGGTACTGCCCAGGAACTACTGGACATACATATTTGACATGTTTTTAAAATGTGTTCCAAGGTATGCATCAAGGGGCTACAGGATAGACCCCTGTACAGACAGCAAACAGAGACTGTATGGCTCACTGTAACTGGTTAGCCTGAGCGATTCCCATTTTGAGAGAATATCAAAAATGCATATTTCTGATATTGTGGTAACATCACATCACAATCTGTGACATAGCTATCTAAAACAAGACTTCAACCAAGAACCACAGTCACTTTTTTGTTCTTCTACTGAAATATTATTATACATACCTAAGAATTACTGCTCAATATCAAACAATCCACTCCACACAGTTTTTATCAGTTCATCCATCCAGAAACCTCTTTTAAGAAGTCTTTTTTGAGAAAGCAACAGCCCTGTGCAGTTCAAGGAGGAGACTGGCAATGCAGTCACAGTTTCTGTGAAAATGCTTCTGTGAAGCTCCAACCACAGCATGTAAAAAACATTCTGACAGGCAGATGGTTCACGATTTAGGCCAGAGACAACCTTCAGACAAAGGTACTGAAAGAGGTACAGCAGTAGGAGTGAAATGGTTAAGGCAGTGTTTTTCCAAAACAGTGTTTAGCTGACTTTTGTAGAATAATAAAAAATTCGCTGCACCTTTGAAAAGTGTAAATTTACAATAATGTAAAGAAAAAATTAATCCCACTAGATGCAGCGCACAGTAATTTCCTAATGACAATAGGAGACTTTCTGTTATTATCTGAAAAATACATATGTTTTCACATAAGTAAACTCATGAGAAATAATAGTAGTAACAGTTACTATTAACTTCTTTTAATATTGAATCAGTATCTATATTCAGTAATTTCAGTTGTTTATGGATGTGTATTTTCAGACACACTCAGGTGTTGTGACTACACAAAAACTAAATTAATTAAAATCAGTGTTGGCTTATTGTTTTGTAGCCTGTGTCATTTGCATGTAATTTATTTAGAGTGAAATGGTACTGTCCGGAATTGTAAATGGTGGCCGCTAATTTGTACGTCTCTCCTGCTGCCTGCAGATGGCTGCAGAGATTTAAGGAACGGACAGAGGTTGTCCTTGAGTATGAAATAGGTGTGGACAACAGATACAGTATAAGTTGCTTGCAGACTCAAGCAAAGACTACTTCACAAGAATTCCTGCTTTAAACACATTAGTTAAATGATGGGACTCGATTTTTGAATAAGACTATTTTCAAAAACATTTCAATATTTTGCAGATCAGTTGTTCCTTGCTGTCCATACTATTGTTTATATAAGTGTGGCATTTGCATTTGGAATCTGTTGTTGTAACCTGTCAGTATAAGGTCCAAAGATCTGTCAAAAGACCATAATACGCTGCATGCCATGCAGAACCTGAAAAAGACCTAGCTTTAGAAGGATCTTTCTTAGCCAAGGATAATACTGTAGTCAATATAGTAAATATCAAAAGCCTTCCATAGCACCAGAAGCACATATAATTCATTAATGTAGAAAAAAGAACAATAATGGGTTTTTTCCATCAGTTTCAGTGTTACAGAGTCATGGATCTTTTCTTCCTGTAGCTGGGCTAACTTATTCAGTACTATATCTATAATATATATATAATATGTATATATATATATTATACACACACACACACACACACACACACACACACACACACACACACACACGCAATTGAAGGGAAGCCCACACTTCTTGATTGTAAATCCATTGTGGTGGTCTGCAGGCACAAAATGATTGAAACTATGTCATTGCCCAAGTATATATGGACCTAACTGTATGTATAATTTTAAAACACAAATGCTGAATGTTTGAATGCACTGAATCTATAAAGCAACTAGCCCAAAATGTGGTCCTCATGTACCTTCCTACCTGCTTGTGCCGCAGCATAGAGCGGCAGTCCAGTGATGATGGCAAACTCATCGCTGTGGACTGCACAGTCCTTGGCGTCAGCATCATAGCTGTTGACGAGCAGCTGGACGACATTCAAGTGACCCTGCTGGCAAGATGTGGCCAGCATCCAATTTAACAATTCTCTCCTCAGACATGGACCTGGACGCAGCCAAAGACAAAATGTTAAACAAAGGAGATTCTGTTCTCTATTAAAACACACACTGTGACACACTGGGAAAGGGGATGTAAGTGTCCATTAATTTATTTACCCAGATTATTTTCTCTTTATTTATTACTCAGCTATGATTCTGTTTATAATCACTCTAAGCCAAATATGGTTACAACAACTAGTTTTTAAGCAGAACCTGTATGGATTATACATAACATACTGTAACAACAGTTATTAAAAAGCAATTTCATCACTGTAAAATTATACATTCAGTTTAGCATCATATTATATATATATGTGTGTGTGTGTGTGTGTGTGTGTGTGTGTGTGTGTGTGTATATATATATATATATATATATATATATATATATATATATATGGATTTACATGCGGAGGATGTGGGACCTATGGACGCAATGGAGCAACCATCAGCCACCTCCTCTACATGGATGACATCAAGCTGTATGCCAGAAGCGAACGAGACATCGACTCGCTGATACATACCACCAGGATATACAGCCAAGACATCGGAATGTCATTCGGACTGGACAAGTGTGGCCGGATGGTTGCGAGGAGAGGAAAGGTAGTCAGAACTGAGGGGATTGTACTACCAGAAGGCAAGATAGCAGATGTGGAAGACAGCTACAAGTACCTTGGGATCCCGCAGGCAAATGGTAACCACGAAGAGGCCGCAAGGAAAGCAGCGACCACCAAGTACCTCCAGAGAGTAAGGCAAGTCCTGAGAAGTCAGCTGAATGGGAAGAACAAGGTCCGGGCAATCAACACCTACGCCCTCCCGGTCATCAGGTACCCAGCTGGCATAATAAGATGGCCAAAGGAGGAGATGGAAGCCACTGACATCAAGACAAGGAAGCTCCTTACAATGCATGGAGGGTTTCACCCCAAATCCAGCACCCTGAGACTGTACGCTAAGCGCAAGGAAGGAGGCCGAGGACTAGTGAGCGTCAGAGCCACTATCCAGGATGAAACAACTAAGCTCCGTGAATACATCAGGAAGATGGCCCCAAGTGATGACGTGCTTAGTGAATACCTCAGGCAGCAGAAACCGGAGGAGGAGCAACGACAGGAAGAGCAGGATCCATCATGGAAGGACAAACCCCTGCACGGTATGTATCACCGGCAGATAGAAGAAGTGGCTGACATTGAAAAATCCTACCAGTGGCTGGACAAAGCTGGACTGAAAGACAGCACAGAGGCACTAATCTTAGCAGCACAGGAGCAGGCACTGAGTACAAGATCGATAGAGGCTGGGATCTACCATACCAGGCAAGACCCCAGGTGCAGGCTGTGCAAAGATGCCCCTGAGACAATCCAGCACATAACAGCGGGGTGCAAGATGCTAGCAGGCAGGGCATACATGGAACGCCATAACCAAGTGGCTGGCATAGTACACAGGAACATCTGTGCCAAGTGCGGACTGGAAGTCCCGGTCACGATGGGACACACCTCCAAAGGTGGTTGAGAATGACAAAGCTAAGATCCTGTGGGACTTCCAGATACAGACTGACAAACTGGTAATGGCCAACCAACCGGACATAGTAGTTGTGGACAAACAGGAGAACAAGGCTGTAGTGATAGATGTAGCAATCCCGAGCGATAGCAACATCAGGAAGAAGGAACACGAGAAACTTGAGAAATACCAAGGGCTGAAAGAGGAGATAGAAAAGATGTGGAAGGTGAAGGCACAAGTGGTGCCCGTGGTGATAGGAACCCTGGGGGCTGTGACCCCCAAACTGGGAGAGTGGCTCCAGCAGATCCCAGGAACAACATCTGAGATCTCTGTCCAGAAGAGCGCAGTCCTAGGAACAGCTAAGATACTGCGCAGGACCCTCAAGCTCCCAGGCCTCTGGTAGAGGACCCGAGCTTGAAGGAAGAAGTAAGACCGCCCCAAAAGAGAAGGGGCGAGTGGGGAATTTTTTTTTTTATATATGGATATGGATTCATAACCAAGTGGCAGGCATAGTGTGCAGAAACATCTGTGCCGAGTACGAGCAATTCCAAGCAACAGCAACATCAGAACATCAGAAGCTCGAGAAATACCAAGGGCTGACAGAAGAGTTAGAAAGTATGTGGAAGCTGAAGGCACAAGTGGTACCCGTGTTGATAGGAAAACTGGGGGCTGTAACACCCAAACTAGGAGAGTGGCTCCAGCAGATTCCAGGAACAACATCTGAGATCTTTGTCCAGAAGAGTGCAGGAACAATTAAGGGTTAAGTTATAATTAAGATACTGCGCAGGACCCTCAAGCTCCCAGGCCTCTGGTAGAGGACCCGAGTGTGAAGGAAGAAACAAGACCGCCCCAAAGAAGGAAGGGGCGAGTGGGGATATTTCTTTTTATATATGTATATAATATGAACAAAATACGCAAGTATTAGGATTCAAGAAGTTCAGGGAAATAATAATGACATTGTGTTACATCCTAAATAAAGACAGATGCCGAAACGGTATCTACTAAAGAATGTTCTCTAATAATAATAATTATTAATAATAACGATTATTCCTATGAGTTGGAGTCACACATTCATAAATTTGAAGACTTCATGAGAGACAAGTGTTTTCCAATTTTAAAGCATCAGGGGCCCAGATACTCCCTACGTTTAGTCCCTACATTGTTTTAAGCAACACACAATCATAAACTCCAGATAGTTTTTCTCAGCATTTATCATTATATTCTCAGACAGACTTGACATAACTCCTGCAGAGCCACAGGATACAGTATAGCAGGGGTTTTCAACCCTTTTTTCCGCCCAAGAGCTACTTTACAAAATGAAGACAGACACCATTTATTTTCTTATACCTTATTTCAACAAAAACAAAATGATAAGCTGATTTCTGGCACCTTTACAAAATGTTGGTATTCACAATAAACATTTAGGATTAAAACATCCCCCAGAATTTTTTGTATATGTATTTTTGCATGTGTCTATATGCATTTCTTTTTTTCTCTTACTGGTTTGGGTACAAGGGGCTGGACAGAGCCAAGGGGTGAAGACCTCCTAACTGCAGCTGGGAACAGCTGCTGTATGAGGACTGGACCGCCTGAGAGAGTTTTGGGACGTGTGATGGTCCTATGGTAGTACTCGCTGCTCGTTGACAAGAGTGAAAAGGATATATGCTTTCACATCAGAGGCTCCAAATGTCTCCAGTAACACCAGAAAAAGTCTGTAAATGTGTTCGCTAGTCGCACGAGAGAGAGGGTCTGAATTCTCGCTAAATATAGCGATAAAGTTGCTAAGCTGGCAACACTGATCTTCGCTGGCTCATCAAGCCTGACAGCAGTGCACTGTTTGATTGACAACTTATTCTCAAATAATACTTTTGCTTAAGAAGGGGCGGGACACTGATGAATTTAAGTGGATATACATGTAAGTAGGCTGACGAGTGACCACTCAAATTCGACTTATGAAATTGCAGTATACACTACATGCAGTGTTTAGCACAACTAGTTAACACTCAGAAAGCCCACATCTACTCTGAATACAATAAAAAGTTGACGTCTAATTTTTTAGATACCGTGTTTCCCACTACTACTTATACAGCTAATTTATAACAGGTGAACAATGGCTGTACAGTATGTTTCTTTACTTAAACAACGCACACATGAGTTGATCAACTCCACCAGGCATATGTAAGTAACTGCAGCATCCTCTGGCTAGCATCGATCTAATTAAGGCAGAAACTCCTAATATCTTACAAATTTAACAACTACAGTGTATTGTTCTTCAAAGGAAGGGATGAAAGGGCTCTGACATTTTATAAAAAGGAGCAGCATGGTCAACATCATAATTTTGTATAAATTTGATGTCTGACTTAGAAATAGTTCAGAATGTCATTTTACTTGTCAACATTTCATGTTTCCAACTCCTCCTTTCCAACTTAATACGATGAATATTTTCTAGGAAAGTTTTACATATTATCTGCTTGTTGTTTGTCCTATTCCAAATACCATAAATACTTAACTGTCTTTCGAACTTACCAGGTATTGAATCCAGTAGCTCTTTGACGAGGCTGGCGTGGCCACAGTTTGCTGCTAGGATGGCTGGGTGGCTGTTGGATGGCTCCTGGGGCACATGGATACGAGCTTCTTTTAGGAGGTAACGCACACTCTCCAAATCGCCATGCTGGGTGGCGACACAAAGGAGATGAACCTATGACAACGAACACACAAACACACATTAAAAGAAAATCTGTAAATAGTAAAAATATGCTTCATTCCCAAAGAAAACTGACGAGAGAGTTGTTGTTGTAAATAAAAGCCAAATTAAATGAATTGATTAAGAAACTAAACAAAACAAATCAAAAAAAGAAAATGTTCCCTTACTTCAATGAAAAAAGAGATTTTTTTCCATTTCCAAGAGGTTAGTTTTTTTCTATACCTACCATGGTTTTTTCTACTGTTTTAGCTTCACCTTCAACTGTATTTTAAATAGATAGATCCCAAAACTGTACATATTCCAGGCCAGTGAATAAGACTTAATTTCAAATTTGTAGAGATTCTAACAGAAATGTTTAAATACTTAATTCATTTCCATAGCACACAAGTATTTAAATAAAGGCCAGGGGTTTTATGGGAAAGGTCCAGACAATAACCTATCAAACCTTTATTGCTTTTTAACAAAGACGTTTTAACTTGATTATAGAGACCCCTTTTTAGTAAAGAATTTGTTAAATTCCCTGTGGAGAACAGACAGGAAATGTAATGGAAGAGAGGGGGCATGACATGCAGCAGGACCTAAATCTGCAGCCATGTGGCAAGTGTTCAGACTAGTTTGCTTTCCAGTTATGATGTTATAAAAGAGCATTAGCACAAATACTATTCGACATGCAGCCTCACTGATACATGATAAATTGCTACATTGAGAAAAGCTAAGTAAAATAAAAGCAGTTAAAAATTAGACAATCTTGTATATTTTGGGTGTACTCACTCCATCAATGCGGGGCCTTCCTGCACTGCACTCCACACAGCAGGCCTGTTGGATCAGCTCTTTTGCAGCCTCCTCGTTTCCACCTTCATATGCCATCTGGATGTTCTCCAAAGTGGGAGAAGAAACCACCGTGGACCCAAGCCCCATGCCCTCCACCAATGATGCCTTTGCTCCCATTTCCTCCCTAGGGCCTGGCAGAGCAGACAAAAGGCCCAGAGAAAAAAACACAATAGTCAAAGGGCAATTAAAAAGAATATTTGTCTGAAGGAATGGCATAACATAGCACCATGCTGCAAGAACACCACATTGTGTCTTGCTACCAGACTACAGGCTGCAACAAAGATTTACCCAGAACTAGGTCATCTAATTAAAGAATGCTTTTACGGCATGAACTGCAGTAGAGCTGAGTGAATAGGTGCACACTGTGAAGTATTAGACTCTGGTTGCAGATGAACATTTGACACTGACCTTGCATCACACAAAACTTTGTTTTTAAAAGAAAAAACAAGTAACACTGATTAAATTTTTCCATCTTTATTGAGACTTTGGGTGGTAAAATTAAGTAGTCAATTTTTCAGAGCTCTTCAGAGAAAGGAGCAAGAGGACCAAATATTTATCAGTTGTTAGTATGGTTAAAACATTTTGCAAAAATAAGAAAAATTTTCTTATTTATTTACAAGTATTTTTTTTTTATTTACAGGTTTGCAGGGCATTTTGCAGACATGAAATAAATGTGAATACTCAACAGAAAGTTTGAAGTATGTTATTTTACTAGGGATGTTCTGACCACTTTTTGAGTACAAGCACTCATAATTGTAGACACTAGGATTGGGAATCAAAATCCTTATTCATATTAGATCTGATTTCAAAAATGGTAGCCCTAAGATAAACAAAACATTTCTTTCCTCTTGTCTCTCTTATCGCAACAAAGGCTACATATCTGCATGGATAAGGTAAGATAAGATAAGATAAACCTTTATTCGTCCCACAAGGGGGAATTTTCCATATTACAGCAGCAAGGAATGGAAGTCTGACGAACAATATAACCTACAAGTGTACTGTACACAGTGTGACTGCAGCAAAGAACCAAATATACATCCTCACTTTAGAAAACACAATGACGAGACACAGTGCAGTGCATGTTTGAAGCCAATTAGTTGAATACACATGAATTCTTACCAAACAATTAAAGCAGCACTGTGGACACTGTTTAATGTCTTGCATTCTACTACTACCATTGGAGACTATGTTCCTACTGTGTAGGAGACATCACAGCGCTTCACTTTAACATGAGTTGGAGTGATTGTTTCTGTTAACAGACTAGATAAGATAAAAAAAAAAGCAAATTTCACATAAAGCTCTAGATATTGTAGGAGCTCCCTTGGTTGTCACCCGATGTCACATGTAAACACTAAACATGTTTAAAATTATCTCAATGAGACTCCTAATAGAGCAGAGCTTTTAGTTGGCTTTAATTTTGCCATGGGGCATTCCTACATCTTGATTATCTAGCACAAACTCTGGTTTTCTGTATCTTCATCATCATGGTTCATGTGCTAAATCAAGCTGTAGATGTTTTTTGTTTTTAAGGCTGTCACACTCAAACACATACAATCATCAGACAGTGGTGACATTAACTGTAAACTCTTACCAGTCGGTGAACTGAGAAACTGTTTTCTTTTTCCTCACCAAATCAGCTTAACAATATAATCTACTACAGGTGAATTACAGTAAATACTGGATAATATTACTCTGGTTTTCTGTATCTTCATCATGGTTCATGTGTAAAATTAAGCTGTTGTTGTACAGAATTAGCTAAAATTCAACTGTTATCTGATATTCATCAATTTATCTTACACCCAAAAGTCTTTAGTGTACAGCAAAAACAAATGAACTCCCCTTGATGTTATGATACTTACAGTTAAAGGTTAGTAATTTTAACGTTTGTCAAAGTGGTTATTCTTTTGACCACCAAATACATCTGTTTCCTCTTTTAGCTCTGCCTGAGCTGCGTGCGCCTGTTTCCTGCAGCCAAGGCAGAGGTTCCTATGAATAATTAAAAGAGAAAGAGTCTGACTAGCCTGCTAAGGTTATCTGAGAAGCCTAAGGGAGTGAAACCATTAGACCTACAAAAGCCTTCCATTCATTGTGACAATTCACTTTTCACAGCCTTTCCTGAGTGGTCTAAGAGAGCTGAAAGATAACCTTGAAAAGGATCAGACTGGCAAAATCTCTCCCATTACTGAATCTCCCCTTTGACTGGGATTTTGAGATCAAACAAAGATCCTAGTACTTATGTCTGCTAGTGTACATGAACAAACTACTGTACAGTACAGGCTAAACATCGGCAGTAATTTGATTAGGAAAGAGCAGAGGAGAAAGGACCTGACAAGTTGAGGATCACCTTCACTCACATCCATTTGCATGGCAGAAAAGAAGCACAGAAACCACAAACACACATAATTATGTTCCTTTGTAAGTGGACAGTGACACAAGTCACTCTGAATCACAATACAGGACATTTTATTTGCAATGACAATGTGTTTAAAACTGTCAGCTTAAACTGTCTATTTTAAAAGACATTGAAAGAACTAAATAAGAACCATGGTTTGTTTGTGTTTTGCAAGAGGTGCATTTGACAAAATGATAAACTGAAACAGAACAGTAACCAATAGATTTGTTGCCTGGTAGCTTCGCCCCACTGTCACACATTTTCAGAGGCTCTACGGTTGTCTACTGAATAAAAGCCAAATGACATATCAGTAGGATTTCCTTTCAGTGTCTGTATGAAGCTTTCTGGGAATTTCCACTTTGCTTGTCCCAACACCAGATATGAATAAACCGTTTCACTTTCCCTCCACATTACCAAAAAGTTAATGCTGGAGGAAGAAACCAGTTTCACATCCACTACGGAGAGTATTTAGTCCCAACAGGCTAAGCATACACTGATAGCAACATTTTTATTTTTTGTTTCTAAGCCTAAGGCTGTCACACTCAAACACATGCAATCATCAGATTACCAGTTGATGAACTGAGAAAGAGTTTTCTTTTTCCTCACCAATCATCTGGACAACGAGTCTACTACAGATGAATTACAGTCAATACTGAATAAAATGACTGGACCTTAAATGTGTGATGCCACTGTCTGATGAGCTGAGACATATATGAAATACTTTGACTGGCAAAACACAGTTCATTTATAGCTGAAAGATATTCAAACAGTATATTTACACTCGGCTACTAGTTTTAGAAAGTCAGAAGGTTCTCTTTGAGACTTTATACTTAGGCCTGTTGACGCAGTGATCCTAAAGGCACCTGGTCAACCACACTACAGACTTCCTAATTCTGTAAAAGGAACCTCCTCATGCAATCTAAGCCTGATTATTTTTTCAACAACAGCCCCTAAAGAAAATTTTACATTACAGTCTGTAACATATAGTTGTTTTCATTTCAGTTGTGGAGTATACCATTTCTGTGCTGGATTATGATCTCAAACCTTGCATCATGAGAGACTTCGTTGGAACAATGCATTTTTATTGTTCACTCTCTGAATGCTGAATTGGAGCTTCATGTCAAGGAGGCTAATTGGTAAAGCGGATTGGGTTTAAAATGCTAATCCCTCACATTCACTCTGCTAAGGTACATGAGTTTTTTGTACTGTAGGTAGACAGCTTGCCTTTAATTCATGGAAGCTCTCTCTCTCTCTAGTACAGCAGTCAAAAAGGCATGTGTCATTTCTCCTTGTATATGCTAAAAATTATCTGAGAGAATAAAAACATATTCCAAAAAGATCCTAATAAAACCCTGAAATGACATCAGAATGTGGATAATTCTCACAAACAATCAATGTTGCACTACTTGGACTTAACAGTTGAAAAGTAATTTGATGCATCACATGGATCTGCAGATCACACAGACAGATCCACATCTGACATCAGTAAACTGTAGTCAGAGTCAGACCTCAGCGCAGAGTAGCTTTAGGGCTCAGTCAGTCCTACATGTGTAGCATACAAACAAGGGTCTAGTCAGCTTTTAGCTCTGCTCCTCTGGCTCTCCTACTAACCTGCTCATAGCGAAGCAGAAAATCCTCCTCTTCTTCCTGCCTCCATCACGTCTAAAGCGGTCTGCTTTTTTTGTCATGGCTTTCCTTCCACTGCTGTGTGGCTTCTACTCAGCATCCTCAACCATCTTGGCTGTGTTCACTGAATGATTTCTTTCCTCTTTAACCACAGGCACAATGAGTGAGGGAGTAAAGGTAGTGAAACAGAGGGAGATGGGGAATGATGATCCTTTGTGTATGAGCCATGCCTGCCTCTGAGCTTCCTGTCTCCCTCTCCTTCACTCTGTCTCTGCCCTAGTCTACTGTAATCTCTCGCTGACAAGTGAAGCCCTTAAAGGACCCTTTGGTCAATATAGAAAAAAAAACACATTATAATTTGCACAAGATGACACTATTAAAAGTGTTGTTGTATATGATTAACAACCAAAACCCCAAGAAAAACTAAGTTTACTGTGTTGTAAAAAGCAGAAAAGTGAAAATTCTAAGACACTGAAGAAGCAGCCCACAGTCAACTACAACTTTTTTTCCCAATCAACCTAATATTTAATCGACATTTATTCAGTAAACATGTTGTTTCATCAGAAATTAATAATTAGTAATTTTTCAAGGGAACACAAACTTTTCAACTTTTGTATTTATTATTTAATTATAACTTTTTACATACACTTGTTGAATTTCTGGAGATGACAACTGCTGGTGTTGTAGGTGAAGTCCGAGGTGTACAGAGGGAAGAGGAATGGTGTGAGTACTTTACCCTGAACCCCCGTGCTGCAGACCACCACCTCAGACACACAGTTCCGCAGCCTCACATACTGTGGCCTGTTGTTGAGGTAATCCGTTGCCCATGCAGTAAGTTGCCTATCCACTCCAGGTCCAAGGCTACAGGTCTGTAGTGGTTTGGCTCCTTCGCGTGAGTTACCTTGGGAAGTGCAACCACACACGAAGTCTTCCACAAAACAGGGACCCTCTCCAGACTGAGGCTCAGGTTGAACATGTATGTGACCACCTCACAGAGCTGGTCAGCACAGTTCCTCAGCAGTCTGGCGCTGATCTCATCCGGTCCTGCAGCCTTCCTGACTCTCAGGGGTCTCAGCTCTCCCCTCACTTGACTTGATGTTAGGGTTAGGGGGGAGGACGGAGGGCTGGTTGTGGAGTGGTGTGAAGACGGGGGGTGGGGAGAGGTGGAGGAAATCGGGGGATGGTGGTCACAGCTGCCGGACTGTAGACGTGTGAGGAGGGGGGCTAGGGGGCTCGTTGAGGGAGTGGGGCTGGAGTCGAATCTGTTGAAAAACAGGTTTAACTTGTTGGCCCAGGCTTGATCTTGATCAGCTGACCCCCTGACTGCCCCCTGTCCGTGGCCTGAGATGGTCGTCATGCCCCTTCACACCTCTCGTACGTTGTTATTGTCCAACCGCTCCTCCAGCTTGTTCTTGTATCTGTCCTTGGCCTGTCTGATCTTGTACTTGAGTTCACGCTGAACTCTTTTCTGCTCTTCTGTGTCTCCTGTAATAAAAGCCCTCCTTTAAGTTCAGGAGTCACCCAGGGTTTTCTGTTTGCAAAACACCGCACCCTCCTGGTCGGCACAGTGTTCTCTACACAGAAGTTGATGTAGTCTCCGTGAGAGCTGCAGAGTGTGTCCCAGTCTGTGGTCTCGAAACAGTGTCTCAGTCTCTCATAAGCCTCGTCAGTCCACAGTTTCACAGTCTTCGTCTGTGCAGGCTGTCTTCTCACCCTGGGTGTGTATTCAGGGCGCATATGTACCAGATTGTGATCAGAGCGGCCAAGTGGGGGGAGGGGGCTCGAGGTGTATGTGTCCTTCACATTAGCATACAATAAGTCCAGCGTCTTGTTGTCCCTGGTGCGGCACTTCACGTACTGGGTGAATGTCGGGAAAGTGGAAGAGAGTGAGGCGTGATTAAAGTCCCCGCTGATGAGGAGGAGAGCCTGCAGGTGTTGCGTCTGCAGACGAGTTACTGCGCCGTGCAGCAGCTCACATGCAGCGGCTGCGTCGGTCGAGGGAGGGACATACACGTTAAACATAATAACATGTGAAAACTCCCTCGGGATGTAATAAGGCCGAACGCTGACAGCAACAAACTCAATGTCCTTAGTGCAGAGTTGTTCTTTAACACAGACATGCTTGGGGTTGCACCATCTCTCGTTAATAAACACCGCCAGTCCTCCGCTTTTTCTCTTACCACTCTCCTTCCATCCCCTGTCCGCCCGAATCAGTTTAAATCCACCCAGGGCGACCACAGAGTCTGGTGTCGAGTCGACGTCTCCATAAAACACATGAGGCTGCACTCCTTGTATGCTGCAGCCAGGTCAGCGCCGTGAGCTCGTCCAGTTTGTTGGAGAGGGAACGGACGTTTCCCATGATGACGGAGGGCAGACATGGTCTGCATCTCCGCTTCCTCTCCTGGAGCCTTCGTCCTGCTCTGCAACCTCTCCTTCTCCTCCGTAACTCCGGCGGAATCTCCGGCTTTTCAGCGTGGAGAGGTGCAGGGCCACATAGCGCTAACAGCTGCTCTCGCGTGTAAACAATGGAGCCATGTGTGAAGCTGAGCGGATCTCCAGACAGGCTCCCGAAAAGTTCCAAAATTAATAAAATACAAAGTAATAAAGGTGGTCTTCTTGAGTGCGCCTTTGCAGTAGGATTTGACCACTTTAAAGAAAACCTGCAGGACAGGCCAATAAACAATAGAAAATTTAAAAAAAAGAAAAACCGAGGAAGGAGCTACTGTAAGAGGCAGGTAGTCACGCAGCGCCATCTTGGAAAAAGATGGCGCTGCATGACTGCGCTGTGCATGATGTGCAAGGAATAAAAATTAAAAAAACACACACACTTAACAACTCATCAGAAGGAATGTGTCAATTATTTTAGTGAAGTCAGTCCTGATGATTATAAATGAAGCAATATTCTACAGTCCATCAGAGATGAGAATGAGAGAATGCAATTTCAGAACATGGCAAATCAAGGTCCTAAAACAAAATGGCACAGAATGATTACCAGTATTAAAAGCTGCAGCTAACAGCAGTATATACGCAAAAAACTTACAAAGGGCCATCTGTTTCTAGCAGACCTGCAAACTTCCTTTCTTGATAATCAGTTAATCATTAATAACTGGCTCTTCTGATTCCCAAGTTGATATATTCTTAGGCAAAACACTAAACCCCAGTTTCCTCCAGCAACTTAAATTGCAACTACATCTTCGTCAGTGTCTCCAGGATTTTTGCACAGGGATCACAGGGGTGGACCAACACCTAAGCTGATGGGTGCCTTGTTGCAAAAAAGTAGCCTATAGCCGACCAGGCTTAGTGAGTTATGACTTTTACAATTCCACTGTAAACTGCTCAAATACTAAGATGTAAGCACAAGCAGAACAAGCCAACCAACCAACACAAGCAAACAAGACTGCACGTCTCCAGGAAGTTACAAATTAAAACAAATCCCAAACAGCTTCCTTTTCACTGGTAAAAAAAAAAATCTAATGTACTATAATACACTCCTCCCTTACTATAGGCATCTATCACTAACACAACTTTGCAATCTATTGCAATCTGCTAATAGTTTACTTAAAGTTTCTCCCCATATTTAGTGAGTGCAGTCTGGTTCACACATACAGTTAAAAAGTAAGAGATACGGCTTGGGGCCCACACACAATGACAGTTTCAATTCTCCTTTTGCTAATTTTAAGCTCCACACATTGATGCATTTCAGTTTGCAGTCACATCCTTTCTGAACCTGTCTGATGCCTTTAAGGAACTATAGCAATAAAACCCATATGCGTGTTGTACTGAAAGAATTTCATTTGGAGACAAGAATATAGGATAGAATAGAATAATGTCACTCACTGCTTTGTTGCTCCATGTTGCTGGGGATTTCTCCAGAGTCCTGGGGAAGACCAACCGACCAGTAGGACATTACTAATGGAGTCACTGGTTCTCAACTATCAAAGAAGAGTTCCTTCACAAAGGAAGCCTAGATTTAGCAGTCACCCTGCAAAAACATGAAGCAGCAGGAATAAGGAAAATCATACACAGCTCTTTGGAGCCATAAATAATATGTAAATAAAATGTGCTTTCAATTATTATGCAAAAATAAGTGGTAATATAATATATTTTACAGACTTGAGCATGACTCATGACTATTTTTAAGTGTTTTAAAACACTAAGAATGATCGATATCCATGCACAATATACATCATTGCAAATCCAGTAAACAATATTTAATTATTTACTCAATTTTATAACTATTCAAAAACTAACATCATTAGTATGTATACTAATGATGTATACATTATAAGTATTTAGTATTCTTTAGTAAATAAAATTACTAAAGAAAAACACAACATTCAGTCCGTGTCCATAATTAGTAGCCTTCAGCTATATTAAGAAATTCCTTCCAAAACATTAAGGCTGTTTCAGGTGCACTGCTTTTAAAGACACCACTGGTTGAAGTATGGTCCTGAGAATGATGCCTTGCACTGTGTTTTCTGTATTAAAAATGTGGTAGTGAGCAAAACAAAATCGAACATCACTCCAGTGTTGAGCTGCAGCATGATGAAGTAGGCTAAAAAAGAAAGGCACTAGAAAAGGTTGAACATGGCATTTAACCTATCAAAGACAGAGAGATGCAAAAGGACAGAGAAATACGCTCACTGGCCACTTCACTTTCCCACTATGACCTCAATAATAAACACATTATAATTCTTACCTGATAGTTTCAACTAAAGATGAGAAGTTATAACCTTGTAAAAGTAAAATTTATTGCACAGCTGCTTTATTAGATTACATTAGATTGTACAAATATACAGTGACCAGAGAGTGTAGTGTAAAACTTATTTTGCAGGAATTGTCTTAAGAGGTTGTGATGAAATTACAAGGGCAACTTTCTAGAGATTGTGCCATCAACTAACCAATATGATGGCATATCTTGATGCAATCAAGAAAAAGCTGACTTGTAACTGGTGTCTCTCCTTCCTAGCACAAGTCAGAATGTGGGCCGTTACCTATACGTTTAGATATGTGAAACAGGTCATATAGAAAGAAGTGAGCAAAATCTAAATTTCTGGTGTCATTCCATGGTGACTTTGACAATTTGTGGTGTGCTTTCTAAACATAACAAGAGTCTCCCTTTCATCTGAGAAATTTAAAATGATCAACAGGGAAAGAGACTACAAGGTTAGTGATGAATAGAATGTCCTGATACCACCTTTTGCACATTTTTCGTGTTCACATATGGCTTCTTCTTTGCATGATATCACTTTAACTTAATTACATTTGTGGATTGCATGGTTGAACTGTGTTCACAGACAGTGATTTGTGGAAGTGTTTCTGAGCCCATGCGGTGATGTCCAGTAGACAATGCAATTTTTTTGGAATTGGGGTAGTAGTAACTTAAAAGAATTGAAAACAAAAAGATACCCATGGCCAGGACTAAACTTCTCACCCCACCTGGACGTTTTCACCTTTTGTCTTTCACAAAACTGGGCCTGAGTTGGTTTACTCGTAGTTTTTATTTTTATAAAATAAAGAAAAGAGTGGTAGAAGGTATTGCAGAAACTTCTAATTTGTATGGTAAGGGTTTTTAAAAGGTCTTAAATTTTGACCTGACATTTAACTCTGAGCTCAAAATAGCACAAAATATTCTAAATTTTTTGTTTTAATGATGGTAATTAATGGTGTTGCATTACTTGCTGCATGTTTGGCGTGATCCTGCACAGACTGTCAACTGTTCACAGCAATTTCCTAAATAGGTAAAACTGAAATTAATCTAGATGTTGAGAACACTGACAGTTTTCAACAGAAGTAGAGTGTTTATAACCTGCAGCTATGATGAGACTGAACATAATTTGATGCAACAGATGCTCAGTATATATGGTAAAAATAAATATACTGTACACATTTTTACTGTACACACCAGGATTTGTCATTTGTCATTTACCTCACACATAAAACAAATCTCTAGAACAGCCTTCTTCCACCTAAGAAACATTGCCAAAATTAGGAGCATCCTGTCCCAAAGCGATGCTGAAAAATTGGTTCATGCATTTGTTACTTCTAGATTAGACTACTGTAATTCTCTACCTTCAGGCTGCCCCAGTAACTCTCTAAAAAGCCTCCAATTAATCCAAAATGCTGCAGCAAGATTACTGACTGGGATTGGTAAGAGAGATCATATTTCACCTTCATTAGCTTCTCTCCATTGGCTTCCAATTAAATGCAGAATAGAATTTAAAACCCTTCTTCTTACCTATAAAGCTTTAAACGATCAAGCCCCATCATACTGAAAAGATCTCCTTGTACCATATCATCCTACTAGACCACTTTGGTCCCAAAATGAAAGTTTACTTGTGGTTCCCAGAATTTCCAAAAGTAGAATGGGAGGCAGAGCCTTTAGCTATCAAGCTCCTCTCCTGTGGAACCAGCTCCCAGTCCAGATTCGTGAAGCAGACACCCTCTCTATTTTTAAGACTAGGCTCAAAACTTTCCTCTTTGATAAAGCTTATAGTTGGTTATAGTCATGCTGCTATAGGCTTAGACTGCTGGGGGACTCTGCACTGAGACACTTTCCTCTTCTCTTCATTCTCTCCTCTCACACCACATCTATAATGTCACCACTGTATGACATTAACTCTGTATCTTCTTTGTCTCGTAGTCGTCTTTCTCCCTCTCTGTCCCCCCCTCTCTCTCCCTGTCTTCAGGTGTCCCCGGATTTGGCGCTGTTTGTCCTCCAGTGTGCAGCTACTGGTCCTACTAACCTGCTCAATGTTTTGTTGTTGCTTTTGTTGCTCTGTTCTTTTCTCTCTCCACTTTCCACTCAGCCCAACCGGTCAAGGCAGATTGCCGTCCACCCTGAGCCTGGTTCTGCTGGACGTTTCTTCCGGTAAAGGGAGTTTTTCCCTCTCCACTGTTGCCTATGGCTTGCTCAAGGGGGATTTGTTGGGTTTTCTCTAAATGTTTGTATAGTCTTGACTTTATTATGTAAAGTGCCCTGAGATGACCTTGCTGTAAATTGGCGCCATATAAATAAAGTTGAATTGAATTGAACATTGTAAACGTGTTGCCAACCTAATTACCCACTGAATTTGACAATGCTCATTTTTATACCATTTTCCAACAGCTTTTTTAAATGCTGAAGGACCCAGATCATGACTTAACAGTCGATCTGATAGTTTCATTATTTCAATAAATCAAACTGGTGAGGCAGATGTGAGACCAGCTGATTGTTTTACTTTGTATACAAAGCCTAGCCTGATTTACCATCTGTCTTACAGTGATTCCTTTTGCTTTATAAACAATCTTAGCCTTTAAACACAGCAGTGTTGTGATGATGCCTATTTTAATGCAGATATTAATTCCTAATTCTTGTAAATAATGAATCATGGGACATGACCAACCAGTGAACACTTGCCACACTGCAGTTTGACAATCTGTATCCACATGAAGCAATGCAGAACCTCAGATTTCAATGGCCACTTTCACCAACATCAAAAGGTTTGTATGCTCACTAAGGTGGTGGATGGTTAGCTAAAATTATGTTTGGTTTTTTTTGGTGATTAAGGTGGAACTTGCAAATTAATATTTCAATGTGTGGTGCAAACTGCTTTCTGTAACTTGCATTTAGAGTAACACAAAAATATCTAAAGTAAATCATTTTCCAATATCCAATTTTCCTTCTTATATACATGTAGTGCTATTCTGTTATTTATCTGAAAAATAACTAGTACCTACGTACGCTGAATCAATGTAGTTTAATACATGTAGTAGAATAAAATACAACACTTCCCAGTTAAGCTCAAGTAAAAATATAAAATGCATTCTGAAAATGTTGAATACAGAAGCTTCCTTAACCATCATTATAATCAAAATTTTAGTAAGCATCTAAATCAAAATTGATATTCCATTACAAATTACAGTGTAGAAAGGTTTGTCATTAGAGACAGTCATATACTGTATACAGTTGCAAGAAAAATTACAATGACACTGTTAGCGAATTCCTGTCATAATATGTTAGCTGATCTACAGCAAAGTCACAAACATCAACAAATACAATTTTTCTAAACTGATACAGCACAAATAGTTATGGTTTTAATGTTTTAATAAACACCCACTAAACATACAAAGTCATAGTGGAAGTAGCAAAGACAGAATGTTTGGTAGCCTTAACCTTAAGCAAAAGATTCCTGTAGTTGTAGTCTCTACTGGACTGAGGTCTGGGCCACTCCAAACAGTGGATTTTCTGACAGCGTTCTGTAGTAGATTTACTTTGATGTTTAGCTTCATTGTCCTGTTCTACGCCCAGTTTCCTCTGAGCTTCCCCCTGCAAAAAACTACCCTGACATTATCCTGTAAAGCACCTTGAACTTGGGATCTCATTTTACCCTCCACAATGGAAACCATTCAAATCCAGGGGCAGAAAAGCAGCCCTAAATCATTATGCGCCATTCATCGTACATCACTGTTGGGATGTTGTTTTTCATGTTGGTACATGGTTCCTTTTTATGCCAACACAGTGCTGCATTTTCTTCACAGCCAACTGTACTTTAGTTTCAGTGGTCTTCAACAGATTTTACCACTTGTGTTGTAGAGTGTTGAGGTGGACTTTGGCAAATTTTAGCCATGCTGCAATTATGTTTTTGGAGAGCACTGGCTTCCTCCATGGACCATCTATCCTGCTATATATATCATGTCTTGTCATCGCTTTGAATATGGCTCAGTCACAAACAGATGTGAACCAACTCAAATGAATCCTTCAAGTCTTTAGCTGTTACTCTAGAGTTTTTTTTCCTCCCTCAATGGGCATTTTGATGGAGACTTTGGAGTGATGTTGCCTGGGTGTCAATTAGAAGTCTAGTGTTGTCACCATCACTTTGTATGTTTAAAGGGTGTGCTTAATAATGATAAAAAAACATAACTGGGTTTTATCAGCTCAGACATTTCATGACCAGTTTATACAGAAGACTAAACAATTGCAAACAGTGCCAACTGCATTTTCTAGCAACTATACAGTACTGGAAAAAAATTGTGGATATTCAATTTTATACCACAACAACAAACGTCTCAATAACTTGTCAACTGTTAGGAGTCATCTTTGTCTCATGGTGTCAAAATGCGAACAGCATATTAGGGAGGACCTTTTAAATACAAATTTTCATGAAGAGATCCTTTAGTGGCTGGTTCATGGATCAGAGTTTATTACATGCCTAAACAGGCAGGTATGTGCAATGTTGTATGCTCATTTAGCTCCTGAGAAGCAACATAAGGTGGTTCCTCCTTATTCCAAAACAATCCGGAGGAGCATTCATCCTGAATTAAAAAAAACATGAATGCATTAAACTAAACACGCATAAAAGAATATACATATAACCTCCATTGCCTCCCCCTCCTCCTAAATAGCCTCCTCACGGCTCTGGTCATAAATGACGCTTCTTTTATAATGTTGAACGAGAAAAAAGTGAGAGGTATAGCTGAATAATTTCACAAAAGGCACCTTAGGATTAATGCACTACTGTGTCCGTCACACGTGTCTGTCAAAGTGTCCTCTGCCTTTCCTCCAGTGTCAGTCGGTATAATATAATACAACATCCAAACATGTATTAGCCAAAGATGATACCAAACTGTGTGGGTTAGCGATCGGGCGCTAGTTTTTAACTTCTCGTTAAACTTCACGAGAGTTGCTGTGGCTTTTACCAGAGCGTCTAAGAAAGCCCTACTTGTATGTCAATGTAAAACGTATGTCCAAATGTGCATTAAAATGACATCAATAAGGAGAGTTTGTTTTTCTTTAGCAACAACGTCACACAACGTCACGCACTTAATCTTATCAAGTGAACCGCAAGCACGCACTGCGGCATCACTCTGACCAAAAACTGGAGACGTAAAAATCTTTCCAACCGTTCACAGTGAACTCACCGCATGGCTGAGGTCCAGCGAGCATCACCGAACGCTTTCACAGCTTCGCGGTCCTCCGCAGTAGCAGACGCAACCTACTGGGTGACACGACCATTGTGCTGTACTTCCTGATTCCACGGCGCAAAGTTTCCAAGCCGTTCACGCGCTCTTTCAAGTGAGTGTGGATAACCCAAGGAACTTCCTGTGAGATCTTTCAAAATAATGCCCAGGGTCTATGTTTACTAGAAACAGCGCATCCGGATAAAACCTGTGACACAGCAAGATATTAAATGGCAACAATATTATTGTTAAAGTAAAGTCAGTTTGGGGGGGAGGGGCAATAAAACACACATTCAGACGGGCTACTGCATTGTTTTGAAATAAGACAAATAATAAACAGAAAGGTTGGAGAGTTACCTAATCTAGGTGTATTAGAATCAAATATATTATTACTTGGGTGGAAGGTTTTCAGGCTCCGTCACTTTTTGTACATTTTACATTGTGACCTTGTTTTAAAAGGCAACAACCCACAATATAATTTAAACCTAAATAAATGCTCCATGTGATTTTATTATCGTAACAGTTTCTTTGCTTATTAACTAGATGTCAACAGTTTTAAACTCTGCAAACATATGTCTTCCCTGATATTATTTTTGTTCTGAATGCAAGTGAATGGCAGAAATGTTCAACTTCCCTTCAACTTTCCTCTTCTGATCAGCTTCCTGTATAATAATACTTTGAATTAGAAACATTAAACTTTTATTGGGTCTAGCCCCATATAACTTTACCCTTTAGCCTTGCGTCTTTATAGCCTTCAAGTTCTTTACAGTTTTGGCTCAGAGTGGATGACATTTTTCTGCAACAGCTCTTATCAACTTTGTCTTTTTTGCTTTTCTTCAATCAACCTTCACCTGTCATAAACAAATTCTACCTTAAAATAGAGGCATACTTCCGTTCTTTTAGGAATTTTTTTGACATGTGGCCAACATTTGACAGAGTACAGTCTAAAAGTCTCATCACTGAGTTCCAGAAATTAACCCTCATCTTATTGACATCTTTACATGAAGTATTTGAAGCCTCCAGATGCTCTATCTGGAAATTATTTCAATATGACTTATAACTTTGGCCATTTTAAAAAGCAACATTTTCTAAAGTTTTCAGCTGCTCGTCTCTGACACACACATACCAACGTTGATGTCTGACACCTGCACTGCCTTGATCATCCATGTCTCCTCTCAGTCTATTCACTAACAGTTTGTTACTGAGCCTCTGCTTAGCCCTTTGTTCTAATCTGTCGTTGTGCATCTCCCCCCCAACTATTCTATCATACAAAAAAACATTGCAGCTTCCTGTCACTACATTCCTTCCGTCCTTCTTTATGTCTTCTTTTATCATTCCATCTTCTCCATAAAAGGAGGGCAAACACCAGCACTTACAAAACCAAAGCAGAGAAACTAAATTTGAATAGTAGGGGGAAAGACAGGAAACTAAAAATGAGCAAGAGAATACAACTAGAGAGGATAAAGATGAGCAGTACATGAGCAGTATGAGAAGGAAAACAAACAGAAACCAACTTACAACAATGCTGAGAGGGGAGGAAGTTGACAGAAACACATGAGGAACATGACCAGTAAGCAGCTGAAACTCTGACAATAATCTGTCTGTAAGTGTTTGGTGATCGAAGTGCTTACATAGACTCTTTGATAAATTGAGGCAGAATAGGTGAGTGAGTGGGCGGAGCTGGGTACACCTGCACGGAAAACAATGGAATGGGGAGGGGCTGAGTGAGTGAGGGGGGCAGAAGGCAGGCTGAGAGTTACTGAATGGGGAAGAGGAAGTTGGGCAAAAATAAACAAGCATTAGTGGACAAGTGGGGGGGCAGAATGAAGTTACAACTTAACAAAGCTGACTTGAAAGGACTATTATCATTAAACATATATATGTTTTGTAGATATTGATATAGAAGTTTTGTTTTTGACACATAATTAGGTGATTAATAGAGCAAAGCAGGCAAACATCAGCCTACTATGATGTGTGGCAGACCCTCAAAGGGGTCACTACAAAAAATGAGAATAAATGGGTAGCTTTAAGTTATTTAATTTAAAATTTCTGCAGTGAATTAAAATCATACATTTCCTGAAGTAGACTAGTTAGCCTGGTGAAAAGTTTCTTCCCTTTTAACTAGACCCTGTATTTCCTAGCATTAACAATGTTTGGTTTGAGTTATAATTTGTAATTTAATGGTTGACTTGTTTTGGTAAGTTCAATGTGATTTTTTTCTTCCTAGGATCATAGTCTGTTGGAAGGTATTCCCCTGTGTTTCTCTGTGGTGTCATTTCTTCTGTGAATATAGAGTGGATCAGCAGTTAAATAAATTCCTGTAGTTCAAGTACAACAAATTAAAGAATTATGCACACTGTGTATTTGATTTTATTTATTCGGACTTTCTGTTTAAATACAAAACTAATGCGAGACCGGGGCAGACATACAAATTCAAACATAAAAATAAAAACGTTAAATTTGACACTATGCAGTGATAATATTGTTGCTGTTACAGTACTAGAATGTTACTTGGCAAGTTAAATATTACCTTATTGGGAACAGAAAACTTTCTTTTCTTAGCTAAAAAATTTTTTTATGATCATGCCAGATTAGAATCAAAGTGCAATACAGACAAAACTAGATTTTTGATCTGCAAACATCAGCTACAGTACTTAGACTTTAGCATATGGTACTGTAGTACCAAATCACATACTGGGAAACTGTAGAACAGCATTTATTACTGGAAATTTCTTAGAAAAGTATGAACTTCTAGAACAAAATAACTGCAACCGTAACATTGCCTACAACATAGGAAAGAAAATTTGAGCAAATGGTGAATGACAAGGATGATGGTCTATGCTGGTCAAAATGAGCATGATTACAGACAAAAGAGGGAGTGTGCAGGTTGTTGAGGCTTGTGGTGGGGCCTTCTTTGAGGGGAAGTGCAGAGCACTGGATTTTCTCAGTTCTTGTCACAGGGTTTCACTCAGTTTAATTGTCACTGCTTTCACCTCTGAGTACTCGGCCAGAGCATACTCACCCCTGAGTTGACAAAGACAGCACATGGGGCCAGTTAGGGAATAAGCGTGTAATTAAAGCAGATAAAGTATGAAGAAACAGTTATGATTCTTACAGTTCTCTTCCATTCCCTGACATCTTATACCCTCCAAAGGGGGCCTGGACATGAAGGGCATTATAGCAGTTTATCCTTGAACAAAAGACATAGAGATCACCACTAATGTCTGGGCATAGAGATATAGACAAAAAAGTCTAACATTACTAACACCTCTACAAAAATAAAATAATTTTGAATAATGAAAGTAATAGACAAACAGCCAGGTCTGTTATATGGAGAATCTTGAATAAACTAGAGGATGTTTTGTGCACAGGAGGACAAAAACGATAAAAAAAAGATAAAACAGCTCAGTCTCGTGTGTTCATATTAGTGCCATAATAAAATCATAATAAAATCAAGTGAGCTGTCGAAATGTGCTTGATTTAGTTTTGGCTTTGAGAGGAAGTTTATAGTTTGACTTCTCATTTATCTACATTCAATGAATAAATTTACTTAACGTGTATATTATAAATGTGCTTGATTCAGTTATGGCTTTGAGAGGAAGTTTATAGTTTGACTTCTCATTTATCTACAGTCAATGAATAAATTAACTTAACGTGTATATTTGTAGTGCAGCAAGGTGGTGGAGTGGTCAGCTCTGCGATCTCACAGCTACAATCTTGCAGGTTTATGTCCCAAGTAAGTATGTTCTCCAGTTTCCTCCCGCAGTCGAAAGATAACTGGTCACTCTAAATTGCCCGTGGGTGTGAATATGAGTATGAATGGTTGTCTGTCTGTGTCTCTCTGTGTTGGTCCTGAGATCTGAAGACCTGTCCAGTATGGACCTCTATGTAGGCTACTAAAATCACAATAGTCTCTCTACACTGATGAGACTATTGTCACACTTAAGCCAATTCTTGCACTTTGACTTTAGTGTTATGTTTGTGTACCACTCCTGCAAACAGTGTATCACTTGTTACTGTGCAGCTGCAGACTGCTCAGAGTGGTCATGCTGACCCTGTTAAGATCACCACTATTAATGTTGATTAGTGTAAATGGCCAGCGCAGACATTTGCTTGTAGTGTCAGGATTGTGAACAGGGACATACCAGACTGTACCAGTCTCCAGGGATGCAGACAGAGATAGAGCTCTGTCCATGCTTCTTGTGAAGATTGCTGACACCAGTCCATATTGTGAGCTGTTTGCTCTCTCTATGACCTCAGCTTGGCTCTTGAAGCTGAGTATACACTGCACTGGACCAAAAATCTAAGATGGGGAAAATCAGAATCAGTTAGCACATACAAATTATTCAGTTTCACTGTTGGGATTAACACAGACAGTACAGATATGCTGACTAGCAACAACATTAACACCCCTGGTAGTAAACTAGTTAACAACAATACAGCTTTCTGTTTGTGTGGGCATGTGAAGTCATAGACAGGTCAGAGGACCCATGCTGACCCCTAAAACTACCACATGGTGCTGGTGTAGTGGAAGTAGATGTAAAGATGAGGATGTTTAAGGAAATGTTTCACAGACTAAAGTCACCTTTATAGAAAGCATTTACATGTTGCTACTACATAATAAACCACAATGGTATATTTGGTTCCAAAGAAACTCCACCAAGCTATGATATTCCTTGTATCAGAAAGGAAAATGTATTTGTAGTAGTCAATATTAGGCTAGATCTGTGTGTCAGGATAAACAAAGCTGGGGGTATAAAAATAAAAATGTGCGAAAAACAATGTTCTTAACATTTCTTAAAACACCTGATGTAAAAAAGTCTGTGTGTGACTATGAAGAAAAAACCCTAAAAAGACACGTTGCACGTAATGGTGTTGCCCACAAAGCAGCTATAACATTTCTGTTTATTGGAAATAATATAGTATTTCTATATTAGACAATGGTAGTGGTCTACAAACATGAATGTATCTATATATTATTAGTACCCCATCCACCTATATATAAAGAAGGTAGAACAGGTCCACTTATTACACGGGGGTTGGGGGGTCTGATTCCTGTCCCCCTGTCCACATGTTAAATGACTACATGTAAATATAAACTGGGTAATATACTGTATGTACTACATGTCATCAAATCTGATCTAGAGGTGATTAATGTGAGCTGACATGACTGTAAGTGACTGACTTTCTCTCTGCGCCATCTGTGGTGTAATTAAAGCACATTTCCCTGTTCCTGTCACAGTTATTTGTGCGGAAACAAGTTGTAACCTCTTCCTTGGCGATGCGCATATGGTCTTTGACTCCAGAGAAGATGGTGGGTTGAATGAAGAGACTCTTTTCGCCCACAGATCCTCCTCCATACTCCAGCCTGGCTCCCTCTTTTTTCCCACTCTCTATCAGATCCATAATCTTGTCAAACTGTCGATGGTCAATCTGTTGCCAGACAAATAAAAAGGAAACAATCTCAAATTTTGGAGCATTTACTTCACTGATTCAGCTATTCAGACATCAATGAGCAAAGCTGCCATGCAAAACTCTTGCCTGGCCAAACCAGGGGAAGGAGCAAATTCCAAAGAAGAAATCAAACCGCTGACCATACAATGAGGTGGACCAGTGTTCTAACTCCTGGCTCACAGTCTCCCAGATCAAATAAGTGTAAACAGGATAATTTCAGTGAAATGACCAGAAGTGTGTTTTAGAGTTGGTAGTATTTAGATCACACACAGGCACCTACGCGCGCGCACACACACACACACACACACACACACCATTCAAGTGCTACTTGTCAGTTAAGTAGCTGACGATGATAAGTGTGTGCTCCTACCTGTGGCCCATGTGATGTCTGGGGGTCTAATGGGTCTCCTATGACAATCCTTTTGGCATTTTCTATGCTGCAACGCACAAACTCTTCGTAAATAGTTTCCTCCACAAACACACGTGATGCAGCTGTGCAGCACTGACCCTGGTTATAAAAAGCTCCTTTCTGGGTTTCTTCCACAGCCAGCTGCACTGCAAACACACATACGGATTCACATGACCCTTGGCATTCCAAGAGCTGATAGTGAGCTGAAATTTGTACTATATTCTAACTTGTTCTGTCTCCAGTAACTATTTTTAATCCTGTTACACATGTTAGTGACCATATTATTGTTTACATATTATTGTTTAGTTTTTAGTTCTGCCGCCACATTATTAAAGAACAGTATTTTTGTTGTTATTCTACTTGTTAGTTGGCATAGGGGGATGATGCCATCATGTTTGATCCCACCTTTATCACTTGAATAGGCTAACATTGCAGTAAAGTAAAGTTATGTATTGAAAGTTACATCTTTCAATTACAAGAAAGTTACAAGAAGGTAAGGTAAGGTAAATCTTTAATCCCACATCGGGGAAATGTACTTGTTACACAGCTCACAAGTATACAAGGTAATAAAAGCAATGTAATGTGCAAAATATTTAAATTAAATAAAATCAAAATCAATTTACAAATGTATGTAAAAAAGAACTACAGAATATATACAATATTAGCTCAAGTAGGTTAGACTGTGGAGTTATAGAGTCTAACCGAGGTGGGAATGAAAGATCTGCGGTAGCGCTCCTACACTGATGGTGTATAAGCAATGTGCATATTTTGCACAGTCAACATATTGCAATGATGAAAATCAATATACTTCATATTTTGATGCTGAAATGAGAGAGAAAGCATTTACTCACAGTCACAGTCAGCAAACACGATGCAGGGGTTCTTCCCTCCCAACTCCAGAGTGACTCTCTTTAAATTACTTTTAGCTGCTGCTTCTTTTATCAGTTGGCCTACCTGCACACAAGAGTGCACAGCAATTACTATAACAATCCTGACAATATTAAAACTTTATGTATAGTTTTTGTAAGCAACAGGACTTTTCCACTATTTTGGAGGTTCCTTGTCTCGGACTCTGTCCCTGTCATGTCCCCTTCAGCCACCAGAGGTCTCTGTCACATTACTTTTACTTGCCCACATTCTCACCTGTCTCTGGTTATTGTTCAATCCTCATCTGTTTCACCTACAGCTACACACACCGTTTCAATGATCAAAACCTCAGTATACACTCTTGTCTGTTTGAGTTGGGGTTTAACTAACAGACTTCTCTTAGTTCAATGCCATTTTACCCATGGATGTATCATCTTTATCCTCACACATAATCTGACAAATAGCTTCTAGACAATCACTTATTGGTGATAGCTTACACTGGCAGTTATTATTAAGTTACTAGTAAAAATCCCATCCATCCAGTGTCAGACTGCTAATCCTTCAATGAAAGTTAAAATGCTTTTTTAATACTTTCATTTTGTGTAAAGGGTTAGCTCTAATTATTACACTAGAAACTAAGGTTCCATTTCTACCTGAAAAAAGGAAAAGTGAAATATTTTACCAATAAAACTAGTAGCAAAAGTTCTTCACTTTTTCTTCTTTCTTCACTGTCATTTTCTGTGGACCAGTGCTGCTTTATGTTAACTGTGATTATTGTTATTAGACATAAATGATGGGTTGAAGCTGTTTTAGGATCTGATGCTTTTTTCTTTCTGAATTCCTCATGTTGTAACATAATACAGTGTAACAGGCTCATTACAGTAACAGGCTCATTAACAGCTCTGTCATTTCAAAAATAAAATACTGACACAACCACTGAGAGCTAGTAAATAAGGTGAGGACACAAATAAATGCTTTAACAAGGGCAAACATGCGTGTAAAGTTCTTTGCTTCTCTCTGAGCTTTATTTTGTTATTTGCACATGTGGCTGCCTTCCTTCAGAAGGAGAGGAGAACAAAAAATGGCGTCAGTCCTTCATTCGTATTAATATGTGAATCAAAAGGGACCAGCTCTGACCCAGTTCTTAGTGCAACACCAAGAACGGTCTTTGCTCTGCTTTACATCTCCCCCTTTCTGAGCACATGGCACTTTAGCTGAATGCAGATCTCTGTAGTCAGGCCAAACATGTCAAAGCGTAAAGGTACTGCATACTTACTTTGAGTACTGCTGATATGTCAAATAAGTGTTTGAGATAAGACCAAGGAGGGAGGAACTAACACTATGTGTGATCCTGGTTTAGGGAGGAGATTTTTGTACCGTTCGTGATTTGTTTTAATAAAAAAATGGAAGTTGTTTATTATATAAGTGTAATATAATGTGATTGTAACAGCTAACACAAATTTGATGAAATGTATTGGAATAAAAAATATTGATATTTGTTCTTAGATTTCGTGGAGTAAAAGTCAAAGTAGCCACAATTAAATGTAAAACACCTTAACAACAGTGGATAGTGAAATAACATTTTGCAACCTTGCAAGCTGGTATTTCTAAAATCAGAGCCAGCTTCACCTCGGGCTATAAGACCAGGCCTGCTACCAATCAGCCACCTGTGGAATCTGCAAGACCCTCATCTGCCTGAATGTAATTTTACAATTGCTAAATAAAAAGAATAAAAGTCCTTGCTCTCTGCTCAATACTTTCAGATGGGTTAGAACTTCCAACGCAGAGGTTGCAGGTCTGTGCAACCTTGGCCAGACACCACGGTTACCTCGTAACATACAGCTTCAATAAGGTTTCATTTACAAAGCCACTATTAAGTTGAGGAGAACATATCTCTTGAAATTTCTCTCAAGTACAACATCAAAAAGAATATTATGTGGTGTCATTTGGATTAGTCTTAATTGTTTTGAAAATGTTGTTTACTTTTTATGTCGTTTTCATTGTGCTAAAAATAGCCCTGCATCCACTCAAATGGTGGTTGTGGCTGTATCAAAAGCATGTATGTAAGATTGATCTGTCAGAATAAGGATTATGCAGAACTGTCGTGTCAATCACTCACATACCTCTGTGGAACCAGTGAATGACACTTTGTCGATATCCATGTGGTTGGCAACGGCTGCTCCTGCTGTGGGACCAAACCCTGGAACCATGTTAACAACTCCAGGAGGGAAACCCGCCTAAAATAAAAACCGAGACGGAATAAACAAAGGAAAAATCAGAAATGTAGAGTCCCAGAGGTCAAAACACCTCATATGATGCCATATCAGACTTGACCACATGAAAAGATCAGGTATAAAAATACAATCTGATACAATTTCGTTGTTTTTAAGTTGTCAAGGAAGTGTCAGGAATGGTGATAATTCTACTCTTTATTATTGAGGTCAGGTGGTGTCGTACTGCAGCACATTATAAGAAGAGGTAGTTCTAATGTTTTGGCCACCTCACTGTTTAAATATGGTGGAATAAATTGCACAACCGGTCATGATGTTATGGCGTATATATCAAGCAGTCACAAAAGCTAAAACACATGCGTCCGTGTCTTAATGCTGTTGTGGACAGGGCACTGCATTAAAAACAAACATGATTCTGTTGTGGCAATCATTGCATGGGCTCAAGAACAGATAAAAAAACAAAAAAATAAAACACTGACTGGTAATGGCCAACCACCCCGACATAGTAGTTGTGGACAAACAGGAGAACAAGTCTGTAGTGATAGTGTGTAGTGAATAGCAACATCAGGAAGAATGAACACGAGGAGCTTGAGAAATACCAAGGTTTCAAAGAAGAGTTAGAAAAGATGTGAAAGGTGAAGGCACAAGTGGTACCCGTGGTGATAGGAACACTGGGAGAGGGGCTCCAGCAGATTCCAGGAACAACATCTTAGATCTCGGTCCAGAGCTAGTGACAGCTAAGATCCTGCACAGGGCCCTCAAATCGCCCCAAAGAATATATGTATATATACACACACACAACCACACACACACACACATATACTGTATATGTGTATATATGTGTGTGTGTGTGATATACACTTATATATACATATATACACTTGCTGTATTCAGAAGTAAGGTTTGATAGTGTAGTTGCTACAGAGTTTCAAGTTTTACTGTTCTTGCAGTTATTGTTTTGCAAGAAAAATAGGATGAGAAAAAGAAGGATGACTGATGAATGTAAATTAACACAAATAAAAAAGTTACAATATGCGAGGAACTCAGGGAGTCCCTGAACCACACTATGCAACTCCTGAATGGCTCCCCAGCGGGGAAAGGTCACTGCTAAACCATAACATGCATACCGTTCTAATTACAGTCAACGGCTTGAATCAACCTCACTGTGCTTATTGAAAGCAACATCAGACCTCTCTGATGAGTGATCCCAGGTGGAGGGCTGTGAGAGGAGTCTGTTCAGCTGGCTTGATGACCACAGTGTTTCCACAGCTCAGGGCCGGTGCTATCTTCCATGTGAACATCAGCAAAGGAAAATTCCACTAGCACAGACATTGAAGCAAATGTTAGGAGACATAAACAAAAGTCAAATTAAAACACAGTCAAACAAACCCAAGTTTTACTAACAGGTAAAACACATACACCTGTAATTAACACATCAAAGTGTGTTGTTTTTAATCTAAACACTAATACATAACACTATTATATTTGATATACTGCTAGGTTGCTTGGAAACCTAATTTGTTGAATTCCCTTTGAGAAAAACATTTTAAACTCACGCCATGTTCTTTTATGTGTCCCACTACAAGTTACTGCACATGCCCAGCAATGTCCAAATATGTGTGCTTTTGTTGACCACTATTCACTTTAGGATGGTACATACATTTACACTTATGCTCAAGTACCCCTCCAAAATCCTCCTATATTGTAAACTACTTCTCTTTTGTCTTTTCCCATCAGGGGTCGCCACAGCGAATTATCCGTTTCCACTTCACTCTGTCCTGGGCATCTTCCTCTCTGACACCAGCTAACCTCATGTCCTCTGTTAGAACATCCATATATCTCCTCCTTGGTCGTCCTCTCGCCCTCTTGCCTGGCACCTCCATCTCCAACATCCTTCTACCAATATATTCAATATCCCTCCTCTGCACATATCCAAACCATCTCAATCTCGCCTCTCTGACTTTGTTGCAGAGTCAGAGACACTTAGGCTGTAACAAAAACCTGAACTACCAAAACTATCTACAGACTCACGACCAGTGTTAAGGGCTGGAGATCGGAAAAGGCTGAATGAGATCACGGTGCCGTGCCAGAACGAACCAGGACACACTAACGAACCCCAAAACCAAATGCAAGGCCTTAAATACAATCATGCAGGGGTAGTGATGATGATCATGATGATGATGAAAGGCAAACTGTGAGTGCACTGGTAACCAGCAGAGGAATAGAGGAATGCTGCAGGGACACACACAAAACAGAGAAATGAATGCCAATATACAAGTTAAGAGCAGTGAACAACTAAACAGGGACAAAAGGCACCTAACTTATAACATATTCACTATCCCTCCTCTGCACATGTCCAAACCATCTCAATCTGGCCTCTCTGACTTTGTTACTAACACAGGCAACGTGCGCTGTCCCTCTGATGAACCCGTCCCTTATTCTGTCCAACCTTGTGACTCCTAAAGAGAACCTCAACATCTTCACCTCTGCTGCTTCCATCTCTGCCTCTTGTCTCTTTCTCACTGCTACTGTCTCTAACTCATAGAGCAGAGCTGGTCTCACCACTGTCTTGTACACCTTTCTGTACAAGTCTGGCTGACACTCTTCTCTCACACAACACTCCTGACACTTTCCGCCACCCACTCCAACCCGCCTGCACTTGCCTCTTCACTTTCCACACTCCCCATCACACTGAACTGTTGACCCCAAGTACTTAAACTCCTGCACCTTCTTCACCTCAGCCCCCTGTAACCTCACGCTTCTACCTTGCTCCCTCTCGTTTAGACACATGTATTCTGTCTTGCTACGACTGACTTTCATGCCTCTTCTTTCCAGAGCAAACCTCCAGCTGTTCCTCCACCTGCTCTCTACTCTCACTGCAAATCACAATGTCATCTGCAAACATCATTGTCCAGGGAGATTTCTGTCTGACCTCATCTGTCAACCTGTCCATTAGCATAGCAAACAAGAAGGGACTCAAAGCCAATCCTTGGTGTAGTCCCACCTCCACCTTGAAATCCTCTGTCTGACCTACGGCACATCTCACCACCGTCATGCTCCTCTCATACATGTCCTGGACTACTCTGACGTACTTCTCTGCCACTCCCGACAACCTCATACAGTACCACAGCTCCTCCCTCAGCACCCTGTCATACGCCTTCTCTAAATCCAGAAAGACACAATGCAGCTCCTTCTGACCATCTCTGTACTTTTCCATCAACAAACTC
Organism: Channa striata; assembly: GCA_033026295.1. NCBI lineage: Eukaryota > Metazoa > Chordata > Actinopteri > Anabantiformes > Channidae > Channa > Channa striata. The sequence goes on from CM065171.1 coordinate 152,082, forward strand.
AAAGCGAAAATGGCATCAGTGGTGCTCTTACGGGGCATGACACCATACTGCTGCTCACAAACCTCCACCTCCTTCCTAAGCCTGGCTTCCACTACTCTTTCCCCCAGCTTCATTGTGTGGCTCATCAGCTTTATCCCTCTGTAGTTGCTGCAGTTCTGCTTGTCATCCTTGTTCTTAAAGATCGGCACCAGAACGATTCTCCTCCATTCCTCAGGCATCTTCTCACTGTCTAAAATCCTGTTAAACAGACTTGTCAGATACTTCACTGCTGTCTCTCCTAGACACTTCCACACCTCCACAGGTACGTGGATCAGGAACAACAGCCTTTCTGCTCTTCGTCCTTTTCAGAGCCTTCCTCACCTCACCTCCATATCTGCTATTTCCTGCTCCACAAGATCCAGATCTTCCTCGTCATTTTCCTCATTCATCAGCTCCTCAAAATACTCCTTCCATCTCCTGAACTCTTTGGTCCAGCTTGATGAGGATCAGATTGAGCTGTAAGGGCCATCGCAAGTGTATTCTAGCAGCTACGTCCTTCTGTTGATAATTCTTTTGAACTGAAAACTATTTGTGGGGTCATTGTCCTTCTGAAAAAAAAAGGTATCACCAGTCAGTTGTTGCCCAGACATGTCTCTTCAATTTGGAGTGGTATCCATGCTGATAGAGGATGCCTTGACCTCCAACCATGGAGGTCAAGGCAATCCTCAATCATGACAGAACTCATGACATGGTGCTAGGCAGGCATGTCATGAGTTCTGTGTCTGACACAGTATCGTTGATTCGTCAGCCATCAAGGCTTTGTCACAGTCATCCAAAGTCTACTGTTTTTTCTTATTATTTGCCCACATTTTTTTATCTTGACAACTCTGTCCATGAGGCCACTTGACCAGAGTCACCTGCGTACAGTTTTTGTGCACATTCGTTTCTCTCTGGTTTTATTTAACATTGCAGCCTGTCTGTAGCCAGACAATCTTAAGTCCTTGTCTTCTAATGGTGCTGGAGGTTTGTTCCGTCAAAGGGCATTTTTGTCTCCACTGTTGCCTATGGCTTGCTCAAGGGGGAATTGTTGGGTTTTCTCTAAATGTCTATATAGCCTTGACTTTAGTATGTAAAGTGCCTTGAGATGACTTTGTTGTAAGTTGGTGGTATATAAATAAAGTTGAATTGAATTAAATAAATATTTAATTTCTTGCTATATCTCATAGTGAATACCTTTCCTTTCTCAAAACAAGGCTAACGAGTGTCTAGGTGAAGTGTATTATGTTTCCAAACATTTTCTTGCCAGTGTAAATTTCGACAAACTGCCCCATTCTCTAAATCCGACTGGGTACTTCCTTGAATAAAAAAAATATATATAGAAGTGAATCAAATGTAGTTCAATGACTAACCTTACAGCAGGCTTGAACCTTGACCACCGATCACTGCTCAGTGGTGATCTTAAAGCCACTCTACATGCTGCTGAAATTACTTCCTCATTTGAAAAAATATAAAACATAACAAAGCAGCAGTTCTAGGAGAAAAATTACAACTTTAGGCCTCCTACCCATGCAGCTCTGTGTTCAGTGGTCTTAGTTCAAGGCAAGAAAGGGGAATCACTAAGGGGCCCGTGGAGAGAAAGATCTGGTCTACTTTGCTAAACCTGCTGCAACCAAAACCTCCAAAAAACACATTTCTGGATATCCACCACACCTGAAAAGCTGGTCTGTGAAAACATTGACATTAAACTGGTCCATGGCACAAAAAAGGTTGGGGACCGTTGGCCTACAGGTAAAAAACTAAGGAAATGGATGCCTACTCCAGCTACAGGTAGGTGGGACTGGAGCTAGATGACAAGTTGGACTGGTCCAGCCAATTGGAGGCATTGTACAAGAATGTTCAAAGTAGACTATGCTTTCTGAGAAGACTTGGATTCTTCAATATCTGCAGACTTCTGCTGTGCACCTTATATCAGACTGTGGTGGCCATTGAGGGGACCTGCTTTATGGACAGAAACAAACTGAACAAACTGATAAAGATAGGGACCTCCACCATTGGAGCTAGGTTGGACTGCACTCAGCAGGTCGCTGAAGTGGGGATGCTCAGAAAACTGAACTGTATTCCGAGCAATGACTCTCACCCTCATGTAGACCTGGAGGTGTTTTGGCAGAGCACAGACAGAGCCACAGATTTATAGCACCACAATGTGGGCTGTATGCAACAGGACATCCTTCCTGCCAGCGGCCATCAGATCAATAAAATATTATTCTATTCTATTGTATGAACTGGTAGTGAGGGACTGAGCACAAGAACTACAAGGTAACAGTGATGGACCTGTGGCCAGTGTTCAGCAATATTAGGGCAACTGCTTTTTAGATAGTACAATGAATGGGCCAATCTGGAGACACAATGATGAAAGAATCATGCAGTCCAGGGAGGACTTTTTTTTCTACAGTTAACTTTGTATGCACAAACATGCAGTCTACATACTTGTTTCAGTCTTTGGAGCTTTTTAGAAATAAATTACAGGGGCACCTATGTGGCTCAATGATATGTTAATTGATATTTTAGTTTTTAGACCATAGATGAATAATGTTGGCATCTTTATGGGTTTTAGCCACAAATACAAAACAATCACCAGCCCTAAACTTGAGAAATGCATCGATGCTACAGGTATTAAAGAAAGCTATACCAGCTGGTTGGTACGTGTTATCATGTCAGCAGCAGAAAGAAGAGATGGAAGATTTTTGACAGTATTAGTAAAAAATAACATGTTGTTTCTTTGTTTGTTTTTGGCCCCCACTAGCATCCACTGTAATCTTGGCATTTTACTGAAATAAAGTGATGATACAAGGGGCCAGAGGCTAGTTACAGTACATGTGCCCAGGGTTTTCTGGGCACATTAACTGTAACTATGGTGACATATTACCATAGTGACACAATCCTAGTCTTGGCTATAAGGAATATCTAAAGAAAATAACGAGAAGGTATAATTTCTGGCACATATGTTAACATGCACATACTATAATAAATTTTGTGCACCCAGAGGATAAAAGTGCATGCATGATTTTCAAATGACCTAATGTATTTATTAAAGCTTCTCATGCAAGCAGTAGCTTACTATATGTTTTCTGTCTCAAATTCAATTATCACTACAGTGGTCGCTAATGGAAATAATAGCTACATGTGAGGCAACACACACATGCACACTCAGCTTCGCTACTTTCTTTTCCCCCCTTTGAAATTCACTTAATCTTTTGGATGTAGTTTGGAAAAAATATACAAGACAATAAAAGAAGTTCTAAATCATCAGGACTGTGTATGTTCCCGGGTCAAAAAGTCGAGAAAAGAAGTCATTTATTTTTCAGTTGCTTGTTTCCATTTTTGAAATGAGCAGATAAATTATTGGGCACTCAAACCCAAATTAGACAACAATATATGTGAGCAGTGCCAGTTTATTGTGTAGGCATTTTTAACTTTTACTAGTTTGGAAATCCTCAGCTCCATTAAAGGACCTTGGCATCACAATTCAGGAGAAATGTTTTCCTGTTTTCTTCTGGCAATGATTCATGCAGTGTATGTGTGCCAACAGTACTTTCAGTAATTACATGTTTTTCAGTATAAATTTCACTTTTATGATATAATCTCCCATGTCGAACAACAGCTGTTTTGTTCTTTTGTTGCCAAAGCAATATTAGAGGTTATGCTCAAAGATAAAAACTAGATGGCTGTATTCTGTAGTGATTTGGAAATTATACTCATGTCTGTTTGGATCTATGACAAAGTGCAACACAATACAATGAAACACCAAAAACTGCCCCACCCTAAATCTAATGAAATTTTTATCAAAAGAAAAAAATTCACATATTCCAATGAGTGAAAGCAAAACCATGGAGCACAGAAATAGGGCTGTGTCTTTCTGTAAGAATAGCCCTGAAGGGATTAGCTGAGACGAGGTCATGTTTAGGGAGAGCAAAGATTAAGATAAGGTTTCTGGTACACTTAGCAGTGTTTCGTTTCATCCTCACGTCCAGACAGTGGTTTTAAATTGAGTGCAGTTTGTCTCACTAGCACTACACTTTTATGATCACTGCTTTTCTGCAAAGTTACGCTCAGACTTCAGAGTTTTAATTAAGGCTGAATATAGTTCCAGGAAAATCAGAGTAAAATCAAGTTAGTAGTGTGTATATGATTTACTGTGGGCTTTGTGGTTCACGTAAAGGTAAGTTACAGAAGTACAATGTGTTTTTTTAAATAAAGTTATGGATAAAAGCTGGATCTTATAGTATATTGATGTGTCTGTACCAAAGCTTAGCGTCACGAGGCAGGATAAAGCTAAAAACAAACTCTTACAAATTGATATGTTGTTGTTACCCAACTCTTTTTTTTTGATCAGTTAACTCTATGGTCAGGTTTTGGTAACATTACATTTACACGTTTATGATTAGTGCTTATTTAATGCACACTCAATATTAAATATTATATTATATTAATATACAATATTAACAGAGTATATTATCTACATTGTCTTCAAGTAGTAAAAGTACTACAATAGTGATTATGGTAAAACATGCACAGTCATAAAAAAATAAACGGTCAGAGGTCACTGTAAAGGTGGGGCTGATATTAACCACCTTAAATGCTGAAAGGTGGTTAACCCACAATGATACATTAGCATTTCATAATAAATTCACAATGTTTTTACAAAAACTATTGATGGTATCAATGTCGTGGCCGATTGTTGAATATCAAAGACGTGGTAAGAATCAAACCAGGGTGGACTATTTCTCGCTACTAAAAATGCACCATCCAGGTAGTTTAATGAAATCAAATTAAGGTTTGACTTAAGGTACAACCTTAAACACACAAAGCTTTAAGTCGTAAAGCTCTAAAAAACCTGCAATATTTCTGCTGCAGCTTGCTTCTAACCTGGTCAAGGAGGTTTTCTTTTGCATCGGATGAGTACAGCAAAGAAAGATTTCTGTGTCCCAAGGTTTTATGTGACCATGAATGTGTCAGACTTGTCACGCATCTGAGCTCTGTTCCTGGGGGCTTCGACCTATCTCTCTACAGTCCACACAATGTAATAAAGACACAGTGTGAACACAGTTGCTAATCTATGTGATTGTATTGTGTTCATGTGTTTGTTCACAGAAAACCTTTTGGTATCAAGCCAAGTAATAATTCTTAACATATATTGTATATTATTACTGATAAATTCCTACCAAATACAGTCTGGACTTACAGGAATGATGAGTCCGCACACACCGACAGGCTCGTGTTTTGTTAAACACACAAAGTTTTCATCTGTAAAAAAACAGAAAAAGAAGGTTGATCTTAATCTTTTTTGGTGGTAAACATTTTTTAGAATGTCCAACGTCAACTAAAAGTGAAGTCATCACTCCCTGTCCATGAGTTAAGAGAAACATATCAAAAAGGGGTCAGCAGATGACTGGTTAAACGTGGCCTTCCATTGTGCAGCCTGACCTTCTCCAGTTTCCAGTGTGACAGATCACAGACTGGGATACTCACCTACAACAGGACTTAGTCTTCATCACTCAGAGAGAACATGTTCAACCCAAACCACTGAGCTACTAGTCTCAGACATAAAGTATCCCACGCTGACGGAAGCCCCTTCCTTTATTAGAGTAGTGTACACAGCATTTTACACGTGGGCTTTTTTTTGTTGGAATCAATAATTTCACCTAAGATGACGCCTAAAATGACTCTGAAGGCCATTGTTCCAGAGAAGGTGACAATGTAAACCAACTGCAGACGGAGAAGCAAACTGGACTTATAGCCTAAATAGTTTGGATTTGAACGCATTCTTATGATTTAAAATTCATCCTATTTACAATGTGTTCATTGAGCTAGGTAGATTTAATCTGTTTTATCTGTTATATGTATTTTCACAAGTTTTATTAAATCTATTTATGCTATTGTTGAACTTTAAGTCAAACAATAGCATTGTCGGGGTGCAGTCGTCCACCAATCCTACAGTTGTTGGTTTGATCACTGGCTCCTCCGGTCATATGTCAAAGTGTCCCTGAGCAAGACACTGAACCCCCACTTAGTTGCGTTGGCCAGCTGCATAGCAGCTCTCCCATCGGTGTGAGTGTGTGTGTGAATGTGAGTGCGAAAGGGTAAATAAGAAGCAGTGTAAAGCGCTTTGAGTACCAACAGGTAGAAAAGTAGTATATAAGTGCACACTGTGCTATATAAGTGTACACAATCAATATGTAATATGTTGGTCAGGTGATCTGCAAGTCATTGTGAATGACGGGAAAGCACATAGCTGTTTACAGGATTTTCATTATCCTTCTAGAACATCTCAGAACTCATGTAATTGGCACAAGGACAGGAATTCAGATTCAGATCGTTATAAGAAGAACATCCCAGAGAAGTCTTTCAGTATTAAGGACCCAGGGGAGTTTGAGAAAAACTTTTCCTACATCGTACCTAAATGCCTAACACATTGGAGAGTGCACTGAAAAATTTCTTGTCTTCCTGTCTTCTGTAGCCCCTGTATAATGTCAGTATGACATGTCAATGGCATTAAATTTGAAATGAGCAAAAATATTTAAAAAAACAATCAAATGTTTCGGTTTCAACAGTTTAAATAGTTTCAAGACACTGAAAGTCTCCTTTTATTTCCATTTTACACATAGTATGGCTGTTGTTGTCTAAGGGTGAGATACACCTTCACACAGTGAGGCTGGGCTGCCCCACACGCTCAGATAGAAATTTTGATGTCAAATAGAAACTAAATAGAAAGTGCAGCGATACTGTGAGTGATCTTTATAGTGGACAGAGACCTTACCACAAAATGTAAACACACTATATCAATGATATGGAACATAGCCATAATTATTGTTTTTTTTTATTCTATAATGTTATAGGAATTACATCGGAATAACTGTATTATCATTTTTCAAACCATAATTATTAATAATTAAATTATTTAATACTACAACTTTTTTTTGGAGCTCTTTTCCCGACAGCTATCACCACGTGTGTGTCCTGACCACTCGAAATAAGCCTTGAACATCCTTAAGGTACAAATTTGCGATTCAATCTGTTTTTAAGTAAATTTGTGAATAAGAACATTACAATTATCAAGTCAGTAATGCATCACTGACTATGGTAAATAAAACCAATGACATATATGCGCTGAAGTGGCAGGCTACTGAATAATAAGTACAGTTGTTATGACAAAGTACAAAAAATTTCCCAGTGCGGAGGGGATAAATGTGGCACAGTAATGTCACTTATTTCCTGAGAGTGTTTTATCTGCCAAGGTTTCCGCTGTCTGAGTCATTATTAATAAGAACATTGAGAGTCTGTGTACTCTCATACTTTCTCTCTCTCTCACACACACACATACACACACACACACAGAAACCTGATATATACCCTATATATATATTCTACTGCTAGATGTTAAGTTGTAAATAAATGCCCACTACATTTGCTTGGTTTTCAGCACATTTTAGTTTAGTTAGTTGAAGAATGAAGGAGAAAGTTCCGCACTTATTAAAGTATGAATACCATAACTGCAATGGTAATTTATCTATGCTAAAGTCTCTACCTGTAAAATATACTTGCAAAATCTGTCTGTAATGTAGATTATAATTGTGCATTTGTCACAAGTCAAACTATGTGTCATTGTGATGCTGTGCAGTGCGATTTCTCGGTTATAGAACTGGGCTTTACCGGGTCAGTGGCTGCTAGTTTGGGAGGCCGTGAGTCAACACTAATCCTCGGTTGCACCTCACTGATTACTATCTCAATCTCTTCCTCTTCCTTTTGTACTCCCGTGCCCTCCATGTCTCTGCACTGTATTAGGGTCTAATCGGGAGGAAAAGGCAGCATGTTTTGTCTATCTGCTGTCCTGCAGAGGCAGAGAAGATGCAAAGTAGGATCTGACAAGAGGGGGAAGAATTAAGGGGGCTGAATGAAATACCACCCACAGCCAAGGACAATTCTGAGCCAGGCTGAGTCACTTGCTTGATACTAATTAACTTGTGTCCCAGTGGTTCTGTGGTTATAATGTCCCCCGAGGGGACAAAACATTCCTCCATGTTTCTGGTGAGCTCTGGTAACACATCTTGCATTACAAATTCATCACTAATTAAACTACCAGACATTTACAGGAACTGGGAATTCAAATGGTCTAGACATTAGATTTCTTCATGTGCAACTATATTGTGGAATTCCACTGGTCAAACCTTCCAGACGCCACACAGGACCTTTTACATGTTTTCTGAACATCACGCTTTTGATCGTTCACTTCCTGGTGAATGACACTCACCTACAGGCAGACTCTTGCCATGGATCTTGTCTGCCCAGCCTGCATAGTAATGCATGGTTTTGATGCTGCCTTCCAGGTCAATGAAAAAGGACTGCAGAAAGGGCTTTCCTGTGTCCAGAGTCTCCAGGGTCTAAGGAAAGAAAAAAACTTGTTTTCTTCATTTATTTGCATATTTAGCTAATATTATGCCAATGTACTAATTAGTTAAATAATGAGCAGTGGTATCAGAGGATCCTGATGGCCAAGCTGAAAGTTTTTATTAGAAACAATCTTCCAGGTTTCTTATTTCAGTTTGTCCTACAAATGATTAAGGTAATCTGGGTTGCTCAGATTTTGTTGGAATGATATGTTACAGATTTCAGCACTAGTTGGAGAAAGTTGAACAAAAGAAGAAGCACATTTGTAACAAAACCCAGTGATTCTTAAATAAATATGTACAATCCCTGGCTCCGTCCTGGCCCCTCATGTAAAGTGCAGGCCTCCATGAAAATACTGCTGGACATTTTTTTAGTTTCTCATTATACAACACACACAAAGAATTCATACGTTAATAATGTGATATTAAAACACCAAAGACAACACGATTCACACTACTACTACTACTACTACTAATAATAATAAAAGTATTAAAATAATGCAGTGAATTATGTGAGGATCAAACAGCTGACAGAATATTACAAAGTACAGTAGCCAAGCGTGTAAAACTGCATCTATAGATAATTAGGTGGACACATAATAATAAGTATGTTTGAAGGCCCCAGTCCCTCTTCCATCGTACAGTAGTGTGTTACTATATTTTGTGTTTACTGGACTTGTAGAGGAGAAGTAAGAAGGAGGCTCTGGAGCTCTAGCAGATACTGGGACCTTAGTGTAATTAGTCATACACACTGCCAAGCCACCAATCTGGTGTTGTTACAGTACTGACATCGGTATGACTTCATGTAAAAATCAAAGGCTTAATCAAGTTAAAGGAGTTAAACGAAAATACATAGAAAACAACATTTTAAAGAAAGTAACATCCAACAAACATTACAAAGACACAAAGTTAGACGTGGGTGGAGGCACAGTGTCATGTTATCAGGCCTAGCTGAAGCCAATGAAGCTAGTTGTGTACGGCACCTTAGGTTCAGTGTTTGTCAGACAAAAAAGAGAAGGGAAATGAAAGATTCAACAAAATGAAGACTGTAAGAAGAAAGAAATCTACGGTGGTGGAAAGAAACGTGACTTTTAATTGTACTTTTAATTGCACTTCACACTCATAGATATTTAAGGTCAAGATTTTAAAACCAGTGATAAGCTTAAATATAGTGAACAGGTACACATTAAAAAGATTTACCCCAAATTCGATTGTCAAATGAATTACCATTCTGCTGCGTAACGAGTCGTAACACCTTCGAAATGTTTAAACAGGCAACTTTATGTAGCCGTGGTATTTTGGACATCTCAGTGCACTTCTAAAACCACTGAACTACTGTAATCCTATATATATCAATAAAGTAGTGGAAATGAGCCCACCGCTAAGAGGAGCCGGTCTCTTTCCATCAGCTCGGCCAGTTTGCGCAGCAGCCTGCCACGGCTGGACGCGTCCATGCGCCGCCACGGAGAGCCTCGGCGCTTGGCCGCCTTGGCTGCCTCCACCGCCTTGTCCACATCCTCCTACCAAGAAACAAAACGCAGCTTAAGCGGGGCTCCGTCAGGACGCACAGATTCCTCATTTAACAAAGTTTAAAAAGTTGGAATACGCGGGTAGTGCTCGTACATAGAAGCGCGCATGCACTAGTGTCGTGCTTTTATTTATTTTTTGTTGTTTTTTTTTTTTACGTTTGAGGTCACGGTTGGAAAAAAATGGAGAAGCGGTACCAACATACCTTTACGCACGTCTTAGTTAAAGACATGGCTTTAAAACCACACTTTTATCAAAATAGTTCTGTGTTGATAACATGCAACACCACCTGGTGGTTATAATGTTGTGGTGGACAGCATGGGCACACTAGAAGCCGTAATGGTCTGCGTTCACACACCTGCTAATCATAGCAGACATTAAACTGTTTCCCATGCTGACCTTAGGTAATGGCAACAATCTCATGCTGTGTGTTAAAGACAATAACCATAAAACTCTGATCTAATATTTAAATTAAGTTGGGTCAAAGAAAAAGGACAATCTGTGGATTTAAGATGAAGTAACAAAGTAGTGAACAACATTTAATCAAGATTGAAGGATTCAAACTTAAATGACTCAAAGTTATTTGGTGTACATATAGATATGAATCTATCATCTCATCAAATATGTGGGGCTGATTCTTACTTTGTCTGCTTCCTCCACATCACAGATTTTGACACCTGTGGCTGGGTTAAAGGTTGGAAACGTCCGTCCTCTGCTTGATGTGTGCCATTCATTGTTGATAAAAATCTAAGGAAAAGTGGTTGCAAAGGCATGTTTTTTGCTTCATCTGGGCCTGAAACCTTTTAAAAAACATGAGTGTAAATGCTGTCATGCTTTCTGTTCAGAGCTCCTTACCTTGGTGTGTCTGATCTCCTTCACTTTGACAGGCTGAGGAAAAGGCAAAGCTGGGATTCCTTCAGCCACGCCGTTCTCTGCTGAGCCATTCTGTGCCATTTTGGGTTCAGCAATATAGTCCCAAGCTTGTCTGTGTGCTCCCTCTACTCAACACTGTCAAACCATCCACTGGCTTTTTATAAGAATGTGGAGTTCCTCCCTCCTCACACAGTAGCTGAGGAGAGACCAACTCCGCCCCTATCAAAAATCAAGGACCCTTATCTGAAAGGAATCTTGTTTATTCAGCACCTTTGAAACTTCAACATGTATCAGATTATCTGGGAATAGTACATGTAGGTTTACTTGCTGTTGCCTTTTCACTACAGTACATATGCAGTTAGCAGGCCTGTCATTTCCAGTCCCGATGACGGTGAGTGAATGCAGAGCACTTTTATTTTCGTTCTAAGTGTTGGAATGAACATGCACTTACTTGAACATGCATTTAAGAGCTGTGTGTGTGTGAGAGAAAGACTTCTTAAAACAGCAAAAGGAGAGCCAAGAGTCCAGTTTAACAGTTGTGTTATATTTGGCAGTTTATATTAATCCAGGCAATGAAAGTAATGAGAGCGAATTCATTATGCTGTGGAATGTTTACATTGCAACTCAACCGCTTTGATCTGCTTCTGTCTGCGAATGTGGAGCGACTGCAGGCGGTTCATCAACTGTGCAAAGGTGTTATGAGTTGTGATGTTGGTTTTTGCACCTGGGCCTGGTGAAGTTGAATAGAGTTGAACACATGCAAACAAATGCTTTTGTTCTTGGGGACAAAGCCGCCTGCCTGCTCCACACTGCACTCATACACAGTCTGCTATTGTTTCCCCTTCATCGCTTCTTGTCACTCTTTATGTCAAAGTTTAATTAGGACAACGAGCTTTCACAGGCTCATTTCTCACTTGAGCAAGTTTCTAACACTTCATAATGAGAGAGAGAGAGATAGAGAGACTCAAAGGGTTTGACTGAAAGGAAGGAAAGACAGCGTGAGGGAGGAGAGCATGTGCATGTATATATGTGTTGTTATGAGTGTGTGTGGTAGTGTTGGGGGTGGAGGAAAGGCCTTTGCAGGATAAGTCAGGGGAAACAATATGAAATGCAAAACATGGGCCCAGACTCATGCAAATAAGCAGGAAGCTGCTCTGTAGGGGATGAGCTGGTCTCTCAGACAGTTGGAACGATTAAAAGCAAGAGAGAAGTCAACAGAGTCACAATACACTTTCCTCAGACATAATAAAAGATGCTTAAGATTAATCAAAGAGTGAGGAATACTATGCTTTTTTTGTTTATAAAATATTTGCTGCTGCAGTCAATCTTTTTGGCATTGGAATTTTGTAGTGATGGATTAAACACAAAGAAAGATTGTTTTTGGATAGCACAGAGGAAAATACACATATCAGGTTGTGTACAGACACAGCAGTTGGTAGGATACATTCTTCACAGGTTTGGTACTTTTAGATATTTGAAAACTTTAAAGAATTTGTTTACACTGCTTTGTTGTATAGTATTTGCTTTGATGAAAGGTCCACTACAGAGCTTCAAAATGCAAAACTACAAGAACGGGTAAAACACAACCAGACATTTGCTGAAGCACCTATATCATTTATAACACACCGACCATGCGATGAGTAGATATCAATCTGAGATGATGAATATAGTGCATATAGCACATCTGAGATCTGAGATGATGAATATAGTGCATATAGCACATGTTAATGGACAGGAGTGGATTGTGTCGTGGGAAAGTGGAGTCAGGTGGTCTCCTCCTGCAGGCTTGGCTGCCCAGGCTAATTGGCAGTGCACACCTTCTGAGGAAGGTCAATTCTCCTCCCATCACCAGGCTTCAAGGCCCATTCGAATTTCTACTCAGAATGCTAATTGCAGCATTGCGTCTCGTTAAGAGCTTGTCACTGTTAAGTAGCATTTCAAAGTGCAGAAGGTTGTGCTTGAAAGTTATGGAAACGTTCTAGTCTTTTCTATTTGAGCTTAAATTTGACCTAAAATGTGAAATGACATTGTCTTTCATGTCCTAAAACTGAATAAAGGGAATCCAGTAAAACAAGATAAACACAAATCCTATTTATTCCTTGTTCGCTGCGGAAAATTATACAATCTGTTTGCGTGCAGGAAAACTGTAAAGTATGTGTGTAACTGCTGTGAACCCCTTTTTGTAGAAATGACCTACTAAATCTTTTAGTTCATTCCTTCTTATAGAACAGATATATATATTTTGACATTTCCCTGTGAAATGTGCCTGTACACCAATCTGTCCTGGTCCAGCAAAGCAGGCTTAAATCCTGGTACAGCTACTGTCACGTCTCCCATATATGGCCCTTTTGTTGAAATAGACAGTCTGGTTGTCACTCAACACAGACATTCTCAGTTTGGCTAAAACAAAGTACTTTTGTCACATCTGTCCACAAGACATTCTTCTAACAATCTGCCGGCTCTTTTACTGAGCAGTGATACACAGTTTGATACTGCTGTGTCTGGCATAGAAATACACCTCTGGATTGCCTTCGAACCCAATGCAATGCTGTACATTGAAAAATAACACCAGTAAATAATCACATGGTTGTCACTTTGGCTGGAAATTGTTGTTAAATTTTTGTTAGAGAGGTGTTGCTATTTGTTTGTCATTTTCAATTATAATTCATAATATGAAATATCAAGAATATCAATGCTGAAAATGGTTATCATTTATCATCTGAGGAAATAAATTAAGGCCCAAATGATTGACTAAACATCCAACCTCCTTTTTTTATTTTTATTCTTTATATTGATGAGTCAAAAATGTTAATTATGATGTAGCTCAACAAACAGAGAGGAAACTGTCTTCATGAGCCATAAAACCAAGTACAATCTCGCCTGAGCGACTTGAGTTGACAGTGTCCTGGACCTGCTCTAGAGAAGCTCTTGTCCTTTAGATACTTCAACCTAACCTCAGACAACTTTCCCTTTAAACTTAAGCATTTTCTCATGCCTATCTGCTATTTGTCAGCTGCAATAGGTCACACAGACAGAGCCTAAAGCAGAGGGGGGGATGGGAGAACAATTCGGACTGCAAAAGAATGACAGAGAAAAAAGATAGAGAGAGGGACAAGAAGGCAGGAGGGAGGGAGAGTCTGAACCACTGAGATAACTCTGTCCAGGTGTTCCGAGCCAAACAAAGGCTCTTTTTAGAGCCTGATGAGAACTCACTTGTTGCAAAATATACAACACAGAAAAAAAGAACTAGCACAGCTCTGCTGGCACAAGCTGATATTCTATTTCAATACCAAAATATGTACCATGAAGGTTGTAACCAATTACACAAGCATCATTGCTGCCAGTAAACAAGAGAACTGGGTGAGAAACTTGCTCAGGGATAACCTGTGCAGCCAATGCAGTTGTAGTATCCTTTGTTTGACCTTTCTCCATTATAAAGGTTTCATAATATAATAACTAAAATCTTACAGTAGTTACGTTTTCATCAGCAAATCTGTTTGCTAGGAAATATAATGCCAAGCTGATTACATTTTCAATCAATAGCAGGAGGAAACTGACATTTGCTAAGGACGTTGGGGAGTAAGATGTATTTCCCGTTTGTGCAGTACAATGGTGGGATTGATCTGTGCAAATGGAACGATTAGGAGGGTGGGGTCTATCTACCTTAGCAGTGTAGCATATTATAGCATTATATTGTGGCAGAGTCGTATTGTTGCAGTAGTAAGGCACGTTCATTTTGGGGGGACGGGCATGGATAACAAACCATGACTGAAGACGATGTGACCAAAGTAGAGAGTCGTGTATGACAGAAGTTTGTAATATTAAACTTACACTTAAATAAGTGTGTTAGTTGAAAGACAGGACACAGTAGATTTAACTTGAAAAAAGAAATGACTTTGTTTGAAATAATAATTCTAAATACTCCATACTGAGTTACATAGAAGTAAGTACACTCTCAAGTACTGTACACTGTCGTTTTAATTGTGTAAACTAAATTGTTTCCTTAAGTAACCTCAACTCATCAGAATTTGAAGTGTGATTTTGTTGTTCCCATTTGACTGACATTGTATAGTAATCTGTTTACTGTAATTAGCCAGTGGTAAGACACAAATTGTTTCTTCACTAGTGTGGAATTTATTTACAACTCATCCTTCCGCAGTTCAAAGTTTGAATAAGTTATATACAAAAATAAAACAAAACAAAGCTCAAACTGACAAAATAAATTAAAAATAAAAATAAACAAAAGAATAACTTCATTTAATGAGCAAGACTGAACTGCAATAAACAAAAACTCCCCAGGAGCTTCTACCTCAGGCCTTATATCTGTGGCCCCTCCTATGAAGACAAACCATTACTGATCACACAACCAATTCTTACCAATCAAGACACATTATAATATCTCCTCTATTGAAACAGTATACATAAATATATAATTCTTTTTACCAAGTTAACATTTTATTAAGCTTTTCAAGACAATTTACTCAACAATCCTAAAACTCCCTTTACTTCCTATCTGGATGGTACAACCCAATTCACCCCTGCTACAAAGACCCTTCACCCATCACACTTCCTTCTGACAAAAGGTGGAGGGTAAGTTTCAAAGTGACATTGGCTTTTGGGAAAAGAACAGGGTGCATTGTCTATACAACCAAATCAACAATTCTACTCTGCCGGCTAGATGGTAAAATAAATAGAATTGGCAATTTTAGTATGATATCACATCTGCACCTATTCTCTACAGGGCATGGGCTAGCCCCATGACAGGTACTCTATACATTCTACTACTTTCCAAGTATTTTAGCTAATTACAAACCAATAGAATTTCCCTTTATTTCAAAATGAAGGGAGATTTAGATTTATGTCATCACCTAGCACACTTGTTTGAAAATTTCAGTCAGCATCAGACAGAAACTTTGAAGTCACCAACGATCTTTCTCTGGCTCCAGATAATGGACTTGTCTCTATACTAGTTCTGTTAGATCTTAGTGCTGCATTTGACACCATTGATCACAAAATATTATTACAGAGACTAGAACATGTAATTGGGATTAAAGGAACTGCACTAAATTAGTTTAAATTTTACCTATCAAATAGATTCCAATTTGTTCATGTTAATGTTGAATCTTCCACAGACACAATAGTTAGTTATGGAATTCCACAAGGCTCTGTGAGGACCAATACTCTTTACTCTATATATATTTCTCCCTTTGGAAACATTATTACAAAACATACATTTCCATTGCTATGCTGATGACATGCAGTTATATCTATCTATGAAACCAGATGAAACAAATCAATTAATCAAACTACACACGTCTAAAAAACATAAGGGACTAGATTACGTATAATTTCCTTCTTCTAAACTCAGATAAATCTGAATTTATTGTGTTTGGGCCTAAAAGTCTCAGAAACATGTTGTCAAACTATATTGTAGTACTGCAAGGAATCTTAGAGTAATCTTTGACCAGGATTTGTCATTTACCTCACACATAAAACAAATCTCTAGAACAGCCTTCTTGCACCTACGTAACATTGCCAAAATTAGGAGCATCCTGTCTCAAAGTGATGCTGAAAAACTGTTCCATGCATTTGTTACTTCTAGATTGGACTACTGTAATTCTCTAATTTTAGGATGCCCCAGTAACCCTCTAAAAAGCCTCCAATTAATCCAAAATGCTGCAGCAAGATTACTGACTGGGATTGGTAAGAGATATAATATTTCACCTTCATTAGCTTCTCTCCATTGGCTTCCCATTAAATGTAGAATAGAATTTAAAATCCATCTTCATACTTATAAAGCTTCTCTTCCCTCTCTCCTCTCACCCCACATTTATATCACCACTGCATGACATTAACTCTGTTTCTTCTTTGTCCGGTAGTTGTCTATCTTCCTCTCTGTCTCCCTCTCTCTGTCCCTGTGTTTAGGTGTCCCCGGCTTTGAAGCTGTGTGACTGGTTCTGCTGGAGGTTTCTTCTGTTAAAGGGAGTTTTTCCTCTCCATTGTTTTTGCTTATAGCTGTTCAACGGGGATTGTTGGGTTTTCTTTAAATGTTTGTGTAGTCTTGACTTTATTGTGTAATGTGCTTTGAGATGACCTTGTGGCTCTATATAAATAAAGTTAAATTAAATTGAAACATTAGGGCGAAATGTAGCAGTTTTCTTAACTTTGGGTAATTTTGGAAGCGTTTTTACTATGGTCATAAAGCCATGTTGACAGCCACATTGGTGCTGAGTCTTTGTTTGCTTTAGTTCATTTGTTCGTAATAAACTTTGTTGGTTGCTTTGCGTTGGTCTGACTTTTCTATGTTGCTGCTCTCGAACCAGGGTTGTTAATAATTTTTTAATTAGAATCTGAAATTACGTAGAGTTAATTTAAGGTTGAATACATACATGATAAGAAACATGTAACGGCACTAAAGCCGTTTGTTTAAATTGTGTGGCTGAATGTCACAGAGTGGTTTCTAGCTTTGATAACAGCTGAAATGTGAGGCCTATTTGATCCCTCTAAGCAAAAAGGTAGTAACAGGCAAAGTTGAAGTAGAGAAATTCAACCCTGCAAGTACAACATGTCATATTATGATAAAACTGTTTCAACACTGGTGTAGGCCTCTGCATCAACATCCATTCAATAGGGTGCTCTGTGGGCTCAGTTTGCACAGGGATACGTGTCTGCCCAGCGGCCCTCTCTCATCACTCTGGGCCTAAGCTGACAGAAGCGAAACGCCACTCTTTTGATGTCAGGAAAGATTCTCACTCCCGCTTGTTTCTCATCAGTTCACATCAGTCCAGGCACTTAACTCGTCTGTTATAAGAACTGTGTAAGTGCTTTGTGTTTCTCCCTTCACATTTTACATTTAGTCATTTTGGCAGATGCTTTTATCCAAAGCAACTTACAGAGTAATTACACACAGCAATTTTCAAGTGTATCCACAAATGAGCTCAACTTTATTTATAAAGCACTTTAACATAACTACAGCTGACCGAAGTGCTGTGCATAACCCCATTAAACAAAGCCAGAATGTCTCATCACTTTTTATTTAGTAGATTGACGTTTGTACCTGTTGGAATCTTAGTTATTTGTCTGCACAGCTGGGAGGTATGTTTGACCTGCTGTTAAAGTAAGTCTATTTCACTGTGTCGAGAAAGTACCTACAGGTGCACTGTTGGATTTCCTTTGAAATCTAATGGTGACACTGTCGCTACATGCTTTTGCAGAAAAGATAAAACTCCATTCATTCATGAAGACATTTGCTCACAGTGTTTTGATTGTGGTGTAGAGACTTATGTCTATCATGCTGATCAAAAATGTCCCATAATTATTATCAAATCATTTGGTGTGTTTTATATATGCTGCAGACCATGATTGGATATTATTGCTCAGTTGTATCCCACAGTGCACAGTGGAAGAATATGCATTCATCTGCAAACAGTTGATTTTAATAAAAGAACACAATGCAACAAACTCAATGATACATCCATGATTACGCATTTTGTCCGCATTAGATTCATTTGTTAACTATGATAAAGTTAAAAAGCATCTCAGAATGCATGGATACAATACATCTTTACAAAATAATCATTGTCATCAACTGACTTCATATGTGTATTCGGCCCTACTTGTTTTCCCATCTATTTTGTTTAGTCCTTTAATTCCAGCTTCTTAATAATTGAACACCTGCTCCAGGTGATCAGCAAAGGGTAGCTGGAAAACAAGCAAGGCTGCTGCTAATGAAGACTGAAGTTGGCCATACCTGCTGTAATGTCCTTCCCGTTAAGGGCAAATCTTGATTTCTTTACTCGATGATTCTTGAAATGATTTGAAAATTAATAAACTCGGCCATCAATAAAAAGTGTTTCAAGGCTTTTAACTATCTGGAGATCTGACGGTTGCACAGTGAAAGGTTTGAAAGTTATTAGTAGTTAAACAGAAGCCATAATGTTAGGAGCATAACACAATATTTCATGCTCATTGAATGAGTAGAAATGTTTTTACATTAAAACTAATTAAAGATTATTTTCAAATTAATTTATAAATTTTCATCATTTTGATACAACTCTTTTTGAACACACTCCTTTATCACTTTAGTTACTTCTGATGATGAACATTTACTAGCTGAAAGTCCTATAAATATTTACCCAATTTGTAAGTTCAAATTAAGGCAAGGCAAAGTTTTTCTCCTGACTGTATCACTGGAGCTCTTAAACTCCCCCAAAAAGCCAAGTATTCTTGATAATTTTTGTTAATTTGTTAGTAACAGCCAAGTATATTTACAAGAGAAATATACAGAGACATTTTTGTAGTAGAAACTAAAAAAGTATAACAAGTATTTTTCAGTGGAATCACATATAAAAAAGTGTTTTAATATATTAGTACACATCAGTATTCCTATGTATACTTGAGTCTGGTATATTTCATATATATATGAACAATAAAAAAGCTAACTGAAAATATACTCACATATTTCTAGTTCTAAAATGGACAATAATGGTATACTTTAATATGATTTTTTCCATAATGGGTCCTTTATAAAAGCTTGAATTTTTTTGCATATCAAATGAAGTTCTGCATTTACAGTAAGCTACTTAAAACAATGGATCTTTGGTGCTTTAGGGAGGCTCGAGCTTAGTGTGCTGCACAGTTGCCCACAAACCACAGGGTCAACTGTTCAACTCCCATTCCTCCTGTCTTCATGTCCAGGTGTCCATGAGCTAGACACTAAATTGTCAAGCTGTTCTAGTTTCTGCTTCCTAGATGTAAGTCTCTTTGTATTGTGACAGCCTTTTTTACTTCCTGTATGGGCTGTCTTTGGACTTTCGCTGGCAGGAAGTTGTAATTGTTTTGACTCCTCCTCCAGCTATATAAGCTTGTGGATTCAGCCGTTTTGTCTCTCTCTTCCTGGGCACATGGTTTGTTATTTGGTTTAAGTTGCTTTGTTTGTTTTATGTTTTTCTTAGTTAATATGGCACCCATCCATACATTCACTACACTACTGATGTTACAAATGTTTATAGGTTGTATTTTATTTTAGTTAACTTAAAATAAAATTATGTGGAAATATCATGTGTGGTCCTCTTGAATTTGTCCGGCCTTTGAGCCAGGTTGTGACAGTATGAGTGAGTGTCTGCTAAATGACTAATCGTAATTGTATCAGATAATCTAAGTATTGGCACACGTGACTGATAGTGTCTCTTGTTATGCACATATGTCCTGTGATATATTAATAATAATATTTATTAATACCTCAGATAAGTAAGTCACAGTTGCAGCACAGGCCATAAACTCCGCTCCTTCAGCCACTTTCAGTTATGTATTATCCCTTTTTTCACATCAAGTTGCTACCTCTGCTCCTGTGTTGCATCCGAGACAGTACCATGGAATTAAGTAGAAATTGGCAGTTCTGAATTGTAGAGCTCTGCTTTATATTTCATAGAAACTGCCAAGTAAGGTCTTGATATTTGGTTTCAAATTATTACCCATATGATTTTAACCTACCACTTGTTGTTTGGACTCACATTCACAACTGTCCAAATTATTCTTGGCACAGATTCAACAAGGTGCCAAAAATATTCCTTGGGATTTTAGTCCACATTAACATGATAGCATTACTCAGATGCAGCGGATTTGTAAGCTGCACATCCATCACATCCATCTCAAAACTGTTCTACTGAACTGAGATGTGGTGACTATGGAGCCCATTTAAGGAAACACAGTAGTTTAGGAAACCATGGACATTGTCTGCAACAACAATTTTTCCTGTTCTTAGCACTTGGTATGATCTTCTGCTGCTGTAGTCAATCTTCCTCACGGTTCAGAAATTGTCCTCTTATTGCTTTGACCTCTGGCATCAACAGGGCATTTTCTCCCAGTGAATTGCTGCTCAATTAATATTTTTTCTTTTTTAGACCATTCTCTGTAAACCCTGAGATGGTTGTGTTTAAAAATCCTTGTTTCTGAAATACTCAGAACAGACTATCTGGCACCAACATCCATGCCATGTTGAAAGTCATTGAAATCACTTTTCTTCCACATTATACATGTCTACCACATTTATATTGCTAAACGCATTAAGTTGCTCGCATGTAATTAGGTGGTTATATATTTTTGTTAACAGGCAGTTCAGTGTACTTAATAAAGTGGCCAGTAAGTTAGTTTGCTATTAACTTTGATTTTATATTATTAATCTTTTATCTACATAACCCTGTTACATGATTCTTACCTTGTTTTTTCATTATGATACTTATGATTAGGAATAAGTCCTTTGTCATTACACAGATTTCAGGTTCAATCCCTGGCGCCTCTGGTCACATGAGTGTCTTTTAGCAAGACACTGAACCCCACTTAGTTGCTCCCGGTGAGCAGCTCCCCCATCGGTGTATGAATGTGTGTGTGATTGTCAGTGTGAATGGGTAGATAAGAAGCAGTGTAAAGCGCTTTGAGTACCAACAGGTAGAACAGCACTATTTAAGTCCAGACCATTTACCATTAGATTTAACCCCATTAATTTGTTATTATAATACTATTCACATTACCTTGCAATTCCCCAGTTATATATGCTACAATTAGTGTTATTACTGTACAACCCATAATTTAAATGCCAATATCGCTACACCACACCATAATAGTGTGTCTACATGACTGACATTGACTAGTAACATTCATCAGGTACCTGTACTGTCAATACTTATGGTCTGACCAATTTTCACAGGACAGTATCTTATAAAAGAGAAAGGAGACAAGTTGAGAGTCAGAGAGATGACTGTGTCCACACAGAATGCACTGTGTGTACTAATCCAGGATCCGCTCATGCTTCCCTGAACAGCAGAGGACAGCAGGCTACCCTAGATGCTGTGGGAGTCTCTCACAGTACCGCTCCAAGTTTCCACACAATAGAGCGTATTGATTCGACATGTATCCAGAACAGGTTCACTGGAGCTCTGTACTTCAAGTAGCCTCTGAGAATTTCTCTGCAAGAGGAGAACAGGTGATATGTCCGCTGTGCCACTGCCATTAAAGCATTGCATTTCTCAGCAAGAAAAACACATCCCCAGGTGTGGCTGTTATGTGTGCAAGTCTTTATGTAGTTGTGTGAGGACGCATTATTGTTTGATGCCATTGTGAGGGTGCTGTGGCCAGTCCAATCATTTCAGAGGGCTGCATGGTCAGTTAGGGTGTAGGTCTATGGAATGCATTTTGTCTGAGAGTGTCCCCACTAGAAAAACGTGTGTATTTAGTGGATCTAATGGTTTTGATGTATTAGGAATCTCATTCAGTTTGAAAAGGGTGGCCAAAACATTACGTCTACGTCTTCTTGTAATACACTCCAGAGAGTAGAATTTTCACCTTTCTGATTATTATTAATCTTGCAAAAGTTAAATTCATGGCAGGGCTGCTGTGTTGGTTTGCAACTGCAAATTGAACAGGTGGCCATAATGTTATACCTGATATAAATATAACAAAGTAACAGTAATGGTAAAAACAATCTAAACAATGAAAACTATCAGTGCAAAGGTTTACATCTTTAACACATTTTGTAAAAGGGAATATATTAACCCACCCCAAAAAATTTACTATTGTGTTGCAAAATTTGCACTTAACTGTACATGAATGAAAACTAAAACTAAAAAAGAGCAGCATTCACAACTGCAATGCAAATAAAGCAATTAGTATTCACTAAAAGCGAGGAGCAAAGAAAGAATTGAGGGCCCTTGACATTAACAAAGATGAGAATGGAAGAGGAAAGAAACATCCTATTTTCAGCTCCAGCCACATGTAAGACATAGGTGCTCCAGATAAACTGTAAATAGCTTGTGAATAAACCAGTTTGGATCAGGAAGCCTGGTTAGATTTGAGTATCTGCCACTTGAAACTGTCATGGGGTTTTCTATGTTTACTTCAGTGTTTCTCTTCAAAATGAGGCTGTTAAGTATATTGACTATACAGTATATAACTAAAAGATAAAAAGTTTAAACTGGCTCTACTGGAACAGAACTTCTGTCATGCATATAAGCCGTTCAGCCTGCTTCAGCCCCTGTTCAGAGGGTTCCTGTGGTCTATATATAAACCTCTTAATCCAGCAGAGATAATTCAGTGCCCTAGGAATGAAAATATTTAGGAGTTATACTTTGAATCTCATATTTCATTGTTATTGCAGATTGCAACACCAGAACTAAAGGCTATTGTGGTGTTAAGGGAAGCAAAACAGAATACATAATAAGAACAAATAAGACAATACTAGTGCTACATAGAGCCACCATGCTCAATACAGCTGACAAATATTGGATAAAGAAAAGCAAACCTCAGTGAGGATAATTAATGTCAGCACAGATCAATATAACATGCTCTACATTATATTAAATAGTGATGATCACTTTCATCACCCTCTCTACTTTGCATTGGTAGGGTTACGTACAACTAAAAATGAATAATGGCCAAGGCAAATTGTGCTTAAAAGGTAGGGGAAAAGGAGCATCACACAAAATAATATGGTTTGATTGGTTAACAATTGCACACACGTAAATATTATACAAAAAAGTGACTAGATTGGTTTGTTTGATGTTTTTCTTCAAAGTAAAAGGGCAACAAACAGGCCTGCCTGAAAAACCTGGCTCTGAAAAACAGGAAGTACTGAACAGACCAATAGCTGGCAAGCTCCTTATCCCAAGACTAGCCAGGCCGGGTGACCTAATTTTTAATACAAAGATCCACTCTAAAGAAGAGCAGTCAATACCCAGCTCCTTCTCTGTTTTGCACATGTAAACTGAAGTAAAGAGCATCTCATTAGTTTATGGTTTGAATTTTACATTTATGCTAAAAACACTAAAACACTAATTTTTTTATCATCATTATTTAACCTTTATTAAACCAGATATCATTTACAAGGGCAACCTGGTCAACAGGTCAGTAGCACAGGTCATAAAAGTTTTAACCATTTTAAATACACATCACAAACAATACATTAAAATAAACAATAGTTTAGGTGTTTTAATACTGTTAATAGGTTAAGGATGACATTTAAAGCAGTCTGAACCTGGTTCAGTTTACCTGCCGATGTGGCACAGTTATAGTAAATTCTATTTGCAGCATTTTTGCCTTTGAAAGGTGTTTTTCCATTTGCTGCATTTCTGTGCTGCAGCACATTTTACAGTTCTGTGCCAAACTTGTGATTTTGGAGTGTTGGGACCATTCAGATACAGCCATGGCTGCCTTGTCTGCTGTTGTGATACGTCAGTGGCACTGCCATAATGTGGGAAAAAACTGTCCTGTCGTATAACTAAAGCCAAATGAAGTAAACACAAACTCTCTCAAGTGGAGGATTGGATACAAACATCTAATCACTCTGAAGAGGCCAAACTCAAACAGTGGGAAACAAACTAAAAAACATGAATGCCACAAATCTAGCGGCTACGACAAAATCATGAACAGGAGAACTAGAAATCAAACATGAACAAATCTAAGCAGGACTTACGTGGCAGTGGTTTTTGATGTGGACTAGCTAAAGTGGCCCACCTAAGAAAAAACTGTGTTGAGTTTTCATAAATTAAATACAACTTTCACAAATCTGAAACGTGTGTTATTTGGTAATAATTCTGTAGAGTCAGCTGACTTGAAAAGTTTAAGTGTGATTTTGGATATGGACCTAGTCTAAGGTTGTTCACGCATGAGAAAAGCTAGAGAAAAACCCAATGTTTTAAACTTATAAATATTCAGTTTTCACAAATTTTAAAATATTTTTCACATATTCTACATTGTACAAAAAGATGGGAGAAAATGTCACTTGTAAGTTAGGTTACCCTTAACCAGTAACAAATGTGGCCTAAACAGTAAAGTGGCCAGGCAATGTAAGCAATATATACATGAGCATATGTATAAAGAGAAGAAAAACATAACCTCAGTACAGCGGCCTGTCGTGGGGCTAGCCCATGCCCTGTAGGCAGCAGGTGCAGATCTGTTATCACACACCAATATAACCAATTCTATTAATTTCACCATCTAGCCAACAGAATAGAGTTGTTGTGTTTAGTTGTGTAGACAATGCACAACATTAATAAATCCTCTAAAATCAACGTCACCATGATACTTTCCCAGTGTTTGGGTATAAGCCACTCCATCTACCAACACGTTAACACAAACAGGAAATGTGAGGCCTAAAAAATCTTTATATCAGGGAAGAATTAGGTTGTACCATTCTAGTAGGAAGTAGAGGGGAGTTTAATAGTTTTGTGGGGAAATATTGTTAAAAGTACCCTTAATAACTTCTTTTGGTCATTTATGCTAAATAGGTTTTATAGATTACACAACAAAATTATTAATATGAATGTGGTTACATTTAGAAATATAGAGAAGTTTAAATGAGTAAGACAATTACAAGAAACAACTATGGAGTCACACTCATCCACACCCCTAAAACTTAAAAACAAATCTGTGTGTATCAGGAATGTGTATAACTCACCAGCTCCCCAGCCTTAGAAAATAGTCCTTCACAAGGAACAGACATGTCACAAGTGCGTTTTTCTTTAGACCCAGAAGTTCAGGACACAGGAGGAAGATTGTGAATGTTTATTCAAATTAGAATAAATGCTGTGAATGATGAGGGGGGGGGGGGGGGTCGTGGCTGTAGACGGCTTGGACGTGAGTCGTGGCTGTAGGCGGCTTGGACGTGAGTCGTGGCTGTAGGCGGCTTGGACGTGAGTCGTGGCTGTAGGCGGCTTGGACGTGAGTCGTGGCTGTAGGCGGCTTGGACGTGAGTCGTGGCTGTAGGCGGCTTGGACGTGAGTCGTGGCTGTAGGCGGCTTGGACGTGAGTCGTGGCTGTAGACTGCTTGGACGTGAGTCGTGGCTGTAGACGGCTTGGACGTGAGCCGTGGCTGTAGGACCGGCAGACAGGCAAACAGAGTAAATCCAAACCTGAAATAATCCGGCGTGGTGAAAGAGGTTCCTGGAGAACTTGAGAGGAGTCAAAAGGCGAGCAAGCAGAGTAAGTCCAAATGTGAAAAATCCGGCGTGGCGAGATACTTTCCCGGCGGCTGCAAGGTCGTTATGTGGAAAGACGATCTGGCAGCGAGCTGTGGTGAAGTCCAGGTACAAATAGACAGGGGGAACAGGTGAAACCAATTGAGGGCAATCAAGTGTGGTGAAGTTGCCTGAGCCGTAGTAGAATTTGGACAGGAAGTGGAGGAGAGCGGGTAACAAAATAAAGGTGCAAGGGAGGAAGTGGGGCTGAGGAACTGAGTCTTGACAGAACCCCCTCCTCAAGGGCCAGATACCAGACGGCCCTAAGCCCTGAGCGGTGGGGGTCTGGAGGAGGGTCCGAGCCAGGCTGATGATGGATGAAGTCCCTTGGAGGTCGAGACGGAGGCCGACGGCGACGAGAGAAGCCCTCTGGAGAGCAGACAGGACGCCGAGATGAGGGCCGGCGTCGACGTGAGAAGCACTCCGGGGGCCGGGCAGGACGTCGAGCTGGGGGCTGGCGTCGATGTGAGAAGCCCTCCGGGGGCCGGGCAGGACGCCGAGCTGGGGGCCGGCGTCGACGTGAGAAGCCCTCCGGGGGCCGGGCAGGACGCCGAGCTGGGGGCCGGCGTCGACGTGAGAAGCCCTCCGGAGACCTCTGCCGCTGACCTTGGCGTAGGAACAGGAACTAGACGAGCCGCAGATGACCTCAGCTCTGAAACAGGAACTGGTGCGGGGTCTGTGCAGTCAGCCACAACATGAACAGGACCAGGTGCAGGACCACAGTCGACGATCCCCGTGGAAACATGAACAGGACCAGGTGCGGGACCACAGTCGACGTTCCCCGTGGAAACAGGCCCATGGACAGGTGCGGGACCGGTGCAGTCAACCACCTCCTTGGAACCAGAACCAGGAACAGGAAGAGGTGCGGGACTGCAGCCAACTACCACCATGGAAAAAGGACCAGGAACAGGTGTGGAACCGCCTTCAACGGCCCCCGTGGAAACAGGACGAGGGACAGGTGTGGGACCGGTGCAGTCAGCCACCTCCTTGGAACCAGGAACAGGAAGAGGTGCGGGACTGCAGCCAACGGCCCCCATGGAAACAGGACCAGGAACAGGTGTGGGACCGCCTTCAACGGCCCCCGTGGAAACAGGACGAGGGACAGGTGCGGGACCGGTGCAGTCAACCCCCTCCTTGGAACCAGAACCAGGAACAGGAAGAGGTGCGGGACTGCAGCCAACTACCACCATGGAAAAAGGACCAGGAACAGGTGTGGAACCGCCTTCAACGGCCCCCGTGGAAACAGGACGAGGGACAGGTGTGGGACCGGTGCAGTCAGCCACCTCCTTGGAACCAGAACCAGGAACAGGAAGAGGTGCGGGACTGCATGGAAACCGGACCACGTAGGACTACTGGTGAAAGTGAGGCTGAGGCATGAGCAGAGGCCAGGACCGGAACAGGAGCATGAGCGGGTTCTGGTAGATGGTTGGGAGACTCTGAGACAACTTCCGGGTCAGGAGAGTAGTTGCCTTGTTCAGGAACAGGTGGTTGAAGCAGGGCAGAAATGTCCCTCCTGAAAGCGGTCACGCTTTCCAGAACCCGGTGTGCCCCGGGCAGATCCAGCAACCAGGGCCTGGACTCAAAAAGGCCCTCTAACTGCCTTGCTGCTGCACAGCGACCCTCAGGATCTCCTGGGGTTGCAACAGCCTCCCCAAGTCTTAACATCAACTAACATAGAATGGGTCCAGGACAAGGTCCGCTGGCAGTGGGGGAGGAGAATGAGTCTCGGAGGTTGGGTCTGAGGGAGGTTGAGGGCTAGGAGACCTGGTGTGATGGGGCCTACGGCGTCTGGCTGGTTGTTTTCTAAGGTGTTGTTGGACTGTGGCTTGGTCTCACTGACTGTGGGTGAGGGGGCAATCTTGGTAGTAGACTTGGGCACTGAGGAAAGCAGGGTGTCCGGTAAACTCACTGCAGGCCTCGTAACTGGGCGAACAGCTGCAGAATGAGGGACAGCAGCAGGAGCAGGAACCGAGCCAGAAGAGGGGTTGGCAGACTCAGGGGCAGGAGGACAAGAGACTGTGGCTGAAACTGGTGTGCATGGTGTGAGAGTCTGGGTGCGGGTGTAACGCTTACTGTGGCTGTTCTTGCTTGATGAAGCAACACTGGGGTGTATGTCGGGCATCTCTGGATCCTGACCCGATGGAGAGTAGAGGAAGTCCGAGGCTTGAGCCTTTAATTCTTTCCATATGTTCCTTGCCTCCAACGGACTTAGGAAGACCGGGTCAGAATCCAGAACTGGCTGGGAGGGTGACATGGACAGTATTCCAGAGGTGAGGAAGTGGGGTTGCTGACCAGGGAGACCACATTCTATTGGAATGTGGTTTCATGGTGACTTCTCCTCCAGTGTCCTGGGGGTCCAATTGTCTGGCCAGATCGTACTGTCAGAAGTGCGTTTTTCTCTAGACCCAGAAGTACAGGACACAGGAGGAAGATTGTGAATGTTTATTGAAATTAGAATAAATGCTGTGAATGATGGGGGGGGGGGTCGTGGCAAAAGACGGCCTGAAGGGGAGTCGTGGCAAAAGATGGCCTGAAGGGGAGTCGTGGCTGTAGACGGCTTGGACGTGAGTCGTGGCTGTAGACGGCTTGGACGTGAGTCGTGGCTGTAGACGGCTTGGACGTGAGCCGTGGCTGTAGACGGCTTGGACGTGAGCCGTGGCTGTAGACGGCTTGAGCGTGAGTCGTGGCTGTAGGACCGGCAGACAGGCAAACAGAGTAAATCAAAACCTGAAATAATCCGTCGTGGTGAAAGAGGTTCCTGGAGAACTTGAGAGGAGTCAAAAGGCGAGCAAGCAGAGTAAGTCCAAATGTGGAAGTGGGGCTGAGGAACTGAGTCATGACAAGATAATGCTGGGATGCACAGATATTTGCAGTTTTTAGCAGACTAATTAAAATTTGAAAATAATTCAATAACTAAAACAGAAAAATGTAGTGCATAAAAAAGTAATTAAACTTATTTGGTAGTATAAGATCAAAATGATCCCAAACTTTTGAACGCCTTCTACTGCTTACAGTCATCATGATATTGGCAAAATATCACTCTCCAAATTTGTCTGTAATTTTTATGCATCTTATTTAGTGCACATAGTATCAAACCAAACTGAAGCTGACAAGTCAATCTCTCAGTGGCTCAGACCGGATTTTAACGCTATGAGCCAATGACACCCTTCGAAAGATTTTAAAACCAGAAAGCACGAAGAGGGCATTTGAAGCCCCGGACGTCATCGGTCACGTGACAGGGGTGTGTTGGTACAAGCTCTGACACAGTGTTTGAAATCACTCTGCTTCAGGAACAGTGAAACAAGCTCCAAACGTTTGGTTTCATTTGCCCGTACTTAACCACTTTGAGACAATTTTTGGGGGATTGGGGGGCAGTCACTGTGCCCACTAAAACTATTCGCTTTTAAAAAGTTTTTAAAATTTTAAGCCTAGTCCTAAAACCAGAGAGGGTGTCTGCTTCCTGAATCTGAACGGGGAGCTAGTTTCACAGAAGAGGAGCTTGATAACTGAAGAGTAGGCCTGCATTCTGAGACCGAAGTGGCCTTTTGGGAGGATAACTCTGAGGATCGTAGTACTACAGCCAAAAACTTTGACACGTAAAATAACAGCATATTGCTGAGATTTTCTGGCTCAAATAATGTAAGTTCAGTTTTGTCTTAATTTAGAAGTAGGAAATTATAGGACATCAAAGCCTTTATGTCTTTTAGTCATGCTTGAAGTTTGATTAATTGATTTGTTTCATCTGGTTTTATAGATAGATCATTATCAGCAGTTTTATCTAATAATGTTGCCTCGAGGAGACATATGCAGAGTAAAAAGTATTGGTCATAACACAGAGCCTTGGGGAACTCCATAACTAACTTTTGTCTGTGTGGAAGATTCATTATTAACATAAAAAACTGTATTTATCTGATGGATACGATTTAAAACAACCCAAAGCAGTTCCTTTAATCCTAGTTACATGCTCAAGTCTCTCTAATAAAATGTTGTGATCAGTGGTGTCAAATGCCGCACTAAGATTTAAAGGAACCAGTAAGTAAGAGAACATCATTGATGACTGTCAGCAGCACTGTTTCTGTACTATGATGTACTCCAAATCCTGACTGGAACTCTTCACAGAAGTTAATCCTGTGCAGGTGTGTTATTTTAGATAGTATATCATTTGTATATATACACAACATAACGGTTTGGCCTCCCACAATGTCATCTGTTGTCTTAGGATCATATTTAGATAACGACATCTGATTACATTTAGGAATCAGTAATCCAGACTACTACTTCCTGATGTGGTCTGACTGACCTGGTAGCACTCTGACTACAATGTGCTCATTAATTGTATTTACATCAGCATTTAAATCCATTGTTCCGATCCTGATCGAATATCCACATAGAAATCACAGCTGCATATTTTCGGATAAAAGTGTACATGGTCTTTTTTAAAAATGTACATGGACTTTTTTCCTAAAATTAGCTAATTGTTGTTTTAAGCATCATCACCTCCACTTTGCTTAGATGGATGCAGAAATTTCAGGTGCTATCTCAACTAAGACAAATAAAACTAAATCTAGCTTGTGTTATGTTAATAAACCAAACCTTTAAAATTCACAGACTTTTGTGACAAATGTGTCAATCAGCATCTGAGTTATGTGGGTACTTACCAGTGTTCAAACTCTGCAGCATGAAGCGTAGGATTTTCAAGGTGTGTTCCAACGGAGCTTGAGGGAATTACTGCTCTGGCCTCAGTCACTCTGTTCTGCCTCAGTGGCCTGTGCATCTGGCAAGAAGGTGAAGTGCTTTGACCACAAAATGAAGTCTTGATAAAATGGTGCAGCTAACAGCTGGTTATGGTAACAGGGGAAAGAAGGCCATTAGAAAGGGTCTCTTTGTTTCTCAGAGTTCGGCACAAGGTGGCCAAATATCACACAGCTGAACCCAGATGATTGTCTCCTGGACTGCGCTATAAGATAAAGAGTCCCTTGATAAAGTCTAGTGGAAGCGAGCCAACAGCGGCTCTTGGAATGTCTTCTCATTTCCTGAAGGACAAATATTTTAGTTTATTTAGCAACTATAATGTATAGGCATCAAATCATTGTCTTCTATGTGTACAGCTTTTAAAGTGGCCTTTGAGTATTCACAGAGGTTCACATGGTAGAAGCAACACATTTTTTAAATGTAGATCGTGTAATTGATCTAACATTTTAAACTCACCTATTCTGTACTTCCTAGTTCCAGCTCCCTATTTCTACTGAAACTTTGAACATGTGGAATGAAACTGACGTCATTAATGTGCAGGCGCCATCTTGTGTCTTCAATCTGTAATGCTTACCACACTCACCTTGTTGTAGAATGACTGAATCAGCAAGGAAACTAATGACGGTGAGCCTGAGCAATGACGAAATAATTAACACACTGGCAAGTGCGTATACAGCACAATGTACTTTTAATACTGTAAACTCCACTCAATACCGTTTTACTGACGAAGAAGTGTATTCACTGTTTCATCATGGAAGGTCAAATGCAATGAGCCTTCCAGGTCAGCATGTACCTGGCTTCCACGCTAAAAGTAACATTACAGAAAGAAACTTGCCTCCTGCCTCAGCAGAGCCCTCTAATGCTGTGACTACCCCTCTTTACAATCAGCACCTATTTACCTGGAAGGGTCCAAGACTACAAGGGTCCAAGGGTCAAAGAGGTAAGACTACAGAATGAATGGATTAGCATGTAAAAACACTTGAAATGAATGGGTAACATTGAACAACCAAGCAGAACATTACCCTGGTGAAAGTCACAACTGCAGCTACTCTGCTTTGGTTTAGGGCAGTGCTTCTCAAATAGTGGGGCCTGTGCGCTTCCAGGGGGGGTGTGTGTGACCCTGGGGAACATGCTTTTTCTGCCGTACTAGAATGAAGTGTAATTGCAGATCCAGTACAGTAGTTGGCAGTGGCGCTCTCATTGTCAGAATGTGCGCAGGGAGGATTAGCTCTATGGTGTCGGGTTTTTTTTGCACCGAGGCGACATGAAGTGAGTAAACGAACGTGAAGACAACATGAAGAGATTTTAACAGGGATGAAAAGAGAAATAATGAGACAAAAAAAATCTACGCTAAGATCAATCAAATCAAAGCTAAGACGAGGAAATATGACGAATTTTACGCATATGTAGCGCTTTGCCGCGAATTGATTTCTTTTTGCTAGGGGGGGCGTCACAGAAAATAACTGAGAAGCACTGGTTTAGGGGCAGTGGACCACTGTCAAAAGCAGTTAACTTTAGTGGGAACAGGAATTGGCGATACAGCTGTTGACTGAACACCACACTATTAAATGCAATTCAGAACCCAGACCCATCTCTAAATCCTCAAAAATAAGTGACTCAGGACATGGTTAGTCATAAATAATTGGCCAAATATGTTAACAAATTTTGTGTAATACTATTAGTATACTGTATATTCTAACGTACTAGGTTAGGTCTTAAGCGACATGTTTTGGTTGCCACTCATTTATATTATTATATTAGTTAGCAACTTAGATGAGTATGTATAGGCATACTGTAGGTAGTGTCCATATAAGGTTGTGATGATTCTTCACTACCCTTCAAAATTATATTCTAAAAGTTCATGGCCACAATTAACATCAATTCTATTCTATCCACAATTACCAAATGTTTCACTTGCACGGATGTGCCCTTTTTGTTCCATCAGGTGACAAATTTGCCACAACAAACTGGTTGAGCCATCCCTTACTTAGTTCCCTTAGTTTCAGTTTGACTTGGAGTGCAGCTCTTATAAATAAACAGTTTTATCAGAAGTCAATCTATCTAAACAGTGGTGCCAATATATGTGTATATATATTTTGGCACCACTGTTTTGAATGCTGCCTAAATATTGTATCATTGTGTTATACTTGTAAAACAGTTGGCTGCTAATATGTAAAATGTGTAAAATATGTGGCGGCTGTAGCTAATATGTAAAATGTGTAAAATATGTGGCGGCAGTCGTCCATAGACCATAGGGTCAGCAGTTCAATCCCCAGTCCCTGCTCGCTACATCCTTCGGCAAGACACTGAACTCGTAATTGCCCCCAGTGGGCGATGAGCACCCTGTGTGGCAGCCATCACCACCGTGCATGTGTGTACCAAATTACCCTGTAAGTCGCTTTGGATAAAAGCGTCTGCCAAATGACTAAATGTAAATGTAAATGTAAATGTAAAACTGGATCAAGCAATGGTTGTTACATAATTCACGTCAATTCACAGCCAGGTTCAGATGTAAACAGCATTCAGAAAAAAAGCAGTGAATTCCAAGAAATATCAGATGATGTAAGTGGTATATATGTTTTATAACACTTGTATTTAACATGTTATTTATGTGGTTTTATTCATACTGGTAATGTTTTTTTAGGTTTTTAACTAAAATTTACATATTACAAAGATTAAAGGAAAAAAAGCTTCTCCAGATAAAAATCAGCATTTTTAAAAAATATTATATATACATTTTTTGTATGTTCCATTCTATTAGGTTTAAATAATAATAGTAGTAGTTATGGTGGGGGCAAAGGTAAGGTAATGCAATGGAAATCTTACAAGATACCTCAAGAAAAGTAAAATTCAAGACACTGTGACAAGAAACTGTAATATTTGTGAAGTTATTTTCCTATCTCACATGTTTTTCATATTGTTGATATTCTCTTTATTTTGTAGTACCTATTCGGACCTTTTCGAAGAAGAATACCACTCTGATGATCCTGATCCTCAGGAAACTATTTCAAGGTCTTTAAGTGCCAGTGCAGGTGAGGTACGAATAAACAATATATCTTGACATTGCCATGCTAGTCGGTAACTGTAAGTTGAATTAACAAGCAGACAGTTAATTTGCAAATATAACTGTATTAATATGTTGTAGACAAATCCGGAAAGACCTTGGTTGAGTTTACCCATAATTCCTTTGTAGTGATCCTACATTTTTGCTGCGTATTTACTTGTTTGTTTGTCCTAATGCATACACCTTCACAGCTAACTTCAGAGGAACAAATGGAGCAGATTGCTTCAAGAGAAAAAAATGAGTAAACAATACGCTTCTATATAATAAGGAGAAATGTCTGGGATGGGGCATCCAGAGCTTTGGCCAGGTCCAATTTCTCAACAGAAAAAAGATAGATATAAAGATGACTATGGAATATTTGAGGGTGCAGTTGACAACGGAGGGCCTACCCAGGAGTTCTTCAGGTTATGTCTAAATGAAATCAAGGATAGCATTGACATCTTTGATGGTCCATCAAGTGCTAAAGTCCTAAAATACAATTTCAAACATACTGTTTTTTGTCCAAAAATGTCTGTGTAAACTAGAATGAGTTTAATTTTAATTGTAGTCAAAGTATGTATTTTTTAAGTATTGTTTTATTTTAAATATGTTAAATGGGGTTCCTACGAGGCCCCCTATTCCATCAACCTACTACCAGGTACCACCCCCAGACCAACGGCCAAACAGAGAGACTAAACCAGGAGATTGAAAGTATGTTGAGGTGCATGTGGAGTGGTAGTCCCTCCACTTGGGCCAAGCAAGCGCCCTGGGTGGAGTACTCACACAATTCACTGCCTTCATCTGGCCTAGGTTGCTCTCCATTACAGGCAGCCTATGGCTACCACCACCTCTGTTCCCTACCCTGTTGACCCAGGTGGCAGTAACCTCAGTAGTTGCCTTCATTAAATGCTACCGCTCCACATGAATCAGAGTGAGGCCATACCTAATCAGGGGGCAACAGAGGGCAGCCCACTACGCCAATCAGACCTTCCCCTGAAGGTGAAGAAAAAGAAATTGGATCCCTAGTTCATTTGCCCATTCGAGGTCAGAAAGGTGATCAACCCAGTTGCTGTCAAGTTGAGGTTGTGAGCCAGTATGAGGGTCGATCCATCATTCCATGTTTATTGTGTTAAGCCAATAAGGTAGCCAGCTGCTCTTGCACTCCTCTGACCTTTCCCCACTCACCTAGATTGTCGATGGAACTCTGGCCTACTCAGCTAACCATATGCTTCAGTCCAGAAATGGTGGGAGTGCCCTCCAGTGTGTGTTCATGCAGTATTCCGGCCCGCCAACCAAGGCACTCCAAAAGATTAAGGGAGACAAGATTAAGGAGACGCATGAGAATGGACCATGACAAAATAGCAACCACAAAACTAAACAGAAGACTTGAATACAAACATGCATGGGAATGATGATGATGATAAATGGCAATGGGTAAGTCAACATAAAGCATTAATCTCAGCATTAACTCTTATTATAGTCGTAGTCTCTCCCGGTCAGGGCGAAGTCCAGTGTTGGCCCTTAGGCAAGACCCTTAATGCTACATGCCTACCTCGTTGCCTTAATGAGATCTGAAAACACACAGTCGACCGCGGCTACCTGATAAGAAGTGGGCTACCGGATCAAGAACAAAACACTAACGGACAAAAGATGAGAATAGGAAACTATTG
The DNA here is from genome assembly GCA_033026295.1 of Channa striata. Lineage (NCBI taxonomy): Eukaryota > Metazoa > Chordata > Actinopteri > Anabantiformes > Channidae > Channa > Channa striata. The sequence continues at coordinate 187,378 of CM065171.1, forward strand.
GAATGCAATTCCGCAAGAAACCCCTGCAATCACATCTAGAGATTGACAAGATACAATACAATACAATGCTAACTAAATTTAACTGATCTTAGCTTTGCTAGCCTAGCACTTAGCAATAACTTCTCCATCTCCTTCTGTCTTTCCTCTGACTTGCTCCATGTGTCACATGTTTAGTTTTTCCTCTGCCTCCTTGTGTAAGGGTTTACAGTAGATTTTAAGAATTTGAAGCAAAATCGCAAAGGTCACTAAAACTAATTTTGAATCAGTATGTAACCAAAACAATTTTGGACTCTGTAGTTTTCTCTGGACCCCTGCCAAATCTGACCAGTGACGACAAGTCACTAGTTTTTGGGGAAAATATAGGCTGATTAGAAGATGACATCCATCCTACTTTGGATGGTGCCATTGTCTTATCTAAAAATATGGCTGATTTTATCAGACCACCAAAAGTTTGACAATCAACAGTTGAGCCTAGGACACAGAGATCCAGTCCTACACGTCTCTCTGCAGTATCCTTACCTTCATCACCACCCCCACAACTGCCACATACCTATAGAGACTGTGTCTTTTCCTCAATCAACTACTACTACTACTTCTCTTTCGGCTTTTCCCATCAGGGGTCGCCACAGTGAATCATCCGTTTCCACTTCACTCTATCCTTGGCATCTTCCTCTCTGACCCCAGCTAACCTCATGTCCTCTGTTAGCACATCCATAGATCTCCTCCTTGGTCGTCCTCTTGCCCTCTTGCCTGACAGCCCTGGTTGCCGATGCACAAGCCCTTTGTTTTTCATCATCGTCATCATCACCCCTCCATGTCTGTATTTAAGTGCTTGTGTTGAGTTTTGGGGTGGCAGTGTGTCATGGTCCATTCTGGTGCATCTCCCTGATCATTCCTTTCTTCCTCTCCTGATCTTCAGCCTTTGATATTGTTGTCTGTTGACAGTTCTAGTAGAACTTTGTTAGTCTTCTTGTTTAGAGTCAATTTCTGTTTGTAAAATTAATCTTCTCTGTAAGAGTGATTTTCTGTTACAGTGTTAGTCTACTCAGTGTTCTTGAGCAAAACACTGAACCCCCACTTAGTTGCTCCCGCTGAGCGCCAGCCAGCTGCATAAAAGCTCCCCCATTGGTCTATGAATGTGTGGGTGATTGTAATTGTGAATGGGTAGATAAGACGCAGTGTAAAGCGCTTTGAGTACCTACAGGTATAAAAGCGCTATATAAGTGGAGACCATTTACAATTAAGAGTGAATTTTGTTATAGTCTACTTTTCTGCCTTTGAGATATAGTATTGTTATTACCTCAAGAGTCTGAGCTGAGTCTCAGTAGAGTCTGAACAGTCTCAGTAACGGTTTTGTTATAGTCCTAAGTTTGTGCCTTTAAGATGGTATTATCACAGCCAAGTATAATAGTCTCAGTAGGTAAGGATTTTGTTATGGTTTAAGCTTCTGCCTTTGAGTTGATATTGTTGTTACCTCAGGAGTTTCGAAGCGATGCTGAAAAACTGGTATATAGGTATAAGGTAGGTATAAGCTCCATTATACCTAAAAGATCTGCTAGTACCATATAATCCTAATAGACCACTTCAGTCTCAGAATGCAGGCCTATTTGTGGTTCCCAGAATTTCCAAAAGTCCAAAAGACACACTCTTTACCTTTAAGGCTAGGCTCAAAACCTTCCTGTTTTAGTTATAGTCATGCTGCTATAGGCTTAGACTGCTGGGGGACTTGATGCACTTTTCTCCCCTCCCCCCACATTTATAACTCACCACTGTGAGGTAAATGACAAATCCTGGTCAAAAATGACTCCGAGATTCCTTGCAGTACAACTGGGGGCAAGAGTTATGTCATCTAGAGTAGCGATATGGTTAGAAAACATGTTTCTTAGACTTTTAGGCCCAAATACAATAACTTTAGTTTTATCTGAGTTTAGAAGAAAGAAATTATACGTCATCCAGTCCCTTATGTCTTTTAGACATGCTTGTAGTTTGAGGTGTGTATAATGTACAGAATTAACAGAAGAATAAAAAAGAATTAGCAGAAGAATAAGACATTGTTAGATTAACTTTCTGCCAACAACATTAAACATTGATTTCTAGTTGAATAAGTACCATCTGGGGTGCACTTACAAATTCCACCAAAGCATGGCACTGTTGCGCCATCTTACTCTTTCATCACTGTGGTTTATTTATATCATTTCATAACTTAGCGGATCTTTATCATTCGTCTGGTGTGGAACAGTAGCCAGAAGTTCAAATGAGCATGAATGATCTGCTCTAAAAGGGCCCAGATGTGCTTAATCCCATCAGAGTTGTCTGTGCTCATGAGGTTTAGGAGAGGAGTACATGCAGCCCTTAGAGATATAAGAAAATGTACAACTCTTTGTGGTTGGAAGAACGGCAAATGCATCTCCACAGATTCCTCTGGAGAGAGTGTGAAAATTATGAGATAGGAGAGTATGGCATCACTAGAGTCAACACTAGTGATGGCCCTGCTGGGTGCATAGCGCAAGTAGCAATGCAGGAAACTGCTCAGCTGCAAAGGTTGTCTGATCTCCTTGAAGCTGCAGAGTCTTTGGATGACATACTCACATCCCACAACACTCACATCCCACAACAGCAAGGAGAGGCTGGAAAAGCTCACAGGAGAGTCTGAGGTTGAGATCCTCAAGGATGGGAGATTTTCTCTCAAATCCTGGGTCCTGTCAGGGCAAAGTGGGAGGTCAGAGAGCACAGCTAAGAAATTAGTAAAAAAAGAGTCAGCTGAGAAAAGTAAAGCACTGATTCTCCTAAACCAAATCAACAATAAAGACAACAAGGCCTCAGGTATAGGGCATCTGGTTGAAAGGGAAAAGCGCTATATGATAACCTCAATCAACTTTTCTAGGATGAAAAGAAAGATGTGGACAGGCAAAGACAGACAACGAGAAGAAGTAAGGCTAAAGACTCCAAACCCACTGACTAGAGAAGACTGTTGAGCCAAGTAGCGGGGCTCTATTAACCAATAGGTATGGTCACACCTGCCAAGCAGAAAGGAGCTAATCTTGTCAGGAAAGCCTTTCAGGAATGTGTGAAAAGAGGACGGGCCCAAGACACATAGGACAAGCCACTCTCTGCTAGAGAAGGCCATCTGCTTGAGGAATACGCTGACCTTGGCCAGATAAAATACCACAGGGGCCTTATACCAGCTGGTTGGCAGTGAAAGTCATGGAGAAGTTATGTTTGGAGAAGTTCTGTATGACTTGTCACTTCCATCTGAGAATGTAATTACATTCTCAGATGAAGTGACAAGTCATACAGAAAACTTTAGATGAAAAAGGGAATGGAGTCAAAGCTGAGCTTTGTGGTGCAGTTTTTGCAGCCAAACTCAGAAAATGCTTTGAGAAGCAAAGCTGCATGGAGGTTGAGAAGTGGTTTCAGTTGGTGGAAAGTCACACAGTGCTGGGAGCAATAGCTATGGCTACCAGACCTTTTTTGCCAACAGAACTGGGGAGATCCAAGAGGCCGAGGGACTAGTGGCGGATTCCAAGCAATCTCAACATTGCTGATATTGTCACAAGAGGAGCAGTACCTAGACACCTTGGGGAGGATACTGCATGGCAAAGAGGACCAGAGTTCCTGAGGTGGCCAGTTGAAGATGGGCTAATAAAGTCTGCAAGTGAGGTTGTAGCTGACGCAAAAGAATATGTCAATTGACTCGAAACGAAAAGCATTTTCAGCAGTAGTAACAACAGCTCAAGCAAAAAGGGACTTGGGAATTTACTCTTGAGAACTCTGAGGTACTGGGCAAAGGTGATACTAGACTCAGTGAAAGCTACACACAGAGAAAGCCAGCTGGTTATGCTGTGAAGTTCATTGTGAATGTGAGACACTTCATCAGTTTGTCCAATATAGTTGGTGTTATTGCATGGGTGTGGAGAGCTGTGACATGTGTAATAAACAAATAAAGAATGTAGTAGAAAAATCTCCACTGGGCTCCTGTTCATTTAAAGAAGAGAGAGGAATCCAACAAATTTGTCTTTGTATTTTATTTTGCATTTACAAGGGGGAGAGAGAATTCACTGTTCACACAAGGTGCTCATTGGACAGATCTCTCCGCTCTATGCTAAAGCACACACATATATGTTATTACAATTCCCCTCTTTCTAAGATGTAGGAACATTATTCAAGTTAAGAGAGAAACATCATATGCATCTTACCAAAGTCGATTAAACCTAAGTGTGTGTGGGTGCAACAGCCCTATTCTAAAAGAAGCCTTGCAACAGTTCAAAAGTTGCAAGGCTTGTGTTCCTTTCTATATGTCTAAATGCACAAACAGGTACCCATGGCAGGGTGTGCTGTGTGTTCTATCATCATTCGAGCAGAACCAGCATAACCTTCTTAGGACTTTGAGCAACAGTAGCTCTTCTACTGGCCTGGACTTTGTGCATCAATGAGCTTTGAGCACCAAGACCCTGTGTCTAGTTCACTGATTTTCCTTCCTTTGGCCACCGCAGACTGGCACTACATTCCACAAGAACTGCAGTTTTGGAGTTGCTTGAACCAGTCATCTAGACATCACAATTGGTTGTGTCCTTACACTTAGCCATGCTTCTGCTTCAACTCCACAAAATATTCACTTGCTTCCTAATATAGTCCACTCACTTCCAGGGGCCATTAACACAAGATAATCAGTGTTATTCAATTCATCTGTCAATGGTTGTAATGTTTTGGCTGATTAGTGTACATTTCTAATAAGAAACATAAACAGAAAAATGTGTTATATGAACAACGGTCTTCAGACATAAATTAAGATACTGTTATTATTTATTAAACAAGACAATAGAAAGCAACTACTTTTGTGTTTTATTATTCTGGAATTAATCTACCAACAAGTGATAAAATAACTGGTCTTAGCTGCCTAGACACAGAATTCCTATTTCTGTGGGTCACAAGTTCTTGCCTCACCAGTACCAAATTCAAATTGTCACGTGTTTACATGCATTGTTACTCCTAGTGGCCACTAGGTTGCTCACTTTGAATACATATTTTTCTTGTGTGATAAGTTTGACTACAGAGCTGCACAGTGTCTTTCTTCCAACAAAACTCACATGGTTCCAGTCCCATATCTCCAACCAAAACTTGGTTTATACCAATGCACACCCACAAAGTAGTAGTACTTTTTTGCCTGGAGTCACAAAAAAAATGTTTGCAAGACCCCTTACACAGCAGCACAATCAAAAACAGGACACAGACAAGTTCTACTTGTGGATTCAGCAAGAACGCTTGTTTCTTATATGCAAAACCTTAGAGGTAATCACTGTAAACAAATGATTTCTGTAGTTTTCAATTAGACCTGAGATGACCCAGTATAACTTTTTCACTGTTGGTTTCAGGTTCTCAGACTGTAGAAGCCCACTTCAGAACAGTCTAATGTAGACTGTTGGCTGCTTATCCTGTTGCAGGACCCACGCCCTGTGAAGAAGACAGTGCTTTCTGACACTGTGTGGTACATTTCACTCCAAATTCCTTGATGGTCTTAACATTTCTTTGTGTTCTGCACCTTAAGACTAATTTTAAGTTGTCATTCTATGTTTTTTAAAATCTGGGAAAGTTGTTAAAAATATACAAATTCATAAATGACCTTGAGGATTATTACAGCAAGTCTGTACATCTTTATCACTCTACAATAGGAAGATATTCATGCTGCAGGTTGTATTTTCTGATGTGGCCACGAGAAGGGAGCTCCTTTTACCAAATTACAGGGCCAACAATCTTTAACAACTAAATCCACTTTAGCTGGAGAACAAATTTTTCACATAAGTGACATGTACCATACTTGAGCTGGGTGTGACACTATGATGATGCTTAAAAAAGGAAGAAATATTTGGATATATTTAGCACATAGAGCTGAACAGACTTCTAACAAAGCTGCTAGTGTTCCTACTGTCTGAAGGCTTGCTGGTGCACAGAGGAATGGCATTGTTTTATCACGTAATGCTACCAGTTTTCTGTTCAATGATAGCATGTTGTCGTCATTCAACCGCTGGCTGTCTAGGTGGTGTCCAGCAAACGATATGGGCTACATAGACAATTGGAAAAGTTTTTGGGGAAAACCTGGGCTTATTAGGAGAGATGGCATCCATCCTACTTTTGATGGTGCCTCTGTCTTATCAAAACATATGGCTGATTTTATTAGACAACCAAAAGATTGACAGTCTAGAGTTGAGCCTAGGACGCAGAGATCCAGTCCTACACGCCTGTCTGCAGTATCCTTACCGCCGTCACCCCCCCACAACTCCCACATTCCTAAAGAGACTGTGTCTGTTCCCCAATTAACTGGACTGCTCCTCTTACTGAACAAAAAACTAAAACAATTAAATGTGGATTATTAAATATCAGATCTCTCTCATCTAAATCTCTGTTAGTAAATGACTTGATAAGCGATCATCAATTCGATTTATTTTGTCTCACTGAAACCTGGTTGCAGAAGGAAGAATATGTTAGTTTAAATGAGTTGACCCCCCCAAGTCATATTAACTATCATGTTCCTAGAAGCTCAGGCCGAGGTGGAGGAATAGCAGCAATCTACCACTCAAGCTTACCGATAAACCCTAGACCTAAACATAGTTATAACTCATTTGAGAGTCTTACTTTGAGCCTTTCACACCCAATTTGGAAAACTCAAAATCCACTTCTATTTGTTATTGTGTACCGTCCTCCAGTCCCTTATTCTGAATTTTTGACTGAATTTTCAGATTTTCTAGCCGACTTAGTGCTTAGTGCAGATAAAGTCGTCATAGTGGGCGATTTTAACTTTCATGTAGATGCTGACAGTAACTCCCTCAACACGGCATTTACTTCATTATTAGATTCATTTGGTTTCTCTCAAAATGTAAAAGAACCCACTCATTGTTTTAGTCACACCCTAGACCTTGTCCTTACATACGGCTTTGAAATTGATAAACTAACAGTATTTCCTCTTAATTCCGTTCTCTCTGACCACTTTCTAATAACATTTGAATTTAATTTAATGGATTATACAGCAGCTAGAAAAAAGTTTTGCGTCAGTAGGTGTTTATCTGATGATCCCTTCATCATTTACTTCAACATGTACCGATATAACTGAGAGTAGCCTCATTAAATGTACTCCTGTACAGGTTGATTACCTTACTGATAATTATGCAGCATCATTACGTTCCATACTTGATACTGTTCCCCCTCTAAAAAATAAGGCAGTAATTCTGAACAGGCGATCTCCATGGTATAGCTTGCAAACCCGCAATTTAAAGCAGGCGTCACAAAGACTAGAAAGGAAGTGGCGTTCCACTCATTCACAAGAATCACGCTTAGCCTGGAAAAAGAGTTAGCACTCCGTAAAGCCAGAACAGCATATTATTCATCACTTATAGAGGAAAACAAGAACAACCCCCTGTTTCTTTTCAGCACTGTAGCCAGGCTGACTAAGAGCCATAGTTCAGTTGAGACTAGTATTCCCTCAACGCTATGCAGCAATGACTTCATGACCTTCTTCACAAACAAAATCATAGCTATTAGAAATAAAATTCACCAGACCCTCCCCACAAATACAACAGAATTAGAATCATCAGTAAGTCCTCAGTCCCTTTTAGAATGCTTTGTGCCAAAAGACCTTGCTGAGTTAACTTCAACTATTATGGCATCTAAACCAACAACATGTCTGCTAGACCCTATTCCAGTTAGACTGCTCAAAGATGCTCTACCCTTATTAGACACGTTCGTATTAGATATCATTAACCTATCTTTACAAACAGGATATGTACCAAAGGCCTATAAGGTAGCTGTACTACATTCTGGACTATAGAGCGCACCTAAATTTAAGCAAAAAGGAAATATATATTTTGTCACATATAAACAGAAATAATATCTGTTGCCTCCTACTCAAGTAGGCATGAGGATGTTATGTGCTGTTTTACTTACGGTAAAGAGTGCGTTAATGTGTGGCTGGTATAACACATTCGAATGTACAGAGCCGACAAAAACGCGTTTGTTATAAATAAACGGCTTGTTCCATAGCCAGAGGAGAAGACGTCTCTTATTCTTCACGAATTACGCAGGAGTTGCTGCGCTCAACAAAAGATTTTGTACCATAAGTCTTTATTCATACACCTGAACCTGAATGGTGCCTGTAACACGGCAGTAAACGTGCTGATGTTTGCTGTTGTGCGTCTTGGGTTGCATGGGCTAAGAATAAAAACTGGCGCTTTTTTGTTTGCACTAACTTCCATCTACAGCGCCCATCTGAGGGCTGCAGAAAAATTCATAGAAAAGCCGCATCTCTGTAAAAGCCGCATGGTTCAAAACGTCGGAAAAAAGTAGCGGCTTATGGTCCGGAAAATACGGTACTTAAAAACTTAAAAAACCTTGTCTGGATCCAGGTGTCTTAGCCAATTACAGACCAATATCCAATCTCCCCTTTATTTCTAAAATACTTGAAAAAGTAGTTGTAAAGCAATTATGCGACCACCTGCGCAGAAACGACTTGTTTGAAGAATTTCAGTCAGGATTTAGAGTTTATCATAGCATAGAAACTGCACTGATTAAAGTCACCAACGATCTTCTTCTGGCTTCAGATAATGGACTTGTCTCTATACTAGTTCTGCTAGATCTTAGTGCTGCATTTGACACCATTGATCACAGAATATTATTACAGAGACTATAACATGTTATTGGAATTAAAGGAACTGCACTAAATTGGTTTAAATTGTATCTATCTGATAGATTCCAATTTGTTCATGTTAATGATGAGTCTTCCACATAAACAAAAGTTAGTTATGGAATTCCACAAGGCTCTGTATTAGGACCAATACTCTTTACTCTATATATGTCTCCCCTTGGCAACATTATTAGAAAACACTGTAAATTTTCACTGCTACGCTGATGACACGCAGTTATATCTATCTATGAAACCTGATGAAACAAATCAATTAATCAAACTACAAGCATGTTTAAAAGACATAAGGGACTGGATGACATATAATTTCTTTCTTCTAAACTCAGATAAAACTGAAGTTATTGTATTTGGGCCTAAAAGTCTAAGAAACATGTTTTCTAACCATATTGCTACTCTAGATGACATAACTCCCCCAGTTGTACTGCAAGGAATCTCGGAGTCATTTTTGACCAGGATTTGTCATTTACCTCACCCATAAAACAAATCTCTAGAACAGCCTTCTTCCACCTAAGAAACATTGCCAAAATTAGGAGAATCCTCTCTCAAAGCAATGCTGAAAAATTGGTTCATGCATTCGTTACTTCTAGATTGGACTACTGTAATTCTCTACTTTCAGGCTGCCCCAGTAACTCTCTAAAAAGCCTCCAATTAATCCAAAATGCTGCAGCAAGATTACTGACTGGGATTGGTAAGAGAGATCATACTTCACCTTCATTAGCTTCTCTCCATTGGCTTCCAATTAAATTTAGAATAGAATTTAAAACCCTTCTTCATACCTATAAAGCTTTAAACGGTCAAGCCCCATCATTTCTAAAAGATCTCCTAGTACCATATCATCCTACTAGACCACTTTGGTCCCAAAATGCAGGCCTACTTATGGAATTTCCAGAATTTCCAAAAATAGAATGGGAGGCAGAGCCTTTAGCTATCAAGCTCCTCTCCTGTGGAACCAGCTCCCAGTCCAGATTCGGGAAGCAGACACCCTCTCTACTTTTAAGACTAGGCTCAAAACCTTCCTCTTCGATAAAGCTTATAGTTGGTTATAGTCATGCTGCTATAGGCTTCGACTGCTGGGGGACTCTGCACTGAGCCACTTTCCTCTTCTCTTCATTCTCTCCTGTCACCCCACATCTATAATGTCACCACTGTATGACATTAACTCTGTATCTTCTTTGTCCCGTCTTTCTCCCTCTCTGTCTCCCTCTCTCTGTCCCTGTCTTCAGGTGTCCCCGGATTTGGCGCTGTGTGTCCTCCAGTGTGCAGCTACTGGTCCTACTAACCTGCTCAATGTTTTGTTGTTGCTTTTGTTGCTCTGTTCTTTTCTCTCTCCACTTTCCACTCAGCCCAACTCAAGGTCAAGGCAGATGGCCGCCCACCCTGAGCCTGGTTCTGCTAGAGATTTCTTCCGTTAAAGGGAGTTTTTCCTCTCCACTGTTGCCTATGGCTTGCTCAAGGGGGATTTGTTGGGTTTTCTCTAAATGTTTGTATAGTCTTGACTTTATTATGTAAAGTGCCCTGAGATGACCTTGTTGTAAATTGGTGCTATATAAATAAAGTTGAATTGAATTGAATGTTTGGTAAAGTAAGACAGAAGTATATCACAGCCACTATTAGATCACCTCAGCTCAGTGCAGGGTTTGAGAGAGGCCTGCTGAGCTTAACAAATGCAGGTGAAAGCAGAAACCATCTCTTTTACAACAGCTGTGGACAGGGTAAAAGAGAGAAATGCCTATTGTAAAATGATACAGTGTGGAGACTGCGATTGCTTAGCTTGAACTGCTTGTGTTTCCTCTCAAACTCTGATGGTGGTAGAGTTTTGATGGTAAAGATAACATCAAGCAAGCAGAAGCAGGTCAGCAATATGGTGCATATAAACATACAGTTTATTTCTTTATTGCAAAACCTCTGCTCTGCATTAGCATTATCCTCCATCACTGTGAATGACAAAACTATGCACTGATTAAATATGCAAACCATCCCAGTATTACGGTGACCCCTAGAGACAAAGCATATACAAATATAAAAGCACAAACAAAAAGGAAATGCGTTACAATCTATAATCTTAAATGGAGCAAATGGAATTTGGAAGTGGAAGTGCTCCATGTTGCTAGGGCAGTGATGAGTTTCGGAACCTTGATGATGCACCATGATTACAATTTATTTATCTAAATAAAAAGTCAAAACAAAGATGTCTACAAGACAAAATGGTTGTTGTACGGTCACCTAGTACTTGCTCAAGTGGGATCTGTTGGGTTTTCTCTTTAAATCTCTATAAAAGGCGTTTTGAAAACATGCCATTCCTTTTTTATTTAATATTTTGGAAAAGGACTTTAAATTTACTGCACATACAAACAATAAGCAGTTGACAACCTGGAAAAGTTAACATTAGTTTATTCACACATTTTGCTTTGTACATTTGAAAATATTCTTATTCTGTACATTCAGTAGTTAATGATTTGGAAGACTAACAGCTGTTTGATAGCCACATAAGACATATATGAAATTTTTCCCTGACTGTGACAACCAAAGCCTACAGAGGAAGCGTTTGGAGAAGGCAGTCAATGTTTGACAGAACTCATTTACACATAATGTAAAACTGCTGCTGCCATTTAGCATTGTATCTAATCCAGGACCAGTATCAGAAAAACTGAAGGTATGGAAAAAAAAAAAACAGAAGTGAGATTTGTTAATATTTTTGGCGCAATGCAGCATGAGCACAGAACCACACTCACACAGATGATTTGGGTGTCAGATGGGACAGGGCTATAATCAGAAGTTTAGGACTAAAAATGTCATCAAAAGCATTAGTAGATAAAGTCAACTGCATTAAAGACCTACAGTATGTTAAACTATTGTCGACTAACATTAAACAAGGCAAAACTTGGAATCACAAATGTGTGAAATTAAAAGCCTATTAAAATAAGCACAGGTTTTGTTTCACTTTGTCCTTCAGAAGACTGTTGCTCCATGGTTGAACACAGTAGCTCAGCAAAGAGGAATTCATGTTTATCCTAAACACAGTTTTCATTAAAAGGGTATGAAATGGCTGATGGCATATACCACAAGTAGACTGCTTCAAATCTATAGTGACAGCTTAAAGTTAAAGTGTGCCACTTAGGATAGTACTAATATAAGTCTCTCAGCTGTGCCCACGTCATTTAAAGGTTTACAAAACTTGCTAATCAAGCAGAAATCACTGCTTTTGTCTCATTGGCCAGTAAGTCAATTCAAACTCAAAACATTAATTAGTAAGTGCATAACTAATTTGAATGTGAGTGGAAGCTCTCTCCACATAAAGATTTGAGAATATTTTGTTTAGAATTTGAAAAATGTTGCACTTGGCAACTTTAATAAGCAACTTTCATAGTCAAACTGCTTATAGCTGATTACCAACTGGATAATAACATCTGATAAATTAAAGTACATTACTTAACTTAAATTATTAAAATGTCATCACTAGGCTAATATTCGTGCAGCATTACAGAATTGAGGAGCCAGAAAACTGGGCAATACTGGCAATGCTATAGTTAATTGCATCTCACATTGTGCAAGTTGGTCTGATAAAATATTCACTGCAATCTGGTTCTGAAATATAAACAGAAAAATTATATGTGAGAGTGCTCCAAAAAAAGAATACAAAAAAGTTGCACCTACTATACACTTACTAATGTGGTATCTATTTCCTGCAATGTAAAACTTGACTGCTTATTCTGTAACAAGTCATGCTGTGGTTTGACTGGATGGTAGGTCAAAGCAGCAGTCACCTGGTGCGACTTTGGTCCTAAGCAAATTATCAGTAAATATTGCATCTAGAACTATTGTTGTGAATGAAAAAGTAACCTGTGTAGTTTTATGTTATGCTATGCTATTGAACACATGACCAAGCTCACGTGTTTTCTTTTTTCAAGAACAGCAATCTAAGCTAGTTGGTAAACAGTTATTCAACCAAGGCAGAGTTCAGATTGAACTAAGGAAACTAGACTTTGCAACCAGTTGTTATAGGATGTTTTTAACCCTCAGAATAAAAGACAATTCCACAGGGCACCTTTCATGACCAAAAATGTCTCTTCCTAAAGTCACCTCTCATCATTTTTGGGATACAATGTAAAAGAAAAAAATAACACTGGGATAGGGAAAGGATGGTACACAGATCCTTTCCACCTGTTTCACTGTATTCAGTCTTGAAAGGAAGATTGTTTTGGATGCAGCACAATAAATTGGACAATATGAGTTCTTTGTTTTTTTAACCTCCTCATACATCTGTGCTCACTTCCATTTTAATGTCAACCTACTCAAAGTTTTTACGTATGTAGCTTTTTCAAATGCTGAAAGATCAAATATGTGTTAGCTGAACAGAGTACATAATTAGCAAGTATGTGTACTTTTCACAAAATGTTTCTATTACAAATTTGCACACAAGTATGAAAATGTAAATATGAAAATGACATGCAGGTAAATGTTAAAATTAATTTAAATACAAGGAAAACCAATGTTAGGTGGCCACATAATATCACTATGCAATTTATACACATGCAGCAGCAAAAAAACAAATCTTCTTGTGGCATGGACATATTTAAAAACCAACTACTACATTTTATTTTAACTGTCAAATGAAAAGTTCACAGTATAATCTCATTGACAGTGTTACCTGCAAGAGATAATAATTTTAAGAAAGCACCCAACATTTCCTTTATCAAATTTAGAGAACAAATACAAATGATTCCAAATTTGTTTTTGTACATAGTATTTGAACTCTCTCTCTCTCACACACACACACACACACACACACACACACACAAGAATACTTGAGTCACACCAAAGAAATAACATTTTCCAAACGTTAAATACATTAATACCATAGATCATTGCTTAAATAAATTCTACAAAAATATCTGTTGTACAACATATATACACTGAAGTTTCTAGTGATTGTGTTGATGTTACCAAAAAAATGTATTATTCATATTTCCATTAAACCCTCTTTTTAATAGCGAATGTGGGGCTTTCAGAACAGATTTCTGTCCTAGTGCACTCACTCCAAACTCAAATTTACTACATATAGCATTGTCATGGATAAAGCAAGTGTTTACAATCTATCATTGCAGAATGCATAATTGCTAGAATCACATAAGTTCTAAGGACTGAACGTAAGTTCCAGAAAGAATTTATGTGTGATGTTCATATGTATACCAGAAATAAGTTTAAAAGTAAAATGTTTAATGCGCACTCCCTAATTTTGCTATTACCCAAAAGCTGCCCTAAACCAAAACATTTTCTCTGAGTTTACTGCTGTTTTAAGTTTCGATTCATAACATTTTGCCTAGGTTTTGAAATAATTAGGCATCGTTTAATGCTACTCCATGTGTTTCAATTAATTTTAGTAAAAAAATAATTAAGCAAATTTGACTTGACATTCAAATTGGAAAGGCGAGGGTGAGAGCAGGGGTGGTCACAGATTAAAAGTATGAACTATCAGTACTCCGAAGGCCCAGATTGGGCCAGTATCCAAGCAGTAATTTGGGAAAAAAAGGGTCTCTGTAACACTTTGAGTGTAGCTTCTTTTAACACAGAGAAAGACAAATGGGAGGGAGGAAGTTTAAATATACTCATTGGCAAACATGCACATGAAGCAAATCTGACCCCATAAGGCTGTCACTGTGCACAGTTTTACATAACATAAATGGTAATAATGCCAACCTTAGTAGTCAATTGTGGTTTTAGTTTCCCACAAAAACAATAAAAAGAGTGGATCCATTTTATTCTTCAGCCACTGCCTTAACTGTAAAAAAGCTAAATTAAATAGAAAACTACTGCAGAACTGGACTGACCATCTTTTACCATGTACAGAACAAATCTCTTGACCTTTCATCCAGAAATAGAACACTGTGATTGCATAGTCTCTATAAATGACAGAAGATGGTTCTTAGTCGGCCTCCCCACTTCTATTATTGATACCTTTACACATTGTCAAATTTATGTTTTAAATAGTCTTTCATAACCTTTGCAATAGGAAGGTCCTCCAAGAACTTCAGGCTTTGAAGGCCAATGCAGTGACGGATTTTTATACGACACAAGTCTTGTAAAGTCCGAGGTTGTTCTGAAAGAGCAAGAGAAAAAGTTGTTATAAAACAATGAACAGTGATTATGCCATCCAACTTGTGATTACTGCAAATACATTCCGATTCGTTAGTATATCATAGCTCATTAAGAACAAGAAATAAAAGTAATGGAAAGCCAGGAACAAGTGTATTGACCTAATTTCCCTCTTTGTAGGCTGTCCACTGAGGACAGTATGACACATGACCCCTCAGTGCCTTGTAAGCATCACAACCAAAACCCCTATGAGTATCAGTGACTTTGTTTGTGAATTGTTACACGTCTTTATAAAGTGATATGGCTGAACAATTTAAGTTTTTCAGCATTATATGATTCACAATTTAACTGATTTTTTCTCTCTTGAGTTTAACTCAAGGGAAAAATTAAACTTCACTGGCTTTCTGTATTACATGTTACAACATACAGTGAGGGAAAAAATTATTTGATCCTCAGCTGATTTTGTAAGTTTGCCTACTAACAAAGAAATGATCAGTCTATAACAGTGAGTGACAACAATGACAAAAAAAATCCAGAAAAATGCGTTTCAAAAAGAGTTATGAATTAATTTGCATTTCCGTGAAGGAAATAAGTATTTGATCCCTTTGAAAAAGCTGCTTTAGTACTTGGTGGCAAAACCTTTGTTGGCAATCACAGAGGTCAGCCGTTTCTTGTAGTTGGCCACAAGGTTTGCACACATCTCAGGGGGGATTTTGGCCCACTCCTCTTTGCAGAAGTCATTAATGTTTCGTGGCTGATGTTTGGCAACTCGAACCTTCAGCTCCCTCCACAGATTTTCTGTGGGATTAAGGTCTGGAGACTGACTAGGCCACTCCATGACTTTAATATGCTTCTTCTTGAGCCAATCCTTTGTTGCCTTGGCCGTGTGTTTTGGATCATTGTCATGCTGGAATACCCAACCACGACCCATTTTCAATGCCCTGACTGAGGGAAGGAGGTTCTCACCCAACATTTGACGGTACATGGCCCCATCCATCCTCCCTTTGATGCGGTGCAATTGTCCTGTCCCCTTGGCAGAAAAACCCCCAAAGCATAATGTTTCCACCTCCATATCTGACGGTGGGGACAATGTTTTTGGAGTCATAGGCAGCATTCCTCCTCCTCCAAACACGGCGAGTTGAGTTGATGCCAAAGAGCTTGATTTTGGTCTCATCTGACCACAACACTTTCACCCAGTCTTCCTCTGAATCCGTCAGATGTTCAGTGGCAAACTTCAAACTGGCCTGCAGATGGGCTTTCTTGAGCAGGGGGACCTTGCGGGCACAGCAGGATTTCAGTCCTTCACAACGTAGTGTGTTACCAACTGTTTTTTTGGTGACTATGGTCCCAGCTGCCTTGAGATCATTGACAAGTTCCTCCCTAGTAGTTCTGGGCTGATTCCTCACCGTTCTCATTATCAGGTGAGATCTTGCATGGAGCTCCAGACCAAGGGAGATTGGCAGTTAATTTATGTTTCTTCCATTTGCAAATAATTGAACCAACTGTTGTCACCTTCTCACCCAGCTGCTTGGCGATGGTCATGTAGCCCATTCCAGCCTTGTGTAGGTCCACAATCTTGTCCCTGACATCCTTGGAAAGCTCTTTGGTCTTGGCCATGGTGAAGAGTTTGGAATCTGGATTGATTGATTGCTTCTGTGGACAGGTCTCTTTTATACAGGTAACGAGCTGAGAGGGCTGCCAATGTCAGCTCGTTACCTGTATAAGATCCACCTGGGAGCCAGAGATCTTGCTGACGGATAGGGGATCAAATACTTATTTCCTTCATGGAAATGCAAATTAATTTATAATTTTTTTTAAAACGCATTTTTCTGGATTTCATTGAAATTATAAACTGATGATTTCTTTGTTAGTAGGCAAACTTACAAAATCAGCTGGGGATCAAATAATTTTTTCCCTCACTGTATGTTTTAATTCTTGATTGAAACTGAATTTATTAATTAAACAAGATGCCAGTATGTACAAAGAAAGAAAACATCACTAGATAGTCTGTCTCTTATTACTTTATAGGAATTGTAAAGAAAAAGATTTAGAGCAGTCGTGTGACATAAAAATGACACCCACTAACAGTACCAGAAACTGGGCTGTGAATGCCTTCAAAATACAGGTGACCTACACTATTATGTGCTAATAGTGCAGCAACACTGTCACACAATAGCTTTTGCTTACAAGATGCTAATGCATGTTTCTCTAATTTTTGTAATTTTTTAACATTAACTTTTATGTACTGTACATAAGCATCACAGTAGTTGTCAGTCAGGATTGGTCATGTTTGAGTTCTTAATCTGCAGTCACCACAGCTGAGTGGTGTTTAACCAGTTAGGACACATGTTGACCTGTTCATGTTTTTTTTCAGTTCTAGTAAGTAAAAAGACAAGACAAAGTACAATAAAACCCATGATAACAATGCTAATAGGGATGTAAGCAACAGCTGTGGCTCCCGTGAATAAAAGTTTTTGTTCTGTTAGTTTTTTTTTATACAGTTTTTAAAAAATTTGGGGACAGTGCATTTAAGTTAACAAAGAAAAGTCACATTTTGTCATGATTTACAAGATATCAAGGCAGATATTTAGAGGAAATGTGAAGATTTTGAGCAATGCTCTTAAACACAGCATTTAAATTATGTCACATATGCGAGGACTCTGCTACAACATACTGTAAAATAATAAATCAAGGTGGGTCTGAGTAGGTCTGCTGAACTTTGATAGTTTCACTTTAAATTTACCCGATTCCATGTTTAATTCACAGGGTCTGTAAACTCTAGCCACCTAAAACAGTTATGCTAACTGGAAGAGGATGAGAGTTAGCTTAGCTTTCATGCCTGCAGGACCTGTGTGCAGAAAGTGATAAACAAGACTCACTGCTGTCTCCCTAGCAGCATGTGGTCCTGTAAACTGCTCACTCAAGACAGGACGATTATGTTCCTGACAATGTAATTACAAGTTTAAGAGACTTACAGATGTTGCAGCTCCTGGAGTGCACACAGGTCTCTCACACTGCCCCTTTTACAAAACCATCATGACACCTGAACCTGGCTTCAGACACCGGGTAAATATGTATATAATTACCAGGCTTTACTATAATTATATTTCCAGATGTCAACACATTAATGGTTAATTTTTTACCCAGAATACACATACTACTCTTTCATTCCGGCTCATTATATCTTGCAGTGGACTTCAAATATGTTAATAAGTTGACCAAATGACTCGGAGTGCAAGGAGTAGGGGAGAATCCGTAATATTCGAGGAAGTGATTTCTATTATCAGCCTGATGTGGGAAAATTTAATCCTCTCTTGCCAACAATCCTCTTGCTCCACCATCAAGCAACATTTAGAAATAGACTAGTTATCATTTAGAAATAGACTAGTTATACTTTAAACAGCAGTGCGCAAGGACTCTGATTCACCAGTAACAGGAGCTACCAGATAAAGGTGTAGCTTACACTACAATCACTTGTGTTACACTTAACACTGCTAAGCAGCACTTTGGTTGTTTTTCCAAAACAACTCTGATGTAGACAACCCCAATACAGACAATAATGTGGAATCTTCTCTACTCACTCGCTCTACCAGGTGACAATTTTCTTCTTTCCAAAACATGGTCAAATTAAACATTTTCATGTGAATCAGCATAGTTCCACCAAAGATCTAAGGCAGGTGGTATAGGGAAATGTGTAATTGGAGGATGTGGGACAATGTTTAAAACAATATTTATGCTGACCATATGTTTTGGAATAAAGACATATGTCCAGGGAAGCACTGTATTTGGCTGTTTTTTTGAACAAGAACACACAAATGAACGAGATAATCTAGGCTGCAGGCCGACAATTACCCGAATGAAAAGATTCAATGTTCTGTGCACCTGTATGGTGAATGTAGAATGTCAATTAATTTAAGAATAGATGAGTTATCCTTTAAACTAAGATAAGCTGGGCAGTGTCTCTCCCATCAGCAGTGTGCAAGGACTCTGATTCACCAGTAACACGACCTACCAGATACAGGTGTAGCTTACACTACAATCACTTGAAAGACATTCACTATACTCAGGGGATGGCCTTTTAACAGTTTGACTACTAAATCCAATTGGCTGCACCAGTACTTCCCTGTGAACTTAAAGCTCTTACTGCAGCTTGTGTTGCAGAGATTTTTTAAACGAGAGCATTTGAAAATTCCTAACTCAAGGATAGACAGACTTAGTGAAAAGTGCTTGTAAGCGTGTTTGTATCTACCAAAAAGAGGGGTTACTATATCCACACATAGAAAGGTCCTGAAACACTTGAACATGCAGTTATTGTGGTTATTTGTTCTATATTTTATCCATACCCACAAAATATATATATTTTTTAAACAAAGAAAATACTGAATTTGCCTGGAATTGATCTAACTTTTACTTGACCAATTATGATGTTTGACAAATGTGACAGGTGTGCAGAAACTAACCTCAGGTGAATACGTTGCAGAAATACCACTGAGCCTTCCACAGGATAAAATTTTTCGATTATTAAGTTCACAAATCTAGACTTAGGTGTACTTTTATTTGAATTGATCAGCTTTCGGGTTTCCTTAAAGGTAAAAGCATTGTATGAAGACGACTGTGAATAGTGCAGTATTTGACATAAAAAAAACCCTACAGACGGGGAACATTGACGTGTGCAGCAGCTGAAAAGAGCTGGGTGTCCGTTTCATTCTGTGTGGGATGAGCCTTTCATGGCATATGAGTTAATCCAGGAGGTAGCAGATATGTGATCTAGCTGATGGTTTGGAGTCTGTGAAAGGGCTTGTCTGAATCAGTGCACAGCTCTTTGATATCTCTGATATCAAAGTTCAGGGGGCAGTGGAGGAATGCAGCCATTGTTCCTTCTAAATCATAATGCTTCGGGTAATGTGCTCTCCTGTTCCTCTGACATGGGATTGTTCTGTGACTGAACACTGATCATTATAACCTTGTGTTGGCAAGCAGTGCTCTTTCATTCTATATGTTTCTCAACTTCTTCTTCCTCTCAACTTACTGAACTTGCAATCCTTTTCTACACCACACCTACTTTCACAGATTAATTTTCAAAGATAAGGACATTAACCTTCATCGCTGCTAGTATACGTGCTTATGGTGTTCACTTCCCAAATAAATATCATATTTTGCAGAGAAATATAGCCATTCATCTCAAGATTGTTACATTTTAAATAAGGTAGTATTCCTGCATTTATGAACAAATAATTTCCTTTTGTAACGTTTGTTCTAATCCAGAACTTCAATGCTATTTTGATTTCAATTAGTAAATAAATAAAAACTATCAAATTATGTTAGTATAAAAATGCTGTTGAGCTGAAGTATTAAAAGCCAAATGTCGTGAGCTAGGTGTTTGATTTTTACTGAAAGAGAAATGAAGTCGCTGCCATCAATTCCATGGGAGAAAAAATAAACAGTACAAATTGATAAACAAAGTTATTGTCACTCTCTGAAAGTCATGAAATACAATGTGTTAAACATTTCCTTCCCTCATCATCAATGATATCCGTTATTATAAGCTTATGTGGGTTTCACTCACCTCTACTGCAGGTACAAATGCAAAACAACTAATACTGTTACTAAAACAAGAAACTAACTAATAACCAAGAGTAAATTAACTCTTTATTTAGAATACTCTCTACTGGAACAGCTGAAAGGATATGTTGAAAAACATGCATACGTGCTGCTCATTACCAACGAATCCAAAACAGTGTGATGATAAAATTAAATCAAACCCTATAGCCCCTTTCATCGCAGTGTTACAAGGAGGGGTTAGGTTTCATTATTTATCACAAACACTCCAATTGTCAGAAATGCAATCTGGTACACAGGTATGTCATGGTGAACTGGTTCACACAGTAAAAAAATCAAATTGAATTGGAATTCACAATTACTGTGTGTCTAGTTATTACTGTTCTTGTTAGGGCTGTGCCATATGAAAACAAATATTGTATACTATAAATAATTACTGTCTATGCTAAAAATGTGTCATATTGTGATATTAAATACATCCCTGCGTGATCAGGCGATGCATAAATGCTACTGATGTGGACAACACAAACTATGCTACAAACAGAATGCATAGTGGAAGGCCAAGCTCACACATTGGAAAAGTTTGAGTAAGAAAAACTCCTTTGAATTTAAATTACAAGTTTAAAAAAATTCATTTGTCATTTGTAAATAGTTTGGCAACAAATCATGTGTGAATCAAAGATCCATAAATTGCAAGAAACCTAAACTGACAAATACTTTGTATCTCTTCCACTAATTCAACAAGGAATGTGGCAGATGCTAGACCATCAACAGCAACAAACTAATTGATTTGCAAAGATATTTTAGCATATTTAATTAAAGAATAATGACTTGAAGTATTATTATTTTTATTTATGAATACCAACCAGTATGAAGACAAATTATTGCAATGTGACTTTTTTTCCACACTGCCCAGCCCTGGTTGTTATTTTCATCATACACATTTTATTAGCTAATACTATTATGTACTGTTTCCTATATTTTAATAGTAGCATGCTGTAAACACACTATAAAAGACAATTTTGTGACAGGAAGTGAGTAGTTGTGACTTACTGGTGACCTCCTGCAGGAAGTCCAGACAAGGTCGGCTGATCCCAGACATACTAACTGATACAGCTACAGGGGTCTGGCCCTCATAGTTCCTGGTGTTGGTATCAGCACCATACGTGTAGAGCATCTGGGCACACAACACATCATCTCTGAGGGCTGACAGGTGCAGTGGGGTCTGGCCATCTTCAAGACGTCCAAGATTAGTGTCCGCTCCCCTCTGCAGGAACATGCGGCAGTATGAGTGATTGCCTTTGATGACAGCATACCGCAGCAGGAAGCCATTTTGAATGTCAATATTTGCACCATGGTCCAGCAGGATCCGTACACAGCTGGAGCGCTCACGGATAATGGCCAGCTGTAGTGGCGTGGTCCCTTTGTCACTTAGTGGGTCCACCTCAGCCCTGAACTCAAGGAGGAGGCGCACAAAAGAGTCTCGACCATAGTGGGCAGCCACATGCAGTGGTGTCCAGCCGTCATTGCTTTTTGCATTTATAATGTCACTGCGAAACTCTGATTCCAGCATCAGTCGGGCGATGCGTGCTCTGCCGTGCATGGCAGCATAGTGGAGTGCTGTGAATCCACCAATAAAGTCCTTAACTGTGGGGTCAGCTGCAAAGAGAAGAGTGAAAAGAAAAATATAAAATAAATAAATAAAAGGAGATCTGTTTTGATGCTTTGGGTGTCATAACCTGTGATCAGAAGGGACTCCACACTCAAACACAACTCTAATGGGCTATAAAGAGCCCTTTCACCCAGTCACACAGTGCCCTCTACTGCTACAGTCAGCAATTACAAGATTCTTACAAAGTGCATTCGACATTATCTAAACATTGTGACTAGATCACATTCTCTGAGTATAAAACCTTTAATATGTAACATGTTTATAATAAAAAAACACATTTGAAAATAATTCTAATGATACATTGATTTGTAATAATGTGAATAGGATCTCTGCTATAATGAAAGCAGGTGTGGATCACCAGCTACTTCACTAGGCAACCTGAACAGTGCTGTGGTCTAGATTTTTCATGGGAACTGTGTAAGGTTTTAAATTCTATTAGTCATTTAGCAAACGCTTTTATCTAAAGCGACTTAGAGTAATTTGGCAACTTGGGGTTCAGTGTCTCCAAACAATGTGTCAATTACATGCCATTGAAAGCTAAAATATCTGTAGAACATTTAAAAACACAAAATCACACAAAATCAGCTCTTCAACTCACGGAATGGATTACTAGAAAATTATTCTATACGACACATGCAAGGCATGTTTCAGCCAGCAATAAATATATATAGCAAATTCAAATCTATTCTAAACACACAAATTAACAACATTAATACCACCTGGTGGTTACAATGCTGTCATGGACAGATGTCAGCATAGACACTGAACACAGTTAGAGAGCAAACTGTAACTATGTGTTCTGACACCTGTCAATCATAGCCAGCAATAACCTTTCCATGTTGAACCCTGTCCACACTACGCATAGTTGTGTGTTAATAGTTTAACAAATCTAGCCTCTTGGAATTGTTGACAAAAAAAGAAAAATCCTCTGACCTCCATGCTCCAGAAAGACACGAACACATCTTTCTTTTCCTTTGGCAGCAGAAAAATGGAGCAGCGTCCATCCATTGGCATCCCGGATCTTAGGGGAATATCCCTGCTCCAGCATTCTCCTTACAGTGCAGACATCCCCAGCTGCCACTGCAGCCTGGATCTGCAGCTCCTCGTGAAGCTCAGGGTTCCTTCTGCAGTGATGGTTCAGCATCCTGTCACATTTCGGAAGGGCAATGTTCATCTGTACCTAACCTCTGTTAGGAAAAACCAGTGAATACATTCTGTGTGTGTTGGGGAACTTATTGGGCATTTTTATTGTGTGTGAAGTTGCTAAGACACCTGCCTAGGATGAGGTGCACAGACTAGCAACATTTTCTGCCACCCAAAACGGTAAGTAATGTTTCATTTACAGGACATGTCATACATTCACTTGCTGAACTACAGCTAATACATAGATGCTTCAGAGGATGAAGCCTGGTCAAAACCGAGAGTAAAAAATTAAAGAATAACATTTAATGATAAACAACACTGTGATTATAGACCTTTGTGTGAAATTACACTGATAATATTAAACAACAATATCTTCATTCAAAAGCTATAGGCTGTGATAACCAGATAATTTGTCAGGGGTGAATCACTACTATGCAATCAGAGTGGAGTTACATGTACAGGGATACTAATTTGTCCATAGTACTTATGGTCAACAATGCACAATGTACAACACAAAATAAGTTATATTGTCTTCAAAAGGGATTTGTGTTTATGACTAAGTTCAGCAAAAGCGTAAACTTTGAACTGTTCCATTCACTTCAAGGGCATCTAAAGTGGGTATACCATACATTTAAATCATACTTTTACTGCAAATGTAAAGAATGATGTATAGCAAGAATGTGTATGCAGAAGTTATTTAGGTCACTTCTAGTGGAATTTGGGTGATCTGCAGATACAGTAGCTGGATTTAGACTAAAAACTAAATTATACGTTTCACGAGGTGCAAGGTTACGGGCAAGTGTGATCATCTGCCAACATACAGTGTACAAAGGTCTTGGATGCATGAGCTACTGTCATGTGGGGCTGTACGAGTAATTCAAATACGATTAAAGAAATGCACCAGTGCAGTCAGCCAGTGTGTTATACGTGTAAAAACCATGGAAACACCTCCCATCCAGGTACATTTTGGAGCCCTAAATCATGAGTACTGTGCATGTCATAGCAGTGAGACAATAATATTTGGTTCCAGAAAGCACAGGTAAGCTAATGATAGAGCAATTGTGCTGAGAAGTTTAAGTCTTTTCTACTGAGGGGGAAACAATAACTAGATTTCTCAAAAAAGTGAACTTTACCTTTTGACAAGCTGAAGAGAAGGGCTTCTCTTAGTCATATCGAAACTGCACCTTTCTATACTCAGCAGCACCCTGAGGAATGCTATAACACGAGTGAGAAATGTACCTGGAACACAAACAAAACAGACATTTTTGTCAAGGTTGAAGTTTGGAGGCTCTACGCACCAAATTATCTATTATTAGCTTTGCTAGTAAAATTAGCATAAAAATCTGAATGAGGGGCATAATGCAATCGCACAATTTGCTAACAGAAATAACTCTGGTTTAAACTAGATAAACGTCGTAGTGTTTAAAACACAGCATCAAAACGTTGCAACCAAACCGAAAACTACAGCATATTTACCAAGTATGCGCTATTGGTAAGGTCTTGTTCATCTGTATAGATTAGCTCAAACGTTTGATGGAAACAATGGACAAAAGAATGGCTTTATTTGCTAACACAGCCTACAAACATGAACAACTAAATAATACCGATAATTCACAAAAGCTGGAGCAGCCAAACCGGCAGATGTCAAAATGCCGGTTCACACATTGCAGCATACGTAACGTGTCGGAGTTTGTAGACTAAGCTAAGTCCTTGTTTTAAAGCTAATTTACCCCTGGATGTTAGCTAACGCTGGCTAGCCAGCAAGCTAACAAACTCATTAGCACTAGCTCACTAGCTTCTATTGACTTTTTAAACGGGCAGTTTAAGGTAAAGTACACAAACAACAAGGCATCGGTTGCATTAGTTTTATGTTTAATTTTACACATTTAGTGACAAATGCAACAGCCATACCATTAAAGAAATATTTACTTGACAGACGTTGAGCCGACGCTTAACTTAGCCAATCAGCTTCCAGATGGCAGGACTTAGAGTTGTCAAAGCTGCATATTTGTGTCCGCTTCAACTCCAAACCAACACTAAACGACACTGTTATCTACTTAAACGTCCCTAAAATCCGCTTCAGTAATATCGAGCATTACTGCGCCGATAAACAGTACATCAATTTTAACAACAAAGTCTCTGAGAACACATCAGTGTGACATCTGGCTTACAGCAAAACAATAAGAGTTCCGTCTCTCATCTTTCAGAATAAAAGTATGACGTGCACCTAGACGAAAGCAGTCTTGACCTCTTTAGAAAACCAAACCAAAGAGAAACAACAGTGGTGGAGCAAGGGAATTCAATCGATTGTTTCTGTATATATTTAAATATCTGAAGGGCAATTCTATTTTACTATAATTTGAATATATGAACAAATACGACTGGCCTTTAAAAATGACTCTGAAAACACAATGCAACTTTACTGAATTGTGAAGAAAAGCCGTTGGTTGTAATTTGAAAAAAAAACATGATTTCCGGTCATATTAATGACTTCCGAATTCGAAGAACTCCAATATCAAAATAAAAGACTAATAGTAAAGTTTCAGTGTTCATTGACATATGATTTTTTTCAAAATTAGTAAATAAAGTATAACATTTAAAAATGAAAAAGAAAAAGGCAGTAAAATTGCCCAGAGACCGTGTTACATCAGAACCTTTCATGCAGCCGCCATGATGGACAAATACACATACCTCCTTTTTATTCAATAGTTTTTTTTAGAAGTCTTCGGTATCGCAGTAGTTCTACAACAGTTTTCAAACTTATAAAACTCTATAGTAAAACACAACTGCCAATAGATAATTCGGTGGACTTTTAAAATGCCAACAAATAGGCTATAAAGCGACATTCCATTTGCAGCATATAGTACAATGCAGGTATATGTTTCTTCCGAGGAAGGAATTTGAACCTTGCCTGAGAGTTTACCAAGGTTTCCTAAAGTTTTGAAGTTTCAAGTTGAAGAATATAGGCAAACAATGAGGCCAAGTTGAAGACCACAGTGGAACACAGTGGTATATATTGCAACATAACGTTTCCTGTCTCTTTTCTGACGAGTGAACTTTTAACATTCAGTGTTTATGAATTTCTAAATATCCGGAGAAAAGTTAGGAGTGGTTATTAATTTGTAGCTATTTGAGATGACAATGACTTTATGGTTTAGGATAACCTAATAAAGTTTTTAAATCTCTATTTTGTTTAGACGATTCAAAGCATAATGATCTTAAATATAAATATTTGTGTTTCATTTTCGACATAGAACTTTAAAGAATGTAGCATTAATTGTCAAATACTTCTCTAATTTGACCAACTTCCACAAGAAACGGACACGATACATGGATACGAAGTGTCACACTCGGCTGCAAATTGAATATCTCTTTATAGTCGAAAGCGAGGCTCAGTTTACAGTGTATTTGTTGATACTATGAAAAGCAAAGTCAACCGAATTATCTATCAATAGTGCTGTTATACTTTAGAGTTTTGGAAGTATTGAAAACTATTAGAGAACTACTGCGATACCGAAGAAAAAAAAAACCTGATTAATCTAAAGCAGGTTCTGAAACGTTCTCATTTTTGTGTGATCCCCAAGCTCCGTGTCTTGTAATTAGGAAAAACTTAACTCGTAAATGGAAGATACGGATCTCGTAATTACGAGATTGTTTTTCTTTGGTGAATGCAATGCGCCGCCGCACAATATAACTACTTGGCACTCGTTTTATTTTAAAGGGAGTAGGTCCGGTCATACAGTGTTATTTTTATGTGACTTGACAACTTCATGACCAATTTGCGTTTGTTTTACGTCGCTTCCGTGTGTGTCACGTGGGACGGAAGAGGCAGTGTCATGGACCTTAGATCGTGTAGACATCGAACTTCTACATGCACCTATCTTGATTGTCTGACAGATGTGTACAGATGTTTTGAGTTGGGATCATGTCCAAGCCAAAGCGCTGCGGATGTGGTGGGTGTTATATTTTCTGGAGTGCGTGGACTGGTTTCTGCCGAGTACAGTGTGGAGCTGACTTGCATCAGTCTGACTCTGGTGGAGAAGATGACCTCCAGCCTGACTTCTGAGGGCAAGCCTCCAGGTGTTAGGGTATACTTTACGGACATTCTGAGGGTTTTATTCCAAGACATGGAACTCATGTCACAACTTGTGAGTTACGCACGCTCTTCACGCAGCGGAGAGCATAAAAATACATTTTTAAACATTAACATTTTCTACAGTGAGATTGAAAAATCTTACTGTTCCACAGGTCCATTGGCTCCAGGTTGAGGACCAGATCCTCTCCCATTTGGCTGCAAAAACTGTATCAACTAGTGTTTGCTATCATCTCTGCAAAGCTGTGAGTATCTCTTTTAGCTGCAGTTGATTTAACTAAAGATGCACTAAATCTTCACGTGCCTCGACTTGCCGATTTTGTTTGATGGGAGCCACAGTTGTTTTGGCCGCAAGATGCAAAAAGAAAAGGCCAAAAAAGTGTTTATGGCCTTTTGCTCATTGCTGCATTCTTTTCAGTTTCTTTAGACATCTGCAAGGCTCTCCTCACACAGTGGCTGAGACCTTTCCAAACAGGGCTAACAGACAAATTGTAGCTCATGAGGTTTAATATTAAAAGTAT
The DNA here is from genome assembly GCA_033026295.1 of Channa striata. Taxonomy (NCBI): domain Eukaryota; kingdom Metazoa; phylum Chordata; class Actinopteri; order Anabantiformes; family Channidae; genus Channa; species Channa striata. The sequence continues at coordinate 215,148 of CM065171.1, forward strand.
TTATGCATAATATTCTTTGATTCCTCAGGCTCCTGTCAGTCCTGTCTGGCAGCAGAAATGTGTGCAAGCATTTCACAGCTCATACCCTGGTACTGAATTAGATGCCTGTCTGTGGTCACTGACTGAAGTCTTAAAAACACTTGTCAAAGGAGGACATCAAGGTAAAAGCATTTTTTTAGCCGAGATCTGAGTGACATCCAAATGCTGCTGATGTGTTAACCAATAACAAATAAATGAACATTGTTTTTAAATCAATTACCTGAATCGTGAATCAGTTCTTAAAGTAGTTGCATACAGACTTGTTTGAACACTAGCTAGAATCATTTATGAAAGACAATCCAGTGTGGTCTTTGTTGTGTCCTGTCAAAGCCCCTCACATTTGCATGTTTTTTTTAAACAGATATCCTTCGAAAACTACTGGCAGCTTTTGATGACAGCATATGTGCTTTATGTTTAAAGTTTCTTCCTGAGAGGAAAAACGTAACCAATGTGGTGGATTTTACCAACCATCGACAATGGACAACAACGTTTTGCCACTTGCTGGACCTGCTGGAGGTGCTGACTGCTTCCAGTTTGGCATGTGGTTCTGGTGTCTGCCTGAAGAGTCAAAGATTAACCCACCGTCACTCCTCAGCACTGCTGACGAGCATCAGCTGCACCTCTGAGTATTTTGTTAAAAAGCGAGTGCTGTTGCTTCTAAAAAGAGCCATGCTTCAGTTAGCCGGGGAGGACTGGGCTCTAGGAGAAGAAGTGTCTGCTGGTGTGAAATATGAGCACTTCGCCTCTGATCTAAATATCCTGGCTCACAGTGTGTTAGTAGCAGTAGATGATAAGTGGTTAGAGGGCGTTCAGGTGGAGTCTGCCTCTTTTTTGGGGGGTACTAGACATGTCAGAGAAGATGAAGGTAAGAAACCAGACTGTGTGATTTTCAGAGCTGTCAGCCTGCTTCTTCTCAAGTCCATTGAGCTTCACATCGAAACGACTGGTGGAACAGGTAAAAATCCACGATCAAACACACATACTCCACATACTCCACTTGTTTATTCTGTATTTGCTGTGTTTAAGGAATTGTTGGGATAATGATGAGCAACAGCTCCCGCATTTGGAAATAAGACTGAAATAAAACAGTAAAAAGAAAAAATTAGCTGAAAGATGTGGAAACAGTTCAGCAGAGCTAATGGAAACTACAAAGTTATAGAGCGATAATCTGTGGTTATACTATGAGCAATCCTTTTCCAATTACACTGTTATTTTAAAATTTAACAAAAAATACACATTAGTAAAATGTCTGTTCTCAGGATTTTTATGTTACCAACCTGTCCAAAAAAATTATAGAAATATTCGTTTGCAATGATGAAATGACAGAGAATGATCTTTATGTCATTGTTTGGCTGATAGGTCCACAACACATTCTCAGCCAGTTTGTGGTGAAAAAATTGTCCTACCCTACACTTAATACTTAGTACCACATAGCAGATGGTTAACAAAAAGGGAAAAATAGCAGCCAATCAGCATTTTCTCAGATGTAGTTAGAGGCTAGTATGTCATTATTGTTTCACAAATTGCGTGGTGCAGGTTATCACCAAGTATAAGTTGGAATAATAATAATAATAATAATAATAATTTATTATTTAACCCCTGTGTGGGAATTTTTGTTAGACAGCTGTTCATCATCTATGAGCAGCTGTGCTGTGTCTTGAAGTTGAAGTGTCTTGTCCAAGGACACTTCAACATGACCAAAGGACCCAGAAACCAAACCAATAGTGGTTGATGTGCTAACTGGGCCACAGCCCATCGCTTTCAGTACATCTAGGTTCTTGTAATCTATCTAATTGAAGTTTAGACACTCAGGTTGTTAAATGACAAATGAAACTATAGTTAAACTATAAGGGATTATTTTGTAGTTTGTATTATTCTGAACATGATTTGCAAATATAACGTGGAACATACTAAGGACCATATCACCTTTTCTGTGTATATGTGTGGTCATTTGTGTCCTGTTTGGAGGGCATTGTGATTTGATTGCAAATGCACTGCTATCGGTGACACATGATAGCACCATTACCTTTATTGGTCGGCGGCACAGCAGAAAGTGGGCTCCTGAAACACTGTAGTACAGCCCATCCACAGCAGGTGGCAGCCTTCTCCCTATAGTATGAACTCAGTTGTTGCACTAACCTCACCTCGTGTCACCGACAGCAGGATTGGGCAGTGTGCACGGGTATCTACAGAGTTTATGGGGCTTCTTGAAGCGCTGTAGTGTCCAGCTGTCAGAAATCCCTCACCTCTGCTGTTGGCTCAGCCTGGTGTTTGGAGAACAGGATGATGACATGATGGAGGCAGCCAAGTCCCTGCTTTTCATATTTTTCCATCAAAGGTACAGACATATGTGTGTTGTTTGTTTATCACAGTGACATTGTATGCATTTAAAGCTGCATCCACGTATTATACATTGTCTAATCAAGTGAAAATTGAGCATGACATGATGTGTCTGAACTCCACACACTCCATAATATTGTGCTACCAGCAGCCCTTCCGTTTTTATTGCAACTCCTGCACTCTTTGTTGTCACCATATGGGCCGCAACACAACCCACCTTCTGCCCAGCAGAGCTTAAAAAGCTGTAGGATTCAAACAGAAGTCAGGCAAGAACATGGAAGATCACCAGCCTGCAACCAGCCTCATAACATTTTAAAATAATATGCAATGGGTTGAAGAGAATGTGTTCTTTTGCACCGAGAGAGTTGGACGATAAAAGGTCCCCAACCAGGATGCTGCTCCACAGCACTGACTGAAAATACTTTTGTATTTTCAAAAATTTATGTTTACTTTTGTATTAATAATATAGTATTATTCAATTATTTTGAAGGTTTAACAAATGTGTGGTTGATAAAAAGTTTTAGTAGCCACAGAAAAGTTCATCACAAACATTAAAAATACTAAAGAAATGCATTGCTGCAGTTTACCTAGTTTTGTTGAAGATTTTATATTAAAGGAATGAATGTGTTAAATCAGGTCATGTGGTTCTGGGCATAGTTGTTGTCACTTTCAAAATCGACTAACTAAACTGCTTGTCCATTCCTGCAGACTGTCCTCCGGGTTGGATGGCTTTCGTTTACTAGGGGCGGCCTGTGCCTCTGGATGCAACCCACACTGCCACTTCCTGCTTCTGCTTCAGAGTGTCTCCTTTGACCACAGCCTCCTTCTTGACTTCCTCATCTCTACTGAAACCTGCTTTCTGGAGTACTTTGTACGGTACCTTAAGTACCTCAGAGTTGACTGGCAGGGCTTCATTGCAGCTTGTGGAAGAATCAGCACATCAGTTTCATGTCTGCAACAGTCCCTCATACACTCATGTATCGGCAAGGTGTCTGCACCTACATACAAAAGTCAGCCACTAGTGGAACAGATCAGTTTGGCTGCTGGGCCTCGTCTTGTAGAGTACGATAGTTCTGATGAATCAGATCAAGAGAACATGAACATTTCTGAGGATCAACCAGGAGCATCCATATGTGAACAAGGTGGATTTGATGTCTTAGATGTGAAACAGGACACTAGTGGACCATGGATATCTAGCAGTCCTAAACAACATGAGCCATCTGAGTCAACAGGATTACGTAGTCAAGCAGGCACCACAGCAAAAGGAGAAGCCCAAGGACCTTTCGTGCAAATGTTACAAAGTACTCAAACTTCATATACAAACATCGCATCTCTATCAGGACAAGCAGCGTGTAAAACATCAGCCAGAGCAATCTCCTGTCTGTCAGAGCTCAGAGAGGTAGTAACGAGGCTGCAGAAAAAGAAACTCTTCCCATACAACCCCTCCTCTCTCTTAAAGCTCTTGGCACAAGTAGAGAAGAGTTTCGAGCAACCACAGTAGTCATAGTTCAATGAATTAATATCTTTGTTTCTGTTTTGTGTGGTGGTGTAGAGGTATAAAGATTCCGAGATTTGCAGTGTATGTGCCTCTTGTGTATGCGGTATGTCCAACATGCCTCCTGCTTGACAAGTCCTCAATTTAATGGACACAGAAGTCATTTGTCCCTATCCCCTCATGCAACTTACTGAACTGTTTAAGTGTGCACCCTGGTTGGAGTCACACATCAAAATGATGGCAGTTACAATGGAGCCAAAATGGCGGCCAGTTACACCTTTGTTTTAGGCTCTAAACACTCAAAAATGCAGGATTTAAACTGTGCAAACAGTTTTTTTGTTTTTTTTAGGGTTAGGCACAAACACATCAGGGGTAGGTCAGGTTAAGCTTAAGCACTAAATAAATTAGCAATTGTTGTTGCTGCATCACCCCATGAATGCTGGCACAGGAAAGTGGGTAAAGATGCGAAGTGATGTGATCGGTTGAGACATTGGTTGGTTGGCTATAGATCATTTGACAAATTTGATAATTAGTCACAGCCAACTGGCAAAAATAAACCTACTCTACTTTAGATTGATCTTTGCCTTTTCATGCACATACTGTGTAAATGTATAAGGAGAAAGACCATAGTTCTACAGCAGTACTGGCACACCAACCAATAGGCTACAAATTAATTACAGACACACAAACCCAAAAAATAATAGATACTAGATACAAAATAGATACAAAACAGATACTAGAAAAAGAAGTCTTCACTATTTGTTTTTCATATTTGGGCTTTTTCATATATTTCCAAAAAAAGACTATCAGAGGGCTACAAGTGATGGCATTAGTATCACATTCCAAGATAATTGATAATCAGTTCAAGAAGAATATTTCTCCACACAAGATTGCAAAGAATTTAGGTCTTTCTCCATCTACTATAAATAGACTATGGAGAGCTCCGTGTGTGTGACCTTCAAGCCGTCAGATGGCATTGCATGAGAAATCATGTTGCTATGATGAATTTTGCCCTCTGGGCTAACAAAAACTTTGGAAAATCACTGTCACTTAACAAATGGAGGATGCCATATGTCAGTTCTGTGCAGAAACACTGCAAATTTCATTGGGCCTGAGCTCATGTCAGATGGACTGATAGACAAGGACAATATGCTCTCTAGCAGGGCAAGTCTGCATTTTAGTTTATTTGGGAGGAAAATGTGTTGTTTAGTTGTCTGGGCTTAGTGAGAGGTGTGAAAACCTGCATCTGTGATAAATCCGTGTACCTTCCATTCAGTCCACATCTGTTTTGAGATTGAATTTTGAGCATTTTTTAACAATTTATGTTCAAACTGTGTCATGTCAGGAAGGCCATAGGGTAGCAGTGCAGTTGCAGAGCCTTGGAGGTTTGTCTGATATGTTTTCGTATCCTATTGGATCCTTTTGTGTTCATGGATGGTTTCCTATCTTACTGAATGGAACGATGTGTCCAAACATTTGACTGGTTCCGTACATTGTTCTGTTTCACTTCAGCCCCTCATTATTTCTTGATTGGATTATTAGTGGAAGCTTACACTATTATGATTATTATGATAATGGAATGTTTTGTGTGATGAAGGCAGGGAAAAGTTCACATGCACTTTACATTTGCCAGTAAACAGTAACAGCTTTGAGTGACTGTGGTCAAAATAGCCGAGTGCTACAAGGCCTGTGTTCACTGGAAACTGTTCTCTTGTCGTTTCATCATGTTTCTGATGCTGCGTTGACTTTATGTATGTAAACGAGGCTACACGAAGCACTGCTTATCATATAGTTCTTTGCTATTACATATTTTGTCAACATTACACTCAAATCTGGGACAGCAAAAACAACACAAGTCAGCAGCCTCTCGGCTCTCACACTGTCTACAGTGAAACCTAAACTTCATTGTGAAGATGAATACAAAGATAACATGACACTGAGACAGAGAAATGTTCGTCTTAGCCACGGGAACAAGTAAAGTAAATGACCAGCAAAACAGGCAAACACACCTGTGTAAAGACTGTGTGTATGAGTGGTCAAATATACTGTTAGAGCCATTTTTTATTCATTGTAAAGGATGCTTTAATTAATTTGCTGACTTATTGACAGAAAATAGTTGTTTTGACTTCTTATCAAAACTCTTTCTAAATTACTCTTCACACTCACCATCTACTACTACTCTTTCGGCTTTTCCCATTAGGGGTCGCCACAGCGAATCATCCTTTTCCACTTCACTCTATCCTGGGCCTATTCATCTCTGACACCAGCTAACCTCATGTCCTCTGTTAGAACATCCATATACCTCCTCCTCGGTCGTCCTATCGCCCTCTTGCCTGGCAGCTCCATCTCCAACATCCTTCTCCCAATATAATCACTATCCCTCCTCTGCACATATCCAAACCATCTCAGTCTGGCCTCTCTGACTTTGTTGCTAACACAGGCAACGTGCGCTGTCCCTCTGATGAGCTCGTTCCTTATACTGTCCAACCTTGTGACTCCTAAAGAGAACCTCAACATCTTCATCTCTGCTGCTTCCATTTCTGCCTCTTGTCTCTTTCTCACTGCTACTGTCTCTAACCCATAGAGCAGAGCTGGTCTCACTACTGTCCAGTACACCTTTCCTTTGAGTCTTGCTGACACTCACACTTTCCTCCACCCATTCCAATCTGCCTGCACTCGCCTCTTCACCTCTTTTCCACACTCCCCATCAGACTGAACTGTTGACCCCAAGTACTTAAACTCCTGCACCTTCTTCACCTCAGCCCCCTGTAACCTCACACTTCTACCTGGATCCCTCTCGTTTACACACATGTATTCTGTTTTACTACGTCTGACTTTCATACCTCTTCTTTCCAGAGCAAACCTCCACCTCTCCAGCTGTTCCTCCAACTCTTCACACTCACCATACAGACTCTAAAACCAGTATTGGTTCTTTTCAACTTTTCACTCCTTTTCAGACTGCAGGATTACAACTAACCAAATGCATGTAAAAAGCTTCATTTTTGGCTTTAATATCTCTATGGTGATTCCAATTTAGACTGACTGAAAAGCCTCAATATTTAATTTAATGGCTTTTGGTTTTGAGTCCGTGGCCTTTCTGTGTAGAGTGTGTATGTTCTCACCATGCTTCCTACAGTCCAGAAACTGTGGTGGGTGTGACTGTTTGATAGTCTGTGTATGTCTCTCTGTCCAGGTAGCCCCGCCTCTCACCCTATGACCCAAATAGGATAAGCAGTTACAGATAAAAGATGGATCGAGTTGGACTGTCTTTTTCAGGTTTTGTTCCCTACCTGTAAAATTAGATAATATCCTTTTGGTGTCTGCGTCAGTAAAACCAATTACTTTGATGAACACAGTATCACTAGGGACCTAGAAAAAAAACCTCAAATACACAGAGTCACATAAACTGCATTACATTTCTATATGTGGTCTTTAGGGCCTCTCTGGTTCTAGTTTAATCCAGCTACTGTAGGTGTCCACACAACTGTCATGTTAATCATTAGTTAGAAGTGGCATCAAAGGCCTCTATTGATTCAGCTTGACAATAAGCTACCAGTACATTGTTTGCTCTTTCCCTTCAAACACACACAATTTCACTGGCAAGTAGTTACTGTTTAAAAGAGAACATTCTCCTATAAGACATACTGATTCTGTAACAGGAGATATGTAACACGTATAGGGGCCTGGTGGCTCAATTAGTAGAGCATCGGGCCACAGAATAATATCCCACACCACCCCAAACGATCGAGCGCCACCTTGGTCAGTCCTGAACCGGGATAAAATGGGTGGGTTGTGGGAGGGAGGGTTGCGGGAGGGAGGGGACCCGAGGTAAAGCCAAATCAAGGTGCGAAAAATGTTTTGCTGTGGCGTCCATGTAGGAACAAGCTGAAAGGGCGACTGTGGCAGAGTAGGTAGAAAGGTTGCCCACCAATTCTACAGTTGTTGGTTCCTCGGTTCCTCTGGTTACATGTCAAAGTATCCCTGAGCAAGATGCTCCCGACCTAGTTGTCCCCTGTAAGTTCTACATCTTGAGAAACTAAAGTTAATGGCAAGTGATTTTCGTAACATAAGCTGAAAAATTAAATAAGGGTAAAACTGCTGTACTAGTTGCCATAATCACTAGTATTGTTATTTATTACAGATATCCAAGTCTTCATAGTCAGAACATTTCAGAGATTATTCAGTTAATCTCTTAATCATTCATCTGCATTTGGCTTTCAATTTCAGTTCAGGTCATATTTGAAATACAGAAGGTTTTTTACTATTTTGATGTCATATATTAAAAAGGAAAAATAAATATTTTTGAATACCATAAAATACATTGTGACTAGTCAATCAGTCAATACAAGTATCCATAATTCAATATGACTAATCTAAATGCAATTGCAGATAACTTCTATTACAGATATGCAGAATTAATATCATGTACACTGTGGATCTCTGAAATTAAAAGCCCAATAAACTGATGTAGTCTGATGTTCTATTTAAAAAGGAAGAACTGAATCGCAAATATCTGTGCAGGGAATAAATGGGTATGATGGTGTTTCTCCTTGTCACAGGACTTGACAGTCACTGCAGTTGCATTACAGCATGTTAGCAGCATGCACTGTATGATCCAGACAGGCCCTTCAGCAGGATCTGTGGGTTCTCTGCTGTTGAAAGAAGCTAGAGGGAACACGCTAAAAGTGTGAATTTTTTTAGTGGCTGTATTTTTTCTGGAAGTCGGTTCTATATTTACTCTCCTAAAAGCACAGGCTGTATGCTCTAAAATCATAATGTAACAAAGGGAAAAGTACACAGCAAAACCTTTGCGCTAACTGGTGCGTTTAATGTTGTGTAGGACAGAGGTCAGAATGGGAAAATGGAATTCCGCTTATGATTTCAGGAATGGAGGACATTCTTACTTAAAAGCTAGAGTTTTCTCACTTTGTGTGTTACATTATTTCAAATAATTGTTCCATTATACTTTCAAACAAAGCATATATAATAAGAAAAGTGTGCAGTATTGGAAAAATTCTAGGTGAAATACACAATTTTATGTTAGTCCACAGGGGGTATTAAAAACTCTCTCAAAACTCTAAAATATTGCTTTATTAAAGATTGTTTGAAATCCTGGATGCTACCAGCAGTAAATCTGTGTTATCATACACATAATGTAAAGAGGTGTCTGAGGAGTTAACACTGATTTTTTGGCCTTTGAGAAATGCTGTGTGCTGTATTTTCATAATAAAGGTTATGATAATGTGTTGGTAACAACTAATGCTGCAGGAGTTTTTGGACTGCTGGTCTTTTTGGGAGGGGGTTAAAGAGAAAATGTTTCAGATAACTGCTGAAGGAATGAAGTATACAGAATAAACAAAATTTCATGCATTGTAAAGTAGACTCCTAAAACGAAAACGACTGAAAATGTCCCGTGTAAGTTAGGTTGCGTTTAAATAGAAAGTAGTGAAGGTAAAACATTTAGACAAGCTTTAGTTTCTATTTAAGTGTGAGGTCTGAATGAAGTTGAAAGACTAATTTGTTCTGAGTTGAAGCTGTGAAAGATGTGAAAGTGCTGAAGGCAGTGTGAGAGGGGCACATGGTAATTCAGGTAACACCTTAATGAGAACACAATAAAATATCATGAAGACATGTAACAGAAATCAATCAACTGATAAAAACTGTTTAACCCTTCACTTCATCATTTCATGATTATTACTATTTAGGTTGCAGAGGGATTCTGATTAGGAGAGATGGCATCCATCCTACTTTTGATGGTGCCATTGTCTTATCAAAATATATGGCTGATTTTATTAGACAACCAAAAGATTGACAATCCAGAGTTGAGCCTAGGACGCAGAGATCCAGTCCTACACGCCTCTCTGCAGTATCCTTACAGCCGCCGACCCCCAACAACTCCCACATTCCTATAGAAACTGTGTCTGTTCCCAGATTAACTAAATTTTACAAACTAAAAATGATCACAAAAGGAGTTAATCATAATAACTTAATAAAAATCAGGACTGCTTCTCTTACTGAACAAAAAACTAAAACAATTAAATGTGGATTATTAAATATCAGATCTCTCTCATCTAAGTCTCTGTTAGTAAATGACTTAATAAACGATCATCACTTCGATTTATTTTGTCTCACTGAAACTTGGCTGCAGAGGAAAGAATACGTCAGTTTAAATGAGTCCTCCTTGTCATATTAACTATCATGTTCCTAGAAGCTCAGGCCGAAGTGGAGGAGTAGCAGCAATCTATCACTCAAGCTTACCAATAAACCCTAGACCTAAACATAGTTATAACTCATTTGAGTTTTTTACAGAGACTAGAACATGTAATTGGAATTAAAGGAACAGCACTAAACTGGTTTTAATCTTATCTACCAGATAGATTCCAATTTGTTCATGTTAATGAGGAATCTTCCACATACACAATAGTTAGGTATGGAGTCTCTGTGTTAGGACCAATACTATTTACTCTATATATTTCTCCCCTCGGCAAGATTATTAGAAAATACTCTGTAAATTTTCATTGCTACGCTGATGACACGCAGTTATATTTATCTATGAAACCTGATGAAACAAATCAATTAATCAAACTACAAGCATGTCTAAAAGACATAAGGGACTGGATGACGTATAATTTCCTTCTTCTAAACTCAGATAAAACTGAAGTTATTGTGTTTGGGCCTAAAAGTCTAAGAACCATGTTTTCCAACCATATCGTTACTTTAGATGACATAACTCTGGCCCCCAGTAGTACTGCAAGGAATCTCTGAGTCACTTTTGCCCAGGATTTGTCATTTAGCTCACACATAAAACAAATCTCTGGAACATGTAGAATAGAATTTAAAACCCTTCTTCTTACCTATAAAGCTCTAAATGGTCAAGCTCCATCATACCTAAAAGATCTCCTAGTACCATATAATCCTAATAGGCCACTTCGGTCCCAAAATGCAGGCCTACATGTGGTTCCCAGAATTTCCAAAAGTAGAATGGGAAGCAGAGCCTTTAGCTATCAAGCTCCTCTCCTGTGGAACCAGCTCCCAGTCCAGATTCGGGAAGCAGACACCCTCTCTACTTTTAAGACTAGGCTCAAAACTTTCCTCTTTGATAAAGCTTATAGTTGGTTATAGTCATGCTGCTATAGGCTTAGACTGCTGGGGGACTCTGCACTGAGCCACTTTCCTCTTCTCTTCATTCTCTCCTCTCACCCCACATCTATAATGTCACCACTGTATGACATTAACACTGTGTCTTCTTTGTCCCGTAGTCGTCTTTCTCCCTCTCTGTCTCCCTCTCTCTGTCCCTGTCTTCAGGTGTCCCCGGATTTGGCGCTGTGTCTCTTCCAATGTGCAGCTACTGGTCCTACTAACCCGCCCAATGTTTTGTTGTTGCTTTTGTTGCTCTGTTCTTGTCTCTCTCCACTTTCCATTCAGCCCAACCGGTCAAGGCAGATGTCCGCCCACTCTGAGCCTGGTTCTGCTGGAGGTTTCTTCCGTAAAAGGGAGTTTTTCCTCTCCACTGTTGCCTATGGCTTGCTCAAGGGGGATTTGTTGGGTTTTCTTTAAATGTTTGTATAGTCTTGACTTTATTATGTAAAGTGCCTTGAGATGGCCTTGTTGTAAATTGAATTGAGTTGAATTTGTTTTAAATGAACAAATGGGAATATTTACTTTAAGTAAATACATTTACACTTACATTTAGTCGTTGATACTTATCCAAGCCAATTTACTACTGGGGTAGAAAGCAAGTCAAAAATCTATGTCAAGGGAAAGACATTGATGCAAACAGTGCAATAAGAAGAAGTGATGGAGAGTAAATGGTCTGCACTTATATAGCACATTTCTACCTGTTGGTACTCAAGGTGCTTTACACAGCTTCTTATATATCCATTCACACTCACAAACATTCATGGCTATGCAGCTGACAAAAGCTCACTGGGAGTAACTAAGTGGGGTGCAAGTGTCTTGCCCAAAGACACTTCACCATTTGACCAGAGGAGCCAGGGTCTAAACCAACAACTGTAGGATCGGTGGACGACCGCACTACCAACTGCGCCACAGTCACCCTGGACTGAGTGACTGAGCAGAGCAGCTTTTACCTCTAAGATACAGGCAAATGGCCCAAGTAAAAAGAGAAAATGTCATACAAGATTGAACTTAAAGTGGAAGATGAGAATGAGAAAATTCAAGCAGTTTTTAAAGGTATCCAGACAGAATTTGTCTCAGAGGTAAGTTATTTCAGAATTGTAATATGATATTTGAAACACTCTGTTTAAATAGAGGAATATTTTAATTATGATAAGAACTGATGGCATCCATTTCATTTTTTGGCCAATGCATTAATACACTGGTGATTTTGAAACATTTCCAAAGTTTAAACGTGCTCTGCATTTAGTTAAATTTTATGTGTATATGTGTGGTCAGAGGCGGAGTAGAAAGAATCCAAATAAAACCATTAATATGGTGAACTGAGAATGAACAGATGATCTATGTGGACATAACGTGTTATTTTCTGCTTTGAGCAGAGCTGACAGACAAAAAATGTCTTATGTTTAGAAACATCTTTCCTTGTAAATCTACTCAATCAACATTTTCATAAGTCAGTATAATTTCCTAGTCCTCTCTTATGTCCCTGGACGCTTTGTTTTGTGGGAAACCTAGCTTTTATACTTATCAGAAACACTATACAAACATGGGTTTTATATCCCCTGTCGGCAGGGAGGACAAAAGCTTGTGTGTGTGTTGGTGTGTGTGTGTGTGTGTGTGTGTGTGTGTGTGTGTGTGTGTGTGTGTGTGTGTGTGTGTGTGTGTGTGTGTGTGTGTGTGTTGTGCCAATCCACTAGGTAAATTCTACTTCCTGTAGGGCAGTAAAAAAACCTTTCCCAGGTAATGGTGACTGAGCTGGGTGTGACCCTAAAGAATGTCAAACAAAGAGAGGCTGGCTGCTTGTTGTGGACGGGGAATAGAGGATTTTATCATCTGTGATCGCTACCCACAGCAAACACAGTCAGACAGTGTCATATCCTGCTCTGTTCAGCCACACTGAGGGTGGAAAGGTAAACCTGCCCGTTCCTGTGACCTTGGAGTGTGACTGGTGAGCCTGAACGTGAGTGACACACTTGTTCTTTTGGCTTTCTGCTCTTTTGTACAATGATCTCATGTGCAGCCTCAGTGGGAACAGGTGAAATGGACAAATTCACAGTTGCAGAGTTTGTTTGCTGTCAGGCTTTGTCATGGTTGAAGTGAGAACTGTTCACAGAAAGATCCTAATGTGGTCTACGCACTTCAAATCAGAGACGTAGCTTAAGATTAGTTGTGAGGGTTTAAGATGTTTAAGACCTCTTGTTTGACAGTTTAAGGATCTATGTTGCTGGGTAACCGTTGAGGAGCCAGGTGCTGTGTAAAAGTGGAAGGACGGGTATGTTGACTGGAAGCCAATCTCTTTAAAGTGACTTCAAGCACTAAACAAACTGAGCAGGCAAAACGGCACTTTTACATGACACGACTCCTGCACTTTTTAGTCATTATTGGTATGAAATATGTCCATTGAGTGAGAGATAAAATCATTTTCATCTTTATTTATCATTTTGCTGTGTCTGTTTCCTGCCTAGAACAGCCCACTGATGATATTTGGAGCAGACAGCCTGAACATCAATGAGGCAGTGCTCAGTGGGTTTCTGTGGAAAGGATCCACATCCATTCGATTACCATAGTCTCTGTGTTTAACTTGTGCTGCCAGATTGCATGGTCATTGTGAGTCCTCTGTGTCCTACTGTACTGTCGGGTCCTTGGCCTCCCCTAAGGCTTGTCTCTCTAGAAATGTGGGGACGGCTATTGATGTACACACACATACACACACACACAGCATGCTGGCTCCATTATTAACTGTTGCTAGGCTGCGACCCAGGCTTTCATTGTTAGTATTTGCTGGTTCTTTTAATGTCCCCCTCTGACATGTCTTTCCAGCCCTTAAGAAAGTTCTTTAAAAAAACAGGATGTGATCCCACACGCTTGAGGTGATCACTGGGTAAACATTTCTTCAGGAAACACTGTAAACCTTCATGGGCACCACTGTAACTGTAGCATTTCTGAGAAAACCTTTATAAAATATCACCAAACCCCAATCTTCAATGTAAAAGAACTCTCAGAACAACGTTGGCACTATACAGAGTGATGTAATCATTTGTAAAACAACTGCCAACCACTGTGTGTGTGTGTGTGTTTTCTCGTTTGATCATTTTGTAATGTCATTTCCAGAATTGGCCACAAACTGTGCAGCTCACTGAAAATATGATTCTGTTACTTTTAGTGTTTTTAGCACATTAGGTCAGTCTTATGAAGTGACCAAATAAAGATGTGAACTGTAGTGTAACACCTCGTTTGGCTGCAGGATGTGAAGGACCTGCGCAGTGTTCAGGGGGAAGTGTGAGCCTATCTGAGCTCTCTCCACAGAATCTCTCTTGTAAGCAGGTCTGGCTCTGACTTGGCCAGTCTTCCTCATACTGTGGTACTTTTCCTTTGAGGTTTTTCCTTCATTGTCCTGCTGAGCCTCAGCAGACAGACATCCTTAACATGTTCAGCGGTGACCTGTCCTGTACAACACTAACTGAAATGTCTGAGCTGACACACAGGTGTGCAGTCATGAAATGGACTGTTTATGGACAATTTACAAACAATATGGTGCTGTTACACACACGGAGAGACAAACATCCACTCAGACAAATGGACCAGTGTCAACTGCCAATTCATTCTGTTCATTAACCATTTACTGTCCACTGAAAGCCACAAGGCTGTTCACAGAGGAAACATGGGGATTTAGTATTTCAGCTGCAGTCCACCGTAAGTTATTTATTGTTACATTTTATCTTGATAGAAAATAATTACAGCTAATACAGCTAACCAACTGGGGCCACTATAGCACAGTAGGTAGTGTGGTTGTCCACCAAGTTGTTGGTTTGATCCCTAGTTCCTGCAGTCACATGTCAAAGTGTCCTTCAGCATAACACTGAAAGCCCACTTAGTTGCTCCTGGTGAGTGTTGGCCTGCTCCCCCATCAGTGTGTGTGTGAATGCTGTAAATAAGAAGCAGTGTAAAGTGCTTCGATTACCAACAGGTAAAAAAGTGCAATATAAATGCATGCCACTTACCAAAGATAACTCTCATCATCTGAGAACCCCCAGCTCTGGAAAACAGATGAGCTCAGTTGCCTGCAGATTGAGGTCTGGCATTTCTCTGTGTTTTGTCAGACGCTCAGTATTTGGGTTTTTATCAGTGTCTTTAAAGCTTAAAGGCTCAGTCCAAACTGGAGAGCTTTGTTTATGATTTGTCAGACATCTGGAAGATGAAAACATTTACCTCTGTTTTAATCTATTTTAATACTTCTAATATAATAATTCTAACGATTCCTTGCAAATACAATTATTTGCAAGGAGTGTCAAAGGAATCCGAATTCTTTAAAGCTTCACATCATGTGTGACAACAAGCGCTTTTCCCACACTGATAGTTTTCCCTGCCCTCCTATTCATATTTTACAGGAGCTCTCTCCCCTAAATGTTTCTTTTCTTCCCTTCTGGATCTTTCCAAGTTCTGTTTCTCTGCTGTTGCCCCAATGGTGACATCTGCTGCTCAAGGGTGAAGAGAAAGTGTCAATAAGGTTGTTTAAGTATGCAGCAAAGGTCTGCCTGTATGTGCGCTTGATAACTGAGGTATTTTCCTTTAATTTACCTTAAATTGTCCTTAGTCTCTTGAGAAACAAATAGAGCAACATACTTAGTTTACAGATATGACAAAATAAATAGATTTATGGCAACACAATTACTATTATCTGTGCACAGTGTTCCCGGGTCAGTCCACTTTAACTGTTTTAGCCATGAGTTGGCTCAGTGGGTAACTTACTGACTGAATAACGTTGTTGACAATTTCCCTGTTTAGACTCCTAATTTCAATGGTGGACCAATTTTGCCTGAAGACATGTCAAATTTCTGTTAACCCATGTTAACCCTGAATTTGAACTTCTATTTGAACGAAATCATAATGTAACAATGAGAGCAACATGACTGACAATGAGTTATCACATTCCCTAAAATGTGTCTTTTAACATAAAATATTGAAAGAAATGTGAAGACACATTAGAATTATAGTTCTATGGTTTTGGCTCAGAAGTTTAGTTGCATACATTAGAATATGTATATGTATACGCCAAAACATTGTGGCTCAGTTGGTAAGACAGTCGTCCACAGGGTCAGTGGTTTGATCCCTGCTCCCTCCTTGCTGTGTGTTGAAGTTACCTTGGGTAAGACCAAGTTGGTCTAGATAAGCACCTTGCATTTCAGCACGTGTGTGTGTATACCAAATTACTCTGTAAATTGCTTTGGATAAACACATATTTTAGATACATGGCTCAACAGAGGAGATCAAATGAGTTGCTGGATGTTTTAATCAAATATCAAGTTATCAGTATTTATACTGGATTAGAAAAGCAGTGATTGATCATCTGCGACAACAAGTACAACATGATTTTATGTTTCTAGGATCACGTTAAATTGTTAAAGTCACGTACAAAAGTGTAAAGTGTTAACCCACGTACAAAGTACGGCCAAGTTCACCGCACAGTTTCTTGTGAACAGCATTGTCCATGTACTGTACGTACAGACAGTGCTTTTGTCTGTAGTTCCAATAACCTGACTTGTGTTGTCTCTGTGTGTCCTGGTGGATCTGTTAGGGTGGAATGATGCTTGAGACTCTGTATCAGTGGTTCTGGTGGGACAGAATTTGGCTGCCTGCAAACCTGACATGGGCTGACCTGGAGGACAAGGAGGGCCGGGTTTATGCAAAAGCCTCACATCTTTATGTCTCTGTCCCTTATGCCTTTGTCTTCCTACTCATCAGATACCTGTTTGAAAGGTAAGATCATCATTCTTCTCTTGCATGGTTTTACAGGACATTAGAAACAACACCGTACAGTGAAAAACACAGGCTGGTATAAATGTTGTGGCTGATCAGTGTATTTGGTAGCAGTTTTAAAAATTTTGTCAGAAAGTATTGACAGACTTTTTGACAAAAGGAAAAAAAAATCCAAACATGTCTTCCAAAACTGTGTTTTGTCCAGTGCACTTAGAAATACAATTTATAGGAAACATAAACATTTAAACACTGCGCAGACAGCATTTTACTATCACCATATTCAATTTCCTGCAGACTTTTGTACCCCAGCCTGATGCTCTACCCACTGATCCACAAGGCCACCAAAGCCACCAATCCAGTCCAATTCAATTCAAACAACAGGGATTTGATCTGTGTACCCTCTGGGACAAACTGAGCTACTCAGAACACCTGTTCTGTACAGTGGTATAACAGATGTGCTTTGTAACAGACATTGGAAGCTGAAGAAAAACATGATGCTAGTACAGGAATAAGTCAATTCAGGCATGATCACTTCAACTACCCCCAGTAAAACAAAGCAAAGCAACAACAAAAAAAAACAAGTTAAATTATATTTTACTATTTAAGAATTTGCAAGACAACTGTAACTAGACAAATCCATGACCTTATTTTGCTAATGTGCCATTATCCTGCCAAAACGAGATAAGTTAATGCAGCTTATATGCAGATGGACATGAAAGTGCACAGCAGATAAATAAAACATAGATTATAATGAACAAATAAGTATGTATAAAGGACTTAAAGAATATGTGCTAAATATGTTTGAATACACCAACTAAGATTATTGTCTTTGTCTGTAAAACTCATTGTGCTAATGTACTAAGAACATTTGTGCTGCTGCTAATAACACAAGTCACATTAGCCATAATTATACCCCGCAGCACTCGACAGGTTAATTAGTAAACCTAAAGGATAGATGGACGTTAGCTATAAATAAATGGACTTAATGTAACTACATCTTCTTGTGTATTCTGCTTCAACTGTCACATCATTGACTAAACCATGTATGTGTGTGTGTGTATTTACTTCGTTCCAGGTGGATAGCAACTCCACTCGCAGTCTCTGTTGGGATCAGGGACAGGGTTCATCTGAAAGCAGAGGACAACCACATACTGCAGCGCTATTATACTACTCAGTGTAGAAATCCTCCTCAGGTAAACAAAGTTCCACCCACATATTTGTCCTATGATTAAAGTGAAAAAACATGACACCTCTCTGTGTTTCTCAGGTCTATGTACTGTGCTATTGGAGTGTAGTATTAGAATGAGAACGTTATCATGACCCAGCAGGAGGACTAGGTTCAGCATGCGGACTCTGAGCAGTCTGCAGCTATACAGCCCCATGCACAACAAGTGATAGACTGTGTGCAGAGGTGGCACAGGTACACTCAACTCAATACTCAAGTAAAAGGGCAAGTATTGGCCTGAAGAAGAAATCTATTACAAAGTACCCCACTAACACAACAATGTGTGTACATGTACTGTAATTAACAAAACTAAGTTGTGGGTAAAGGTGGAACTCTTTAACACTTGAACCCATCAACATACAAGAGTTTGATATTTATTAAGAATGTGGAGCCATTAGTAGCCCCAGACTTTAAATCCAATCAGGAAGATCCCAGAATTAATTCTAAAACTTACAGGTAACCAGTCCAAAGTGATGTGGTTACTTTGCTTAGTTTGCGTTAAAACCCTGACAGCTGTAGTTTTTGAATGTTTCTCCTGCTGATGCCTGAGTGAAGAGCACTGCAGTAGGAGCAGACAAAAACATGTGCAGATGAAACAATGCAGTTTTCCTGTCTGATTGTTTCAGCTTAAACAAGTTTAGCCAACTGACAGTTCTGAATCAAACATGACCCCAGGTTATAGGCTTCTTTAAAAGGTTGACAATGTTGCTAAAGGGGGTACAGGGTTTAGGTATACAGTAACTACCTCTGATTTGGGTAGATAAAGCTTCAGGACATTTTGGACATTAAAGCAGGCATATGATTTGAAAATATCAGTGGTAACAGGTTGTATTAGAACATACAGTTTGGAATTGTCTGTGTAACAATGGACATGTATTTCAAGGGCTCCCATACATATTAGAAATAAAAGAGGATCACTATTGCATTGGTACTACTTACTAAAACTAATACTAATGCAGGGGGATGTGAAATTGTCCCTCAGGTATTTGTCATTTACAGCTGATGTATAACAGTTTAAAATTGATTCGCATTCACACCCTTGCTTGTTTGCATCTGTGACATTTGTGTGTTCACTCCCTCATAGGCTGATGTTGATGGCTTGTCTAAGAAAAGCAGTTTATCAGTGAGACAAGTTGAGCGCTGGTTCAGAAGAAGGCGTAATCAGGACCGCCCTGGAGTGCTGAAGAAGTTCAGAGAGGCCAGGTGATTACTGTGTGTGTTTTTGTGTGTGTACATCATGTTTTATTCTAACTGGGCCTTTTTAAAAAGTTGGTTCCTAAAAGGAAAGTCTGAAAGTCTTCTTAAACCCTTATTCTCACTACAGTATGATGAATCCAGTTGTCCTTTTACATTAAAGTACTCTCAATTTGTTCCCATTAAGACTAGGTAAATACCCCACCAGTGCCAAAAAAGGGCGTTAGACTGCAGGGTGCAAACACATGAGTCTCATGCACAAACTGAAAACAAACAGTGAGGAAGTCACATGCAAACTGAAGACTTCAAAAGGCAGGAAATACCTCAGTAGTTCTGACGTTCACACAGTCAGTCACACACACAAACCTGTGTCTCTCTATACTTGTGAGGACACTCACCTTCTCTTAACCCTTAACAAAACTAAATGATAGCATAAAACAATGTCTTGACCCTCAAAAAGCCCTTTAAAATTGTGTGCACCAGCCAAAATGTCAAACCTTGTCCACACAAAACTATAAAAACATACAAAACACTTACACTGACTCTTTCTAAGCTAATCCAAACCCCAAATAATAAAAGACTCTTAAAATAAGTGGGTTTTAATACAAACTTTCTCCTCTTGTCGCACAGTTGGAGGTTTCTCTTCTACCTGTCTGCATTTATTGGAGGAATATTCGCACTGTATGATGTGAGTAACTTATATAATTGGACTGTCAGTCTGTCCCAGCTGGAAAATGTAAGTGAAGGCAGCTGTTTTGTGGGTTCCTATGTGTAACTACTCTGACTCTAAAATATGTGAACCATGTTTTTGCAGAAACAATGGTTTTATGACACCCGTGAGGTGTGGACAAGTTTTCCAAAACAGGTTTGTATACGTCTGTGTACTATGTATGTTAACAATGTAAAATCATGTCAACATGTTTCAGTTAAAGTAGCTCCTCCAACTGTCACACCTTTGATCTCACAACTCATTTAGCACGCCATGCCAAGCTTTTTTTTTTCTTTTGCTTTCCCTCATTCCTGAGTATGGTTAAGTTCATCACAATATCTAATCTGTAAGACACTGGTAAAAAAGAAAATATGTTTTCAAAAAGTACAATAAAAAGGCTTGAACCACAATAGAAAATCAAACTTGAAACATGGGCATGACTGATAAGATATAGGCAAATAATTACAGAGAGGACAAATTTGAGAAAATACATAACATAACAAACAACTTAACAAAACCATGGTAACAGAAAATCAAAGAAGTGGAACCATAATTGTACACACGCACGCCAATTCAGAGGGAGTAGTCTCCGAAAATTTAATTAAGATTGATTATAACACCAGTAAACAAGTAAAGTCATGTTAGCACCATAGTTAATGTTGGTGACGGTGTGGGGAGGAAGTCGCAAGAAGTCTTCAACGCCACGAATTATTGTTAATTATTATTATTTTTATTGTTGCTCATTGTTATGTACTCTGTATACAATGAAGCTCACTTATGCAATCTGGCAATTTCACATCATTGTGGTTATTAATATTTTGTCCTTTTCGATAACATTTGCCAATACTATTTCTTTTGAACAAAAGTTTTTGAATGATTCCTCTTAGCAATTGGTTTAGCTGCGAAGGTACAGGGAGTATGTCCGCAGAGAGTGAAAGGTACAGCAGCCAGTTGGTGAAGTGCACTGTAGCATAGGAAATGCAGGTTGTGTGTATTCTTGGTAAACAAGTAACGATGCAGTTAGTAAGTATTAAGTGTCTCATCTTAAATCATTAAAAACATCAATTTCTTATATGTTGATCTAATAATGTCCAATGGTTGTAATGCCTGTACAACACACTGTGGTACTGTAGGCTTGTTATTAGAGTTGAAACTGTTGACTTTGTCCTAGACCCTGTCCATTGTCACTGGACATGCGTTTCCTTTGAAAAGCAGAGTTATGATGAAGAGGATGTTTTAAAGTGAAGACTATACTTCTGCACATTTTTCCAACGACTGACAGTCACTGCAATCTCCTGTTCCATGATGTCCATCTGTCTCTGACTCTGTCTCTCTCTGTCTGCAGTCCATGCTGCGGTCTCAGTACTGGTATTATATTTTGGAGCTGAGCTTCTATGGCTCACTTCTCTTCAGCGTTGCCTTTGATGTCAAAAGAAAGGTGAGTAGTGAACAAGGTTGAGTCTCCTCCACATCCCACATTTAAAATCCCTGCTTTTAACGTTCTTACCAGTTTTATTCTTATATTTCCACTTTACTGTAATTTTGACACAGTCTGTTCACAAAGATCCAAATCCTGAGGTTTGACGCCTGAGGTTCACCACCAGTCGATTCACGTTTCCAATTGATTTTCCCCACTCAGCGACACCCCTGCTCATCGACATCGACATCGAAGCCTATTTGAAACTCCTGTCTAAGGATAAACGTAGATATAGTAAGATTATTATTCATGCAGGAACAAATGACGCCCAATTACGCAAATCGGAGGTCACTAAAGCTATTATTGAATCGGTGTGTAACTTTGCCAAGACAATGTCGGACTCCGTAGTTTTCTCTGGACCCCTGCCAAATCTGATCAGTGACGACATGTATAGCTGCATGTCGTCATTCAACCGCTGGCTGTCTAGGTGGTGTCCAGCAAACGATGTGGGCTACATAGACAATTGGAAAAGTTTTTGGGGGAAACCTAGGCTGATTAGGAGAGATGGCATCCATCCTACTTTTGATGGTGCCTCTGTCTTATCAAAAAATATGGCTGATTTTTTAGACAACCAAAAGATTGACAGTCCAGAGTTGAGCCTAGGATGCAGAGATCCAGTCCTACACGCCCCTCTGCAGTATCCTTACCGCCGTTACCCCCTCACTCCCACATTCCTATAGAAACTGTGTCTGTTCCCAGATTAACTAAATTTCACAAACTAAAAATGATCACAAGAGGAGTTAATCATAATAACTTAATAAAAATCAGGACTGCTCCTCTTACTGAACAAAAAACTAAAACAATTAAATGTGGATTATTAAATATCAGATCTCTCTCAACTAAGTCTCTGTTAGTAAATGACTTGATAAGCGATCATCAATTCGATTTATTTTGTCTCACTGAAACCTGGTTGCAGAAGGAAGAATATGTTAGTTTAAATGAGTCGACCCCCCCAAGTCATATTAACTATGATGTTCCTAGAAACTCCGGCCGATGTGGAGGAGTAGCAGCAATCTATCACTCAAGCTTACCAATAAACCCTAGACCTAAACATAGTTATAACTCATTTGAGAGTCTTACTCTGAGACTTTCACACCCAATTTGGAAAACTCCAAAATCCACTTCTATTTGTTATTGTGTACCGTCCTCCAGTCCCTTATTCTGAATTTTTGACTGAATTTTCAGATTTTCTAGCCGACTTAGTGCTTAGTGCAGATAAAGTCGTCATAGTGGGCGATTTTAACATTCATGTAGATGTTGACAGTAACTCCCTCAACACGGCATTTACTTCATTATTAGATTCAATAGGTTTCTCTCAAAATGTAAATGAACCCACTCATTGTTTTAGTCACACCCTAGACCTTGTCCTTACATACGGCTTTGAAATTGATAAACTAACAGTATTTCCTCATAATTCTGTTCTCTCTGACCATTTTCTAATAACATTTGAATTTAATCTAATGGATTATACAGCAGCTAGAAAAAAGTTTTGCGTCAGTAGGTGTTTATCTGATGATCCCTTCATCATTTACTTCAACATGTACCGATATAACTGAGAGTAGCCTCATTAAATGTACTCCTGTACAAGTTGATTACCTGAATGCAGCATCATTACGTTCCATACTTGATACTGTTCCCCCTCTAAAAAAGAAGGCAGTAATTCTGAACAGGCGATCTCCATGGTATAGCTCACAAACCCGCAATTTAAAGCAGGCGTCACGAAGACTAGAAAGGAAGTGGCGTTCCACTCACTCACAAGAATCACACTTAGCACTGTAGCCAGGCTGACTAAGAGCCATAGTTCAGTTGAGACCAGTATTCCCTCAACGCTATGCAGCAATGACTTCATGACCTTCTTCACAAACAAAATTGTAGCTATTAGAAACAAAATTCACCAGACCCTCCCCACAAATACAACTGAATTAGAATAATCACTAACCCTTAAAAAAACCTTCTCTGGATCCAGGTGTCTTAGCCAATTACAGACCAATATCCAATCTCCCCTTTATTTCTAAAATACTTGAAAAAGTAGTTGTAAAGCAATTATGTGACCACCTGCGCAGAAACAACTTGTTTGAAGAATTTCAGTCAGGATTTAGAGTTCGTCATAGCACAGAAACCGCACTGATTAAAGTCCCCAACAATCTTCTTCTGGCTTCAGATAACGGACTTGTCTCTATACTAGTTCTGCTAGATCTTAGTGCTGCATTTGACACCATTGATGACAGAATATTATTACAGAGACTAGAACATGTAGCTACTGGTCCTACTAACCTGCCCCATGTTTTGTTGTTGCTTTTGTTGCTCTGTTCTTTTCTCTCTCCACTTTCCACTCAGCCCAACCGGTCAAGGCTGATATCCATCCACCCTGAGCCTGGGTCTGCTTGAGGTTTCTTCCGTTAAAGGGAGTTTTTCCTCTCCACTGTTGCCTATAGCTGCTCAAGGGGGATTTGTTGGGTTTTCTTTAAATGTTTGTATAGTCTTGACTTTATTATGTGAAGTGCCTTGAGATGACATTGTTGTAAATTGGCGCTATATAAATAAAGTTGAATTGAATTGAACTCATACACACATGTACCTTGAAAGAATTTCAAGTTTTTGAACAGTAATGTGGACGTTACTTTTAAAAGTAACAAATTAAATTAACAAGTAATGAAAAAACTTTTTGAAAGTAACTTGAGTACTTTAAAATACTTTTCCGTCGCATAAAAAGAAAATTCATTTGTGATTCGTCATGCATGTTGTTTTAGTCGAAACCTTTATAATCACTCAAGTCTGGCCCTTACGCTTTGCCCCATTTACACTCCTTTATTGTACATACTTACATTTAGTCTAGCACATATTCCCAAAGAGGCTTCAAGATATGGCACCACAGGCCTAAATCACATACCTGAACAGAAACACATCCATCACTTTCAAATTAAACTTATAAGCCTTTGCACATCTACATCAGTGATCTAACGGGTTACTTTGTTACTTTGTAACATTGTTACTTTGTTTCTTTGTTACTTTGTAATGTGGTACACCCAACACTGTCTACTGTGGGTTTCTTTTTTAGCTAATTAAAAAGCAGTTGGTCTCTTTGTTTTTTATGTGAAACAAAAGTTAAAAAAATATTTCTGCAGATTATATAAAAAAAACTGTTCAGCAAAACAGTTTTTGGTAAGTGTGAAAAGTACTTCAGAGCAACTTATAGTCCAGAAAATACACAATATTCTGACTGGTCGGTGTAACATTTGGCTACAAGCTACTAGTACTTGGTGACGCAGTACTACAAATGGAAGAGGCATAAATGGTCCAGTTTTACTCTGAAAATAATGACTGACTTTTCCAAATAAAAGCCTAGCTTTGCAAACAGTAAATCTACAGGTTTGATTATATGAAGAAATTTTGATCACCTTGATCTGCTGTGGTTTATATTTTGTATCAATCTGCCACATTAATAACTATACTCCCAAAAACAAAAGCAACCTAATGATGTCCTGCAGGCCTGTGGGTGAGACACACACAGTCAGTACTGCCCACTTAATAATAAAGTTCTAAAGTGTCACTAAGATGCAATGTTTGAGTATTTGATGTGCTTTTACATGGCCTGATGGCTCCCTGTATAGACATGGTGATGTCATTTAACCCACAGGACTTTTTCCCAGATTAAGACTCTCTGACATTTCATCTGAGGGTGGGTTTCCATGAAATGTGCTTCTTCAAACCAGATCACTGTGTGTGAAGCCTCTGCCTTTTTGCCACTATCAGGTCTAAGCTGAGGTCTGTGAAACATTAGCCTTGTAAAGACTAGCATGATCTCTGATCATTGTCTTTTTTCTTCAAACAGGACTTCAAGGAGCAGATCATCCACCACTTGGCCACTCTACTCCTGTTATCATTTTCCTGGTGTGTAAACTACATCCGTATTGGAACTCTGGTCATGCTTGTCCACGATGCCTCTGATGTTTTGTTGGAGGTCAGTTGCAGGCACATGAGTTCAAATAGCTATACTTATGTTGTCAGTGGGTTATCATCATTTTAGTGGTGAAACCACTATATAGCCTTATCCATATGTAAATTTCTGTTCTAGTTAACAAAAACCTGTGTACTATGTTCATAGCATCTGTAAATATGATCCATATTTTCTCCTGTACAAATTTTCTAGAGGTAATTCATAACTTGTATCCTGCACTTGCTGCTTATTGCACTTCTGGTTAGACATTAACTGCATTTGGTTGCCTTGTATTTGTACATATGTAATGACAATAAAGTTGAATCTAATCTAATCTAATCTAAACATTTTTCTCTCAAATTTAGCAGCCACACACACTAAATGGACTTCTACACAAACTATGCACCAAAAGCTCTACACTGTGTTTATACCATATGTGCTTTACCATATGTCCACACATTATTTTTGTTTCTTTCAATCAATGACACAACTTCTTGCTGCTGTGTTAGGTGACACATTTCTGTGTTCAATATGATTTTGTCTTGGCTTATTTACACATTTAGTATGAGCTGCTGGACTTTTTAATGATGTTGATTAACTTTTTTTTAGTCTGCCAAATTATTCAACTACGCCAAATGGGAGACGACCTGCAAAAGTCTTTTTGTTCTCTTCGCCATAGTGTTTATGGTAACACGACTGATCATCTTTCCATTTTGGTAAGCTGATAAATGATATATGTACTGTTGTGTTAAATGGAAGGTTTGAATAATATTTCTTTTTATTCAATGTTACATTTGAACATTTATGGAACTAGTTATTTAATATTACCACATAAATGTGTGTTAAATTGAAAAAAAAAAACAACAACCCAGCTTTCTTAACTAACACAGTGCTGACAGGCACACACTTAAGATGCCAAACCTTTAATGAACTTAAACCTTTAATGAAGGATGTTGTTCAGAGGATTTGTCATTTGTGAGAAGTCAGCTAAAAGCCGGACAGCAGAGACTGAATATCGGCAATCAGAGCTCACACAAGAGCTGGGAAGCCTCCAAATATAAAATATCAGACATTGTTCAGGGCTCAGGCAATCTGCGGAATCACAGACATTCTCACAATGAACCGGGCTTTCAGACAATTGTACAGTGACTAAACATGTACAGTAGCTCCATGACATTAAATATCTGACTCACAATGCAATTAATAGATACTTATGTCAACTACTTCACTTAACTTTGCTCCGGACTTCACCCAGAGACAAACTCATGATTGTGACAACGTTACACAGAGCGGAGGTCACATGAAGCTAAACAAAGTTATATTTTAAAACGAGTATTAGAAATTGCTAGAAATGTCATAGGATGATCAAACCTCATGTGTGTCTGTGGCTGCTTTGCTTGAGATACTAAAAATCACAGAAATAACTGCTGTTGTCTATGAAGGATCCTGGTGGTTCTGGCATTTAACACGTTGAACTCTTTAGAGCTTCCCCAACATTTTGAATCTGACCCTTACTGCACTTCTTGTCAACTTCCAACTTTTCAAAAAAACTGTTTTATTATTGCATAATAGAGAATGTGAAGTTAAACACCATTTTTTGATCAATTCCGTTTCTCTTCCTTTTCTGTTGAGGAGCTGGATGCTGTGTTGTGTCTTTGTGTAGTGACTGTGAAGTGTCTCCACAGTCCTCATTGCTGCTATCTAAGCAGTTCATTAGAAGAGTTCAGCATTTTTCATAAGAATAAAACACATATGTACACAAATTACTCGAATAGTTATTGTCTTTCCATACACTGTTGCTTGCTATAAGTTTGTCCCCTTTTCTTACCGTCTTTCTCTTCGTGTTGAAATTTGAACTATTCTATCTGCTGTAGTAGGCACTGCAAAATAATTTGCATACATGAAGTTTATCTTTTAAATAAGGAATAGCGTTAAACGGTAATAACTCTAACGCTAATAAACTGAATATGTATATATGTGTATATGAGATATGACTGTGTTTGGTGAAAGAGAAACTAAACATAGAGGCCATGGAAATGTGTTTCTTGTTCAGAAAATCAGAACTGTAGCCATAAGCTTTTTGCACATGTTCATATTTCTGTTCATATTTCAGGCTGATCCACTGTACATGGGTTTACCCTGTTCAATACTACCCCCCCTTCTTTGGATACTACTTCTTCAACGTGATGCTGCTGGTCCTCCTCTGTCTGCACATGTTTTGGGCCTACCTCATTCTCCGTATGATCAAGAAATTCATGTTTGGCATGGTAAGTCCCCTCAGAAAGAAGCCCCTATCATTTACCAGTATCACTTGAGTGCACATGTATCATTGAGTTGATTGACTAACCTACTCAAAAAACAGTCCTGAAATTGCATCTAACTGAATAAATGGTACATATACATATAATTTTTACTGCTTGGAAACATACATATCTCCCTTTTTTTCCCTCCGATAGTTGCTTTGAAGTCAAATAATTAGGCCTAGAGGGTACATTAGTGTAAATTGTACCTTGTAGGACGAACATAGACTCTGAGTTTCTGAGAGTGCACCACCATCAGAAGTTCCTCAGACAAAAAAAAAAAAAAAAAAAAAAAAAAAGCATCAGTCAGTCTTAGTTTTCTCTTAAAGACAAAGCTGTATGGCTGCCTAGTAGATTTCACCTCCTAAGTCTGTTGTTTCAGAACTTCATAATTGTCATTACATTGAACTTTTCCTGGTCAGCAGTGAGTTAGGATATGTGACTGCTCCCCAGAGGGAGTAAACTGGTTCGCAGACCCAAGTAGCATCAAAGTAACAGTCAGTGCTACCCAAGATGCACTGTGAACAGTGGGAAAAACAGCAATGTCTGTTACTTACCTAAAGGGTTTTAGTAATGATTTAGTTTGTGTATACAACCGATATGTGTGTTGGTTGGATTTTGATGATACATATTACATTATGTCTCTACACACACACACACAAACACACACACACACACACACACACACACACACACACACACACACACACACACACACACACTGGTGCTGATAACATATGAAAGAGTGGGTGACAACAGGCACCTGACTCTGGCTGAAAAAGCACTTTGTCTCTACAAAGTAAACCATGGTTGGCGCTTTTTCCTTATTCAGCCCTAATCAGCTACGAACCTACTTTCTATATTGATCAATATGTCAACCATGTTCACCTGAAAAGAACCGCTGGGATAAACTGTTACAGATAATGGAAGGATGGAGTCACTCCTCATGCACTATTCTCATACCCCCCCCTTTTCTACACTTACCCTCTAGTTTTTTTTTCCTCTTTGTTGTGTCAAAGCTGACTAAAGATGAGAGAAGCGAAAATGATGAGGAAGAGGAGGAAGAAAGGAGCCTGACAGAGGATGAATGAGCAGAAAAGCACAAGCCTGGCAATTGATTGGCACTTGATGGGAAGGAGGGAAAAAATGGCTGCTTCGGATGCTTGTCTACAGCAGAGAGCACCAGCTAGTTAAAGATTTTGCACTGAGTCACGCTCAGTGTGAGAAATAAAGTTGATGATGTGTGAAGAACAATAATGCAAATTACATTTCATGCAATATGGACCAAAAAGCAAATAATTTATTTTCTTAAATACTGGAAGATGATCTCACCAGGATAAGGCAGGCTGCTGTCACAGTGAAGTAACCTGAATAAGTGTTAATGACTTTCCAACACTCAGTAATAAATATCACCATGGATACATGGATAGCACTGTTGACAAAGGAACTTGCTAAATCTCACATGTTAAAAGGACAATGTCAGCACTGTCCTCACTGGTTCACATATTTACACAGTGGACTTAAAAAGACCTGTTCTCACTTGACTGTAAGTCAAGTAACTGACTAAGTCAGAGCACTGCTGTGTGCCCTGTTATTGACACACATTGCCCCCAAAAACCTTGGGATTGACCCCTGTGTGTATTGACCAGTGTTTGGTTTTATCATCGTTATGAACAAACTTATTTTTTTCCATGTTTTATAGCAATTTTTCAAACATTGGTACAGAACAGGATTTGCTTTCTGTCTGGTCCTAGATCATTTTAATCAGTGAGCAGACAAGACAATTCTCTTCTGAATTCACCTTCTGGTGATGCACTTGGCTAAGCTTGGATTATAAAACTGAACCATGGGGAAAATGGACCAAGTTTAAAAACTGATCTGCTGAATTAGACCAGAGCAAATTTGCAAGCAACCTTAGTTATAGGTGAGTAGAGAGTCATTTAAGAGCAATTTCAATCCAACTTCATATAGCCTAGTTGCAGTTTTATTTGCACAGGTCTGAACATAGCAGTCTTGTTCAAGAATGGGCCTAAACAACTTACCAAGACCTTTTTCTCAATGTGGTTTCTGGTCTAAAATATCAAATGTCCGTTGTAAAATGTTTTTTATGTCCTCTTTGCTTTTGCAGCCTCCTCAAGCCTTTTTTTGTATCCTCTTAGCAGTATTAGTATCTTTTAGGATGTAACTTTCATTCTTCATGGTATTGTCCCAAGTTCACCAGATTGCTTGACAGTCTGTACAACTATACAACCTTCAAGACTAGGAAGATGATAGTAAAGCATTCACCTCATACACCTTTGTGTATCTACTGCCTCTTCATTTTTAATTTTGGGATTTTTCCTACTTTCACATCATTCAAAGCCCTATTGTCAGATGCAGATGTACAAAAGCTCAGCAAGCCTGCAAGCCAGCGCCGGTCTTCCTGCGTGCTTGTCTCCTAAACAATGCAGACTTTTACAGGCTATTTGACTGTAAATTTGCTCCCAGCAAACTGCTAAAGACTGCAATTCATACCTGGCTCCACTCATCAAGTATTAAGTGCTGACAAAGACCTGATTTTGCAAGTTAATTAGCTAAAAGGTTTATGGAGATGCAAATATATATGCATATATGTAATAGCTCAAACCCCTGTTTCTTGGATGTTGTCACTGTGTGGTCCCAAGTGAATTTTGGAGCAGTTTGTTTGGACCAAAAACCAAAACCCAAAAACCAGAAACCAAACCTCAGACCACGGGGAAAACAGACAAAGAGTCCGAAAGCTTGAGAGTGATGCAGATGCGGTGTTCTGGTAATCCAAAAAAACAGTGAGTCAACATGGGAGCAATGACAAAAATGTGGCGAGGAGCTGTGGTGAAGGGCAGGTATAAAAAGCCAAGGGGTAACAGGTAAAAACAATCAAGGTGAGTGACTAATTGTGACATTGGTAGAGTTAACTGAGAACAGGACAGGATATGGACAAAAATGGGTAACAAAATAAAAGTCCAGGGGAGGAAGTGGAAATGAGGGGCTGAATCATGATATATAGGAACGTGATTTAATCAACATCTGGCCTAAAATGGCATGTTTTAGTTACTTTGTTTTCTCTATGTGAAAGGAAACTGAAAAAAGGGGAAACAAGGAGTTTACATAGTGGTCCACTGAGTCAAATCACTGAAAATTACCTAGAATACTACAAGGCCCTTTATTCTGGTATCAGCCTGAGAAACATTAAACCCTACAGCCGATAGGAGTTTCTGCTGTCACAGTGTAGGACGTGTGGAATAAGTCCATCGATGCTATAGTTTAGCTATCTACCAAAAACTGCACTACACCTCTCATCAAACAATGGCTACTTGTTTTTCAGTAGCCATTTGTGGTTGTAGCGGTATGGAGCATAGTGTATGATCATTACAGAACACAGTGTATCAGTGTCACACTTTTGTAGCAAATAGTTTTAGGAAACATAGATTTTAAGCTGATTATTTATGTTGAAGATGACTTCTTCAGTTAAAAATCTGCTGTTGGCCACAAGATGGCGCTCATCACCTCTCTGCATCCCCTCACTGTGCGCTGGAGAAAGAAAAGAAAGAAGATACAAAGAATAACCGTGGAGGACGACCTGAAAGGTTTTTGTCAGAAACACTAGTCCTCCTCTACATCATCTTCATCAGACCTGTGAAGAGGACAGAGATAGAGAAGATAGACACAGCCTGGATGCTCATGAACTTAGTACAGTGAACTTAGAAGTACAATGAAGTTGTCTCATTTGCAGGACGACATGGACTAAACTACACGTACTGGGTTTTCTGCTTTAGTGAATTAACCCACTGAAGTGAGGCAGAGAGGAAAATGTTGACTTAACAGATACAGATTTGTTTTTTATATACATGAGGTGGGTGTAAAGGTTTGATTGGTGGTTTTAAAATGCTCCTGCACTTTCCCTCTAATACTCAATAGTATCTAAGTAATGTAACACAGTGGTAAATATGCCTCTGGATATGGTTTAAGAAGGTTTTACATTTAGTTTTGCCAACTTTATTGAATCCCTTCAGAAAATTAGGGGACTTATAAATCAGGACACATTCATGCAATATTATTTGCAATATTAACTATTGGACTGACTGTGCCAGAGCTTTCATAAAATACTTAGTAGTTTTATAAAGGTCACACACACACAAAAACAAGTGTTAATCCGTAAACAGCCTTTAGAAATGAGGGTCAGTGTCCTCAAAACGATTGTTTGGATTTAAAATGTGTCCACGCACGCACAACCCCCCCCCCCACACACACACACACACTGCTTCAAAAAAGACCAGTCCTCTGTACTTTTTCTCCTCCTGAAACCACGTGTAGGGTTTCAACCCCCGGCAGTGACAGACGCAGCCACTGACCAATCAGACGACAGGATATCTCGGCTTCTCGTTTAGAGGAACCAATCAAATGTGAGTAGAGGCCGGTCCAGGCTATGTGGGCGTGTTCTTCGCCGCTAAGTCGTCCCAGCCTGAGGTCCTGCAACTTCTGCAACTTGAGGAAGAACTTCGCAGTGTACGCGGTGCTTTGCTGTCCCCACAACATCGTTTTTGTTATATTTTTAGCCTGCTTTGCTCCATCATGCGTAACGGCAAAACTCCCCATCTGTTCCTCTCTCTACTCTGCTTCGTACTGCCTGGTAAGTAGAGCTGGACGCACCGTCCCGAGGTGGTGTAGTTCCGTACGTTTCCCTCAGATATAGGTCAGCTATCAGAAGCCGGATTTTTTCAGTGAGTCAGCTGAAGGCTCACTACTAAGAGGACTGTGTTTCCTCCACATAAGGGTGAAGCGTTTTTAAGCTGCAGCTGTAGTAATTAAGGTAGTTCATCGAGTCAGAACAGGATTCTACGTTTGCTCGTCGTGGCCACACTTTGATGGATTTGTCCCTCCCCACAGCCCAGGCTGAACTGGAGACAGACGTGGTGGTCCCCAGGCTGCTGTCCGGTGAGGAGGCGCACCTGTCCCCGCAGCGCACTGTCCACTCTGCGCGTCGCCGCGGTCTGCGTTCTCTGGACGCCCCTGAGGGAGGACACCCCGACAACATACTTCTGTCACTGCCTGCTTTTGGAAGGGACCTCTACTTAAATCTGACTCGGGACAACACGTTTCTCTCGGAGGACTTCGTGGTGGAGGAGAGGCACAGAGACCGCATCGCGGCGGTCAGCAGTCTGTCCACGAGCCAGGTCTGCTTTTACACCGGCTCCATCGTCAACCGCACGGACTCTGCGGCGTCAATAAGCACCTGTGGCGGTCTGGTAAGTCCTTCCTCTTTTTATGGACCTGTTGATAGGGTTCATGTCATTCAGTTCAAGCAGCTAGGTTCACGCCCCATGTCTCATCAGTAGAGCCCGCTACTGTCCACATCATAAAGGATGAAGGTTTTTTCATCTTTGGTTTGATGGAGTTGGTGGAGTAGACATTGTAAAAAGCAGCAGCTCTCACCATCTGTAATTTTGTTGCTCTCTAGCAGAGTCTGAGCTTTGACCTCTCTGTGAAGGAAGGGTTAACTTGAACTTCCTACAGTGGTATTCTACAGCAGCTGACATGACGCTCTTATATAAAGTGGGTATGCAGGTTGGGTTGAGGCTCAGTCCTTCAGCAGAAACTTAATAGTAAACTCCGCTCCTTGATTTCCTTTATATTTCCCCAGTGACAGTGTAATATTAAACTGGCCCACAGTGAATGAGCAGATCAGTGTGCAGCAGCATGCACACGCTGCACAACACATGGTGGGCTTATGTGGAAAAAACCGACAGCTGGAGAAGTTGAACCAGTCTGTCAGGCTGAGGGGCATTGAGTTTATTAAAATTTTGTAAAATTTCAAACTCTGAGTGCACTGCAGTACGTTCTCGGTGTACTACTAGAGCACATGTTAAACATTTCTTTGGCAGCTAACATGAACTCATACACATTTAAAATAGGACAATGGAGCAGGTTTAGGTTCACTATTTCTAGCTGTGATTCACTTTAGCATTTCTATTGTTCTTTGCATTATGGAGCTTTCGTTTTGGCCTTTCAGAAGGATAATTACATTTTATTCTGTTATTTGCACTTGCTGATCTTTCCTATCAGTTCATTGACCCTGCACTAATTGATCCTGCTTGATCCATCAGCATT
The DNA here is from genome assembly GCA_033026295.1 of Channa striata. Taxonomy (NCBI): domain Eukaryota; kingdom Metazoa; phylum Chordata; class Actinopteri; order Anabantiformes; family Channidae; genus Channa; species Channa striata. The sequence goes on from CM065171.1 coordinate 248,884, forward strand.
GTAGACATTTTTGATAAAAAATGGCTCTAGTATTTAATTAGCAGTTTAAACCCCAGATCCAGTAAAGTTGCCTTTTTTTTTTTAAATACAGTGAAAGCTAAAGTGTATCGGTGTTCTGTGTATCAGAGCTCATATCAGGTGGGTCGAAAGACAGTAAGGCCTGCATCTGTGGTGGTGTGTCGGTGTCAGTGGCTTCATGTACGCAGTGCATGTGTGCTTGACCTGGCTCTCTGCGGGTCTATTTAAAGAATCATAAAAAAGAGAATCAGACTCCAGCTAAAATGGGCAAATACTCCATTGCCACAGCTGACCCTGAAAAAATGCAATTAAAGGAAAAAGTAATGTAACACAGTGGTAGACATGCCTCTGCCCTAATTTTTTCTACATTGTGGTAGAGTCTTAAGCCTCAAAATTTGCTTTTATGGAGAAAACACACAATATATTTGCCTGGTACCAAAGGTTGGAACAGATGAACAAATCATAGTTTTGATTATTTTAATTTCATTTTAGAAAAAGTTCCAACTTTTCTGGAAATGCATCAGTAGAAACATGTCATAGACTTATACACTGCAGTGTACCACTAAGAAACATCATCTCCATTATGCAGTTTGTGCACTAGAGTACAAATACTAGGAGGGTATTTATACACTGTCCTGATTGTTTAATCAAATGTTATGAGTCTCCCTAAATCATAATAATCTGCTCAATCTCAAACATCCATCCGTGTCCAGATGATCTGAGAGTTTCGGAGAAGTCAGACAGTCTTATTTACAAAGAAAGCAAATGTGAATGCTAAATTAGTGCACATCAACATCCATCACTGGCTGCATTAACACAACTGAATCAATGAAGTCTTTCCTGGGATTCAGTCTATCATGTGTCCACTTAAGGCCCTAGAAATGTTATTAGCAACTTGGAGTGACTGGCGTATTGCTTTGCCAGTAGCTAACTGCTCTTTGGAGCAGTCAGAGAAAGCACACATGCTTACTTTGTGTTTGATCTGAAGTCTGACTAGAAGTGTGAGCAGGCTGTCTGTATTTGTCCAGACATTCACAGACTGTTGTGTATCATGAAAGCACACAGTACCCCAGATGCCTTTAAACTCAGTGTAAAGTTGTGATTGGCTGCCAGCCAGAGCAGACGTTTGACCTTTCTATTGATATTTTATATGCTATTTTCAGTTTTCTTTTCCAGGCAACTGCTGAATGTTATTATGGTGAAAGGAAAATGTTTTTGCGGGAAATGTGATGTCCCTTCATTGGAGGTAACTAGGTCAGCTGTGGCACTTTTTAGGCAAAAAGGTGGTGTCTACCATACACAAACACACCACAAATGTATTATTGCTTTCCTGTGTGAAACCTATCCCCATATGGTCAAAGCATTATATAACTCTAGCCACACAGATAACACACTCTCTCTCTCTCTCTCTCTCTCTCTCTCACTCACACAGCCAGTTTTATTATGACTTTTAATGTGACTAGACCTTTTAGCAACCCCTCAATACTTTAGACCATATCCAATTATCCAGTTTTTACACAGAATGCCCCTCTTTCGATAAAGTAATGATTGACTTCTTACATCATAACTAAGTGTTGATGCTGTTTCCCACTATCACATTGCTACAGAACATAGCAGTAACGTTAAAGTTTGCCTCAAATGAACATGAAGGGACAAAATAATATAATGACAGACATGGCTACACATACCTATATTTGTCTAAACATTACTTTCTCTGAAAGAATGTACAAACCTCCCTTTGATACAATAGACAAAATAATCAGGTTATGTTCATAGAGCTATTCAGTGCTCTTTTTATTGACATTAAACTGGAAATAATAATTTCTTTAATCTTTTTTAAATTTTTTTGTGCTTAGGTGGAGTGATTGTTAATCCTCCATCTCCATTATTCCATTCAGTCTGGGCAATGCAGCAGGTCCATTGGCAGCAAAATTTTCTCAGAGCACGATACTACTGTGTTTAACAGTAAATACAGTGTTTTTCGGAATTTAATGCCTCAACTTTAGTCCTCCAAACAAAAACCTCTGTGGCCAAACAACTCAATCTTTGTCTCACGTGATCATTTCTTTCAGACCTTTGGAAGTGGCTTCGCCACCTAGTAATTTTTATTTGTGTACAGTAGTTCGAGTTAATGATCTTTGGATCTGTATTTATTTAGGAATGGCTCCAAGAGACTTTCCTGACCTGTGTGAAGCTACAGTCCTGTTTCTCATGTCTGCACTGAGATCCTTGGACTTTCCCATTGTGCTGTGTGTTGGTCAGTACAGTATGTGCTGTTGAACTAATCAGAGAAACCATCAGCTGTAGCCATGACCACTAATGGGAAGTTAGAAGGCCTTGGCAAATTAAAAGACGTCTAAGAACTTTTAGCACCACTTAATCAATCATCTGAGTGGGTGTATGTATAGTTAAAATCTAATATGCATTATTGTGATCTGCTGTAGCTGTCAGAAAACGTTGAATAAATCAAACCCTGTGCACAGGGGTCAAAATAAATGGTGAAAAAAGACAAAAAAAGAGAATAACTTATTTACCAAGATGTGTCTGTGAAAATTGGATGTTCCTCCCTAGCCTAGTTATTACTATTTGGTGAGGAATCATCATCACGTCTTCTGCTGTCAAATCCAAAGGTAAGTTGTCCAGCTACAGTAGCCGTTCAACTAATTACCAATTCCTAGTATTACATGCAAGCTAGTGTAGTCGTAGAAAGGGATGCTGGTACTGGGATTTGTCTGAGGCCCAAACGTTAGTGTTAAAATTATATGGTAAAAATTTATGCATCATAAAACTGCTACTGTATGTTTGAGATGCTTGAAATATGGAAAATACAGTAAAACACACACTGCACACAGCACAATAACTTACAGTAACAAAACACAGCAATTTATAATTTACTAAACTTCATAACTTAGATTGACAGTTGGCTTAGTTTCATCAGTTTACTACAGATAAACTAGCTTACTATTAGCAGTTTGTTAGCTAGGCTAATAAGTTGCCTTCTCTGAACATGAGGTTGCTCTGCTAATGTAGTTAGCAATTTAGCTCATGTTTATTGTCTAAATAACCAAAAGAAACCACGTGATACCAGAGGAAGTTTGTTATCAACTTCTTCACTACACTATTAGCATTTAGCTAACACTATTTAGGATTATATTTAATTGTTATCATCGGCTCCACAGTGAGTAGGATTAGTGGATCTCAGATGATAGTTTTAGTGTTTATGAAGCAGCTGCCTCTTGTCTCTGACTCTGTCTGTGCTGTGTGTGTGTGTGTTTATCCAGAGGTGATGCTCAACGCGTCCACACAGAGTGGACAGCAGGGACAGAAGTCACTGAGAAGTGATGGTGCCCACATGAAGTGAAACAATAAGTATTGGAGTTGTCACAGTATTTTACATTAGTGTACTTAAAAAATTAACCAAAACCCAATGAATATAATTTATTTGTTAAAATGTCCTGTAATCTTAATGTATGTGAGAACACTACAAAATCATCCCTGACATTAGCTAATTTTGAGGATGAAAAGGCTCTCGAAGACACAGAAAGGAAAATCTAGTCTTTACTATTCTATTTAAGCTATTCAACATGGCATACTTTGTAGACAAGGAAAAAGGTCCTGTCACCAAAGTCTGCAAGATTTTTCTCCATTAAGTCAGACGCTACAGGGCTGAAGCGGTACAAGATGGTACTTTTCATCTGTTTTCTTGTAGATGTTGTAAAAGATCTGGTCGGAGCCATCAGTTCCAGAGAGATTAACTTACCCTACAGATGGGCTTTAATGTTCCAGTGGCAACAAGAGTTCCTGGAGGAGGTTGGGGCCATGTCCTGGAAACAGCTACGTAGGTGTGCAGCTGAGCAGGAAACAGCAGATGAACAAATAATGGTTTTGACAGCAGAAAGAGGAAAGTGATCCTCTTTTGTACTTATGTCACAAAAGAGTTTGGTATTTAACCTTATTCGATCTTAGCAACTGACCAGAAGACATCACTGACCTGGCTACGTTTGCACAGCCGAACACCTCTGCTTAGGGAAATTCTTGAGGTATGCACTGTTCAGGTTCGTTCAGGAAGCCAAAAATGAGTGACTTCACTTCAAGGTTGTTGTCCAGTTGTTCAGCAGGCTCTGCCGAAGGTGATTTGGTAGAGGTTTCTAAGAAGTGATGTCGGAAGGCCTGAACAGTTTCCACACATGGAGGTACTGGTGGAGGTCATGACTGTGTTCACTGAGAAGGGCTTTTCTTTAATGAAAACGCAAAAAAGTGTGACTGGAAAAGGTCAGTGTCTGAAGAAATGGGGAACTGTCCCCTCTTCATCTGCGTCTGTGGCCCTAAAGTAAAAGACACAGAGAAGGGAGTCACTAAGCGGTGGCAAGGCAATGTCAGAGGAAGAGAGAGTTTGCTTTGTGATACTGATGAAAGAGTTATGGATAAAGAGATAACTGAGCAATGAAATGTATATCTGCCACATAGCAATTTCAAATGATCAACATTGTGTTTAAACTAAAGACAAAGTGTTTATTGTGTTTTTAAAATTATCATTTTTATCAAGGTTTGCATTTAGTTCTTATAATATATATTAGAAAAATGTGTAACCTAAGACCAGTGACTAAAAACAGCAGGCTCTAGTTAGGAAAACTGATATTTTAGCCAGAAGCTCTTAATCAGATTTACGTTCAGAGCACAACCAGTAAAACGTTCATGCTGAGTGCATGACATGATGATTTTCTAACTTTACTAATAACTGTGAAGTAGGACATGAGGCATACTTTGGGACCAGTATGGTTAAGTTTGGGATGTTTAAAAGCAGGATTTGGGACAGTTGTGCCAAAAATTTTGAACCTGACCCTGAATAATAATAATAATAATAATAAATATTATTATTATTATATTGCTATTTATTATTATTTTTAGTAAAATATGTATATTGTACAGTCAGTGTTACTTAGGCCCCCCAAAAAACCCAAAACTGTTCAGAGAAGTTAAGTCAGTCAGCCGTGCCCACAATGTGTGTATATGTGTTTTTGTTAGCAACTATACTTTCAGCTGGCAAAGCTGAGACATATTTATCTCTGTGGACAAACTGGGATATTCCAGCTGTAGATTCCATTATCTACACAAATTGGGAATGACATTGTAAGAAATAGAGGGGGAAGAACAAAAGCTCCAAAACTTACATCTAATACAGTAAGGCTTATTGTATTATTATTATTATTATTATTATTATTATTATTGCTTATAGAACTTAAGAAATTAGAGTCAAATTGTCTCTCATTGCTGTTGTGGATGGACGCATTTAATTCCTACAACTACACCTACTGTAGCATGATTGCGATGTACCTTTCTCTCTTTAATGTCTGTGAATGGAATCTGTAGTGTGTGGCTGTAGAAATACTTGAATGTTTCCTTCAGTTCCCATTATGCTGGCTAACAGAATGTGTTAGCCCTGGGGTTCAGCTGGGAGCAGTGTCTGCACAATTGTTGGAACAGATTGACTTGTTGATTTATTTGATGGCATACCACACCGTTTTAGTCAGAGCAGGCCTGTTCATAGCGGCTACACTGACTGTGCTGTGTGTGTGTGTGTGCACTGTTGTGTTTCTCTTTTGTGTGTAGTCTCTTCATGCTTGCTACCCTGGTTTCCTCCCACAATCCAAAGACACAGGGATTATGATAATTGGTGACTCTGGATTGCCTGTAGGTATGAATGGCAGCATAATTGGTTCTCTGTCTCTATGTGTGGCCCTGTGATGAAATCCATCCATCCATCCATGTACGGGGTGTACTGCACCCTCCAGCTCCAAAAAGAACAAACATCAACACACTTCATTAATATATACAATAGGTTATTATTTAGCAAAAGCATCAAGTACACAGTATAAAATATGAGTATAATAAACACAAGACACAGATGATTTTTTTAAAGATCAAAACCTACATAGAGGTGTGTGTGTGTTTGTGTGTCTAGAAAGAAGCCTAAAAAAAGCATTATGAGTCTGAGGCAGGAAGTTTCACTTTCCAACTTGGCAGATTTCTTTATGCTACCTTGCTCCTAACACTAACATCCTATTGTTGAGGTGTGGATGTATGCGGAACATTAGTAGAAAGAAAGAATGAGACAGAGCACACGCAAGATCTGTAGAAAAAGAATTATATAATGCGCAGTCAGTCAAAGACTGGTTCCTGTGGAAACAGCTCCCAGTCCAGATTCGGGAAGCAGACACCCTCCCTATTTTTAAGACTAGGCTCAAAACCTTCCTTTTTGATAAAGCTTATAGTTGGTTATAGTCATGCTGCTATAGGCTTAGACTGCTGGGGGACTCTGCACTGTGCCACTTCCTCTTCTCTTCATTCTCTCCTCTCACCCCACATCTATAATGTCACCACTGTATGACATTAACTCTGTGTCTTCTTTGTCCCGTGGTCATCTCTCTCCCTCTCTTTCCCCCTCTCTCTCTCCCTGTCCACAGGTGTCCCCGGATTTGGCGCTGTGTGTCCTCCAGTGTGCAGCTACTGGTCCTATTAACCTGCTCAATGTTTTGTTGTTGCTTTTGTTGCTCTGTTCTTTTCTCTCTCCACTTTCCATTCTGCCCAACCGGTCAAGGCAGATGGCCGTCCTCCCTGAGCCTGGTTCTGCTGGAGGTTTCTTCCGTTAAAGGGAGTTTTTCCTCTCCACTGTTGCCTATGGCTTGCTCAAGGGGCATTTGTTGGGTTTTCTCTACCTGTTTGTATAGTCTTGACTTTATTATGTAAAGTGCCCTGAGATGACCTTGTTGTAAATTGGCGCTATATAAATAAAGTTGAATTGAAATTGAAAGACTGAGCTGAAGCACAAATTACAGCCACAGTTAAACATGCGGAACATCCAGCTTTTTTTATGAAATCATTTGGCATCACATGGCACACAGTCGTCTTGCAAGCAACGTGGGTTTGTCTGTCTTTTCCACTGAAGTGTTAAGCTGATCCAGAGGCTGGCAGGGGTGCACAGGGCTGTTTTTTCTGCCTCATGAACTGGGCTAGGTCTTGCTTGCATTTCTGAATAGGTAATTGAAAATGACAGAATTCCAGAAATATTTTGATATTTTTAAATGACAGGAAATCCTATTTTGTTTGGAACTTTAACTTATTACCAGGTGAACATGATTGGGTTTTGAAGAGAATCAGTGACAACAAATGAAACAATGAATGTTTTCCCTTGTACAACCCTGTCTCTACTTGATACAACTAATCAGCAGACAGATGGGTTTTGTAGCCAAATTAATTGTAGCTGGATTAAGTTTTCTGTTAACACAATGAAGATACGTTGACAATTAATATAATTGTCAAGGGGCAAGTAACATATTGCCAATAGTGAACATATATAAATATTCCTAGAAAACATGTTTTGCAGCACTTGGTTAACTTTAGCGAAAGCAGTGAACATTTCTAATTTTGCCTGTTAAATTTCAGCTAACGTGGACGTTCCGTATGCCTGGGTTTTAGCACAAAAGCTGTGATGGTTAATGTTGAACACATTAAGACTGAGCAGGAGAGGAATGGAGAGAGAGAGTGAGCGAGTAAAAACCATGGAGAGTGAGTATTTGTGTGTTTGTGAGCGAGAGAGAACAATCAGCTGTATTCTGCATTTTGTGACCTTGCAGTGAAAAGAACAATGTGCTGGCACGTTAAAGCAGCTGGTCTGTGAGATGTGGTCTGGATGTAATTATTTGTGCAACTAGAGGCTGGACTGCTCTCTGTTTAAAGTCTCTGCTTTAAGTCAGTAGAGGTGCTTTATTTTTAAAAAGTTTACATTAAGTCCAGCCAATATAGCATAAAGCGCAGTATGGCGATGTAGGCAGCTGATTAGATCAGGGGTTCCCAACCTTTTTGCTTTTGACAAAGCTGTTATACCATATATGTTATAAAAACAAGCCTTTCTCAAGGCTGACCCATACTACACAACTGTACAGACAATTATAAATGTGGTTTGTTAGTCACGTCTGCTAAGAAGTAGTGGGGCCAGGTCAGTGCCAGTCTAGCTCAGTCAGTCCTGACAGTCGAAAGACATACAGCTATTGTCAGTGCCATGTGTCTAATCCTATGCTGATAACTATATTAAAGCTAAAGATGGTCCCTTTACAGTAATTCCCAGCCAGTAACAGCAGAAATAAACTCTTAGAAGGCAAATTAGCAAAGTTTGGATTTGCAGTAGAAGTTAGAAAGTTAGAAAAAATGACTTACATACTGTAGCATATCACCAACAGCAGATCAGCTTAGTGCAAATGAAAGAACCTGACTGCTTTGAATCTGCATTGTCACTGTTTTCCGCTTCACTGGTCTATTTGGAATGTGAAGTTATGTAACACTTTGTTAACTGCCCATCTCATGAGCAAAATGCTGTCACTTTCTAAATACAACGCTTCCATCAAGTAACTTCTTAAGTAATTAAGTAAATTACAACTTCTAGAACTGTACAGAACTCAGAAATTCCAGCTTACAGTCAATTCTCCACCGGAAAACCACCAAGTATCCGAACCAAAGAAAGCCAGCGGCTTTCTCATTTATATCCTGTTAGCCTTTTTAAATTCTGATAATCAAAATTTCTCTTTTTAGTATGAAGTTGTAAATCTCCGGGAAACTTCAGTGCTCTTCTGTTAGATGTGTTTGTACTTGCTAATTTTTGTGCTCTTGATGTTTTTGTTTTAAATATCTAATTTCTCTAATCACATACTTTCTGTAACGTTTTGTCCTTTCCTTTCTTGTGAATACAATATCACAGAAACACATTAATGAATTTCTTCAAATGTATGTAGAAGACAATCATGTAAAAATAAATGTGGTGTCTGTCTGTTCTACTCTGTTCAAAGACTTTCCCAAAGATTTCCAGCAGCTGAAAAACTTCTCTGGACCCTCCTAAAATGTTCCTGATAGTCTTATGTACAAACATCAAGAGTCCCTAAATGAACCTTAATTTTGTGTTTGCAAGCCCACAGTATACACAGTTAAACCCACCTGGTCTCATATTATGTCTATTGCTTGGCACTCTGCTTGGTCCACCATTAGGCTTCTGAAGGTTGGGGTGAGTTGGGCCTTAAAGAGGCAGGAGCTAAAACTAACCATAGCTGAGTTAAACCTGAAGAAGTACTGCATAGGTGCCCATAATAAGCAATAAAATCATCAAAATTTATTCCAGGAGAGCCCAAGAATAAAATTAGCAATCCTACTTTTTCCATAATATTCTGTACTTCTGCTTACATTATATTTACATATGAACCAATCATAAAACCAATTACAATTCTTTTATTTAAAACTACATTTCTATTTTGTGTACAGACTGGACTTGTCCACATTGGGGAGGAGAGGCTGTTCATCCAGCCAGTGGGTGGCAATGACCCAACACAGACATTCACCAGACTTAAACACCGGCTGCTGCGTTACCGACGCTCTGCCAAAAGGAGCTCTTATCCACATGCTGACCAACCTAACCACTGTGAGATCGTACAAGGTGAGTGACACTATTATCCTTATTATAACATTCACTGGAGGCATTAAAGGACAACAAACTACATTATGATAGATGTCATGAACAATGCTCCTTCTAAGTCCTACATAAGGATTTGTAAAAATTAAAATTAGTTTTCTAGGCTCAGAAGAGTTTAAAGTTACTTCTGAAGTCAACAAATGTCTCATTCAGTGACATATTGTAGCCTTTACATCAATCCAACAGCTGTTGGACCTTTGTTCTGTAAACTGGTTGCTTGTTGCTGATGAATCCCACTAGCACCCTGTTATCTGCCAACTTAAGATGTAGATTCAGCTGTTCTTGACAGCATCGTCCACCAATCCTACAGTTGTTGGTTCGATCCCAGGCACCTCTGGTCACACGTTGAATTGTCCTTGAGCAAGATACTGAACCCTGCTCAGTTGCTCCCAGCGAGCATCAGCCAGCTGCATTGCAGCTCCCCCATCAGTGCATGATTGTGAGTGTGAATGGGTAGATAAGAAGCAGTGTGTAAAATGCCCTCAGTACAACAGGTAGAAAAGCACTATATAAGTGCAGACCATTTATTAATTACACAGGTGGTCATAATGTTATGCCTCACAGGTGGATATCCCCCTTTAGCAAACATTCTCTAATACTTTGCATGTCATTCCTTTGCCTTCAACCTCCTCAAACCTTATTAGGTACAATCTGTGTAGTGTTTGTATTCTTTCAGGCATAATTTTAGCCCATTCTTCATGGCGTAATTATTCCATTTCTACGACATTGCTTGGTTGTCTGGCATGTACAGCCTTTATTGGGAAGGCCATGGTAAAACAAAGAGCTTATTCTTTTTTAAGCATTACTGAGTTAACTTGTGCTTTACGCTTTCGTTGTCTTGTTAAAGTATCCTCTGCTTCTTCAGTTTTAGCTTCTTGACTGATCGTAGGAGGCTTTGCTTTAAAGCAGTATCCTTCTGATACTGGGCTGCATTCATTCTTGATTCTACTTTAGGCAGAGCTCCTGTACCAGATGCAGACATACAGTACACCCTCAAAACATCAGCAAGACTCCACCATGTATGACAGTGGGAATAGTGTTCTCCTCCTCATAGGTGTTTTGTAAATTGCAACCAAATAATTCTACTTTTTTTCCAGACCACAGAACCATTTTGTTTGTTACCGGCATAATCCAAGCATGCTGCCTTATTTCTAAAAGAAAACACTGCCTTCTTGTGTGCTCTTCTAAACAATCCAGGCTTCTGCAGACTGTGTGCTTTTATTTTGGTGAGCTCTAAGGACATTGTCAGGTCCCCATTTGCTTGTTTTGAATTCTTAAATAGATCTAGAGAAAGTTTCATAGTGTTCTTTTGGTTATTTTTTTTTTGTCTTCCACATTTTGGAAGAGCGACTGTGGTGCAGTTGGTAGCGTGAATGTCCACCGATCCTACAGTTGAGCAAGAGAATGAGCAGCTGCTATTCTAATGTGTTTGAAGCTTTTAAAAACATGGCTTGTTGCAACTTACATATGGGTCAAATTAAAGTGGATGGTATTTGTGTGATTTTTGAGAGTCTTACATTCACCTCAAAAACTGTGAAGCATCTTCCAATTTTACTGTGGCATGCTCAGAATGAGCAGTGTCAATGAAGCACTATCTGCCTCTCACAGCTGAAATGGGCCAGTTGTACATCCCAGGGAAGCAGCGCTAATAAATCATAGGTTTCAGAACAGCATTTACTGCGGTCTGCCAAGCTTTGATGTTCATTGAGCTTTAGTGTATTGTAAGAGAAGCTGGAATGCAGATGTTTCCTTATTTAATGTGTATCTACTTTCTGCAAGGTTTTTGTTGCAATCCACCGAGCCACTCACTGTTAATACTATCAATAACAGAGCATCTATGTGCATATTTGCCTAACCCATGGTGTCTGTCTGCCAAAATTATAGATTTTTGCAGCGAAAGGAAATCACACTGATAAAAAGTGCAAAATTTGTTCATTTTGTAGTGAACACATCTGAACACAAGATTCTGTTGAAAGCATATGAGCCATTAGGGAAGTTATGGAAAAGTTTAAATAGTTGCAGATTGGAGTTTTAGTCAGCCAAACAGCCCAACATTTCTGTGAGCACAGCACTCTTCTGGAGGCAGAATCAGTGAATGAGGCCAAATAATTAGGCCACATTACGTAGACAGCAACCCGATTTAAAAGTTTGCTTTAGGTTTTCCTGCTTTTTTCTGGCATCCGTAGATATCTTGCTGAATAGCTTTTTTATTTTTAGTGCTTCTCTAAAGAGGAACCATATTACAGGCAGAATTTACACTTAATAGAACACTGAAACTACCAAATTTGATATTTGGTAATCTTTATCTGGATACTTCAGTTGTTAATATTACTGTATTACACCTGTGCAAATTTACATACATCTTAGCTTTATTCATTAACCTTTAACTATTTGGCATTCAACCTCAGTTTTTTTACAATTCCAACCACTGTTCTTTAGTATATTTTTATTTTTTGATTTACTTAGTCCAACTGCTTTATCCTAATCATGTTATGTTCTGAGGATCAGAAGTTTACTACTGCGTGTTATTAGTTGGTGGCATTGGCTTTAAACTGTATAAATTGAACTAAACACTTGGTATCGCCTTAATGAGGCTTTTCACAACGCTGGAAGAAGTCGAAGTCTGACAGAACTCATAGATTGGTCAGGTTTGTGGACTTGCTTGCAGAAACCTATCATTTTTAGTTCAGAACATATATTTTCTATTTGATTAGCTTCAGGGTCTTGTGATGACCACTCTTAAACAATTTACTTTTTATTTATGCTGTATCTTTACAAATTTAGCTGCATTGTTTTTGAATTGAATTTTGGACCATGAATCAAGGTGCAATCTAGGCTGACTTCTTTGAAATTTCCTACATACACAGGTATTCCTACATCAATTTTAAGTACTCGGAAAGCTGTATTGCTTTAAATAACGTGAGCCTAGTTAGCAAGGTGATTGTAAAAATAGTACATAAAATCTGTTTGTCAAATGGCCGTTATGCAGACATACGATAACAAGGACATTTAACAAGAAATAAATACAATGTAATTAGATTAGTGATAGAAAGTCCAGCTCTTTTCAAAGATTTGGCTCTTTTGGTTCTTTCTGATTTGGCTCCTTTAAAAGAGCTGGCTCCCACATGGCTCCTAATTTACTATCACTCTGAGCCTTACATCTTAGCAAGGTTTAGCAATCATGACTGGTTTGTGAGTTGTTGAGCAATATATATTCAGTGCTGTCATAAAAGCCTTATTTTTAATGGGTTTTTTTTTGGTTACAAAAAAATTCAAAATTACTAGTATCAGGTCTCTCCAGAGATGTTCAACTGTTCAAGTCATTGCCCTGGCTGGGTCATTCTAGAAGATTCACCTAAGTTGTTAGCTGTCCCTAGTCACTCCTGTGTTGTCTTGATTGTAATTGTGGAAGGTGAACCTACAGCCTAGTCTGAGGACCTGAGCACTGTGGCTTTTATTGTTGTTTCACAAGTTGCTTTCATTGAGGATATCTCTCAAGAACTACCATTTTAGTCATGAAGTTTAAAGAATTAAGGATCTCGGGTAAAGGCACTGATTGTCTGCATAGATTTTCGGCAGAGCTGAGCACTAGCCGCTGAAGATTCAGCTCTTCCAATCTGAAGTCGGCTCTTCTTGTTCGCTACAAGGAATCGGCTCTAAGAGCTTTCTCATTTGCAAACCAGATGTCAGTCTTAAGTTGGAAAAAGCTGGTAAAGCGTACAAGAAAATATCACGTGCAGAGACCTCAAAGACCTCAACCAAGTCAGGTTGACACTGAAAAGCAGTTTTGAGGGATACACTATGCCATGCAGTCATTTAAAGGCATAGAAATTCTATTCTTCTATTATTGGGACAGGAGTGCTGAAAAAATTACAAACTTGTTGAAATTTCCTTAACCTGCTCAGTGATAGAGCTGCCTACATCAGCCTGTGGTTGTGTTGAGAAGCTTTAGGGTGTGAATGTGTTCTATCCCAGGAGCAGGACCTTACAGCAACAGGTGATGGGAGCAAGCAAGGTGGCAATGGGAAACATGGGGTTTTCAACAAAAAAGGGTTATTATTCATCCCAAAATCTGAAGTTGCAAAATAAAAAATATAGAAGATACAAAAAATACATTGGGCCCACAAATGAGCTCAACAGAGTCAACTCTTAATAAACATATTAATACAAACTAACCCATGAACAAAAGGGGAAAATAAATAATAACTGATCAGACTATTTAAGACATACACTGGGTAACTGAAAGAGGAAAAATCTCTTCTAATCAACTTCTAAAAATATACCAAGAAATGTAACAGATCCAAATAAGTGAAATATTATCCATAACAAATTTATTAAATAACTAACATAACATAACTAAGTATTAAAAACCCCTGCAACAAACATTTTAATTCCTTGTTGTGGTAGCAGGCTTTTGGTACAGTTTGATTTGCAACTTCCTGTACTTAGCTGTTCTATTTCCTGGGGTGCATCTGTTTTACAATTTTTTGCTCCTGCAGAAGATAATAAAACAATCATATAAATTGTATTCTCTCCTGTCCTGCACCCCCCAATTGCCGTAAGAGAAAGGTGATCTTTTCTTATAACATATACATGTACAAGGAATATAATCAATGCTCTGCAATATTTTCAGAACTCTGTATATTGTTGTAGTCTGTGCTTAACATTGCATATCTGTGAACAAGAGCAGCTAAATACAAAAAACATTTTCTTTACCTTTACCTCTTTACCTTCTTTACAAATCGTAATACCAAATATTAACATAATTTTATTTACAATTTAATTTAAACCATGATAAGCTATTCAGAAAAAAGTGAACTAACTAGAAATGGAGCAAAATTATGAGACAGGACATTGGTGGTCTGCTGTACTGGAAGTGGCACACTGCAAGTTTATTACACTACACTGTACACTGTACAAAATAATGTCTTAAAGGCAAACTAATGAAATGAGTACACTCAAATAACAGGAACCATAGTATGCAGTGAAAGTAGTTTGCAGACATTTAGCTCGGCTGTGTGGCAGCAGCAGCGGCCACATGAACATTGCTGTTGGAGTCACACTTTTCTAGTAAACTGGAAGCTCACAAGCAGAGAAGTTGTCCCCAACACAGTGACTGTGTTGTGCATGATATGCTGGGTGTTATCATTTGGTTCAGCTTACACACAATGAAAATGTTCTCCATGTTTCCCCTGTGCAAAGTCATAAACCCGGGCAGCTTGACACTGAGAACTAAGCTGAACCCCCACAGTTACATAACACTATGCAAGCTAAAGACCTCCAGCATTTTTGACAACCTGTTTATGTAAATTATTTCCATATGTTAATAACTGAAATGTTCCCCCTCAGAAGGAGTTAAGACAAACCTGCAAAGCCTGAGATGGGCTTGTTTTTCTATTATTACATGGAGTCAGTACATACTTTACAGTACATACTCCCTCTCCGCTGTATGGTAAGTTATTAGTCTTTATTTGGCTCAAGGTTTTGCTAGCTTATGCCTAACTTACCCCATTTAGAGAGAATAGAAAGCTCCACAAACATCAGCAGGCAATGTCCCATACAATACTCTCCTTGCATGCCGGGAGTGTAAGTGATTATAAAGTGTATGGAGTTACTGAATGAGTTTAGGACATTTTGGATTGCTTTTATTCAGTCGGTGACTAAAAGTTTAATTGGTGGATTGTCTAATGAATCATGGTCTGTCTGTGGTGAGGATTTGCCTCCACTGTCCATGAAACAAGAGGTGTAAGTTGTAGCAGCTTCTTGGTACACTGCAGAACAGGTTCCTTGGGCTGTGGGAGAAAAAATTGGACATGAGGACATTACATAAAATTCTTGGATAATTAATTTAGTTAATGTGCTGGTTGAAAAAAGGCCTGATATTAGCTTGTCTATTTTATAGGGTCTTTGTGCTCATGTCCACATGTATTACAGCATCAGATGTTCCTCCTTTCATCCCTATACACGTTATCATATTTTGTATGTAAGAATAGCAATCCTCTCACTTGCGTAGCATGTCAAATCTTAACTAAAGTGTATGATTAGTTAGGCTATCTGAATTATTTAAAAAAAATATATAACAAGTGTTTCTACCTGTGTCTATCCTCTCTGCATGATGCGTTGTGCTCATGCTAAGAGACCTCTTTCAGCTGTAGGACATTTTAAAAGAACAAGTTCTCTAACACTATTATGTAGTGTGCAAGGAGTCCTCACAACAATTGAGGTAACAAAGTTGGCAGATTTGAGATCAGCAGGATGGTGGAAAACCGCGGTTATGCTAAGTCAAGGAACCTATAATGTTTGTGGTATTTTTGTAGAAACTGCTGGAGGAGGTGATGGTTGTTGTTTTTTTTTTTTAAGTGATTTGATTCAATTCAATGCAATTCAATTCAACTTTATTTATATAGTGCCAATTTACAACAAGGTCATCTCAAGGCACTTTACATAATAAAGTCAAGACTATTTAAAGAAAACCCAACAAATCCCCCTTGAGCAAGCCATAGGCAACAGTGAAGAGGAAAAACTCCCTTTAACTGCCTTGACCGGTTGGGGTTAGTGGAAAGTGGAGAGAGAAAAAAACAGAGCAACAAATGCAACAACAAAACAGGTTAGTAGCACCAGTAGCTGCGCACTGGAAGACACACAGCGCCAAATCCGGGAACACCTGAGGACAGGGACAGAGAGAGGGGGACAGAGAGGGAGAAAGAGGACTACAGGACAAAGAGGACACAGAGTTGTATTACAAATGTGGGGTGAGAGGAGAGAGTGAAGAGAAGAGGAAATTGGCTCAGTGCAGAGTCCCCCAGCAGTCTAAGCCTATAGCAGCATGACTATAACCAA
Source organism: Channa striata (assembly GCA_033026295.1). Lineage (NCBI taxonomy): Eukaryota > Metazoa > Chordata > Actinopteri > Anabantiformes > Channidae > Channa > Channa striata. The sequence goes on from CM065171.1 coordinate 265,256, forward strand.
CTATAAGCTTTATCAAAGAAGGTTTTGAGCCTAGTCTTAAAAGTAGAGAGGGTGTCTGCTTCCCGAATCTGGACTGGGAGCTGGTTCCACTGGAGAGGGGCTCTGCCTCCCATTCTACTTTTGGAAATTCTGGCAACCACAAGTAAGCTTTCATTTTGGGACCAAAGTGGTCTAGTAGGATGATATGGTAGAAGGAGATCTTTTAGGTATGATGGAGCTTGACTGTTTAGAGCTTTATAGGTAAGAAGACAGATTTTAAATTCTATTCTACATTTAATGGGAAGCCAATGGAGAGAAGCTAATGAAGGTGAAATATGATCTCTCTTACCAATCCCAGTCTGCAATCTTGCTGCAGCATTTTGGATTCATTTAAGGCCTTTAAGAGAGTTACTGGGGCAGCCTGAAAGTAGAGAATTACAGTAATTCAATCTAAAAGTAACGAATGCATGAACCAGTTTTTCAGCATTGGTATGAGACAGGAGGCTCCTAATTTTGACAATGTTCTGTAGGTGGAAGAAAGCTGTTCTAGAGATTTGTTTAATATGTGAGCTAAATGACAAATCCTGGTCAAAAATGACTCCGAGATTCCTTGCAGTACAACTGGGGGCAAGAGTTATGTCATCTAAAGTAAAGATATGGTTGGAAAACATTCTTCTTAGACTTTTAGGCGCAAACACAATAACTTCAGTTTTATCTGAGTTTATAAGAAGGAAATTATACGTCATCCAGTCCCTTATGTCTCTTAGACATGCTTGTAGCTTGATTAATTGATTTGTTTCATCAGGTGTCATAGAAATATAACTGCGTGTCATCAGCGTAGCAGCGTAGTGTTTTCTAATAATGTTGCCAAGGGGAGACATATATAGAGTAAAGAGTATTAGTCCTAACACAGAGCCTTGTGGAACTCCATAAATAATAACTTTTGTGTATGTGGAAGATTCATCATTAACATGAACAAATTGGAATCTATCTGATAGATGAGATTTGACCAGTTCAGTGCAGTTCCTTTAATTCCAATTACATGTTCTAGTCTCTGTAATAATATTCTGTGATCAATGGTGTCAAATGCAGCACTAAGATCTAGCAGAACTAGTATAGAGACAAGTCCATTATCTGAAGCCAGAAGAAGATCGTTGGTGACTTTAATCAGTGCGGTTTCTGTGCTATCATGAACCCTAAATCCTGACTGAAATTCTTCAAACAAGTCGTTTCTGCCCAGGTGGTCACATAATTGCTTTACAACTACTTTTTCAAGTATTTTAGAAATAAAGGGGAGATTGGATATTGTTCTTTAATTGGCTAAGACACCTGGATCCAGACAAGGTTTTTTAAGTAGAGGTTTGATTACAGCTACCTTATAGGCCTTTGGTACATATCCTGTTTGTAAAGATAGATTAATGATATCTAATACGAACGTGTCTAATAAGGGTAGAGCATCTTTGAGCAGTCTAACTGGAATAGGGTCTAGCAAACATGTTGTTGGTTTAGATGCCATAATAGTTGAAGTTATCTCAGCAAGATCTATGGGCACAAAGCAGTCTTAAAGGGACTGAGGACTTACTGATCATTCCAATACTGTTGTATTTGTGGGGAGGGTCTGGTGAATTTTGTTTCTAATAGCTAAGATTTTGTTTGTGAAGAAAGTCATAAAGTCATTGCTGCATAGCGTTGAGGGAATACTAGTCTCAACTGAAATATGGCTCTTAGTCAGCCGGGCTAAAGTGCTGAAAAGAAACCGGGGGTTGTTCTTGTTTTCCTCTAAAGTGATAAATAATATGCTGTTCTCGCTTTATGGAGTGCTAATTTGTTTAAGTATAAACTCTTTTTCTAGGCTAAGCGTGATTCTTGTGAATGAGTGGAACGCCACTTCCTTTCTAGTTTTTGTGACGCCTGCTTTAAATTGCAGGTTTGCTAGCTATATCATAGAGATCGCCTGTTCAGATTTACTGCCTTCTTTTTTAGAGTGGCAACAGTATCAAGTATGGAACGTAAAGATGCTGCATAATTATCAGTCAGGTAATCAACTTGTACAGGTGTACAGTTAATGACTCTAATCGGGAGGGGGGGGCGCTACATATGCTTGGTCATATTTCCTCGTCTTAGCTTTCGGGGGACTTTCTTTTGTCTCATTATCTTTCTTTTCATCCCTGTTAAAATCTCTTCATGTTGTCTTCAGGTTTGTTTACTCACTTCATGTCGCCGGCTCGGTGCAAAATAAACCCGGCACCATAGAGCTAATCCTCCCTGCGCACACTCTGACAATGAGAGCGCCACTGCCAACTACTGTACTGGATCTGCAATTACACTTTATTCTAGTACGGCAAAAAAAGCATGTTCCCCAGGGTCACACACGCCCCCCTGGCAGCGCACCGCGCCCCCCTAGGTGGGCGGGCCCCACTATTTGAGAAGCACTGCCCTAGGGTAACATTTGACTATGGCCCCTGGAGTCTCTAAGTTCATGTTTCTGACTATGGAGTTGCCAATTACCAAAGTTTGTTCCTCAGGGGGTGTGTCGCTGAGTGGGCAAAATCGATTGGAAACGTGATCCGGCTGGTGGTGAACCTCTGGCGTCTGTTTAGCATTAGATTGCTTACGAACCGTCACCCAGCTGGCCTGGCCTCCCGGCTGCTCGGGTACTGCTGGGGAACAGCTAACAGTGGCTATACTAGGTTGGTTCGCGCCAGCTACCGGGGCCTTACTAGCTGGATTGTTTCTCATGGTGTGGAGCCGTGCTTCGAATTCAGAAGTGGTTATTGCACCTGTGAGACACTGGTGAGTAGGTGAAGCATTTTGATTGGTTTTGTGTAGAAATGTTGCGTAAGTTTCTTCATGTTTGATTTTAGTCGTATGTACAGAATTGTGTGCAGTGACTTACAAAACCGTTTTATGAATCTAAACACTGAATGAAAGGTCGAGAACTTTGTTTTAGAATTATAGTTACATAGTGCAATGATTTGCAAATCTAGCCACAGGGCTTGCAAGCCAGTAACTTCTGTGCCGGTCCCAAGCCCAGATAAATAGAGAGGGTTGCATCAGTAAGGGCATCCGGCCTAAAAATTTGCCAAGTACAACCATGTGAGTCCATACCACTTTCATAGCGGGTCGGTCAAGGCCCGGGTTAACAACGACCACCACCGGTGCTGTTAACCTACAGGGTGCTGGTGGAAATTGGACTACTGTTGGTCGAATAAGGAGAGGAGGCAGAAGAGTTCATGGTTAGAGAGAGAAGGGGAAAGGCAGGAGCTTAGATCTGAGAGTAGGGACTCTTAACGTTGGAACAATGACAGGGAAAGGTAGAGAGCTGGCAGACATGATGGAGAGAAGGAAGGTAGATGTACTGTGTGTGCAGGAGACGAGGTGGTAGGGTAGCAAAGCACGTAGTATTGGAGGACGATACAAACTGTTCTACAATGGTGTGGAGAGGAAGAGAAACGGAGTAGGAGTGATCCTGAAGAGGGGGTTTGTGAACAATGTTCTAGAGGTGAAAAAGGTCTCAGACAGGGTGATGAGCCTAAAGCTAGAAATCGAAGGGGTGATGGTGAATGTAGTCAGTGGGTATGCTCCACAAGTTGACTGTGAGTTAGAAGAGAAGGAGAGATTCTGGAGTGAGTTTGATGAGGTTGTAGAGAGTATCCCCAGAGGAGAGAGACTAGTTGTTGGAGCAGACTTTAATGGGCATGTTGGCGAGGGGAACAGAGGTGATGAGGAGGTGATGGGCAGGTTTGGTGTAAAGGACAGGAATCCAGAAGGACAGATGGTTGTGGACTTTGCTAAGAGGATGGAAATGGGAGTAGTCAACCCTTACTTCCAGAAGAGAGAGGAACACAGAGTGACATACAAGAGTGGAGGTAGGAGTACACAGGTGGGCTACATTCTATGTAGTCGAGGTCATTTGAGAGAGGTTAGTGACTGTAAAGTGGTGGTAGGAGAGAGTGTAGCCAGACAGCACTGCATGGTGGTGTGTAAGATGACTCTGGTGGTCAGGAAGAAGAAGAGAGGAAAGACAGAAAAGAGGACCAAGTGGTGGAAGCTAAAGAATGAAGAAACTTGTGAGGAATTTAAGCAGAAGTTGAGACAGGCTTTGGGTGGTCAGGAAGAGCTTCCAGATGATTGGGAAACTAAAGCAGAGGTAATCAGGGAAACAGGTAGGAAGGTGCTTGGTGTGGAAAGAAGATAAAGATACTTGGTGGTGGAATGAGGAAGTACAGGACTGCATCCAGAGGAAGTACAAGTACATAGTACAAGGAAGTGCAGCCAAACAGAAAACTTATGATGAGCTGTATGACAGGTTAGACACCAAGAAAGGAGAGAAGGACTTGTAAGGATAGCCAGACAGAGAGATAGAAATGGGAAAGATGTGCAACAGATAAGGGTGATTAAAGACAGAGATGGGAAGTTGCTAACAAGCCAGGAGAGTGTGCAGAGAAGATGGAAGGAGTATTTTGAGGAGCTGATGAATAGGGAAAATGACAGGGAAAGAAGGGAGGAAGATGTGGCTATTGTGGAGCAGGAAATAGCAGAGATTAGGAAGGATGAGGTGAGGAAGGCTCTGAAAAGGATGAAGAGCGGAAAGGCTGCTGGTCCTGATGACGTACCTGTGGAGGTGTGGAGGTGTGGAAGTGTCTAGGAGAGACAGTAGTGACGTTTCTGACAAGTCTGTTTAACAGGATTTTAGAGAGTGAGAAGATGCCTGAGGAATGGAGGAGGATCGTTCTGGTGCCGATTTTTAAGAACAAGGGTGACACGCAGAACTGTAGCAACTACAGAGGGATAAAGCTGATGAGTCACACAATGAAGCTGTGGGAAAGAGTAGTGGAAGCCAGGCTTAGGAAGGAGGTGGAGATTTGTGAGCAGCAGTTTGGTTTCATAAGAGCACCACTGATGCCATTTTCGCTTTGAGATTGTTGATGGAAAAGTACAGAGATGGTCAGAATTAGCTGCATTGTGTCTTTGTGGATTTAGAGAAGGCGTATGACAGGGTGCTGAGGGAGGAGCTGTGGTACTGTATGAGGTTGTCAGGAGTGGCAGAGAAGTACGTCAGAGTAGTTCAGGACATGTATGAGAGGAGCATGACGGTGGTGAGATGAGCCGTAGGTCAGACAGGAGTTCAAGGTGGAGGTGGGACTACACCAAGGATCAGCTTTGAGTCCCTTCTTGTTTGCTATGCTGATGGACAGGTTGACAGATGAGGTCAGACAGGAATCTCCCTGGACAATGTTGTTTGCAGATGACATTGTGATTTGCAGTGAGAGTAGAGAGCAGGTGGAGGAACAGCTGGAGAGGTGGAGGTTTGCTCTGGAAAGAAGAGGCATGAGTCAGTTGTAGTAAGACAGAATACATGTGCCTAAATGAGAGGGAGCCAGGTAAAGCGTGAAGTTACAGGGGGCTGAGGTGAAGAAGGTGCAGGAGTTTAAGTACTTGGGGTCAACAGTTCAGTGTGATGGGGAGTGTGGAAAAGAGGTGAAGAGGCGAGTGCAGGCGGTTGGAGTGGGTGGAGGAAAGTGTCAGGAGTGTTGTGTGACAGAAGAGTGATCAGCAAGACTCAAAGGAAAGGTGTACTGGACAGTGGTGAGACCAGCTCTGCTCTAAAAGTTTTCATGTAAAAAATTTGCTCATTTTGAATTTAATGGCAGCATGACATCTCAAAAAAGAAGGAAAAGTAGCTTGAAAAGTAATTTCCAGAATTGAAATCAAATCATTAGTTAGATATTTTATACTGTACATGGTGGGAACTTTCCAATCCGATCTTCACAATTTTACAGATAGAGAAACCTATAAAGTGTAGCATGATTGTAGCTCAAGTGAATAGTAATGAATTCAGATCTTTGTTACCACTCCTAAGAAGTGATTAGTGTTAAGGTTATGCACGGTGAGAAACCCTCTTTAAATTAAACAAAAGTAGCCCCTTTCTTCTCTTTCGGACGGACTATGTTCCTTCAAGCTCGGGTGCTCTACCAAAGGCCTTTCAGCTGACTTCTCAGGATTAGCCTTAGTCTTTCTGACAACCTTTTGACGTGTCCTTGCAACCATCCGACCACACTTATCCAGCCTGAATGACTTCACAATGTCTACGCTGTATATCCTTGCAGAATGTATCAGCGAGTCGATGTCTCGTTTGCTCCTGGCATACAGCTTAATGTTATCCATGCAGAGGAGGTGGCTGATGGTTGCTCCATTCCGCCATTCCCATTAACCTGCCTCTGCACAACATGGAAGCTCCTGTCAGGAATCATAGCGGCTAAGATGAACAGGCAAATGGATCAATACATGAGCAGAGCCCAGAAAGGAATTGGTAGTAACACCAAAGGAGCAAATCTCCAGCTACTGGTAGATTTAATGGCAGCATGACATCTCAAAAAATAAGGACAAGTAGCTTGAAAAGTAATTTCCAGAATTGAAATCAAATCATTAGTTAGATATTTAATACTGTACATGGTGGGAACTTTCCAATCCGATCTTCACAATTTTACAGATAGAGAAACCTATAAAGTATAGCATGATTGTAGCTCAAGTGAATAGTAATGAATTCAGATCTTTGTTACCACTCCTAAGAAGTGATTAGTGTTAAGGTTATGCACGGTGAGAAACCCTCTTTAAATTAAACAAAAGTAGCCCCTTTCTTCTCTTTCGGACGGACTATGTTCCTTCAAGCTCGGGTGCTCTACCAAAGGCCTTTCAGCTGACTTCTCAGGATTAGCCTTAGTCTTTCTGACAACCTTTTGACGTGTCCTTGCAACCATCCGACCACACTTATCCAGCCTGAATGACATCACAATGTCTACGCTGTATATCCTTGCAGTATGTATCAGTGAGTCGATGTCTCGTTTGCTCCTGGCATACAGCTTAATGTTATCCATGCAGAGGAGGTGGCTGATGGTTGCGCCATTCCGTAGTCGGCATCCATAACCACTCTTGGTGGCTGAGGAGGTTCAGGCCTGTGCAGAACAGCAGCGGGGATAGGGCATCTTGACTTGTGCAATTGGCTTGAGGTTGGCCTCTAGGGTTGTTTTCCACTTCCCCACTGAGTTCTCAATGAAGGCTCTTAGGGTCTCGTTGATCTTGTATAGTTCCAAGCATTCCATGATCCATGTGTGAGGCTTTGAATCATAGGCCTTCTTGTAGTCAATCCAGGCAGTGCACAGGTTAGTATGTCTGGGCTTGCAGTCTCGGGTGACCGCTTTATCTACCAGTAGCTGGAGATTTGCTCCTTTGGTGTTACTACCAATTCCTTTCTGGGCTCTGCTCATGTATTGATCCATTTGCCTGTTCATCTTAGCCGCTATGATTCCTGACAGGAGCTTCCATGTTGTGCAGAGGCAGGTTAATGGGCAGTAGTTGGATGGGACTGCTCCTTTCTTGGGGTCCTTCAGGATCAAGACTGTTCGGCCTTCTGTTAGCCATTCACTGTCTGGCGTTCCGTCAGCCATCCACCAGTAACTTGTTCATTTGTGCCGCCAGAAGCTAATGGATTGAGGTTAGCTCCTTTAATCAGTAGGCATGGATCATATCAGGACCTGGTGCCGTCCAGTTCTTGATACCTGAGACCCTCTCTTGGATGTCTGCCTTTGTGATGATTACTGGATCTTGTTCAGGAAGGCTGTGCTGTGAGCCTTTTGTTTGGCAGTCTCCAAGGACTCAGGTATGGTCAGGTTGTTGTATTTCTTAGGTAGGTCGTACTTCTTCTTCATGCCTTTCTGTAATTCTGATACTTGGCTAACTTTTTCTCTATGTTGATATTTTCTCTTTTGATCTTAGCCTCCAACCTCCATTTCCATGGAGGATACTGCACCTTATGACTTGAGCTGATCTTATAGCCAAGCACCTCAACTATCACAGTTGCTGTGGTATATATCGGCTGATTGGTCTCAGTGATTGTCGTAGTTGGGATTCCTTGTAGTGCTGCATTCACATCTTCTACCAGACCTTCAGAAGGTACCTCACTTATTCTTAGTAACTGGCCTCAGGGGTTCCATTTGTCCATTTTAGCCATGATCTTCAATCTTAGGTCAACTGCTCTTGCATTAAGCTCTTTTATTATTGGGGCTTGGAACCCATTCTCCGATTGTGGGTATGATGATATCTCCCACGTCTACGGTTTATTGGTAAGCTTGATTGATAGATTGCTGCTACTCTTCTAGCAGATCACATAATTTGTATCGATTGCTGCTGCACTTCTAAAGCAGTTTACTAACAGGGATTTATACGAAATTGAACTGATAGTTAATAATCCACATTTAATTGCTTTGGGTTTTGGTTCTGTAAGAAGAGCAGTCTTAAACTTTTAAAACGTTATTATGTTTAACTCTTGTGTTTAATGTTTGGTTTAAATAGTTAAGGTGGTCGGGGAGCCAACATGGTCTTTATTGTGCAAAGATCATATATTTCATTAAAAATAATCAAATTCCCGGGATAAAACATTTTGTCTGTTGGGTACATCAGATTCTGCACATCAGAGCCATAGCTGAGTAAAATGGTCAGTCAGTCACTGGACTATGAGACTCTCTGTGGACAATGTTCTCATTCAGCATCTGTGATCCCAGAAAGTTCGGGTGCAGTTCATCTTGTATAAAGTACTGTGCATATTTCCTGAAAAGATTGAAATTGTTTTTGTCTGCAGTTGAAGCTGTGTGAACAGGCAGAGGAAAAAAGCACCACCCTGTCGTGATAACTCTCCAGTAAGTTGAAAAGTGACAAGAACTAATGTTTCAGCAGCTCGAAACTGGTGGCATTGGCTGTCATTTGCGCCAGTGCGTATCAATTCAATTCAATTCAATTCAATTCAATTCAATTCAACTTTATTTATAAAGCGCCAATTTACAACAAGGTCATCTCAGGGCACTTTACATAATAAAGTCAAGACTATACAAACATTTAGAGAAAACCCAACAAATCCCCCTTGAGCAAGCCATAGGCAACAGTGGAGAGGAAAAACTCCCTTTAACGGAAGAAACCTCTAGCAGAACCAGGCTCAGGGTGGACGGCCATCTGCCTTGACCGGTTGGGCTGAGTGGAAAGTGGAGAGAGAAAAGAACAGAGCAAATAAAGCAACAACAAAACTTTGGGCCGGTTAGTAGGACCAGTATCACGTCTTTTGTTGCCGTAGGACCGTTTCCTATGAGATTTGAGATGAAAGTGTGTTTTTACTGAAAACATTTTGTAAAGTGATTGTATTCTTTTGAGTGTATTTACACTTGTTATTGACCAGCTTGGGATACAGTACTTAGTGTGTGCTAGGATCATAAAATGCAGAAACATCATCTAGGAGCACCGAAAGTTGGTATGCGTTGGAAATGACCTGATCTTTTTAAACTTTTTATAGATTGAATTTCATTGTTCGATACTCTTTTGACATGGCTTTCAAAATTTTGTGACCTAGCCGTTATTTCTGAAATGCAGTTTTGCAATTGCAATCAAAAGTACGATGGGCCTTTATGCATGTCCATGGATGTGATGAGCCACAGAGGTATTATAGGATTAGATGGGCTCAACCTTGTGTGAATGAGTAGAGGTTTTGTGTGATTTATTCTACAAAGTTTAAGCTCACAATTTGAAACCCATCATCAGTACAGTAACTTTGCAACAAGTGTAACTTTTCATATGCTAGTGGAAGTTTGCTTTGTAAGGATCATCTGAAACTTATTAAACAGTTATTGCTTCAGATTTGAACAGCAACCACAGTTCAGTAATTGGTTGATGCAATGTACTCCCACAAAGTGCTGAGCAAGCACAGTCTGTGTTCCCCTAAAGTGCTGGTGTTGGTTTGACAGTTCAAAGCACTGTGTTATTTTGTTTCTGTCTGACTCATACTCATCCTCTCATCCCCATCTTTTTTATTACAAGGCTTTCCCTTCCAAACATAGAGCATCTCTCTAATCCCTGTGGGGCAGTGTCATTTTTCTGCCTGGGTGGGATATGTAGCAACTTTTATGGGAGCACAAGCTTTCAGCTGTCTGTTAAGGCTGTCATTTCCAAGCATGTTGTCTGTTGTTCGCGTACTTTTTATGACGTTTATATTATATAGTAGCTGCACTTGAGTCAAGTGATCTGGAACAGAAGTGAATGTTACATAGTTGCCCATAATTTTTCAAGTTGTAATGTTAAAAATCAGTTGCCTTCTGTTCGACCATTGTTCAGTTGTGCCGTTTCATTATCTGTAACAGCTAATCCTGTTTAGGGAGGCGGGGTAATCACTGGACTCCCATGGGGTCCTGGCCTTCTCTGTCAATCGGCTACTCAGATCTTGCCGTCGGGGCTGGGTTTTCCAGTATTTGGTGGACTGGGAGGTGTATGGTCCCGAGGAGCGCTCATGGGTTCCGTCTAGTTCCATCCTGGATCCTGATTTAAAAGCTCAGTTCCACTGCAACCCATTCTACATTTGGGGAATGGGTTGCAGGGGGTACTGTCACGACAACCACTGGCAACCACTCCACTCTCTCTCTCCCCTCTCTGCTCTGTCTAATTAACGGTAATCGGCTGCACCTGTCACTCTCTCTTTACATAACCTGTTTACTTCCTCTTCCCTGCCAGAATGTCTCTTGTATTTCCCTTATCAAGTTCTCCCTGTGATCTTGCACTGGTTTATTTTGTCAGCCTGAAGTAAGAGACTTTTCTCCTGAATGTTTGTGGTTTTAATGAACTATAATTGATTTTTTTGCGCAAGACTGAGGATATTGTGTTTTCTGAGGATTTCAGTTTAAGACACTTTTAGTTATAGTTTGGTTTTCTGTTCTTACTTTGTTACCTGGGTTGTCTTCCTTCTTCCTGAGATATTCAGCCACCTTTTGTTCCATAATTCATGCCAGAGACTCACTTGATCCGCATTTTACTTCTGCCTGCGTCTCGGTTCGCCCTATTTAACTATTACAATCATAAGTGTAGAACTTTTGCTTTTGTATTTTTGATTTTACATTTTTTCCTACTTATGACCACTTGTTGATAAACTGAGGTAATTCAAGTACATACCTTATTTTAAGAAGATCAGCTTTATTTATCCCTTCAAGGTTATATACATTTGCACATACTTGTTACAGTCACATTTTATTATCTGCATTTAACCCATCCCTCTGGGGGAGCAGTGGGCTGCCACAGCTGATGCCTGGGGAGTTAGCACTGGGTGTCTTGTTCAGGGACACACCTGGTGGGTAGGCTGGGGATTACAGGTAGTCTAGGATTTCCCACCCGCATCATTCGTTTTTACCATCCAGCTGCTCTACCTATTGAGCTACCAGGTCGCTTTTGACATAAATATCTGCTTGCACCATTCTGTCATCTTATGGTAAATGGTCTGCACTTATATAGCGCTTTTCTACCTGGTACTCAAAGCGCTTTACACTGCTTCTTATCTACCCATTTACACTCACAATCACACACATTCATACACCGATGGGGGAGCTGCTATGCAGCTTGTTGACACTCTCCAGGAGCAACTAAGCCAGGGTTTGGTGTCTTGCTCAAGGACGCTTCGACATGTCACCAAAGGAGCTGGGGATCAAACCAACAACTGTAGGATTGTCACCTCTTATTTTAGGGTGTGTGTCAGAATATCACATGTGATTTCACTGTGTTGAAGGTGTACAAAAGACCTGGAACAAATCCAGATTAGTTTGGTATTGAGGCAGCGAGATGTAGACTGGCTTAATGACGTTAAGCCAGTTAAGCCAATGTTGCTAAGACCTACTTAGCTTAAAATGTTTTATCCACACAGAATGTATGTATTTAAAGATATTTTTTATATTTACACAAAGAGGGAGGAAAAGGGAGTCTCTTACATAATTTGCGGTGGGTTCATTTGATATGTAAATTGAAGTCCAATGGGACCATGTCAATGAACACCTTGACCACGTTTTCAGATTTGTGTGTTGACCATTGATGTGTAATTTGAGTATTCTTTAACAGGATAGTTGTTCAGTTAACGGATGGATAGATGGAAATGCAGTCACAATGACATAAAGTTCTGTAGCAGTACATTTGACTTTTTTAATCTGCAGAAGAGGGCAGTAATTCAGTGATAATATGTTTATTGTGGTGATCATTGTAACATTTTCATCCTTATCTAGGAGAAAGCTGTTGTTTTCTGTTAGTTCAAATTGCAGCATGAGCTGAAATGGTACAAAAATGCTATACCATCTACATCGAATAATTGTTGACACCTAAGTACATTTGTTTCCCTTGGTTAATTTTATCATGGCGCAGAACATCTTATGAACCATCCTAGATGAGGGTTGAGTGGGGAAAGACAAAGTGAATTGCTATCTTCCAGCTTCTTATTGGCTATACACACCTGATTTAGCAGTAGGTTGTGCAGAGTTAGTTAATAACAAGCCAGGCAGGGGTTCTTCTCTGATGGAATCAACTTGTATATTCGCAGACAAGAAGTGTTCAATCTTTACTCAGAGCTTCAGGATCTGTAAAAGCCATGATAGATCCACTGTGTGAAGTTTGGCATTTCTCTGTGTTCAAAAATTCAACAGCTCAGTGCTCAACCACTGCTTTGGGAGGTCCCTGAGTGCTGGAATCTACTGACCCTGGAATTTTAAATCAGATCAAACCTCAGACTTGATGAGAACCGGATCTGAGTAAATAGGTGTGACAGCCACCTACATTTAGTGTAGACCCCAAAGATTCATGCGGTCCTTGGTCATCACTGGATCCCGACTTTCATTTACCTATTTATGTACCGACTTATATTTCCTACCTTAAAAGGCTTTACCTAAAGTTAAGGTGTTTAACTTCTAACCTTGGCCCTGCTGTTTGTCTGCCTTCTTTTTTTGGTAGGCAAAAAGAAAGAGAAGAGGTCAAAAGTGGGTGAGGAAGGCCGTGGAAAAAGAAATGGCATTCGCCTGCACAATTCATACACTGTGGAGACTGTGGTGGTGGCAGACTCAGACATGGTGCAATACCATGGTGCAGAGGCAGCACAGAGGTTTCTGCTGACTGTGATGAACATGGTAAGAACCCCAGACACAACTACAGAGCAGTACTGGCTTTCTGTATTGGAGCAACAGTAACCCACAGAGTAAATTTGTAATAAAAGCACTGTAATTCTGAAGATTCTCCAGCGATGTGTGTATTTCAACCTCAATGACTTCACTGTGCCTTTTTAGGGACTGTGGTTGTGATACCCATCACTAAAACTGCTTTAGATGGGGATCTCTCTCTCTCTATCTATCTATCTATCTATCTATCTATCTATCTATCTATGGCATACAGCATATGGAGATCAGAGTATTGATGTTATTATTATTATTAACACATATATAACAGATATCACTATTAACCTTTATTTAACCAGGAAAGATAAACGTCAAATAAAGGTTACATGGCTTAACTAGGTCATATATAGAGGCATTCTCAAGCCATTCTTTAGAAGGTCTGGGTTTTATTTAATTTCAAATTGTTAAAACATATGAATTTGTCTTTTTTAAAGCTGCAATATATCTACCAAAATCTGTATAAATTCAATTTTTTTTTAATTTGCATGGCCCTTGTTGGGAGGGATCTAAATGTTTGGTGACAAGATATGTTGGTCTAGCTCAGTGCTATACAGAACCTGTTACTGTCTTGATGGTAATAATTAGCTGGATTGCTTTTCTGAGAGAAACCCCAAGTCAAAAGATTGGATTTGGGTCAAATGAGCTCCACCAAAGGATTTATAATTTCTAAGCAATATAATAAAGCTGGACATTTATTTGGTTCCAATCCTATTACCTTAACACCTTTTCTAACCTGAAAGCTGAATCTGTTTTATATTTCACAGGTTTACAACATGTTCCACCACCAGAGCCTGGGAGTCAGGATCAACATTCGAGTCACTAAGCTGGTGCTGCTTCACAGCCGCCCAGTAAGCCAGATTTTTCACTTTCGTTGACTCTTCTTTAACTCTCTAATGACCTTTAAAACATTACTGTCATAACTTACTGGCCCCACCATGTGAAGATGTATGTACCCTTAGAAAAAATTGTTAATTTTTTCCTTTAATGTTACAGTCTCCAACTTAAGCTGGTGCTAATGTGAAAATTGGAATTTATCCTCTCTGCATTGCTGTGCTTTCCCTCTACCGGCTCTGATACAGCTTTTGTTCTTTAGGTTTCACCAACTCTGCACAGCCCTTCAACTAATAAACTATAAAAGTGAATAATAAAAGACTTGCTAGTCCATAAGAAATTGTTGCTTTTTTCTGATTGTTTAGATGGATTCTTGCTCAGACATTTTGAAGTGACTGTCTCTGCACCACTGGCAGTGCTGTTTACTGAGTCTGTGTCACAGGAGGCCTGTTATACACCTTTCAACATTAAGTGTTGCAACATATTGCTATGAAAACCGTGGTGCACCTCCAACATAATGTCTTAATCTTTAGGCGTGGGGTTCCCTATCCAGATTTTTTTTTCTGTTTTTACGTTATTTATGAGAACTAATTAGGTTTTTTCTAATGTAATGCAAAGTATCAACACAAATCTACTCAGTAATTGCATCAGAAATTCATCATGAAGTACATCATGATGAATTGATAATGTGAACTGAATTTAGGACAACATTGTGTATACTGTAGAGTACACAATGTAAATGATTTGTTCTTACCTTTAAGCTTTAACAAATCTGTAACTCCTATGAACTGCATGACTGTAGGGGGATAACAACACTGTACCAGGAAAGACTGAGCTAAATCCGTTTTACGCGTGTTCTTCAGGAAAAGCTAAAAGTGGGCCATTATGGAGAAAGGTCTCTGGAGAGTTTCTGTCATTGGCAGTATCAAGAATTTGGGGGGGCACGATACCTCGGCACGAACCATGTTCCTGGTGGAAAGGATGACATCCCTCCAGTAGATACTGCTGTGCTGGTCACCAGGTATGTAATGTTTCCGAAATAAATAATAATGAATAATAAAGGTATTAAATGTGCTTCTTCTGCATGTAATAATAGAACTTGTTGACACGCACTGAAGTAAACTGAAGTCGCCAGCTTTTCCTAACAGTGGAACTGTGTAAGAATCTTATGAATAACTGACCTTTCAGCTGTGGGGGATGATTTTATTAGTTTCAGACGCAACTTTATGTTAGTTTCAGTTGTAGTCGTTAAAATAGAATTGAATTATTTTAACTGTATGACACTGCTTCATATAATTCCCACTTCTTTATTCAAATATTTAGATACACGTTCCGTCTGAAGTCTTTGTCATGAAAATGCCTACTTGTAAAACACATGTTAAAAACCTGAAGCATAGCCAACAAAACAATTCCCTCTAGAAGGAGTGGAACTGGGAAAAATTTTTTTTTTCGAATGCTCCAACCTTGACATGACAAACCAGATTCCTTATTTAGAGACAAGGACGGACTTCACATGTTTTGTCCGTTAAAAAGCCACTGACTTACAAGTGACACATGTAAGCAAACACAAACACACGAACACACACACACACACAGGAACAACTGAGGTTCAGTGTCTTGCTCAAGGACAATTTGATGTGGCTTCTTGACATGGACTGGAGTTGCTGGGTAATGCACCAACTGACCCTGTAGTTGATGGACACACAAAAAGTCCATTCTGCTGACTGTATTCAGAGACATTGAAATGAGTGAACACAGTTCATTCCACACAATGACAGTGTCTTTAATGTAAAATAAAATTACAAAACCAAAACCACCAGCCTTATATAGACCATAACTACTACTCTTAATGACATTGTTTTCATTTTTATATATTATTTTATACTAGGGGAGTAATTGAGGGAGTGAGGTGAAAACTGAATCCTCGGATTTACAAGCGTACTCATGTTTACTGATTCTATCCTGTCTGCTCTTGCTGCAAGGAGAGGGAGGAGGGCAAGTGTACAGTGGCCTTTTGTTCTCAAGGTGGTTCATTATAAATGTAATGTGCCCTCCTGTTTCTACTCCCTCACATCACCTCTGCCATAAGGTTTCCTCTGTGAGGCAAGGAGTAGTCAGGATCATTATCTACTGAAAGGGGAGGAGAGGAGGTATGGTGCCAGCAGCACTCAGGATGAGAGCAAGATGGTATGCAGGAAAATTAAAGTATGTCTCAGCCCTTTTAGGTTTCCTGTCGTGCAGTTGCCTTTACAATATTGACATGTTTCTAGTACCTCTCGTATAGCTCATTAAGAGCCTGTTTTGTAAGAGATACTTGATACTTGTCCTTGGATGAGTTGATAAAACTTATGTAAACTGTATAGATTCCAAGACTGTGCTATGTTAGAATATTTTGTTCTAATAGTACATCAAGACATGGTTCCTTAAAAAAATGTCTGCCCTCAGTACAACCCCTTTTTCCATTGTCATTTATCCTATTTAGGAGTGTTGGGCACTGGAGCCTGCCACAGCACACACCACTTCAATTCACCAACATAATCTGTTTTCTATTAAACATCTCTTTTCCTTAATTCATTTCTCCTTTAATTTATCACTCTCATTTGTTCCCCGCCCTCCTATTCTATTGCTCATTTTCCACATACAACTGCAGAGCTCTATGTCTGTTTACCCCCAGCTTTTTCAGAATTGGTGTCAGATCCATTTAGTGTTGCTTCTGCATTCAGCTGATCAGGCACTGGAGACTGGGAAAGCAGCCAGCTCTGCCTGCTGCTCACCAGCCATTAGACGAGATGGACAGAGTAGAGACACGTAAATTGGCGGAGTCTAATTGAATTGCAGTGTGTGAGACTTCATGGTACCTACGTGAGGTTAGGTGACAGATCTGAATGACAGCATGCTATAAAAGGCTTACTTTGGTAAGGATTTATCTTCTTTGTTTGAGTTCAGTAAACCATGGTGTGAACTTTGTTTCCTAATTCTACAAATTGTCTTTTGATTACTATGTAAACCATTTTTAATTATTTTTGTTAGATTTAGTCCTGGTTAGTCAAAGAAAACAGAATTTTTTGTCCACTTATTTTAACATTTACAGTTGCAAAAAATATTGGAACAGTTTATCAGGTCCATTTTATCCCTGAAATCCATGTTTGCCTTTACAGGTGCTGAGTGTTGTGCATTGCAGAATTTACTTTCTCCTTACGGATTGTTTCTTCAATTTCAGCTAATTGTGGTTTGTTAAACATAATACTGCCTTCTTGTGGACACGTATTTATGCCAGGCAAGTATGAAAGGAACACATGCGAATGTGTCCGAGTGTCGGTCTGTGTCACCGTTAACGTGTATCGACGGAAAAGCATAAACCATGCCTAAAAGATAGAAAATTGACTTAGTCTTTATACTTGAGTGGTGAGTTTGTGTACTTTTATTACCTCTGCACATAGTATCACGTGTTGCCGTGTATAAGGCATAGATGCAGACTGCTCAAAGTGGCCATGCTGACCCTGTTCCTCTGTGACATTAAGACCACATCTACTAAAGTTGTAGCCAATAGTGTATGTTGAGCCCTTGTTCTTCGTATGCAAAAATTTGCCTTTTAAAATTTCTAGTAAATCTTAAATCTACATTACAATTTAGTGTGAAAATTGAAAACTGGTTTTGAAATTGAAAATAAAAACGATGTAAACTTCTTTTCAAGGGTCTGAATAGAATGATGAAAAGTTTTTTTTTCTGTTATCTCTACCTTTGTAATAACAGTTGAATCTTAATACATAATAATACAAACATTTTTTCAGGGCCTGTCCTAAGGCCTTAACTGGCCAGAAATTATTATAATATTGCCTATTTGGTCCAACTTTGAGAAAAACTGTTTACTTCAGTTTCACTTCACACAGCTCTCCAGGTCAGCTGCCTCTGTTGACATGGAGAGAAAGTACTGGAGACCAAGTGTAAACATGAAGTATTTGAGGGCAATATTGTATAGTATCGAACTAGGTGACACACCTGAAGACAAGAAAAACATATCAGACACTGGACAGTTCACTCATAAAGCCTGTTTCCACTAACTATCACAGCCTGGAAGTTGCACATTGGGAAGGAAACTGGTAGCAACACACGTAATGACTGGTCAGAAACTACTGGACGTTATGGACATAGACACAAACTCAAATCCTGTGAGAGGAGAAAAGTCTTGTTTGTTCTTGTGTCATATCAAATATGGCGGCAAGCAGGAACTTTGACTTTTTAACTTAATTACTGCGTAAAAGAACGAAAGACAAGGAAAAAAGCAGCAAAATCATGAATGTAAAGGCAAGGACAACATGGACTATAAAGGTAGAAAACCTATAAAAAAATACCGTAAATTCTGGACTATAGAGCGCACCTAAGTTTAAGCCGCACCCGCTAAAATTTGAAAGAAATATATATTTTGTCACATATAAACCGCATCGGACTATAAGCCGCCAATATCCAGGCTGAAAAATAATATCTGTTGTATGCGCTCCTACTCATTGTTCACAGTAGGCATGAGGATGTTCTGTGCGCTGTTTTACCGGCATTACGGTAAAGAGTGCGTTTACGTGTATGTGTGGCTGGTATAACACATATCGAATGTACAGAGCCGACAAAAACGTCCTTGTTATAAATAAACGGCTTGTTCCATAGCCAAAGGAGAAGACGTCTCTTATTCTTCACGAATTACGCAGGAGTTGCTGCGCTCAACAAAAGATTTTGTACCATAAGTGTTTATTCATACACCTGAACCTGAATGGTGCCTGTAACACGGCAGTAAAAGTGCTGATCACACAAAACAGAAAAGTCATGGTTTTATTAATCTTCCTCCTGTGCACTAAAACCAAGTTGCTTTATTTTTCTTCCTCCTGCGAACTGAAACCACTGAACACCAAACCACTGTCACTTTTTCTTCCTGCGCACTGTTAAAGCGCAACTGCGCAACTATTAAAGTCGCTTCATTCTCCCGTGCACTGAAACCACAAATCGCTATTCATCTTCCTCCTGAGCATTGAAACCACTGTCACACTCGATTTCCTTCACGGATAGCCAGATCGATGGCTTCAAATTAAAAGCTGCATCATAGGAATTTCTTCGCGTGTTTTCCATTATGAGGGGGTGAGGGTGTAAAAATATTACCGTATTTTGCTGTTGTGCGTCTTGGGTTGCATGCGCTAAGAATAAAAGCTTGCGCTTTTTTGTTTGCACTGATTTCCATCTACAGCGCCCATCTGAGGGCTGCAGAAAAATTCATAGAAAAGCCGCATCTCTGTTAAAGCCGCATGGTTCAAAATGTCGGAAAAAAGTAGCGGCTTATGGTCCGAAAAATACGGTACTATGTTCAGGATTTGTCATTTACCTCACACATAAAACAAATCTCTAGAACAGCCTTCTTCCACCTACGGAACATTGCCAAAATTAGGAGCATCCTGTTATAATGCAACTTCTCAACTGCCTCATGGACACTTGCCAGTAGTCCAGAGGGTCCTGTCCAAGTCAACACCGCTGACAACCGACACAGCCACTTCAGCTCTGCTTTCCGTCTAGGTGGCTGCCACAACTGGCCCAGAGGGACCCATCCAGGTCAACGCTGCCCGCAGTCCAGAGGGACTCTTCTAGAATGACCAAGCAAGTTCTGCTCTGCTTCCCATACTGGTGGGGTCTACGACTGACCCGGGGTCCCCCCCTCCTCTGCTTTTCCCTTTGGCTGGTTCCCAGAGGGGCTACGCTTCCTTCAACACCAGCCCCCTGCCAGACCTTCCATTTGGCCCCTGGAATGGAGGGCTTCCTCTGGCCGAAGCCCCGTCTGTTCCTGCCTCTGGCCAATAGCCAGAAGGGCTCCGCTGCCTTGTACAAGAAGCTTCAAATCACTTCCATCTTCTGAGGTCCTTTGGCGTGTTCAGGCCTAGGTTAAGGACATTCTATGACTCTGTAGTGTCATCAGTTCTGCGCTAAGCTGTGGTCTGCTGGGGTTCAGGCAGCACAGACCGGGACAGGAACAGACTAAACAAGCTGGTCAGGAGAGCCAGCTCTGTCCTGGGCTGCCCACTGGACTCTGTGGAGGAGGTGGGTGAGAGGAGAATGTTGGCCAAGCTGACATTCATCATGAACAACCCCCCTCACTCGCTGCACCAGACAGTGAAGGCTCTGTGCAGCTCGTTCAGTGGCCGACTGATACACCCTCAGTGTAGGACAGAGCGCTACCACAGGTCTTTCATTCCCACTGCAGTTAGACTCTGTAACAGTCTAACCTACATGAACTAATATTGTATGTATTCTGTAATTCTTCTTTACAAACTATGCATTTGTAAATTGATTTTGATTTTATTTAATTTTTGCACATTACAGCGCACTTACTCTTGTTGTTTTCATTGCTTTTATTGCCTTGTATACTTGTGAGCTGTGTAACAAGCAAATTTCCCCGATGCTGGATAAATAAAATTTACCTTACCTTTTATGTATGTGTCTAATTCTAGCCCTGTTATATCTTAGTTGCGTTCCTCCTCACCCATGTTTCGGTGATTACCCAAATTTATCGATGCCTTTCATGTGTGGTTTTCTGTTGATCTTATCCCTTCCCTGTTCTTTACAATAATGCATTTTATTTTAAAACCTGACTAGCTGTCTCTGTAAATGGGTCCTTAAAATCTTATACCAACTGTGACACTGTGTGCAAGAATGCAAATATTTGTGTATGCATATGATTTTCTATGCAGTGCTGGGTATTTCTATAGCTTAAACCTTGTTTGCCCTGAGCCATACAGTAGAGAAACCTTTGAAGAAAAACTGCATGATTTACATTGTAATATTTGCTCTAAAAAATGCAATATAATTACTGTTCTATATCATCCACATCAAATTAGCTATGTGGAGCCACATCTGATGTTTGATTCTACATGAATAGTTGCTAGAATTAGTGTAGTAATCAAGATTTTGTTACTCTTTCAGAACAGATTTCTGTGTTCATAAGGATGAACCCTGTGATACTGTGGGTGAGTAAACATTTTTTTGTATATTTTAAATAGCAATGTGTTTTAAACCTAGAAAATATCTTCAAGTATGGACTGATTCAGATACTAGTAAGACAATGAAATGTTCCAGGAAGTCCACGATTATTTGTAAATAAATGACATGCAAGGTTAACAACAGCTTAGTCTGATTGTACATCTCTGGATAGTAGGCATCCTATTTAAAATTCATAAGTGGCCAAAAAAGTAGAACCACCTAGTAAGACTCAAGTAAGACTCCAGCAATGACTTCAGTAATAAAAAACAGAGTAGAATTGTCACCTTTCAGTTTCAACCATTTATAACCTGGTAAAAATATAATTCATGCAAGAACCGCTGTAATGTATTGCATTAGATTGTACAGGTGTACCTAATGAAGTCACCAGTAAGTGGATTGGCCAAAACCTTTTTCTTGCAATTTTCTTGCATCTGGTTTATGAGTGAAGGACCTTGGTCCTTTAGTTTAGTTCAGTAAACTACAATTATAAAGTCAGTGTTGTTACCTTTTCCCAAACCTTGCTTTTGTTTTTTTTTTGTGTTTTAAGAATATCACTTGGGTATACGAAAACAATTTTATAGGCTAACGGCACACAGGCACCAGGTAGGAATCATGCTCCCTGTTGTATGGATTTTTGAGTTTCCTCTACCGTCCACCATCCTGTAAATGTGAAATGTGTTACAATTTAATTTAATCTAGGCAGCAATTATGGTTTCTGGTTTCTTCTATGTAAAATGTGAGTCATAAAAAGTAAGTGTTTATAAACATTCCTAATGCAGACAGGGTTGATAAAGAATGAGCTACTGTGTATAGCCTTGCTCCTTTTGCTACATATGAATTAGTTCCGCTTCTGTGAACCTCTCTGTATTATGCAATCCTGGAACTCCTCCATTTACAATTGTGATTTATGCCCCTGGAAGACCAGGGATTGGCCTCATTCTGTTAAGGCCAAAGACCTTTTTATTTTCTGCTTGTTTCCCTAATTGACCACATGTATCACAGTAAAAATAAAATTTTTTTGGCCAAGAATATTTAGTTTACCAGATGGTACCATTCTGTTAAGTATAAAAGACAAACAGACGAAAATTAGTAAACAAACCAGATAAGTTGTTTATTGACTTCTTCAGTAGCATTAGGTGATCAGTATTTACACTGAACTTTTTATCCAACTATTCTAAGAAATACTGTATGTGCTGAAATGACATAACCCAGCATTTTCTGTGTATTTTTATTTTTTTGGTCAAGCAAAAACATGTGAAACTTGTTTCAAAAATGGTCACTTAGTATTTCCTTTTTGCGGTAGTTACAAATACATGGTGCCTTTTTTATGTTGTTTATATCTGTACTATTTTCCTATACACACTGGGCCTTCTTAAAAAAAAGTGGTGTTTTTATGGACATAAAATTTATTAAGTCTAATAGCATATCTCCTGCTTGAAGACCTACCTGTGTTACACTTATCCCCAGTACAAAATTATTTCCTAAAGCTGTACAAGTTACTGACCAGGGATTAGCTCATTATAATCAGTCTTCTTACACCTAGATAGGCAGTCACAGCACCATGGAGTTTTACAAATCAAAGGGAATGCTTACTATTAACATCTCAATACAGATATTCTCTAAAATTCCCATGTAAACTATCAGCTTCACAGTAAGCATAAGGGATTCCGTCTCCAAAAAAGTTTTAGTTTTTAGTACGAGCATAACAAATGTTGAAACTAATTTTTGGTTTTTTTTTAAGTATGGAGTTGAGAAAAACATACCCTTAAATGTAATTGCTAAACCATTTATTCACTTTTCCAGCAGTTCTTCCAAACATGAGGGCTCTCTTCATTAGCTCTTCATGTTTACCACTGTCAAAATTATCCTTTTTTTTAACCAACACACTAATTGTTTCGAAACTGAGGAAACTCTCTGAATGCCTTATATATGTATATATGTATATGTGTATATATATATGTATGTGTGTATATATATATGTGTGTATATATATATGTGTGTATATATATATATGTATATATATATATGTGTATATATACTGGAAGAACATATGGGAGAAGGAGGCAACACATAACAGCAATGCCCAATGGCTGGTGGACTTGAGAGCAGACCACAGCAACCTTCCTGAACAAGATCCAGTAACCATCACAATGGCAGACATCCAAGAGAGGGTCTCAGGCATGAAGAACTGGACAGCACCAGGGCCTGACATGATCCATGCCTACTGGCTAAAGAAGCTAACTTCCCTTCATGAGCGACTGGCGGCACAAATGAACACGCTAATAGTGGATGGAACCCACCCTGAATGGCTAACGGAAGGACGAACAGTACTGATCGTGAAGGACCCCAGAAAGGAGCAGTCCCATCCAACTACCGCCCAATAACCTGCCTCTGCACAACATGGAAGCTCCTGTCGGGCATCATAGCGGCTAAGATGACCAGGCACGTGGATCAATACATGAGCAAAGCACAGAAAGGAATTGGTAGTAACACCAGAGGAGCCAAGCACCAGCTCCTGGTAGATAAAGCGGTCACCCGAGACTGCAAGACCAGACATACCAACCTGTGCACTGCCTGGATTGACTACAAGAAAGCCTACGACTCGATGCCGCACACATGGATCATGGAATGCTTAGAACTGTACAAGATCAACAGGACTCTAAGAGCCTTGATCCAGAACTCAATGGGAAGGTGGAAAACAACACTAGAGGCCAACTTCCAGCCAATTGCCCAAGTCAACATCAAGTGCGGCATATACCAAGGAGATGCCCTGTCCCCGCTGCTGTTCTGCATAGGCCTGAACCCCCTCAGCCAGATCATCGCCAAGAGCGGTTACGGATATCGACTACGCAATGGAGCAACCATCAGCCACCTCCTCTACATGGATGACATCAAGCTGTATGCCAGAAGCGAGCGAGACATCGACTCACTGATACATACCACCAGGATATACAGCCAAGACATCGGAATGTCATTCGGACTGGACAAGTGTGGCCGGATGGTTGCGAGGAGAGGAAAAGTAGTCAGAACTGAGGGGATTGTACTACCAGAAGGCAAGATAGCAGATGTGGAAGACAGCTACAAGTACCTTGGGATCCCGCAGGCAAATGGTAACCACGAAGAGGCCGCAAGGAAAGCGGCGACCACCAAGTACCTCCAGAGAGTAAGGCAAGTCCTGAGAAGTCAGCTGAATGGGAAGAACAAGGTCCGGGCGATCAACACCTACGCCCTCCCGGTCATCAGGTACCCAGCTGGCATAATAAGCTGGCCAAAGGAGGAGATGGAAGCCACTGACATCAAGACAAGGAAGCTCCTTACAATGCATGGAGGGTTTCACCCCAAATCCAGCACCCTGAGACTGTACGCTAAGCGCAAGGAAGGAGGCCGAGGACTAGTGAGCGTCAGAGCCACTATCCAGGATGAAACAACTAAGCTCTGTGAATACATCAGGAAGATGGCCCCAAGTGATGACGTGCTTAGTGAATACCTCAGGCAGCAGAAACCAGAGGAGGAGCAAGAACAGGAAGAGCAGGATCCATCATGGAAGGACAAACCCCTGCACGGTATGTATCACCGGCAGATAGAAGAAGTGGCTGACATTGAAAAATCCTACCAGTTGCTGGACAAAGCTGGACTGAAAGACAGCACAGAGGCACTAATCCTAGCAGCACAGGAGCAGGCTCTGAGTACAAGATCAATAGAGGCTGGGATCTACCATACCAGGCAAGACCCCAGGTGCAGGCTGTGCAAAGATGCCCTGAGACAATCCAGCACATAACAGCGGGGTGCAAGATGCTAGCAGGCAGGGCATACATGGAACGCCATAACCAAGTGGCTGGCATAGTACACAGGAACATCTGTGCCGAGTACGGACTGGAAGTCCCAAAGTCACGATGTGACACACCTCCAAAGGTGGTTGAGAATGACAGAGCTAAGATCCTGTGGGACTTCCAGATACAGACTGACAAACTGGTAATGGCCAACCAACCGGACATAGTAGTTGTGGACAAACAGGAGAACAAGGCTGTAGTGATAGATGTAGCAATCCCGAGCGATAGCAACATCAGGAAGAAGGAACACGAGAAACTTGAGAAATACCAAGGGCTGAAAGAGGAGATAGAAAAGATGTGGAAGGTGAAGGCACAAGTGGTGCCCGTGGTGATAGGAACCCTGGGGGCTGTGACCCCCAAACTGGGAGAGTGGCTCCAGCAGATCCCAGGAACAACATCTGAGATCTCTGTCCAGAAGAGCGCAGTCCTAGGAACAGCTAAGATACTGCGCAGGACCCTCAAGCTCCCAGGCCTCTGGTAGAGGACCCGAGCTTGAAGGAAGAAGTAAGACCGCCCCAAAGAGAAGGGGCGAGTGGGGAATTTTTTTTTTTATGTATATATATGTATATATATGTCTAACAGCAGCAGGGAGAAAAGATCTTCGAGATGTGGGACAGATGAGAGCTTGGCTACCATCCTCCTGTCTCCCACCTCCTGCACTGAGTCCAGGGGCATCCCAAAAACCGAGCTGGCCTTCCTGAACAGCTTCTCCAGTCTTTTTTTTCTCTGCTGTCTTAATACTACTGCACCAGCAGACCACTCCATAGAAGATGGTTTGGGGCCACCACAGTCATAAAACATTTTCAGTAGCGCATCCCTGCACTCAAAAAACTTTAGTCTCCTCAGCAGAAAGAGTCTGCTCTGTCCATTCTTGTAGAGTGCAACTGTGTTGTTTGACCAGTCCAATTTGTTGTTCAGGTGAACACCCAGGTATTTGTAAGGTATTTGAGTCCACTCTCTCAATGTCTCTTCCCTGTTTTTGTACTATTTGCAACAATACATTTAAAATTCTTAGCAAACATTGCCAAAATGGACTGAATAATCTGATTATATCCATATTTTAGTCGACTGAATATGGCACTACTTCCAGATATTATTACAGATCATTAGCTTGTACACAGCTGTAAGATAATGGAAGTAGATGTAGACAGAAACAGCAAAGTGAGTTGTGAGCAATTGCAGCAGGTCATGATTATGCCATAACACTCTTAATCTGCTAATCTTTTTGTACAATGAGAACAGTGCTGTTTTTTGTTCACGCATGCCCAAATTGTATGACCACTTGGTAAGGCAGTGCAATGGCACTTGTCCATGGACCACAGGGTCAGTGGTTCAATTCCCAGTCCCTCCTGGCCTTACTATGTAACTGGCCTTTTATGTTATTAAGATTCCACATTTCAAAAGAACAGGGCAACAAAAGAAACAACAAAACATTGGGCAGGTTAGTAGGACCAGTATCTGCGCACTGGAAGACACACAGTTCCAAATCCGGGGACACCTGAAGACAGGGACAGAGAGAGGAAGACAGAGCGAGAGAAAGACGACTACGGGACAAAGAAGATACAGAGTTAATGTCCTACAGTGGTGACATTATAAATGTGGGGTAAGAGGAGAGAGTGAAGAGACGAGGAAAGTGGCACATTTATGTTGATCAATCTTAGCTTAAATAACAGCTTTTTAATTTTTTTTACGGTACTTAGAAAACTATGTTTGGCAGTAAAGAAATGTTAATGTTCCTAATATTGAAGCCTTTAACCGTTTTCTCACACAAATTAAAAGCATGGTGAAGTCTTTGGCCTGTTCTCATTGGGGGGCATGTAGGTTGGTTTTACAGTTGACCCCTTTTACCTGGCCAGTCATTTGTTAATACAGCTGAGGGGTGGATTGATACAGTGGATGTTCCTGCCAAATTTGTGTTGAACAAAAAATGTAAAAATTAAGTCACATGCTGTAGGAGTATGGCTTGAGATTTACAACTAATTTTTTTGTCCAGCCCTAATAGCTGGGCAAGGTTCATATGACATGAAGGCCAGTGTAGTTAGACTTTAGTGAAGTTTAGTGAAGTTGCATGTGTTTTATGCGCAAGCATGTGCATGTGTGTATGTAAGAGGGTGAACAAAGAGTATTTTCCAAGCTGACTCAGGCCTGTGTTGTCAGCACTGGGAGATTCGACTGTCCAGGATTCAGTGGCTCAGTGGAAAACCCTTCATGTTGTAATGGCTAATTAGCGCAAAATAAATGCCTGGCTGAAGTTGCTTGTAGGCAGCACAGTGTTGTGAGTTTAGAGGCCTGATGAGCCTTTGTGGCTCTTTTGAGCTTGTCTGTTTGAATATGCCCCAAGCTATTTGAGTCAACACATCACTGTTAGGGGCTAGCTGGCTGATCAAACATCGGGTCAAAAGCCAGCACTGATAACCACAGCGCTTTGGATCGCAGCTCTTTGTCTGGAGGCTTTAGCCTCAGAAGTGCTGGCTTCAACGGATCTTTGATGCTGCAGAAAATCTCAGCCAAATCTCTGACTTCACTGTAAGGCTTCACCACTCAGATTTGTTGTTTTCACATGGGCTCTATAGGCCAATATGATGTTCGGCATCTGTATCAATTCAATTGTCAAATACTTTTTCAATACTTGAACTCACAGGTACTGCTGCATAGGCACTTTTTTTGTTTTGATACTGTGTTTGTTGATAATTATTGAATTATTGTTCATAGCCCTCCTTATACTGCTCGAAACAACACTTTTGTTTACAATACATCCTGACGTGGCCTAAATCTGATCTATTTGTTCTCAAGTGACTCTGATTAAAAAAAAAATGATTTCTGTGTTTATCACAGATGGTAAAACATAAACACAGAAGAGAAAACCAATATTGATTGGAGTCATTGGAGAGAGAAAGTTGAACATACAGTTTTGCATTGGTTTCCACAGTTTCCACAGTTAAGTGACATTCTATTAACTCTCATGTCTACATACAATACAAAGACTGTATTTATTTTTTTTGTGGGTAAGTTCTTCATCCTTCACACAGCTCAAACTGTACCCCTTAGCAACCTCACAACCCCAGCAGGTCCAGCAGTCACAATCTTTTCCCTACATTCACTATCCACCCTTCTATCAAAATGTGAACCAGGCACAACTTCCAATTCAAAATGAATGCCCATAAGAACTCCTGAAAAAGACTACAAAGAAAGTTTTGATTTACAACTTTGAGTAAATGTCTAAATTCAGTATTTAAAAGATGTCCTACCATTGAGAAAACACCTTCCAAAAACGTTCTTTGTTATTGTTTAATGGTATAATTGTGTGTAGTTTTCCACCTAGTTTTCCCCACACATACTAATAAACAGCAGTTGAACGTGTAAAATGACCCCATTGGTTTCACATGTGATCTTTTCTTTCAAAATGGTAGTAATTGTCTATTGATTGTTGTCATGCCACTGTGTTACAGGTATTGCTTATCTGGGTGGCATCTGCAGTGCCAAGAGGAAGTGTGTGTTAGCAGAGGACAATGGACTTAATTTGGCCTTTACCATCGCTCATGAGCTTGGACACAAGTAAGTTTCACTGTGTTCACAGGTTTTAAATTGGTTTATTTTGACAATACTGTATGTCATGTTATTACAGTGCTGACCTGTTGTCTTTGTGGCTATTGTGAGAATTATATGTATGTTTAGTACAAGTAAAAATGGTAAATGGCCACTTACATAGCAATTTTATACAAAGTGTTTTACAATGTAATTTGCTCCTCTCAGAGAACATTTCCACAAAGTGAATTTCTCAGTGACAATCTTGTAAAATTCAGACCATTTTGGTGAAGATGAACCTTAAAAAAGGTAAAAAACATTAAAAGGAGGCATCTACCTTCTCTTCCACACTTTGCTACCTGACTGATACAAAGGCAAATGTATTATCTTGGGAAAAAAAACTGATGCAATTAGGGGCCAACCACACTGTAGGCAATTTGCACATAAAGAGCTCCTTGATAGCCTAGTTACACACAGCTATAGCCAGGTTTGCCTAGAAATTATGTCAAAATGAACCTTTGTACCAGCTTTGTAAAAACTCCTAAGAGACCTGGCACAGTCACAGTTTTCATGGAGCTGTTCTGCTCCAGCTTTGGGGCCAGAAAAGGTACCACACTAACACACTGACTGCTGTACTTGGACATTCACATTATGGATGTGGAGTGTGTTATGTAAGCACATACACACATTTGTCTTTCTATACTTGTGAGGACACTCCTTGACATAATTCAATCTTACCTTAACCCTAACCATCACTGATTGGCTAACACTAAGCCCTAACCCTAACCTTAACCAAAACCTAATTCTAACATTGGCTTTTTGAAGCCTTTTAAAGTTGTGTGGACTTCAAAAGCACATGCTAAAGTCTAACCCCCCACACAGCAATATATATTTTAATTAATGCTATTAATTATTTAAAATGGTTTATGCTAGAACTCTGGCTAAAATTGTATAAAGCAAAATAACCATCTTAAATAGATAATAAAAGCTCTAAAGATAATTGGACAAAGGCAACATCAGAATAGGTGGTGTTGATGTGATCTCTATGTAGTTCAATTTTACCTTTTAATAAGGCTTAATTGTACCTGAAGTGTTAATTGTTGTTTTAGATGCTGTTGCTAACACTGAAAACTGATTGGCACATTGGACTGAAATTAAACAAAATTTTTTCTGTGTATCATTATTACAATTCTATTAAACACCTCATTTCTTAGTGTAAGAGCAGAATGTAACATTACCAGAATGAGAGATAAACATCCAGAATCCACAGTCCTTATTGCATCACGGAAAAAATAAACTGTTCTTGGACTGGATTGTTTTGGTGGTCATAGACCTGTAGCGCCACTCAGAGGGCCAAGGCTGAAATAATCGTCGAGCAGGTTGGGATGGATAGGTGAGATACGATTATACCAGTCTTTTTTTATTCTTTAACAGTAAATCACTTTATGTGAGAGGGGCCTCCGATTCTGGACATTGACAATGTGATGCAGTTTGTGGGGGGCTTGAAAGTCCAGACTGCCATATTCAACCATAAATTTGAAAAAGGATTTGTTGTGCTTGAAATTGTCCTCATAGCACCAATTAGATGAATGCTTCCTGTTATTGTGCTTGTTGTTGATCCCCATTACGGTTGTATTATCAGTGTAGGTAAAATTAAATTGGACATTCCTAATTTTGAAAACTAGTGTAAAAATTAAGTTGAATTATCATGGAGGGTAGAGCAGTCTAAATCTCACAGTAATGACAGGAATTTCTTTGGTTATTTTTGCCTGGTTAAACTGACTGTTTAAAAGACTAACCAATTCGGTTCAGCTGGTTTGTATTTGTTAAGACTTGATAGACTTGTAGGACGGTGAGTTGAAGGAATAAAGTAAACCTTGAAATTAGGAAGCTTGTTGTCTGGACAATTGCATTTATTTGTCTTATTTGCTGTCACCTCATACACCTTGTTCTTTACACCATCAACACCTTGTTGTTGATGATATGGACTTTTGCTTGGGAAAAAGGCATTAAAACATCTTGATCAAACTGAACTAAACAGGACACCAACGTTAAAGTAGCAGTTTAAAATTAGGTGAAAAAACAAAAAAATTGTGTTCATCAACATAACGTTAAAAGCACATTCAGTTCCTTCAGCTTCTGAAGTAACAAATGCTAAAGCATTGTACTGTACAGTAGGAATGTTACAGTAAAATATTTGAAGATTTAATAAAATAATTATGCCAACGTTGCTTCCCCCTTGATAAATTCTTTAAATAAGCAACTTTAATATATAAAATCAGGCGTCTGATCTTCAAAAATACTATCAACACAATGCTTGATCAGGGTGCCAGTGGCCTTTTACTTTAAATTTGCAAAGGTATGAATTTCCAGAGGCTAACTGGGATTGTCAAACAATGACAAATTCCTCAGAAGCAAATTAATTTAAAGTTAATTTCTCCACAATCAAGTGAAGTCTGCATTGTTTGGTAGAAAATTTCACTGACTGTAAATACAGTTGTATTGTTGAGAAGGTTAGTTTAAATAAAATACATTATAAATAAATTAGTCCAAGCATTGCATAGCAGACAACCAATCATCTTGACAACTTTTATTTCTGAAAATTAAGAAACATTTGTACTAGTTAAGTATGCACCACATATTGAGTTGATGGAAAAAAACAACTTTGTTTTACCCTTTTTGCCATTTAATGAAAGGGAATGCAAATGTTAGGTGGACTTTAGGTGGAAAAGCCCCACAAGGGTGGCTCAAAAGAGTCTGGATCAGTTGGACAGTTTGATGACACTTATTTATTTCTTTTGCTTTGAAGGCATTACATCATCCTTTGTAGATGGATAATTTAGAAGGACAATATTTCTGAAATATATTTTTATGCTTTCATTTCAGCCTGTGCTTTTAAGAAACACAGTATTTATGTACTGAACTGTACATTTGTTTGTCTGTACATGTTCAGGAAAGATTGTTGTTGTTTAATTTTCAAATGTAGGTCATGGCTTTGGGTGGAAACCTCCAAAAACACCCACGCTGTGCCAGACTGAAGTCCTCTCTGTTCATGCATTGTGTGCACACAGATGGACTGAGAGTAAGGGATCATTCCTATCAGAGCTTTCCTCTGGCTCTGCCTCTGCTCCATTAATATGTTGCAGGTGTGTTACTGTTACATGTGCTGCTGGCAGAAGGGACTTCACTGCACTGGTTTTACAATTAGTTGGGAGTGTGTGAACTGTAGCTATTAAAAATTCAATGAAAAAAACATATCCCATTTTTCTTCCAGGACAGCACAATGACTTTTTTTTTTGCTTTCAGACTAAATTATCTTTAGTTGCTGGGGAAAGAAAATATTCGTACACAGCCCAATAGGCAAGAGGCACTCAAGCCTCTTGTAGCTGCAACAGTTTTAATCACAGAAGAAAAAGACACATTTAGACTAGTTTATAGCTTTAGAGAATACACATCACAGCCACATGTGTAGCTGATTATATGCCCTGCATGCAGAAAGCTGTTGTTAATTACAACAGATCCATTAAATATAACAGTGAATAAAATGTTTTTTTGGTAACTTTACTGCACGGAGTGCCATGGGATTTATCCCACAGCAACAAAATCAGCAGCATCACATGTTTGATGTCCTCCCCTCAGAGTACAGTGGAGCAAGTTGAGTTAAACACAGTGAGGGCGAGGCAGTAAAGTTCATTATCTAATGGGGATAATGCACAATGGAGTTCCAGCAGTGAAGAATCTAGATGGATCTGCACAAAAAACTAACTAACTAGGGAGTGAGCTGAAATATGCTGCTGTGTGGGTTGCAGAACTGTAGCTGCTCTTCCTCCTTACTTTGCCATTGTTGAGGTGAATGAAGAATGTTATACTAGACAAGATCCCTCCATTACCTGTAACCCCTTGTCCTGTGTTGCGGAGGGCTGGAATTTATCCCAGCAGTCATTGTCTGAGAGGCGGGGTGCACTCTAGACAGGTCTTCAGACTGTCTCAGGACCAACCATTTACATCAACAGGCAATATGAGTCACCAATTAACCTAAAATGCAGGTCTTTGGACTGGGGCAGGAAACCAGAGTACGAGAGGAAACTCGTGCAGGCATGGGGAGAACATGTAAACTCCACACAGGAGGGGGCCACAGCCAGCTGGTCGCTGGTGGATTCGAACCAGGGAACTTGTCAGTGGTAACCACTCCATCACCATGCTGCCTAGAGAAGATTTGTCACAGCTAATATTAATTGTGAATTGTTTGAGTGCATACTGTATTATGTAGTGACACTGATTGGAGTTATTCAACTTTTTATTTATATAGCGCCAATTTACAATGAAGTCACCTCAAGGCACTTTACATAATAAAGACTATACAAACATTAAGAGAAACCCAACAAATCCCCCTTGAGCAAGCCATAGGCAATAGTGGAGAGGAAAACTCCCTTTACCGGAAGAAACCTCCAGCAGAACCAGGCTCAGGGTGGGCGGCCATCTGCCTTGACCGGTTGGGCTGAGTGGAAAGTGGAGAGAGAAAAGAACAGAGCAACAAAAGCAACAACAAAACATTTGGCAGGTTAGTAGGACCAGTAGCTGCGCGCTGGAAGACAAATCCAGGGACACCTGAGGAAAGGGAGACAGAGAGGGAGAAGTTAATGTCATACAGTGGGGACATTATAAATGTGGGGTGAGAGGAGAGAGTGAAGAGAGGAAGAGTTTCTCATTGGATTCAAATTTTATGTGTATTTGTTTGTCCATTAAGAGTACAGACCAGTGTCATTTAATTCTTACTGTGAATCATACAATTAAACTGAAAGCATTCGTCCTTTGTTCTAATCCAGTGCTTCTCAATTATTTTCTGTTACGCCCTCCTAGCAAAAAGAAAACAATTCGCACATTTTTTTTTTGCCGGGGACAACACTTGTCTATGTTTACAGGTAGAGGAATTTTCCTGGGTAAACACAAACATCCTACAATGAGATGAAACGTATCTGTCTACAAAAGGCCCTCCCACAACTTGTAAAATAAGAATTACTCTGGGACCTAAACACCATGCCACGTTGTCAAA
This sequence comes from Channa striata, assembly GCA_033026295.1. NCBI lineage: Eukaryota > Metazoa > Chordata > Actinopteri > Anabantiformes > Channidae > Channa > Channa striata. The sequence goes on from CM065171.1 coordinate 298,498, forward strand.
ATTAATATTTCCGTTACTGTGACTCCTTTGTTTGAGAATGAGACTCTAGAACCTGTTTGACACTGTGTCGTTGTCTTGTCTTTAGCATGGGAATGAGCCATGATGATGACCACACCACCTGCACTGGTCACTCGCACATCATGTCTGGTGAATGGGTAAAGGGAAGAAACCCCAGTGACTTATCATGGTCCTCCTGCAGCCGTGATGACCTGGAGAACTTCCTCAGGTGAGGCACAGTGTGTGTTGAAGATGTATTTCATGCTGACATTATTGAGAGAGCAATAAATAACTTTGACTTCTGTCACCATGTCATCACCTATGTAGGCTTTTTCCTATGGAAACCCCAGAGTAGATTTCTATCTCTTCACACTTGCCATTGTGATTTAGTCCTATTTAAAAAGCCAGTGTGAAAAAGCCCATTCACACCTACCTTATCTGCTCCAGCACTTTGGCATTTGATTTGATCTGATTTGGACTGCGATCCAAACAAAAGAACTAAATTATTCCAACTAAGAGGTGGTGTTGGTCTAGAAGTAAGTGAACTGTGTTGTGGTTTGGACAAAGAATGTGTTATCACAATAAAAACAAATGTTTGGAACAATTGCAAAATGTTAAGGCAGCCCATCACCCCCACTTAAACAGCAAAAGTACTGGAACAGAACTAAAAATGAGTTGTGGGAGCACCTGGGGAGAGGCAATGAGTATATATTTAATTTTAATTTTGTCAGAGGACTCAAGTTGAAAAAGTAGACTCAAGTAAAAAAAAAAAAAAAAGATGATAGGAAAACCACAATGTTCCTCGAATGTTTACAGAAAATTCAAGCAGAAAAAATTACCGTACTATAGTTGGAATAGACAAATCACAAAAACACGTACCCATGTACTGTATATCACGTGCTATCAGAATTGCAATGTGAAACAAAGACTAAATAGACTAACACCAGTGGCCTGGTAGCTGGAGGGTAAAACGGACGATGCGGGATATCAAATCCCAGTGTGGGAAATCCCAGCCTACTTGCAATCCCCAAAGGCTGACAAAATCTAACACATGTGACCAAGGCAAGCATCTTGACCATCGTCAAGAGAGAGTCATAGACAGATGTGATGGAGAGAATCCGGTCATTTTTCCAAAATAAAAAATAATCCAGAATCAGACAATAATTAAAAAGGAAATAATGTAAGTTATGTATTCTTTCTGTGCGGCCAAATATTGTACTACACATCTTAAATTGTGGAGAACAAATGCAAATGAACAATTAATAAGACTTCAGCTCAAACTAAATGAGGGCCACTGTATTATAAATAGCATTTTTTACCTAAGCTTATTTGTACTGATGGTTCGTAAATGGACCTTTAAAATACATACCAACTACTGAGTAGAAATAGACAAAACATCTTAAGACTTGGATAATTTGCATTATAAGTTTATTCCTGAAAAAGCTCTGTGTTGGACACTGTAGAATTTTTACAGAACAAAATAAATCATTCTGCTGGCTATTAAAGCGACTGAAATATACATGCCAATCAACATCACACAAAAAGGAGTATTTGCTTTTGTTCATATTCTATATGATCCATATTCTCATATTTCCATATTCTTTGTGTTGTAGAAATCACTTTTACATTTAGATTTGACAGTGACAGCAAGGTATAAGTTCAACCTTAAGCAAACAATACAAATCCTTCACCTCTGTCTTTCAAACAGGTCTAAAGCCAGTGCATGCCTGCTGCACACAGACCACAGGAGCCGTTACCAAGTACGGCTTCCTCCCAAGCTCCCAGGCATGCACTACAGTGTGGACGAACAGTGCCAGATCCTTTTTGGGACCAATGCCACTTTCTGCAATGACATGGAGGTACAACACTCCAGTTAACTTGCATTTTTATAACATATACAATATTGACGAAAATACAGTGAAGTCACAGCCCTTCTATTGCACAAAAATGCACTGCAATGGTCAGCTGAGGCTGACTCTGGGTCTTTGTACAAAAGTCTGTAGCTTAGTAGGGATACTGAATGTAGAATGTGTTTATGGAAAAAATTCAGTGCAAACACTCCCCCACTCTCTTTGACATTCCCCATTAAGAAATGTTAAAGAAAGTGAAACAAAAAACAAAGATTTATTTATTTATTTATCAGTGGACATTTTCGTAATTTCATTAAAATCTCGACAAGTTTGTCTATTTTGATCATGAAAGTATTTGTACTAGCTGAATTTGCAATGTTATTATATTGAGTTGAGAGTTAAACTTGCATCCCCTTACTGTATTTGTGTACGGGGAAGCAAACTTAACCCTAAACCTAATATAAGTTGCAATAATCATATCGCAACTTCATCAACTTCCCATTTTGTGACAATTTTGGATTGGAAGATTGGAAGTTGAATCAGGCTTTTCCAAAAAACTTAAAAAAAAACAGAAACATTTATTTACCAGACAACTTGCGACACCAGTTTAATAATAAAGAAGCAGAGTTTTGTTTAAAAGGACAACATGGCAGCAGAGACGTTAGTGTGATGCCTGTGTTGGTGTTCTGATAGAATTTTAATTTCAGAAAGGTAATACTTGCAATAATGGGAGAATTTTATTTCTCTGTGTGTGTGTCAGCACCTTATGTGTGCTGGTCTGTGGTGTCTAGTAGAAGGAGATGTATCCTGCAAGACCAAACTGGATCCTCCTCTGGATGGAACAGAGTGTGGGGCAGACAAGGTAGACATGCCTCAATCACAGACTGCTATTACAGTATGCTTCTGGTAGACATCTCTTAACTTGCTCAAAAGATGGTGACTGTGAATTGTATCATAAAGTGTGTGTGTGTGTGTGTGTGTGTGTTTTGTGTCAGTGGTGCAGGACTGGTGAGTGTGTCAGTAAGACTCCTATCCCTCAGCATGTAGACGGTGACTGGAGCCAGTGGAGCCAGTGGAGCATGTGTAGCAGGAGCTGTGGTACTGGAGTCCAGTTCAGACAGAGGAAATGTGACAACCCACCGTATGTCCCCTCTCTCTCTCTGTCTGTCTGTGTGGGTGTGTGTGTGAGAGAAAAAGGAATTTTCTTCATTTCTTTTCAAACAACAAAGACAACAAGCTAACCCAGCATTCACAAAATAAAATAGTTTACAAACCCACACAAATCCAGCACAGCAAGTTGCCCAAAATAGAGCCCCCCCTTAGTAATGGGACATGGCACCTTTTAGAAATAAAACAGCATAGATCTTTCATCATTTGAAACATTAATTTTGTACATTGAAGAGAATCACGACTAGAAATGGACATATTAGCACAAACATTTTACACAAACTTCCCTTGAATATTTGTAGTGCAGGATCAAATTCTACTGTCTGAGCTCTTCACCAAATGCCTCCCTAATATTTGAAAGAAAAGATTTCACCTCAGATAGTCAAGCATATAATGAGCCACATTCACTTCTAGGTGGAAAGAAATGTTCTAACTTTACACATAAGCTAAGTGCATGTTCAAAATCACTGTGCACACTGGCCAATTATGATGTTGTCATGGAAGTATAATATCCAAATCATTCAGTCATCAGTTAAGACCCCTGTGCAATTTTCAATCTGCCTACACTTAGGCCAAATTCTTTATTTTAGAAAGTGCACTGCTTGTTAATGGGGCCCATTGAAACAGAAACATTTTTAGAGAAAAAGTTATATTGCAATTGTTGTGTACAATATATAAAACAAATGGTATCATCAGTCTAAATGCTTATTACTCAAAAAAAAAAAACACAAATTACTATAATTTAGAACAATGTTTTTCTCAACTCAATTTTTAATAAACACCAACTGTTTATCATTTACTTTATCTAACGCTTCCGATATCAAAACAGTGTCATGTAGAATGTCTGCAACAGCCTTCAGTTTTTCTTTGTTGATTTCTCACGTCAATCTCCTACTCAGCAGGTCAAACACTTTTTATTGAATTATACTTTTGGTGGTTGACTTTGATCTTCTGCTTTTTTCCTCTGATGAAGTCCTTTATTGAGTTGATAGTATTTTGGATCATTGCGTAGCATAATGAAGCTCTGCCACGTTATTTGGATGCATTTCTCTGTAAATTTGCAGACAAACTTTTCTGTGCATCATCTGAATTTATTCTGCTGCTGCCATCATGACTTCTATCATTAATAAGCAATGAGCCTGTTCTACAAGCAGCCATGTAAGCACATGACATGACGTTAGTTCCTCTGTGCTTCACAGGTCAGCTTGTATAGTATGACATTGATCATGAGTAGATTCTTCTTGCTCTGTTCCATCACGTTGTTAAATGTTAATTTTTGACTTCTGGGGTTTTTGGGATCTTCTGTCATTTTTAACAGACTCCAACCTGGCTTTCTGACTCATGACATTAATTTGCTAGTTTTCTGAAATGTTTTTGTCAAAGTTGCCAACTTATATTGATCATGATTGATTTAGAATGTCAGTAAAAGGGTGAAACATCTAAGGGGTGAATACTTTTTTTTATAGGCACCGTGTATATGGTAGTTATCCAGTTTTACTCACATTTTCACTTTGAATTCCTCACACATTATTTAGACAGTATCTTCCCCTTTCAGCATTTAAACATATCTTTTTAGTGGCAAGATAATTTCAATTGCACCATATTGAGGCAGATAATTTGTAGTTGATACCTATCCTTTACCACTTTACTACCCAAAAGAGGTCAACTTTTTTCAAAATTTTGCAATTAAAAGCTATTTGGAGGTGCACATACACATCATTAAGGTAGAGGTAGTTTATATTCCAGGTCAGACTCCTCATCAAGAATTGTGCTTGGATCCTTGTATAGGTCAAGAATGTCTTTCTTTTCATCTACCTCAGCATCATCCTGTCTCCAAAAAACATATGGAACGATTGGCGAAGTTAGATTCACTATCAGTTCTGTTTTTTAAAACTTTGCCTTGAATGTTGTATTGACATTATCCAGAGGTTTTGCAAGCTGATGCTACAAATCTTGTTTCCAGGCTTCTTGGACAGTTTTGTCCAAGAAGCCTGGAAAGGTTCTTGTGACCTTGTCGTGGTGTGCTGTGTTCACATTGATATCAATAGTACCAGTCAATCTTTTACACCAAAGAGAAGTAAGTAAAATAATTTAGCTAAAGTAAGAATTTAAACCATTTCTTAATTATTTAGCATTACATAAAAGTGTTGTAAATTTTATGTGTCGCAGCAGACAGAGCATTGGGAGAAAAAAAAAAGACACATGCAGCTGATCCACAACAGTCTGAATTTTTAAAAGTGACTTATTTTGATTTCTAAGAGGCACTTTGTGCTAGTAAAATTTTCTGCCAGACTTTTTTAGAAGTTAGACATCATTGCCTTGCTAAACATTTTTCTTTTCATTCCTTCACTCAGCTGTGTGCTCCTGTCTGCAACCTTTGTTCAGCACCTGCACAGTTGGAGAAAGCTAATTAGATGCCTGGTTACACGTATACATGTCTGACAAAAATTTAAGTTTTCCTTAGTCACCTGCTAAATCCTGATTTCTGGAACCAGCTGTCCTGTTTACATGAAAGTAACCAACTGTAGCCTGGCTACTTAAGTCCTTGTAAACTAATGTGCTCTTCTCATTAGTGGTCACAAATCTGAAAGCTGAACTTTTTTTAAAATTCCAATTTCATTGTTTTTATTTGTAATGCAAATTCAAGTACAATTATTGACTTGGGGAAAAAATACTAATAAAAGTACCCAAATTATATTGATGTCCAGTGCAGGGTCTCATATTTTCCAGAGATTAAACAGGCCGCATTTTCTGGTAACAGCAGAGGTCTTTGAGAGAGACAGTGTCTCCAGCAATGGAAAAAGACACCTTTGCTAGCAGGAATATGTAACTGGGCTTTGGCCACATTGGAAAGCAGGAGAAATTCATGTTCAATGTCCTTTCACCACTCCAGTGCACTTGAACTGACCAAATGGCACACACTTGCATGGGTGAATTTATTTTTCCACCCCTCTACTGGTATTGTTTATTGTATTAACTACAAATGGACAAACTCTAAAGATGACCTCCAATTCAGTTTTTGAGTGGAAGGTAACATATGATCAAGTCCATGTTTGCTTTTCACTGGATTTTTCCTCTGTTGTGATGGTCTTTTAAGAATAAGAACTATTGTGACACTGCCTGTGTTTTCAGATTTTATATATTTATATTTTTTGTTGGTCAGACTGATTTATTTCATTTAAGAGTTTCACATTGTGTCTAGTTAAGATAAATTCACTCAATGTTGCACACAAAGATGCACAAAATAAATGATCAGCAGCTTAGTTTTGTGATGAAGATCTGAAGTCTTTTTTATTATGTCACAACCTGGCTCAAAGGCAGGACAAATTCAAGAGGACCACACATGATATTTCCACATAATTTTATTTTAAGTGAACTAAAATAGAATACAACCTATAAACGTCCCTAACATCAGTACTGTGGTGAATGTATGGATGGGTGCCATGTTAACTAAGAAAAAACATAAAACAAACAAAACAACTTAAACCAAATAACAAACCATGTGCCCAGGAAGAGAGAGAGACAAAATGGCTGAATCCACCAGCTATATATATATTATATAGCTGGAGGAGGAGTCAAAACAATTACAACTTCCTGCCAGAGAAAGTCCAAGGACTGCCCAGACAAGACAACCCAGACAGGAAGTAAAAAGGCTGTCACACCCTCCACCTTAAGAACAAAGTTCAATCCTAAGTTCTGAAAGAAAAAAAATATGAAAGTAAAATGTTCAAACATAAAAAAAAACAGTTTTATCTCTACAGAAAAACAGTCCAGTTCAACACTGAATATTACAGATTGAATACAACCTCTGGTGTTTCAACCTACTCACAGCCAATCGTCATTTCGAGTACCTCAACCAGCCTAAAGGACGCAAATCAATTAAGGAACACAAAACTTTAATCTTGTACTATATATAATACAGATTTGGACGAACTGTTTATGAAACATGAGAAAGAGCACCAGCAACCAGATTTTCAGTGCCCCTAATGTGCCGAATGTCTAAATGATAAGGTTGCAAAAATAATGCCCATCTCATTAATCACTGATTTGGATTCTGCAGCCAATGTAAAAATGTCAATGTCGGATTGTGATCCGTATAAACAATAATAGGAGAACCTGAATAGAGATAAGCATCAAAGCGTTGAAGCGCCCAGATAATAGCAAGAGCCTCCTTCTCTATGACAGAATAGTTTAGCTGATACAGCTTAAACTTTTTTGAAAAGAAACTGACTGGCCGAGCACCACCATTTATATCTCGTTGCAACAAAACCGCTCCAGAACCCACATTGCTGGCATCCACCTGGAGTTCAAAAGGCTCTTCCAGCCGGGCCAGTTGATTGAGCACAACAGATTTTTCACTTTGCTTTTTGACATTCACGGACCATTGGTTTTTGTGAGTTTGGAGCCACAACAGATGAAAAACCAGGGCAAAAGTTACGATAATAACCTGCCATACCAAGAAAACGCATCTACTCCTTTTTAGTTGAGGGAGTAGGATACGTTTGAATGGCTGCAACTTTTGCCCTACCACCTTACCAAGATAGGTAACAGTGCCACTTCCAAACTCACACTTGGCCAGGTTAATCGTGAGCCCAAACCAAACGCTCAAACAGGGCTTTTAGCCTAACAAGATGCACTTCCCAGGTTTCACTATAAACCACTACATCATCCAAATAAACAGTGCAGCCCTGTAACCTGAAACAACCTTATTCATCAACCTTTGAAACTTGAACGGCATAACCGTATAACTATATAAACCTGATGGTGTAACAAAAGAACAAATCTCCCTTGCCCTTTTAGTAAGCGGCACCTGCCAAAAACCTTTAAATAGGTCAACTTTACTTACATATTTAGCTCTCCCTACCTGGTCCACACAATCTTCAATCCTAGGGAGGGGATAAGAATCTGGTTTTGTAAGTGCATAAGTGCATAAGTGCAAACTTGTGTCCTACTTTTGCACAAGCAAACATGGGGAAGACCAAGGAGAAGATGAAGGTTTTGCCAAACCATTCTCTAACATATATGAGACTTCAGATTCCAGATTTTTTTGTTTTTCAAGTGACATCCGATAAAAACGTTGTTTAATTGGTTGAGAGTCACCAACATCCACATCATGCTCATTCAAATGAGTACAAGATGGAATGTCTGAAAACAATGATGGATACTTGTTTATAATCTCAACCAACTGTTCTTTCTGAGATTCATCCAGATGAACCAACCCTCTCCCTATATTAGCCAAAACCTCAGAGTTCCTTAGTCGAGGCTGCAACACTCCATCACCCGCCAGCACAACTTCCCCATTCTCAAGTACTACCCCCGTATCAGGAGCAGTCAAACCCCCAGTGGCAAGAACTGCAGGATTACCACTAGTAATGGAATCACATACTTCAGAATCACGAACATGATAGGGTTTTAATAGATTCACATGATAGATTTTTGTTTTCTTCCTTTTATTTGGCATAGCTACTACATAATTGACTTCAGACACCTTCCAAACAATAGAACAAGGACCAAAAAACTTTGCTTGAAAAGGAGAATTTATATCAGGCAACCTGACTAAAACTTTGTCACCAGGGCTATAATCAGATTTCTCCACCTTGCAATCATACAAGCACTGCATTTTTTCCTGTGCCAATTCCAAGTTGTCCTTAGCCAATTTTCCTGCTTCATAAAGCCTCCGTTTGAACCCGTTAACATATTCCAATAAGTTTGCTTGAGGTATGGAGTGTATCCACTGATCATGTACAATGGCCAAAGGACCACATACGGTATGACCAAAAACAAGATCATTAGGACTGAAGCCTGTGCTCTCTTGAACAACCTCTCGTGCAGCTAACAAAAGCCAGGGTAGACCCTCTTCCCAATCCAACTTGAGTTCAGTACAATAAGCACGCATTAATGATTTCATATGTTGATGAAAACATTCAAGTGATCCTTGACTTTGTCGATGATAAACAGAAGACTTCTGATGTCTAACACGCAACTGCTTTAAAACCTGAGAAAACAACCTAGATGTAAAATTTGACCCTTGGTCACTCTGAATTATCTTAGGATAATGCATTAATAGTACGCAAAGGATATGAAGCTGGGTATCTCGTCACTTGACACATTACTGTTAACAAGTAGGTACAGCCAGATCTAGAATGAGGCAATGGGCCAACGCAGTCAATTATTAGGTGTTCAAAAGGCTGACTTACAGCAGGAATGGGTTGCAAAGGCGCAGGAGTAATATTCTGATTTGGTTTACCTGCTAACTGACAGGTGTGACAGGTCTTAATATAGGTAGAAATATCTTTTTTCAAACGTGGCCAGAAAAAATAGCAAAGAACCCAGTCATAGGTTTTCCTTACCCCCCGGTATGACCTGCTATGCCATCATGAGCTGTTTTAAGCACTAACTGTCTATATTTCTCAGGTAAAACTACCTGCTGCACAACACTAACCCGTTTTCCCCCAAGAGGAATCCACCTCCTCATTAGTAGATCATCTTGTAGAAAATATCTTTCAGAACCATTCTTGACTTCAGATGCTTGTTCTACATAATCAAAAAGTTGCTTCAAGGAAGGGTCAAGCTGTTGCTCTTTCACTAGCTCTGCATGCGACACAGACAAAAGTTCAGTCGGCAAAAACAAGGGAGATTTACCATTACTTGTCTGAGAATCCAAGTTAGACTTACAACAATTCTTGCCACAGGGGTTGCAAGCCAGTAACTTCTGTGCCAGTCCCAAGCCCGGATAAATAGAGGGTTGCGTCAGGAAGGGCATCCGACGTAAAACTTGGCATGTACAACCATAGCACTTTCATATCGGTCGAGGCCCGGGTTAACAACAACCGCCAGCGGTGCTGTTAACCTACAGGGTGCCAGTGGAAAGGCTGACTACTGTTGGTCGAAGAAGGAGAGGAGGCAGAAGGGTTCGTGGTCAGAGAGAGAAGAGGAAAGGCAGGAGCTTAAATCTGAGACTAGGGACTCTTAATGTTGGCACAATGACAAGGAAAGGTAGAGAGCTGGCAGACATGATGGAGAGAAGGAAGGTAGATGTACTGTGTGTGCAGGAGACGAGGTGGAAGGGTAGCAAAGCACGTAGTATTGGAGGAGGATACAAACTGTTCTACCATGGTGTGGATAGGAAGAGAAACGGAGTAGGAGTTATCCTGAAGGGGGAGTTTGTGAACAATGTTCTTGAGGTGAAAAGAGCCTCAGACAGGGTGATGAGCCTAAAGCTAGAAATCAAAGGGGTGATGGTGAATGTAGTCAGTGGGTATACTCCACAAGTTGGCTGTGACTTAGAAGAGAAGGAGAGATTCTGGAGTGAGTTTGATGAGGTCATAGAGAGTATCTCCAGAGGTGAGAGACTAGTTGTTGGAGCAGACTTCAATGGGCATGTTGGTGAGGGGAACCAGCTCCGAGTCCAGATTCGGGAAGCAGACACCCTCCCTATTTTTAAGACTAGGCTCAAAACCTTCCTTTTTGATAAAGCTTATAGTTGGTTATAGTCATGCTGCTATAGGCTTAGACTGCTGGGGGACTCTGCACTGTGCCACTTCCTCTTCTCTTCATTCTCTCCTCTCACCCCACATCTATAATGTCACCACTGTATGACATTAACTCTGTATCTTCTTTGTCCCGTAGTCGTCTCTCTCCCTCTCTTTCCCCCTCTCTCTCTCCCTGTCCACAGGTGTCCCCGGATTTGGCGCTGTGTGTCCTCCAGTGTGCAGCTACTGGTCCTATTAACCTGCTCAATGTTTTGTTGTTGCTTTTGTTGCTCTGTTGTTTTCTCTCTTCACTTTCCACTCTGCCCAACCGGTCAAGGCAGATGGACGTCCACCCTGAGCCTGGTTCTGCTGGAGGTTTCTTCCGTTAAAGGGAGTTTTTCCTCTCCACTGTTGCCTATGGCTTGCTCAAGGGGGATTTGTTGGGTTTTCTCTACATGTTTGTATAGTCTTGACTTTATTATGTAAAGTGCCCTGAGATGACCTTGTTAAAAATAAATGTAAATTGGCGCTATATAAATAAAGTTGAATTGAATTGAATTGAATTGAATTGAACAGAGGTGATGAGGAGGTGATGGGCAGGTTTGGTGTGAAGGAAAGGAATCCAGAAGGACAGATGGTGGTGGACTTTGCTAAGAGGATGCAAATGGCTGTAGTCAACACCTACTTTCAGAAGAAAGAGGAGCACAGAGTGACTTACAAGAGTGAAGGTAGGAGTACACAGGTGGACTACATTCTATGTAGACGAGGTCATTTGAGAGAGGTTAGTGACTGTAAAGTGGTGGTAGGAGAGAGTGTAGCCAGACAGCACCGCATGGTGGTGTGTAAGATGACTCTGGTGGTCAGGAAGAAGAAGAGAGGAGGTGTGGTAGTGTCTAGTAGAGACAGCAGTGAAGTTTCTGACAAGTCTGTTTAACAGGATTTTAGAGAGTGAGAAGATGCCTGAGGAATGGAGGAGAAGCGTTCTGGTGCCGATTTTTAAGAACAAGGGTGACACACAGAACTGCAGCAACTACAGAGGAATAAAGCTGATGAGCCACACTTCTTCTTTGCTATGCTGATGGACAGGTTGACAGATGAGGTCAGACAGAAATCTCCCTGGACAATGATGTTTGCAGATGACATTGAGAGTGGAGAGCAGGTGGAGGAACAGCTGGATAGGTGGAGGTTTGAAAGTCCTAGCAAGACAGAATACCTGTGTCTAAAGGAGAGGGAGCAAGGTAGAAGAGTAAGGTCACAGGGGGCTGAGGTGAAGAAGGTGCAGGAGTTTAAGTAATTGGGGTCAACAGTTCAGCGTGATGGGGAGTGTGGAAAAGAGGTGAAGAGACGAGTGAAGGCGGGTTGGAATGGGTGGAGGAAAGTGTCAGCCAGACTCAAAGGAAAGGTGTACAAGACAGTGGTGAGACCAGCTCTGCTCTATGGGTTAGAGACAGTAGCAGTGAGAAAGAGACAAGAGACAGAGATGGAAGATGCAGAGATGAAGATGTTGAGGTTCTCATTAGGAGTGACAAGGTTGGACAGAATAAGGAACGAGCTCATCAGAGGGACAGCGCACGTTGCCTGTGTTAGCAACAAAGTCAGAGAGGCCAGATTGAGATGGTTTGGACATGTGCAGAGGAGGGATAGTGAATATATTGGTAGAAGGAGGTTGGAGATGGAGCTGCCAGGCAAGAGGGCGAGAGGACGACCAAGGAGGAGATATATGGATGTGCTAACAGAGGACATGAGGTTAGCTGGTGTCAGAGTGGAAGATGCCCAGGATAGAGTGAGGTGGAAACGGATGATTCGCTGTGGCGACCCCTGATGGGAAAAGCCGAAAGAGAAGTAGTAGTTAGAAGTTATGTTGGTCCACAATGCAAATTATATCAGTCTCCCAATGTGAGCTGTAATATTGTTTACCAACGTGTTTTGGTTTTGCCAACATTTCATGACTGTGTTTCTGGCACTGAAGACAAAAAAAATGGCTGACAATTCGTACAATTTCAAACAGACAAAATTTTTCTATGTTTTCAGTCATAAAACCTATTTGGTCTTTTTCATCAAGCAAACTTGAAAATGAAGTTTATGATAAGTTGGTACGGAGGACACATGCGTACGCAGTGACCGACAGTGGAGGGAGAAGTGGCACCAGTATAAATGAGTTTGATGCGTGTTAACTGTCCTTCTGTGTTTTAAAGAGGTGGGTTATGTGTGTATATTAACAAGATACTGGACCTCTGTGACTGTTGGGGCTTCCATTGTACATACAGTATAGCGCTCCTGTGCGTGTCTGTGCGCCACTTGTACCTACATTGCGAGTTCCCCCAACAGTTTTTATGTATTGTGGATAATCACCCCAAAGCCAACAGGGCAGCTGCATGTAATGCAGTCTTTGATACTGTACCACACCGATGAGCATCCAGGGCTCAGATCTTTAGAGAACCACGACACTGTGAAACAACACAGCAGGCTGCTCTCCCTGTACACCCGCTGAAGCCTCTTAAGCACCACTAGTTCCTCCCTCTTGCTGGAGAAAGAGTGGACGTTTCCCATAATAACAGATGGTAAATATGGCTTGTACCTTCGTTTTCTTTCCCGGCGCTTAATGCCTGCTCTACAGCCTCATCTTTTTCTCTGTATCTCGATGGCAATCTCCGGCTTCCACTTGTAGAGAAGTTCAGCCCGGCTAAGAGCTAGCAGGTAGTCCAGAGGTTAAATAATGGAGCAACTTAAAGGGTTCCCTCAGGTCAAATCACAAAGTTGGCAAAACAATAAAATTTAGTACAAACGTGATGCATTAGGCTGATTTTCTTATCCCCATATGCTAAGAAATGTCACTGATCACAACCATTTAACATGATATCACACATTGACATTACAGCAGCATATCAACACTATAAACCAGTTGGAGATGATTTTAGCTTTGTGGCATGGTGTGTTATTCTGCCAGTGTAGCCAAGAGAAGATGGGTCCACTGTGGTGATAAAGGGATGGGCATGGGCATCAGCAACAATACTTTACTATATAATACTCAACGAAGGGGGCAAAAGTTTCTGTGGAAAAAAATGCAACCACTATTACACTACCACCACCAGCCTGTTCTAATGATACAAGGCAAGATGGCTCCATGCTTTTATTTTATTTAACACTTAACCATGTGAATGTTGCAGCAGAAATCAGTAATTATAAGACCAGGTACTTTTTTTCCTATATTCTATTGTCCAAATTTGGTGAGCCTTTGCAAATTGTATCCTCAGGATAGGAGGGAAATATCCTTTGTGCATTCAGAGATGTTCTTCTGCACACCTCTGCTGTAACAAGTTTTTGTTTGAGTTGTTGCTTCTTACTATAAGACCCAACCAGACCAGCCATTCGTCTCTGACCTTTCCTATTGTTAATTTCTGTGATATGTTTTTCCTGTTGAATTCTATTCTGATATTTCTTTATCTTAAGTTCTTGTTACTGATTATACTGTTCTCAGGATGGGTGCTGGCTGCTTTGTAGCAGGATCTAGTAGCATTTGTTGTGGCAGGCCAGCTGCCAAACCTCATGGTGGCTTGACACACACCATCTTGGTTCTGTGCCCAGGTTTTAAGGCCAATGTCTATTTTCTTTCTCACTCTAGGCGGGATCAAATAAAATGACCTTACAAACCACAACCAAAATATGTAATATATCCAATACGTACATGCACAGTATAGGCAAGTGCAACCTTGGTGCCGGTCCTGAGCCCGGATAAAAACATGGCAGCAAGGATATCTGGCATATAAACCAAATGAACAAGCGGAACACGTTCTGCTGTTTGCGGAATTTGCTTGTTATTTCTATATTCTCTTCCTTTTAAAGAATTGTTAAGTTGTGATTCCAGGTGCCGTCATAACCAGTAGCTTGTAATTGAAATTAACTCATTTTGCCAAAATAGTTATTGTTAGTGTCTCTAAACTAGAGCCTCCATCTGCCATCATACTGACAAAGATGAGCTGGTAGCAGCAGCTCTAAATCCCCGAAAACTATTCTTGGAAATGTAAACAAACTAAACTGATCGACAAATTCAACAAAGATACACAATAACAAAAAGAATCAGAAAATTCCTTTCAACATGCAAATCCTCCGCCACAATCCCCATTCATTTCCAGCATGCATGCATAGAGAGAGGAAGAGAACTGCCATAACATTTTGTTCAAAAATACGTCATATCAACACAAATCCACATTTCTAAAATTTCTAGTAGCACAAAATGCCCTACTTGAAACAAAACAATACTGCAGTCACCCTTTGCCAGTTTTTTGCTGTGTGTCTGAAAAAATTTGAATCGCTTTGTGTGTTTGTGTGTGCACAAAGGCCTGGTCCTGGTGGGCGACACTGTCAGAAGGCCAGTGTAGAGCACAAGGCCTGCGAAGGTCCTCCCTGTCCCAAGGGGGCACCGAGCTTTAGAGACCTGCAGTGTCTGTCCTACAACCGACACGCCAACAAGAAGAAGGGCAGCATGCTGACAGCTGTCATTGATGATGGTGAGATATGCTTTCTGTGGAGTGTGTGGAATGTTTATTTTGCCTGATTTGCATGTCAACAACTTTAAATGTATGGTTTCTGGACTCATTTGAATTACAGAAACCTCAAATCTGTATTAAGGAAAATAAGGTCATGTACAACTCATTCCCTCACCTCACTTAAATGCAGTTGACCTTGACATATTATAGAGAATATACTTGAAAACAACGTGTTTATAATAAAGCACATAATAATTAGCTTCCTTTAAAGTTTTTGACTTGTTTTTCGGCCCTTGCACTTGGAGGCACATCAAACTGTTTTTTGTTTCTTTTTGCCCCATCCCACCTTGCTCAAATTGGTGCAACTCTTGATATTATAAATATACCTGATTCATAAAACGTTCATGGCAGGATTAATAAAAAAAATAGACAACTTTGTAACATACCTAGGCAGTTATTGCAGCTTTGAGTCTAACAGTAAGATGTACCTTTAGGTAGAATTTTTGTTAATTACATTTTCTGCATTTTCTCAAATGCAAATTGTACCAATTTGGAAAATACTGTATAGTGAGCTTTGTTCATAGCGATGTGATATTTGTGTATATTTTATTTTATGGGAGTTGTAGTTATTCAAGTGATTCCCGTGGTTGCGTGTGGTTTCTCCAGGTGTTCCGGTTTCTTCCCTCAACTCAAAGAACTGCTGACACTAAATTAAATTAGGTGTGAAAATAAAAATAAAAATAACCAAAACAATGATAAATCATTAATGTTTTTTTTTTCTCCTGTGTACCAGTTTGCTTTTACCATGCTTTTTTTAAAATTGGTTATAAATAATATTGTTAGGAAATTGATACCTTGTCAGTGGTGTAACAAACGTGCAATACAATCTTGTAATCGTTTGTGTGTGCATGCCTGTGTTTGTATTTGTGCCTGAGCAGAGAAGCCGTGTGTGTTGTTCTGCAGCCTGGTTGGTCAAGAAGCCCCAGTCCTGATGGCTGATAGAGTGATGGATGGGACGCCCTGTGGATCATACGAGTCTGACCTGTGTGTTAATGGGAATTGCCAAGTACGTACTCATAGTCTCACACACATACAACCTCAGTCATTTCAAGGAATGGTTCATATCAGATACAATTTGAAATATTTTGGCCTGGTGGCCTGTCTGCTTTTTTATCCAAGAAGGAAAAAGTTCTGGCTAGCATGCTTAAAGTAGCGCCATCACTAATACTTACAATTAAGCTTTCCACTCAACTCAGCGCTTGTCTTCCCACAAATAAATGAGCTTTCTCCTTAGCACCAAGCTTCAATGCCCCAGGTGCTTGAGGTAGAGCAGGTTCAATCCCCTGCTCTTGCAATCCACATCAAAATGTACTTGGGTAAAACACTGAGACTACATTCTCATTAAGCTAGCTAAATTTATAACCACCCTCTTTTTTCTCTTTGTCCTGAATGAATGGGCAGCTTTCTTTCCTTTAACCAGAGCTTTCGCTAACAGGGGTCTGCTGTGTATAACTCTGAAACAGCTGTCTCAATGTTGTAGTTTGGTCAGGAAAACAGAGGTCTCTTAGAAACACTGTTATATCTGTAACGAAACAGCATGTAGCAAAGAATTTTATTCCAAAAAGCGGTTTAACATATTTTCTCGTCAGATAAATAAGAATAAATAGTTGAGCAATGAATAATAGGCAATTTTTTTTTTCTTGACCACTCTGTCTATAAGATCAATTGAACCGATTCTCCTACTTGCAGTGTCATTGCACACTGGTTTCTCTCTGGTTTTGAATAAAAACCACCAGTATTGTTGGACTGTTGCTGAGCAATGGAAAATCTAGGAAAGGTTTATTATGCTTGCAGTGACAGTAGCATTAGTGATGTGGTAAAATGATGTTCATTCTGTTCATTCAAGTACTAAATGCCGTCATCAGAAAAAAACAAAATTAATATGCTCCTGATTCCCAACCTTTATCCGTTTTAGATCTTTATGTCTTGGAAAAAAATATGTCTTGACAACTACTGGTCCAGACACCTCTAGTGTAGTCAATAAAGAAACTTGCATCCAGGATGTCTTTTAAGGGTTTTTATTATCTTGCAAGAGAGAAGTTCACAGACAGAGTTTCTCCCTGTCTAGTGCCGTTCTACCAGACTGACACATTACACAAATGCTTTATACTGCCCATCTGTTGTTGGGCAAAACATTCCCACCATCAGACTCCCAACATTCCCACGTGAAGGTGATATGTCTATTGGTCAGATAGCAGACAACCTTGGAACGGTTACGCCGACACTTCTCAGACAAAAAAAAAAACATGCATATGAGATAAAGAATGCTATGTCTTCAACATTCTGCATAACAACAATGAAAATCATTTGACCTTACAACTAAGAATAAGCATTCAAATTTAATCACTCACACACACAATTTTTCCATCACAATTCCCTCCTTTTGATTACATTTTAATCACAAGACATACAACTATGGTCATCAGATGTATAAATTCACAGAGATTTTATATACATCGTCATAATGTTTTATTAGAATTTTAGGCATTGCTTTTTTTCCGTGACATAGACATCACTGAGTTATAGAGCTAAGCATAGATTAGAAAGTTAAAATATTAAAAGAAATAAAATAAAATATTATAAATCACACCTACACATAGCTATCTTCATCACTAGACTCTGTGTAGAGATCATCATCAGCATGTAAAAGAGGAACATTGTTTGGTGTACCTTTCTCATCTATGAGTGTCATCTGATGAGTCAGAGCATTCTCTGTGGTTCGCATAACTAGACCTCTTATACATGGAATAAGACAACATCCACAAAATGCAAAATCTGTAAGCACAACAAGTATAGAAGTAAGTGAACAGCTCTTCTCTAAGGGACTTAAGACCTTCTAAGGCTCTGGTGACGCTTCCATCAGAAGTAGTATTGTTAGGAATGAAAGTGCAACATGAATCTCCAAACATTACACAAACACCTTCCTTTTCAGCAAGAAGCATATCTAGGGCCATTCTGTTCTGCCAGGACATCAAGGAAGAAGGCCCCAGCTGCTCTGCCAGGCCCTCTACAGCATCAGAGCTGCGATTGATAAAGCGCTGTTGGTTGTAATATATGTAATTAATCCAATCAACATTTTTATTAATAGTACACCACCAACACAAAATAGACTCAAAGCCTGCAGCTATTTGATTTCTAGCTTTGTATTCATCTGGTACCCCTCTTGGAACCCCAATCTCATCTATGTAAATGTTTTCATCAAATGACCCTGTGTGCAAGTTCCTGTCCAATTCGGTGGTAGAGTCTGTTGTGGTTGTCCTCCACAGATCCACCAGATGTCTTTTAAAGCTATGGTTTGGCTGTTCAGGTATTCAGGGTTAGGTGGGTACCGGCTGTTCTGTGGGTACCAGGAGAATGTAGATCCACTTAAGGTAGATTTCATAGGACTGTCCCCTAGCTCCGAAGTGAGAGAACAGTTCAGAAAGTGTCCTTGAGGGTTGCCATTTTCCTGTTTTCTACTGAAGCACTCAAACTCACAGGTGGAACAGATGGTGTAAGGAGAGGGAGCAGGCTGTGGATATTTCTGGCGTTTTATCCCAGCAATTCCCCAAACACTACCATCCTCATTTTCTTCCAGGTCCATTACTGCAGCAAGATGCAGGATTTCCCAATCACATCCACCTATTATCCTTGTAACATTTGTTTTTACCAATTGTAATTAATTTCCATTGAATTATGTTGGGTGCAATAGTTGTGTATAACATTGTGAGCTGTTGAAGGGCACTGGGACTGCCAGTAGGAAAGGTCTGGCAGCTGCACACATTATACAAGAGGAATTTGTCATCTTCTTAGCTGTAAAGTTTCAGATAAGTCAACCACAGGTTTCCTGTGGGGTTTTTTAATATGGCTTCATTTGCTGCTTCCAAAGCACTCCCATCAAGAGCGCGCCTTGCTCGATTTGTGTGCTGCGGTACACTTAGCTGTAGATCTGGCCATAGGATTAATGTGTACGCCAGCAGTATTCATGGCACAAGGAGTCGTATCCTGTTTTCCATGGTATTCTTCTCACTGTTGCTTCACTCTCACTCAATTATCTCCTTTTTCACGGCTTACGGACTCAGAGTGCAGGCACGCCTAATCGCACTCGTCCTCCTTGTCACCGGGAGAATGGTTGAGTGCAAGTGAATTAGTGAGTGTTCTCCTCCGACTGGCTCACTGACTCCCTCGAGGCTTTCGCCCTCCGGTGAGCGTCCTGCACAGCCATGGAGAAGTTGTCCTCAGGCTCTGGCACCTTCTTGCAATGGGTTGCGTGTATCCAAGTGGCTCTCTTGGCGACGTTCACTGCTGTGTGGGTGGTCAGGAGCACCTGGAATGGCCCGTTCCACTTCCTAGACTTCCAGTGTTTTGGACGAAGTTCCTTCACGATCACCCAATCACCAGGTTTGAAGGGATGCAGTGTAGTTTCCGCTGGAGATGGGAGAGCTGCTTTCACCTGTTGATATATCTGAGACACAGCCGTAGACAGAGATTTACAGTATTGTAACATGTCATTCTCACACAGTGTGGAAGAAGGATGAGCCCTGGTTTCTGGCTTTAGACCAACATATGGAGGATGTGCAAACAGGATTTCAAATGCGCTCAACTTACTGTTATTTCTCTCCCTCATCCTCATGTACATCAGGACCACAGGCAAGGCTTCTGGCCATGTCAAGCCTGTTTCTTCACAACATTTTTTCAGTTTCTGTTTCAAAACTCCATTGAGTCGTTCAATACCCCCCCCCACTGGCCAGATGATATACACAGTGTCTTTTTAAATTTATCCCCAAAAACTCACCAACCTGAGAAATGGCTTCATTTACAAAATGGGGAACAGTTATCACTGGAGATTTTTCCAGGAAAGCCCCAGCGAGGAATTATCTCAGTGAGCAATGCTTTTGCCACTGTAGCACTGTTTGCATGTTTTGCAGGGAATACTTCAACCTACTTACTCCACATATCAACCATTGTTAGACAAAATCTTTTCCCTTCTGAGGGAGTCAGTTCAACGAAATCCATCATCAAATGTTCAAATGGTCTTGTAGGTTGTGGATGTGTAGCCTGCTGTTGTGTGTGTGTGCGTCCAGTATTGTGTGTGGCACATCATACATGACTGACAAAATCTTTGTGCATAGAAAGTAAAACCTTTTGTGAACCAATGCTTTGTATGCGCTGACACCATCCCCCCTTTTGACACATGGTCGAGGCCATGTGTCAACTTAGCAAAATGTGGGAAGAAGTGTGTTGGAAGGCAAGGTTTGTTATCAGGGCCCCACCAAACATCATCACTGAATACAGCACCACAAGTTTTCCAGTGTTGTCTCTTCTGCGGAATAGAAAAAGATTGCATAGCAGCCAGTGAAACAGGTGGAGAGTCATTTGCGTCATCTGAGAAGAGTGTTTGTTCTGCAGAAAATGATAAGCGTGCTGCAGTCTTAGCAGCAGCATCAACTCTCTTGTTACCTAAAGAAACAGAATCAGTGTTGTTAGTCTGAGCAGCACATTTACAGACAGCAATAGCTTTTGGGAGAAGTATTGCATCTAAAAGTGCTGCTATTTTATCATGGTGAAGGATGGGTTTTCCATCAGACTTTAGGAAATTTCTATGTTGCCACAGGGCACCAAAATCATGTGCGACCCCAAAAACATAACGTGAATCAACATACAGTGAGGGAAAAAATTATTTGAACCCCAGCTGATTCCATCACATTGCTCAGCCCAGGCTGTTGAACTCTTAGCCTTGACTGAAGCATGTAAGCTGGCAGCAGACAAGACAGTAACAATATACAGTGAGGGAAAAAATTATTTGAACCCCAGCTGATTTTGTAAGTTTGCCCACTAACAAAGAAATGATCAGTCTATAATTTCTATGGTAGGTTTATTTGAACAGTGAGAGACAACAATGACAAAAAAATCCAGAAAAATGGGTTTCAAAAAGAATTATAAATGAATTTGCATTTCCATAAAGGAAATAAGTATTTGATCACTTTGAAAAACGTGCTTTAGTACTTGGTGGCAAAACCTTTGTTGGCAATCACAGAGGTCAGCCGTTTCTTGTAGTTGGCCACAAGGTTTGCACACATCTCGGGGGATTTTGGCCCACTCCTCTTTGCAGATCCTCTCCAAGTCATTAATGTTTCGTGGCTGATGTTTGGCAACACGAACCTTCAGCTCCCTCCACAGATTTTCTATGGGATTAAGGTCTGGAGACTGACTAGTCCACTCCATGACCTTAATATGCTTCTTCTTGAGCCAATCCTTTGTTGCCTTGGCCGTGTGTTTTATTGCTGGAATACCCAACCACGACCCATTTTCAATGCCCTGACTGAGGGAAGGAGGTTCTCACCCAACATTTGACGGCACATGGCCCCATCCATCCTCCCTTTAATGTGGTGCAATTGTCCTGTCCCCTTGGCAGAAAAACACCCCCAAAGCATAATGTTTCCACCTCCATATTTGACGGTGGGGACGGTGTTTTTGGAGTCATAGGCAGCATTCCTCCTCCTCCAAACACGGCGAGTTGATGCCAAAGAGCTCGATTTTGGTCTCATCTGACCACAACACTTTCACCCAGCCTTCCTCTGAATCAGTCAGATGTTCAGTGGTAAACTTCAAACAGGCCTGTAGATGGGCTTTCTTGAGCAGGGGGACCTTGCGGGTACAGCAGGATTTCAGTCCTTCACTGCGTAGTGTGTTACCAACTGTTTTTTGGTGACTATGGTCCCAGCTGCCTTGAGATCATTGACAAGTTCCTCCCGAGTAGTTCTGGGCTGATTCCTCACCGTTTTCATTATCATTGAAACTCCACGAGGTGAGATCTTGCATGAAGCTCCAGACCGAGGGAGATTGGCAGTTAATTTATGTTTCTTCCATTTGCGAATAATTGCACCAACCTTCTCACCCAGCTGCTTGGCGATGGTCTTGTAGCACATTCCAGCCTTGTGTAGGTCCACAATCTTGTCCCTTACATCCTTGGAAAGCTCTT
Organism: Channa striata; assembly: GCA_033026295.1. Classification (NCBI taxonomy): domain Eukaryota; kingdom Metazoa; phylum Chordata; class Actinopteri; order Anabantiformes; family Channidae; genus Channa; species Channa striata. The sequence continues at coordinate 320,492 of CM065171.1, forward strand.
TGGTCCTGGCCATGGTGAAGAGTTTGGAATCTGGATTGATTGATTGCTTCTGTGGACAGGTCTCTTTTATACAGGTAACGAGCCGAGAGGGCTGCCAATGTCAGCTCGTTACCTGTATAAGATCCACCTGGGAGCTAGAGATCTTGCTGATGGATAGGGGATCAAATACTTATTTCCTTCATGGAAATGCAAATTAATTTATAACTCTTTTTGAAACGCATTTTTCTGGATTTTTTTTGTAATTGTTGTCTCTCACTGTTCAAATAAACCTACCATTGAAATTATAGACTGATCATTTCTTTGTTAGTGGGCAAACTTACAAAATCAGCTGGGGTTCAAATAATTTTTTCCCTCACTGTATATTGTTACTGTCTTGTCTGCTGCCAGCTTACATGCTTCAGTCAAGGCTAAGAGTTCAACAGCCTGGGCTGAGTAATGTGATGGTAAGGGACCTGAGGTTAACACTTAGCTCGAGGCTGAACTGCAGCATTAACTGCTTGAAGGTCTTAAACAAATCGCCATTCAGTAGGCTGATTTTTTGTCTCTGATCTTTTTGACAGGAATAATGGGTGTACTGCATGGACTAGAGTCACAGGGAACTATTACACCCGCATTTCTAAGAGAATCAAACACTGGTGTAATTCCATCAATGGCCTCTTGTTTCAAAGGGTACTGACGTTTACTGGGCCTGTAAGAGGACTTTGGTGTTAATATGACGGGCTCACAATTTCTTATGAAACCTACATCATATTTGTGTTTTGCCCATAAACTTTCAGGCACACCTCTCAGTGCTGGTAAAGTTGCTGCCTCTGTTTCTGATAGGAAAGAGGTTGTGTGTGTTTTTCTCAGGCACTAGAGAGACTGATCGTGTGGCATGTAAAACAGAGATAAGAGACATTCTGTAGGCACCTGCAGTCGCTGAAAACATCACAGCTGAATTAGTTTCAAGTTGCTTCCAATCATGTACAGAAGAACACTTTTTTACAAAATATCCTAAATCTCTCCATTCATCTGATTCTGATTTAGCCAACGAAATGTGAGGAACAGCACTTACGTCATAAAGGCGATTCTGTTCTTCACTCAGAGAGACAGATGCACATCTGTGATCAGATCAATACAAAAACACTGTAGTTAATTTCTCAGATCTCACTGAATCCCATCTTGTTCGTAAGGAACATCAGGGCCACATGAAACATGTGCTGTACAATGTAAATCACTCTCTGACATAAAATCTGTAAATGTCGGACACACCAGGGCTCGTGCACGTGAGAGTAACTCTGTAGACAAAACAGACTGCTGCAGCTTCCATTCATACACATAAAACAAAGAATCAGTACTATAATTCACCATGGTGTATATTTGTAAATCTGAATTTTTGAACACTTTTATTCCTTCTGGTGTTGACATCAAACTAATTCCTATCTTAATCATCAAACCTCGCCCCAACAAATTAACAGGACACAATTTTGACAACATGAATGCATGTTTGAAAGATTGATCTTGAGAACTAACACAAGACAATGGCTGAGTCAAATACTCTTTTTGTGTTTTCCCAGAAACACCTACCGTATTTTCCGGACTATAAGCCGCTACTTTTTTCCGACGTTTTGAACCATGCGGCTTTTACAGAGATGCAGCTTTTCTATGAATTTTTCTGCAGCCCTCAGATGGGCGCTGTAGATGGAAGTCAGTGCAAACAAAAAAGCGCCAGTTTTTATTCTTAGCGCATGCAACCCAAGACGCACAACAGCAAACATCAGCACTTTTACTGCCGTGTTACAGGCACCATTCAGGTTCAGGTGTATGAATAAACACTTATGGTACAAAATCTTTCTATGTAAATATCTTATTTCTCAGCATGGATATTGGCGGCTTATAGTCCGATGCGGTTTATATGTGACAAAATATATATTTCTTTTAAATTTTAGCGGGTGCGGCTTAAATTTAGGTGCGCTCTATAGTCTGGAAAATACGGTACACTGTTCACATAGTTACCACTCATCTTAGGAGTTGTTGAAAGTTCTGTTGCTTTTAAAACTGACCTAGTTGCTCCACTGTCTACCAAAAATGTCACCTCTTGACGGTTGACTTTTAAAGTGTATTCAGGAATTTTACTCTCTCCCTCATATTGAGCATAGGTTTCCACAAGTAGTTCAAATTTAGCTTCCAGATATTGAACACATTGCTCAATCAAATCAATACCTACTTCATTTTGCACAGGTTTTGTCAAGCAGTCTTCATTGCATTTAGTTGGCATTTTATCAGTGCATGTCTGACGCAAGCATTTCTTCATTGCAGTTAGCGAGCAAATCATCAGTGTATGTGTGTGTAAGCATGTCTTCATTGCTGTGTGTGTCAGTGTGTGCATTACCTCCCCCCTTTTTGTCAGTAACGAGCAACCGTCCCTGGGACACCGGCTCTTCCTCCTCCCCTCAGTCTGCCACCGGAGAGGGCCTCTCAGGACAGTCTCTGGCCTTATGTCCTCTTCTATGGCAATAAGGACATTGTCCTTTCCCAGAGGGACATTGTCTTGCCCAGTGTCCTTTTCGGCCACAATTGAGGCACTCATCGTTGAGTACAAAGCGTTGATTTCTTTGTCTTCTATTACTCCATCGTCCACGGTGTTCACTGCGGCCTCTTTCATCTGACACAGTATTCATCATGGTAACAGTTGCCAGGTGAAGTTCCCGTTGGTTTTTCTCCTCCTTGCTTTTCTTTCTCTTGTAAGACTGATTTTGGGCATGTATGGCATGTCTGCGAACTTCCTCCAGTCTTGCTCTTTCGTCTACTCCTAGGCAGGTCCTCCGCACTTCTGCAGCAATGTCAGACAAAAGTCCTTTCAAGAAGTGATTTGTAAGGTGCATTTCCCATTATCCAGGAAAGTCGCCCGAGTTTGTTGGATGTTCAATACCACTATGAATATCAAACACATTTGTCAGACGGTGTAGATAATCATCAACAGTCTCATCTTCACGTTGTTTGCAAGTAGTTCTTTTCACTGGGAACTTGAGTTTGAATTCTTCTGTCAAATTGTGAACTGCTTCTCTGTATATGGCATTGTCAGCATGGTTCCAGTCTGGGTTTTCACATCTGCAGTCACCCTGTGGCAGTTTCATCATAACTTTCTGCAGGTCAGATGGTTTTGTCTTTGTTATTAAAAGTCGTCTTAGTTCAGCTCCAGTGGGTCTAAAGTCTTTGCAGAATGCTTGGAGTTCTTCCGCAAAAATGGCACCGGAATCAGCTGGAGTAGGCAGGTGACTGCCCGCTGCACGAACATCATCATCAGTCCAAGCCCTAAAGACCAATTTTGGACCCTCTGGACCAGCCACTTCGACCATGGGTGCATTAAACTCCTTTTCTCTGTATTCATCTCTCATTGATCTGGTTTGCATTCGGCTTGATAAACCAGATGGCCCCCCTGAAGTGGCTGAAGATGTAGATGTAGAATCCGGTTGTGAAGCCTGTCCTCCTTCTGCTGCTTGAACTGGATGTGGTATCTCCTCTGCTTTTCGAACTGGTGCTGGATATTGTCCTCCCTCTGCTCCTTGAACTGGTGGCGGTGGCGCAGCTGCCGGGTAGGAGTCCAAGTCGGAGTACAGTTTCAGTGCCGTAAGGTCTGGGCAGAGAGGAGACACACTGCGAATATATGGTGGTAATTGTGTATGCTGAGTGTGCTGATGAAGTTTTTCTACTGAAGCATTATCTGTTCTGTGTGGTTCAGTAGTCATTTGCTTTTGTACTCGTTTTCTCTCCCTATATTCTACTTCGGTTTTCCACATATCAATTTCAATTCAATTCAACTTTATTTATATAGCGCCAATTTACAACAAGGTCATCTCAGGGCACTTTACATAATAAAGTCAAGACTATACAAACAGGTAGAGAAAACCCAACAAATCCCCCTTGAGCAAGCCATAGGCAACAGTGGAGAGGAAAAACTCCCTTTAACGGAAGAAACCTCCAGCAGAACCAGGCTCAGGGAGGACGGCCATCTGCCTTGACCGGTTGGGCAGAGTGGAAAGTGGAGAGAGAAAAGAACAGAGCAACAAAAGCAACAACAAAACATTGAGCAGGTTAATAGGACCAGTAGCTGCAAACTGGAGGACACACAGCGCCAAATCCGGGGACACCTGTGGACAGGGAGAGAGAGAGGGGGAAAGAGAGGGAGAGAGATGACTACGGGACAAAGAAGACACAGAGTTAATGTCATACAGTGGTGACATTATAGATGTGGGGTGAGAGGAGAGAATGAAGAGAAGAGGAAGTGGCACAGTGCAGAGTCCCCAGCAGTCTAAACCTATAGCAGCATGACTATAACCAACTATAAGCTTTATCAAAAGGAAGGTTTTGAGCCTAGTCTTAAAAATAGGGAGGCTGTCTGCTTCCCGAATCTGGACTGGGAGCTGGTTCCACAGGAGAGGAGCTTGATAGCTAAAGGCTCTGCCTCCCATTCTATTTTTGGAAATTCTGGGAACCACAAGTAGGCCTGCATTTTGGGACCGAAGTGGTCTAGTAGGATGATATGGTACTAAGAGATATTTTAAATATGATGGGGCTTGGCCGTTTAAAGCTTTATAGGTAAGAAGAAGGGTTTTAAATTCTATTCTGCATTTAATTGGAAGCCAATGGAGAGAAGCTAATGAAGGTGAAATATGATCTCTCTTACCAATCCCAGTCAGTAATCTTGCTGCAGCATTTTGGATTAATTGGAGGCTTTTTAGAGAGTTACTGGGGCAGCCTGAAAGTAGAGAATTACAATAGTCCAATCTAGAAGTAACAAATGCATGAACCAATTTTTCAGCATCGCTTTGGGACAGGATGCTCCTAATTTTGGCAATGTTCCGTAGGTGGAAGAAGGCTGTTCTAGAGATTTGCTTTATCTGTGAGGTAAATGACAAATCCTGGTCAAAAATGACTCAAGATTCCTTGCAGTACTACTGGGGGCAAGAGTTATGTCGTCTAAAGTAGCGATATGGTTAGAAAACATGTCTCTTAGACTATTAGGCCCAAATACAATAACTTCAGTTTTATCTGAGTTTAGAAGAAGAAAATTATACGTCATCCAGTCCCTTATATCTTTAAGACATGCTTGTAGTTTGATTAATTTATTTGTTTCATCAGGTTTCATAGATAGATATAACTGCGTGTCATCAGCGTAGCAGTGAAAATTTACAGAGTGTTTTCTAATAATGTTGCCAAGGGGAGACATATATAGAGTAAAGAGTATTGGTCCTAATACAGAGCCTTGTGGAATTCAATAACTAACTTTTGTGTATGTCGAAGATTCATCATTAACGTGAGTAAATTGGAATCTATCTGATAGATACGATTTAAACCAATTTAGTGCTGTTCCTTTAATTCCAATTACATGTTCTAGTCTCTGTAATAATATTCTGTGATCAATGGTGTCAAATGCAGCACTAAGATCTAGCAGAACTAGTATAGAGACAAGTCCGTTATCTGAAGCCAGAAGAAGATCATTGGTGACTTTAATCAGTGCGGTTTCTGTGCTATGATGAACTCTAAATCCTGACTGAAATTCTTCAAACAAGTCGTTTCTGCGCAGGTGGTCACATAATTGCTTTACAACTACTTTTTCAAGTATTTTAGAAATAAAAGGGAGATTGGATATTGGTCTGTAATTGGCCAAGACATCTGGATCCAGACTAGGTTTTTTAAGTAGAGGTTTGATTACAGCTATCTTATAGGCCTTTGGTACATATCCTGTTTGTAAGGATAGATTAATGATATCTAATATGAACGTGTCTAATAAGGGTAGAGCATCTTTGAGCAGTCTAACTGGAATAGGGTCTAGCAGACATGTTGTTGGTTTAGATGCCATAATAGTTGAAGTTAATTCAGCAAGGTCTATGGGCACAAAGCAGTCTAAAAGGGACTGAGGACTTACTGATGATTCTAATTCTGTTGTATATGTGGGGAGGGTCTGGTGAATTTTATTTCTAATAGCTATGATTTTGTTTGTGAAGAAGGTCATGAAGTCAGTGCTACATAGCGTTGAGGGAATACTAGTCTCAACTGAACTATGGCTCTTAGTCAGCCTGGCTACAGTGCTGAAAAGAAACCGGGGTTGTTCTTGTTTTGCTCTATTAGTGATGAATAATAAGCTGTTCTGGCTTTACGGAGTGCTAATTTGTATAAGTATAAAGTCTTTTTCCAGGCTAGGCGTGATTCTTGTGAATGAGTGGAACGCCACTTCCTTTCTAATCTTCGTGACGCCTGCTTTAAATTGCGGGTGTGCGAGCTATACCATGGAGATCGCCTATTCAGAATTACTGCCTTCTTTTTTTAGAGGGGCAACACTATCAAGTATGGAACGTAAAGATGCTGCATAATTATCAGTAAGGTAATCAACTTGTACAGGAGTACAGTTAATGAGGCTACTCTCAGTTATATCAGTACATGTTGAAGTAAATGATGAAGGGATCATTTCCTTAAATTTGTTCACAGTGTTTTCAGATAAACACCTACTGAAGCAAAACTTCTTTCTAGCTGCCGTGTAGTCCAATAAACTAAATTCAAATGTTATTAGGAAATGGTCAGAGAGAACAGAATTATGAGGAAATACTGTTAGTTTATCAATTTCAATACCGTATGCAAGGACAAGGTCTTGGGTGTGACTAAAACAGTGAGTGGGTTCATTTACAATTTGAGAGAAACCAATTGAATGTAATAATGAAGTAAATGCTGTGTTGCGGGAGTTACTGTCAGCATCTACATGAATGTTAAAATCGCCCACTATGATGACTTTATCTGCACTAAGCACTAAGTCGGCTAGAAAATCAGATTCGATGTCGCCCGCTCTGGCCCCAGGGTAACATTGGACTATGGCCGCTGGCGTCTCCAAGCATTCTTTATGTAAATCACACATCCGTATGTCTTTCCCTTTTTTTAGATTTTAGATTATTCTCTTTATTTAACAATTTCTCTTCTAATTTCTTTAACTGATCTTATTTAAGGGTTAGGGTTAGGGTCCACTCTAAGCTCCCAATCACTTAGCGGTATGGCTATCACTTCCAGTCCTTAGCCACTAGGACCTGTTGGCCCCTTCGTCCAACTCGGTTGCTGACACATATACTCCCACAGCCAACTAGGAGTAAGTTAGATCCCTAACTGTCAATGACACTTATCCTCCCCCACTGACTAGGAGTCGTCCAGTTGTTCAGATTAATTCAACCAAGAATGGCAACTTGAGCTCACCAAAAGTAATTTGAAAACTTCTTTACGACTCACCCAGTATGAGTGTGACCAGTGTTAAATTTGAGTTCGAAGATCTGGCAATGGCGATCAGAGGACCTGTGTTCAGTCCCCCATCTCAGCGGAGGTTGAGGCTGGAATTAGTTTTGTTTCTCTTCCAGGATGTGCACTGACCACTGTCCACTCACTCCCCCGACGACCGCTCAGCAGATCCCACCGCTGCCACCAAATTGTCTTGGAAAAAAATATATCTTGACAACTACTGGTCCAGACACCTCTAGTGTAGTCAATAAAGAAGCTTGCATCCAGGATGTCTTTTAAGGGTTTTTATTATCTTGCAAGAGAGAAGTTCACAGACGGAGTTTCTCCCCGTCTAGTGCCATTCTACCAGACTGACACATTACACAAATGCTTTATACTGCCCATCTGTTGTTGGGCAAACAATCAGACTCCCAACATTCCCACGTGAAGGTGATATGTCTATAGGTCGGATAGCAGACAACCTTGGAACGGTTACGCCGACACTTCTCTAACAAAAAAAACATGCATATGAGATAAAGAATGCTATGTCTTCAACATTCTGCATAACAACAATGAAAATCATTTGACCTTACAACTAAGAATAAGCATTCAAATTTAATCACTCACACACAAATTTTTCCATCACACTTTATTCTGTCAAAAGTTCTTCATATATTGCAAACTATGTTGGTCAAAGGCAGCGACCCTGCCTGGTAGGTCATTCTAGCTGTATACTCACAGTCAGATTGCTATTTATTTTAATTCTGGCAGTTAGCTTTTGATAAAGTGTTTTAGTACATTCAATGGCCTTCTCATTTTAACCAATTTTTCGAGTACTAGATATAAAAATCATCAAGGCTGTGTGGAACATGTTCAGTATCAGGGTTTTACTCCCCTTAATAAAGCCTGCCTAATCTTCATTTATAGTTCTTAAAATTTTTGTATCTTTCATATATTGGAGGTATACAGTAGATAATCTATGTTGAGTGCTGATGTAGGCCTGTAACCCGAGCAGGTCACATTGTTGTTTCCTTTAGGAATCACTGATATTACTGCTTCCTTCCAAGTTGGTGTAAGTTCACCATGTTCAAGTGTGTGATTGAATGATAACTCCAGGTTGTTTACTAAATGTATTCTACCACTCAGTGTCCATCACTTCCAGGGAATTTTTGTTTTAGTCTACTCACTCCTTTCTCTATTTCTGCTCTTGACATGGGAGGAGTCAGGATGTCATTCTGACTCTTCCCAATTGCAGGTAAATTCAATGTCTCCAGGAAAACTTTGATCTGGTCAGCATTACGTGAAGGTGTTTAGCCATACAAATCTGTATAGTAGTTCATGAAATTAGTTTCAATCTCTTTGAGCTCATAGGTTATCTGGTTTGTGGTTGCATCCCTTACTTTTTTAATTGTCCTATCCGTATGTTGTTTTACTTTATGTTTTTGCTAATAATCTGCCCTGGGCCCCACTTAATAATAAGATTGTTTCAAAAATTTTCTACACTTCTAGCATAGCTGTCTTTAGTTCCCTCCAAATGTTGACTATACCAAATTCTTTAGATACTGTCTTGATCATTTTAGTAACATGTTCTGAGCTTTTCCTATTGTTTGTTTTGTTAATGTGTGTGGCTAATATTCATCACTATATTAAATCACCCCAGCATTAATTAATATTAATTAATATTTATTCTTCAATATTCCTTTACAATGATAAATCTTCCATCCATATCACTGATTTCTTTAGCAAATTCAAATTTCAATGATTTATGAGTAAGTGTAGCCACACCTCTTCTAGAACCATGTTTAAATGAGCTTTAGAATGTATTTGTATAGCCGAACTTCCCAAGTTTCCTACTTAAGTGGGTCTTGTGCAAATACAATATCTGGGATTTGTCCCTTTTCAATTTGGACATTATATTCCAACGTTTATCAGAATTATTGAGACCATAAACATTTAATGCCAATGTCTTGATATTATTTTTCATTCTGTTAATGCAGTTGCTTTGCAATCCAGAACCAAACGTAAAGAAAAACATTAAAACTGAAAACTTAACTGAACGTATTCTTTGTTGCTTCCAAAGAAAAGGGTGAATTTTGCTATCCCTTGTGGTCCCTGTTGGTGGGAGGAGGGTGAAGTTCCTCATGAACGTAGGGACCCTAGTGAGACAACACTGACTTCTACTAGAAATGTTCAACATTTACTGCTTTCTTAAGCCCTGTCCTCAGTTGGTTTCATAAACTCACTGATTTGAGTCAGAAGTCTCTAAATATATGGACCACAGTTAGTGTTTTCAAGTGGCAGTTTGCATCAAAAACAAGATGAATAAATAAATATTTGTCCAAATAAAATAAAATATAAATCAGAAAATCTTCTTCTATTCCATTATGGATAGAAAAGTTAAAAGGCACTTTTTAAAAGTTTTTTGTAATAAATTAGAATTATTGAAAGTCTATAGATCCCATTTCAAATAAAATAATATTTAGTTCAAATTAATTAATGGCTGACATTTATCCGTCTGTTTCACAAGGTGCAGTTCCTTAATGGGGTGCGTGTTTTGTCCTTTTTTTTCGGCCGCATTGTCTCTCATATCCTTTCAATTTTAACTGTGGGACTTTTCTTAATCCTGTGATCCTCTCTCTTGCAAGTTGAGCTGCTTCGCCTGAGCGGTTGGTGCATTTCCATAGCAACAGCCAGTTCATTCGCCCATTTATGGCCGTCATAGTGTTCGTCTTCTTAGTCACTGTCACCTGGAATCCGTGCTGATTCACGTCCTGGGCTACAAATTTCTGTTGCCAAGCTTTCGTAAGAATCGACTCTTTGACATAGAATTGTAAAAAGTTGACTATTATTGATCTCGGAGGCAACCTTGGAGCTGCCTTGGGATTCGTGCTTTATGTGCCCACTGGATTTGGGGCTCCATACCCTCAGGCAGGGCCAGATGGCTTTTGAGCACTTCCTTTACTAATTCAATCACCGATCTCCCCTTTGGGGGCGAATGTGGCGCGGTTCGTTACATTTACCATTAGCTTGGATTTTAGCTTTACCTGAGCCCGTTTCCTCGTTGTCTCCATTTTGACCGTGGTTGTGAATCTTGGCCACCTCCAAATTTTCTAGGGTTATACTCACCTTATTGTTATTCTTATGACTTCTTTGCAATTTCTCTCCTTTCACACTTGAGATTTAAAGTTTATTCACAGGAGTTTTTTTTTTTTAAAACGACGATGAAGAGTTCAGCTCTACACGTCCTTCTTGCTGAAGTGCTGAAGTGTTACATTTTTTTAACATGATACAATTTATTATTTGCCCAAAACTTGGCTTTAAAGAAATGTCTAGTCATAACCCTGGAAAAAGGCACGAGTAACTGGTAAGGCTGATTTATGAAATGTGGAATGTTTTATTTCCTTACAGAGCAAATAGCTAGAAATCAGTTTATAAAAAACATTGCAAGTAATTATTAACACACTTTTTTTTTGACATGCTAGATAACTAGATGCAGAGAAAACTGTGATTCTGTCTCCAGAGGGTCAAAGCAGTGGGGGGAGTTAAAAAAGATCTGCAGACAAAGAAAATGAAGTTAATACAGAGCTGAGGTTCAAGAGTGAAAAAGATGGGGCTTGGCTTCTCTAAGCATGGCATGCGTGACTCAGGCTTGGAAATACTGCCAAGAAGAGGGAATGAAAAGAAAACAAGCAGACAGGAAAAGGAGAGAGGGAATATATTTAGTGAGACTATGAAAATAGACTTTGTCTGGCTGGAGGCTGGCCCTGGATGTCTGACTTGGATGGAGAAGCCCCCAAATGACCCTGGGATCCAACAAAATGTGCATCATGCATTACACTCGGCCTTACACTCTGTGTGCATGTTATAAATTCTGGTCTAAATTCCTGGTGTTGTAAAAAGGTTTCAGTCTCATGAGCCTCATGAATTTTGGCCAGAAACATGTTGCTGATTCAGACCAGGAATGTGTGTAGACTCTCACACACATGTCTTTCTAGGATACTGACATTGTGTGTTCCATAGCCCCTTACCCTGGCATTAACTATCACCTATAAATGCATAACCCCTCTTAAAATATCTCTCCAGACAAGCATGATGGAGATTTTCATGGATCAGCTTGAAAATCACTTGGGTAAGATTCCAGAAGAATGCTGACTGTAACTAAATTGAAGAACATAATAACTCGCAAAATGTAGGACACAAATGGTCAATCCTTCTTAGTGTACCTATTGGGACAGTGGGTACAGAAAACAGTTGCCCTCATTGGAAGTTTTCACCTTGAAGTTACAAACTTTAGCAGCTTAGATGGGCAAGACTGTACAAACAACAGCTGAAAGCTAATTTTTCCTTGTCATAGCGTCTAGTCTAATGGCAAAAAAGCCCTTATTTGTAAAGGTTCTGTAACTAGAGGACCCAAAAGCAGAAGGTGAGACTCACAGAGAATGCAACAGGTTTTATTAACACAAGAACTACAGGTACAGTTATCAAAAATCACACGCATTGTTGATCCTAATAAACTCAACACAGAAACCTAAATCCTAACAAAGCACTCCTTCTCAAAAAGTGTTTAACAATATTTAAATCATAAAACAGTGTAACTCAAAGCAGAGACCTAGACTATAACACACTCCCTCAAAAGGTATAACAAAATTAACCAACATAACTGTACTAACTCAAAGGCAGCGAAATTAAGACTATAACAAGAATAATCACAAACAGGACGTGCGCTGGAGATCGGGAAAAGCCAAGCTGGATCAGGGAATTGCACCAGAACGAAACCAGACACACTAGCAACCCCAAAACTACTGGTTGGGGTGAGTGGAAAGTGGAGAGAGAAAAGAAAAGACAATAGCAACAAAAAACACCGGGCAGGTTGGTAGGACCGGTAGCTGTGCACTGGACACAAAGCTCCACACCTGAGGACAGGGACAGAGAGAAGGAGACAGAGAGGGAGAAGCCCAGCTATGGGATAAGGAAGACACAGAGTTAATGTCATACAGTGGTGATATATAAATGTGGGGTGAAAGGAGAGAGGAAAGAGAAGAGGAAAGTGGCTCAGTGCATCGAGTCCCCCAGCAGTCTATGCCCATAGCTGCATGACTATATCTAACTATAAGCTTTATTTAAAAAGAAAGGTTTTGGGCCTAGTTTTAAAAGTTGAACCTGGACTAGGAGCTGGTTCCACAGGAGAGGAGCTTGATAGCTAAAGGCTCTGCCTCCCATTCTGGGAACCACAAGTAGGCCTGCATTCTACAACCGAAGTGGTCTATTAGGAATATATGGTACTAGGAGATCTTTTAGGTATGATGGAGCTTGCCTGTTTAGAGCTTTATAAGTCAGAATTTTTTTGATTTTGGATTATTTGAAGGCTTTTTAGAAAGTTGCTGGGGCAGCCTGAAAGTAGAGAATTACAGTAGTCCAATCCAGAAGTAACAAATGCAAGGACCAGTTTTTCAGCATCACTTTGAGACAGGATGCTCCTAATTTTGGCAATGTTCCGTAGGTGGAAAAAGGCTGTTCTAGAGATTTGTTTTATGTGTGAGGTAAATGACAAATCCTGGTCAAAAATGACATGTCATCTAAAGTAATGATGGGGTTGGACAACATGTTTCTAAGACTTTTAGGCCCAAACACAATAACTTCAGTTTTGCTTGTAGTTTGACTAATTGATTTGTTTTATCTGGTTTTATAGATATAACTGCATGTCATCAGTGTAGCAATGGAAATTGTGAAGTGTTTTCTATGATACAAGACTTGAGAACAAGTTGATTGGAGGGGTCTTTTGCCTTTAAAGTGTATATTTTAGCTAGGATATACTGTGTAGCTTTGTAACTTTTTCTCAGTTTTATATTTTTTATTAATTATTTTATTATTATTTTGTCAAAAAAAAGCCAAATTATATCAACGATGATTCAATATTTAAAAAAATTCAAGGTGTAAACTTGCATTCCACACTCACTGTGAGTCTTAATGAGATCCACAAACCAAGAATGGATTATTTCTGATGAACGGTCATGCATACTATATCTTAGATAGCTAGAACTAAATTAGATGAATAAAAACTGAGTCATGGTTGATAGTAGATTGCTATTTCTTCAAAGTAAAATCTTCTCCCCAAGGGTACTGAGTAAATATTTGGCGTCACTGGCTACAAATTGCAGCCTTTTGGCAGAACAACCCTCTAACTACATTCTTATGGATACATTTATGGCTTATTTAGAACTTGGTAGTCACAAAAACCATAGGTACAGTAATAGAACCCCACTGACTCAGTATTTTATTATCGGCTTACAAAATACATATGAGACCAGGATAACCCAAGCTTTTACTCTGAATATGACTCATCAGCCCTCTGAACAGCTGTTAGTAATAATTTTCTTGTCACAGAAAATTGGCTGTGATGGCATTATTGGCTCTCCTGCTAAAGAGGACCGCTGTGGTATTTGTAATGGAGATGGGCGCACTTGTAAGATCGTGAAAGGAGACTTCAACCACACCAAAGGAATGGGTGAGTGTGTGTGATTTAATATCCATAGTATCTAATTTGTATGCCTGAGCTGATATTTATGATATTGCATTTCTATAAAAAAAAAGAAATCTGACATCTGGGACATATTACCACGTCACCAAAGCATTGGCACAAGCAAAGGTTTCCCTAGTTGGAATTACATGTAATTATATGTATATTATGCAGAATTTCTGCAAACATCTTCACTGGCAGATTATGCCTTGGTCCTTTGGCAAAAATTAAAGCCTTAAGTACTTCTCAAAGATTGTTTGCACAGGCTATGCAGCATTACTGGTTGCTTGAGATATCACTTTTGGCAAGCCAAGTTTGGAATGTGTTACACTGGATGAGTTGACTTGACAGAGTACTCTGCTTACTTTTTTTGGCATGTATGACACATTGTAATATAATTGTACATGTTAATATAAACCCAGTTTCTATCACAATGGTGACATTGGTGACTCTAAATTGTCTGTAAGTGTAAAAGTGAGTGTGAATCGTTGTGTATGTCTCTAGATAGACTGGAGACCTGTGCAGGGTGTACCCTGCCCCTCGCCCAATGACAGCTGAAATAGGCTCCAGCCCCGCTACCCTAAATTGGATAAGTGATTCCAGATTATGAATAGATCGATGTGTACACTGAGCTTTAAACCACAATAAAAAGAAGGAATTTGATTATAAGTTTTCTTTGGACCTGACGTTTCCCATGGACTTCGATTAATGCAGAGTTCTGTCAGGGTTCTGCATCTGAAAGTCCAGATAACCCTAACCAATTTTAATGATTGGCCATAACATAACTAATAATCTTACAAAAAACGTAGGCATGATCTAATATCAAACAGGGACTTGCTTACTTAAAAAAAGATAAATATGGCTTTCTATAAAACGATCAAAATTTAACAAAGAACAAGTGATTATGTAGATAACGATGTTGCAGAGTTGCCCTTACGTTTGTCATTGTCAGCTTAAAATGGCTCCAAACCACAACAAAGCAATGCGATTGTCTCATTCAGCCATTTTAGCCGCACACAATATGAAACACAAACTTACTTTCGGAGATGGCCTTGTTTTCTAAACAGTCATAAGATCCTGTTTCAGTCTCTCCCAACCACGCTGCATCATCTCCTAATGTGCCACATCAAAACCTAATAAAGAATTCAAGCTGTATTCCTGCCAAAAAAAATTTTGTTTTGCCAACTTATCTTATTTCACTATATTTTGTCATACTACAGAAAGTAAGGAGATCATAGACTTTTGAATAGACAAGGGAACTCCCGAAATCTTTTACCGATACCCTTTTTTTACTTTACCACCTCAAATCATCTTCTTAATTAGTTTTCTATGTATGTATTCTGTTGCATGCCTCCATTATGAGGTGAAATGAACGTGCCATTACTGTAATAAACATGGTTTGTGAGGGGCAGCACAACAGAGCAGTAGTTAGCTCTTACCTCAAAGAACATTCAGGTTTACAACTCGCTCAATGTTTCCTCTATGTACTCTGGGTTAATTTAAAAGTCCAAAAACATGGGTTAACTGGTGATTTTCACTTGCCTGTACAGTAGGTGTGAATTTGAGAGTGAATGGTTGTTCTATGAGACTGTCAAAACATATATCCAGCAATTTACTAATCCAGTCCTATGACAAATGTTTTAAAACCATCTGTGCATGTCTCATATTGGCCATAAATGTGTTTAGCAATGTGTAGAAAAAAATTATAAAAGATGTCTTCTGTGCGCAGTTCTTTAAATATATTTAAAAATTTATAGATGCATGTATCTTTGCCAGGCACACGCAGATCACACTGAGCCCCACCCCCAAACCCCCAAACCTGACTTTGTCATTTTAAACATTTTGTGTCATGTTAACATATTGGAACACATCATATAGATGCTCCCCAACTCCCCAGCTCCCCCTTACTACATTTTACCGGTACTCTGTATAATTGTATTTGAACCTCAGCCTTGCCATCACTTTTTGATTTGGTATGGATTTGTTTATTTTTATTTTTTAGAATGTAATTGACTTGTGTCAGTAAATCTCAGCTAAAAGTATCTTTTTATTGCAATGAGGCCTGTTCTTTAAATGATCTTGCTGTTGTCCCTGCAGCAAGTCTGGGCATCTGTCTAGCAGGTAGCTCTTTGAACCCCAGGATCTCCTGTTATGATTGTGACTGCTTGCATGTAAAATTTGTTCAGTTTTGTGGGTTCCTAGTTGTGATGTCCTCTAGCTGTGGTCTTTGATCCTCCAGTTGACACAATGTGTGCATGTGGTTCTGTGTAAATGGAGATCTCAGCACTTGGCACAGGGGTTAGCGATGCAAGACTTCCATCGGCTTTGCGTTAGCACTAATAGCTTCTTACTTCTCGGGCCCCCAAGCTGATAGTGCAGACTGACAGAGCAGATTTAATCCAGCAGTGGTGTTCGGATCACCTTTCATTGAGAAGAAAAAAGTTTTCCATGTGTGTTGGCTGATATGTTGCCTCTTTAATCTCCATCACACGTGACACCAAAGCACACTTTTCTACAAAAAACACACATAAAAAAGAAATGTCCACAACACCTCACACTACAAGAGAGAAAGAAGATTACATCGTGTCGGTTGGCATGCTGCCAGCCAAAAGCCATGACAAAGCACTCCTTGTTAGGATCCCTCTTAGGATGAGGCCATCATTAGACATGTTCTACGTGAAACCCCAAAGTGTTATTGGAGACTTGCTGCTTGTAAACCCTTTATAGTGTTGGGACAGTGTCTTGTGTCGAACTTCCAGATACAGATATTAAGACAGCATTTTCATTGTGCCTGAGACCCAGGATAACTTTCATGGGGATGTGGCATTTACATCAACCCGAGTAGAACACCGGATTCGCTGTTGATTGTAACTGTTAGAGGGCAATAATCATTCCATTGTGAGGGTGGCTCAGGTTTTCACATAACCCGTGTGCTTGTTCTGAACATGACCTTTCACTTGCACACAGTGGTGGGCCATGCTAGGTGTGAAACTCCCAATGGATGTAGGCCTAGTGTGGCAGTTGCCAGGGCACCAGTTGTAGCGCATGTCTCCTATTTGCATGCTGCTTAAAAGTTGGTGATCCATATTAGGTACAAGGCTGTCTGACCCCTGATGGTCCAGCCCTGCTCACAGCAATGGATGAAGCGCTGTGTGTTAGTGTGTACATGGATTTTGTTCTTATACATGTAACCCTCTTCTTAAACACATCAGGTATTTGTGGACCTGGAAATGACAAAGGCTTGTAAATGAGCATTGTGCTCATTTCCACATGTGTCTTGTAATCTCTGCACATACGTCTAACAATCTAAAGTTTTTAAGAATTACATCCAAAAAAAATAATTGTGTTTATAAATCTATATTGCATATGTAGCTTGTGGCCAGTATGAGACATGCACAAATCCTTTTTCAAACATTTGCAATCTGTTTAAGACAACTAAATATGAATTTGTGGCTACTTGGGATAGGCTTTAATTTAATTATCCTGTCTTTTGTTTACCTGTCTTCAAGCCACAGGCTCACTTAGGGGAAATTAAATATATTTCGTAATAATATCAATGTCAAATATGATTGATACGTGTGTAGTGGCACCAAACATAAGGGCCTGTTAATTAGACAGGCTGATACGCCACAGCACAGAAAAGGTCCAACAGTAGCTCCTCATTGCTGGATTGCTCTATACTGTTGACAGTGGTGCTTCTGCTACCCATTTCTCCCACTTTTGCATTTTTAAATATGTTGGGAAAAGAAATGCTCTAGCAGAAATTAGTTGTAGTTACACTTTTTCAAATTACATCCAATGTCTTCTCACTTCCACAGCCTTCCGCGTTTGAAAACATTTGGAAATACTGCAATTATGGCTTTGTTAATGTTTTGGTGGTCGAAGTGTCAGAACACATGGAGACTGTTAAATAATTAGCCATGACTTTAAAACCATCAACCTCCAGTATCTGTATCATATCATCCAGTGATTCAGCAGAATAGAAAATAACAGAAACTTGGAGCCTCTGCTTGTGACCCTCCTTCCACCTCCTTGTCTTGTCCTCTAGTCACCACTAGGCAGTGTAAGAGGGTATCAACGTGTGTGCTGACTAAGCCCAGACCTGTCCCCAAATGTTTCTCATGTGAGATGCATGCACTGTGTGTGTGTTTGGTGTGTGCATGTGTGTGCATTCCTGCACTGCCTGGACTGCCTTTTGTGTTTTACTGTAGGTAGTCGAGATCAGTGGGCTCCTCTTGGAGTTGTAGACTGAATCGTAGAGCTTGGTTACGGTTACATAACCAGCTGTTTGACCCCATTACCCTGTAACTCAGTCATAAGGAATGCAAGAGACCTATTCCTTTCATTCGAGCTGTTTCCCTCTCTCTGGTGCAACTAGCTCCAAAGTCATGGAATAGACTAGTCAAAAACTCAAATCCTTAGCATAAACACATTTCTGCCACTTTAGGATTTTGTGTTTACAACACTGCATAATGCTGCATATCGTATCACTTGGCTTTTACTTTTTTAACCAAAAAAAAAAAAATACTGCTGCATTTGAGCCCACTGCAGTCTGTGATTAACCATAGGTGGATGGGCATTGTGGTGGAGGGCTGATGGATGCAGTTGGTTAGCTTTAAGGTGTGAACAGTGTGTTTTTCATCTTGCCCTAGTTGCCCAAATGCGGAGATCTGTACAGGATCACTTTCAGCCTCATAATTCTGTTCTCTTTGACCACTTTCTAATAACATTTGAATTTAATTTAATGGACTACACAGCAGCTAGAAAAATGTTTTGCTTCAGTAGGTGTTTATCTGAAAACACTGTGAACAAATTTAAGGAAATGATCCCTTCATCATTTACTTCAACATGTACCGATATAACTGAGAGTAGCCTGATTAACTGTACTCCTGTACAAGTTGATTACCTGACTGATAATTATGCAGCACCTTTTCATTCCATACTTGATAGTGTTGCCCCTCTAAAAAACAAGGCAGTAATTCTGAACAGGTGATCTCCATGGTATAGCTGGCAAACATGCAATTTTAAGCAGGCGTCACGAAAACTAGAAAGGAAATGGCGTTCCACTCATTCACAAGAATCACGCTTAGCCTAGAAAAAGAGTTTAAACTTAAACAAATTAGCCTCCGTAAAGCCAGAACAGCATATTATTCATCACTTATAGAGGAAAACAAGAACAACCCCCGGTTTCTTTTCAGCACTGTAGCCAGGCTGACTAAGAGCCACAGTTCAGTTGAGACTAGTATTCCCTCAACGCTATGCAGCAATGACTTCATGTCTTTCCTCACAAACAAAATCGAAGCTATTAGAAACAAAATTCACCAGACCCTCCCCACAAATACAACAGAATTAGAATGATCAGTAAGTCCTCAGTCCCTTTTAGTCTGCTTTGTGCCCATAGACCTTGCTGAGTTAACTTCAACTATTATGGCATCTAAACCAACAACATGTCTGCTAGAACCTATTCCAGTTAGACTGCTCAAAGATGCTCTACCCTTATTAGACACGTTCGTATTAGATATCATTAATCTATCTTTACAAACAGGATATGTAGCAAAGGCCTATAAGGTAGCTGTAATTAAACCTCTACTTAAAAAACCTTGTCTGGATCCAGGTGTCTTAGCCAATTACAGACCAATATCCAATCTCCCCTTTATTTCTAAAATACTTGAAAAAGTAGTTGTAAAGCAATTATGTGACCACCTGCACAGAAACGACTTGTTTGAAGAATTTCAGTCAGGATTTAGGGTTCATCATAGCACAGAAACCGCACTGATTAAAGTCACCAATGATCTCCTTCTGGCTTCAGATAATGGACTTGTCTCTATACTAGTTCTGCTAGATCTTAGTGCTGCATTTGACACCATTGTTCATAAAATATTATTACAGAGAATAGAACATATAATTGGAATTATAGGAACTGCACTAAATTGGTTTAAATCATATCTATCAGATAGATTCCAATTTGTTGATGTTAATGATGAATCTTCCAAATACACAAATGTTAGTAATGGAGTTCCACAAGGCTCTGTGTTAGGACCAATACTTTTTAATCTATATATGTCTCCCCTTGGACACTTTATTAGAAAAAACTCTTTAAATTTTCACTGCTACGCTGATGACACGCAGTTATATCTATCAATGAAACCTGATGAAACAAATCAATTAATCAAACTACAAGCATGTCTAAAAGACATAAAGGACTGGATGACGTATAATTTCCTTCTTCTAAACTCAGATAAAACTAAAGTTATTGTATTTGGGTCTCAAAGTCTAAGAAACATGTTTTCTAACTATATCGCTACTTTAGATGACATGACTCTGGCCCCCAGTAGTACTTCAAGGAATCTCTGAGTCATTTTTGACCAGGATTTGTCATTTACCTCACACATAAAACAAATCTCTAGAACAGCCTTCTTCCACCTAAGAAACATTGCCAAAATTAGGAGCATCCTGTGTCAAAGCAATGCTGAAAAACTGGTTCATGCATTCGTTACTTCTAGATTGGACTACTGTAATTCTCTACTTTCAGGCTGCCCCAGTAACTCTCTAAAAAGCCTCCAATTAATCCAAAATGCTGCAGCAAGATTACTGACTGGGATTGGTAAGAGAGATCATATTTCACCTTCATTAGCTTCTCTCCATTGGCTTCCCATTAAATGTAGAATAGAATTTAAAACCCTTCTTCTTACCTATAAAGCTTGAAACGGTCAAGCTCCATCATATCTAAAAGATCTCCTAGTACCATATCATCCTACTAGACCACTTTGGTCCCAAAATGCAGGCCTACTTATGGTTCCCAGCATTTCCAAAAGTAGAATGGGAGGCAGAGCCTTTAGCTATCAAGTTCCTCTCCTGTGGAACCAGCTCCCAGTCCAGATTCAGGAAGCAGACACCCTCACTACTTTTACTTTTAAGACCGGTTGGGCTGAGTTTAAAGTGGAGAGAGAAAAGACCAGAGTAACAAAAGCAACAACAAAACATTGGGCAGGTTAGTAGGACCAGTAGCTGCGCACTGGAGGGCACACAGCGCCAAATCCGGGGACACCTGAAGACAGGGACAGAGAGAGAGAAAGAGAGAGGGGGACAGAGAGGCAGAATGACGACTACAGGACAAAGAAGATACAGAGTTAATGTCATACAGTGGTGACGTTATAGATGTGGGGTGAGAGGAGAGGATGAAGAGAAGAGGAAAGTGGCACAGTGCAGAGTCCCCCAGCAGTCTAAGCATGCATATATAGCAGCATGACTATAACCAACTATAAGCTTTATCAAAGAGGAAGGTTTTGAGTCTAGTCTTAAAAGTAGAGAGGGTGGTGACTGTGGCGCAGTAGGTTCTTGGTCCAATCCCCGACTCCTCTGGTCACATGTCAAGTGTCCTTGAGCAAGACACTGAATCCCCCAATTAGGTGCCCCTGGTGAGTATTGGCCAGCTGCATAGAAGCTTCCCCATTGTTGTATTTAATGTGTGAGTGTGAATGGGTAAATAAGAAGCAGTGTAAAGCGCTGTGAGTACCAACAGGTAGAAAAGTTCCATTTACCATACAAACTATTCATGTTAGCCATTTAGAAACCCTGATTTTTAACAGCATTGGAACTACTACTACTTGTCTTTCGGCTTTTCCCATCAGGGGTCGCCACAGCGAATCATCCTTTTCCACCTCACTCTATCCTGGGCATCTTTCACTCTGACACCAGCTAACCTCATGTCCTCTGTTAGGACATCCATATACGTATCTCCTCTTTGGTTGTCCTCTTGCCCTCTTGCCTGGCAGCTCCATCTCCAACATCCTTCTACCAATATATTCACTATCCCTCCTCTGCACATGTCCAAACCATCTCAATCTGGCCTCTCTGACTTTGTTGCTAACACAGGTTACGTGTGCTGTCCCTCTGATGAGCTCGTTCCTTATTCTGTCCAACCTTGTCACTCCTAAGGAGAACCTTACCATCTTCATCTCTGCTGCTTAAACTCATTCGTTCAAGTCTACAACCCCTCCCGTCCACTGCACTCGGCCAGCGAACGACGTCTGGTAGTCCCAGTACCACACAGAAGACACTAAAGAAAACTCTTCAGCTCAGTAATCCCACGGTGGTGGAATGAGCTGCCAAATTCTGTGCACTCAGCGACCTCACTCACTACATTTAAAACACTGCTGAAAACAGAAACTTCCGTTTCTTTCTTTAAGAAAAAAAAAACCTTCCTGCGTTTTCTTTTTTCTTTACTTGCATCTCATGAAACCGTAACACTTCTTTGATAGCACTTTACTTTGATGTTTTTCTTCTTAGATTTTATTGCTTGCCTTTTCCTCACTTGTAAGTCGCTTTGGACAAAAGCGTCTGCCAAATGACTAAATGTGAATGTAAATGTATCATATTGTCAATTGTGAAGGAAAATCAATACACTTCCCGCTGACCTCACTTAGAATGTGGAGTTTTAAAGTGTAATTTACCTAATTTACACTCAGATCCATATCCTATATGTCATTTTATAGTGACATAATTATTACTTTCACTCCAAATGCCACCGCAGTGTTTTATTTCATTTTAATTTTATCTTAATCAAGATGTACACTGTAAGTATAGATTGCTTGCTTTAATGTAAGGTTTTGGTAAGAAAATATTGGATGAGCACTGTAGGAATTACAGACATTTTATTGCTCTGTCCCCCATTTTTAAAAGATCAAACCTACAATCATAGATTAGTCAGTGCTTATTTGGTTGCAGGTCTTTTGCAGTCAGTGACTACATGGTTGTAGTGTAGTGTATCAATTCCTGCATGGTATTGGTGTACTTTACCTTTAGCAAGTGAAATTCTACTTTAGTAAAATTTAGGTCAGGAAACTGATGGACATTAAAACATATTATTATTAAAATCATTGTATCTGTTATGTCTGTTTTAGCTTAGCATTTATTAATATTTTCAGACTTTAAAAATCACATTTGCCTTGCAAGTTGTTTGACTTTAAATTCATATAACATGAGCTTACTGCACAGGGACATTAATTGCTACAAAAGATAACTAACAATGTACTTTGGGACACAGGAACATAAAACTCTTGTGATGACCTTGTGTAATGCTCCTGCTGGAAGATTCTTAACAGTTACCTTGGATGCATGACATCTCCCCTCCCCTTCGTTTTCTGCTGCACTCTGCCTAAAAAAGACAGGAATGAATCCCCACTTTTAGCCACACCAGAGTCAGTGGTGGTGACTCTGGCGTGGTCTAAACATTTCCACATTGTCATGGCAACACAATGTGGTGATGTTTAGGATGGCAGATGGTCGTCATCTTAATTTTTATACAATAAATACAATATTTATACAATAAAACCTTTATTTTAGTCACATTGATCTCATATACATTTGCACATACGTGTTACAGTGAAATTTACTCCTGCATATTTAACCCATCCCTCTTGAGGGAGCAGAGGAATGCATTGATATTGGCAGACAACATATCTGCACCAAACCTCTGTGTAATTTGACTGTGTTTTTGAATATGAACATTACATCTGTTGTTCTGTGCTCATGCCATGCTGAAGGCAGCCGCTAGTTATAGAGATGGGTTTAGATACTGTAGCTGCTATTGCTTTAGATCCAATTTTATACAGATAAACCAGATTTTAATAACCTTAACATAACACATTTTTAGGAATGAAAATGGGGAAGCCCACATTTAAAATTCAGGTAAAAGACATTAAAATGGGGTGGCTGTGACTCAGGAGGTAGAGCTGTCATCTGCCAATCAGAGTTGGACAAGACAATCATTGGTGTGCAAGTATGTGTCTGACTGGATGAATGAGAAGCAACACTTTAAAACTTTGTTTCGGTAAGTAGAAAAGTAGAAGAGTATTTATTATTACTATTGTAGAGGTCATGAAATGTTGGTAATCTGTAATGAAAGAGTTGTGGTCTTTAACTACTCCTAACACTAAAAACAACAGAGCAACCTGTTATAGATACATACAGTATATTTATTATATTTGCTGCCATAAGGCATTGGATTTAGTTGTGCAACGAATAGTCTGCTCTGCATAGCACTGAATATGTTTTCACCATGTGTTTCTGTCTCTCGATCAGGCTACATTGAGGCTGTGGTTATCCCTGCAGGAGCCAGGAGGATCAAAGTTGTGGAGGACAAACCTTCCCATAGCTTTCTGGGTAAAGATGCATTTGTTTACAGGAAACCATGAACGCTACAACAGTTACCCACAGTTGCTTGTATTGCTATGATGCATTGATATGATCCTAAAATTATTTCTTATAACAATGGACATTATGGTGGGTTTCCTGATAATGTCCCCTAAAATATTTCCCAACCATTTGATTAGAAAATGATTAAGGGGAAAATCTATCATAGTCATACAAAAAAGCAGGATTTTTTTTACTTCATACCTGCTAACGGTGACTAGGGGCCTCAGAAAATGGGCTGATACATAGTAGTAAAACTGTCAAGAGAAAAGAGATGAAGTAAGGAGGTAGGTACTCCACTGTGGTGGACTAATCCTGTTGAACAAAAGAGGAGCAAGTTCATCACACAGTCACATGTCAGATTTGATGCCATAAGAGGTAAGGGTTCTGAGTTTTGTTTTGAGCTTTTTTTTTCACAGATTTGAAAGCTACTATGATGTTTTCCACCATGATGAGATTTCCTAAAATGTTGGCCTCTACTGGGAAGTCCAGATTGTTTAGAAAGTTGTTCATATTGCCACTGTAGTCTGGGGGTATTAAAGCACAGAGAGGAAGCTATTAGTTTGTTTAGAATATATGTGAACATTGTGAAAATTGACGACCAAGACTGGTTGTCGATTAGATAATCTGTTATCCTAATATACCTCCCATTAGGGACAGATTAGGTGGTGGGTCTCTTAGAGGAATATAATGTCTGCCTTTACATGTTATAGTTACATGCTTATAGTTGGTTATAGTCATGCTGCTATAGGCTTAGACTGCTGGGGGACTCTGCACTGTGCCACTTCCTCTTCTCTTCATTCTCTCCTCTCACCCCACATCTATATTGTCACCACTGTATGACATTAACTCTGTGTCTTCTTTGTCCCGTAGTCGTCTCTCTCCCTCTCTTTCCCCCTCTCTCTCTCCCTGTCCACAGGTGTCCCCGGATTTGGCGCTGTGTGTCCTCCAGTGTGCAGCTACTGGTCCTATTAACCTGCTCAATGTTTTGTTGTTGCTTTTGTTGCTCTGTTCTTTTCTCTCTCCACTTTCCACTCTGCCCAACCGGTCAAGGCAGATGTCCGTCCTCCCTGAGCCTGGTTCTGCTGGAGGTTTCTTCCGTTAAAGGGAGTTTTTCCTCTCCACTGTTGCCTATGGCTTGCTCAAGGGGGATTTGTTGGGTTTTCTCTACCTGTTTGTATAGTCTTGACTTTATTATGTAAAGTGCCCTGAGATGACCTTGTTGTAAATTGGCGCTATATAAATAAAGTTGAATTGAATTGAATGTTCTAAATGGTTCAGACTCTTGCCCTTTTCTCATCGTATTCACATTAGATTTAACACCTCTAGGATTAGTACCTGATCTCAGTACAAATCTGTCAAACTCCACTCCAAAGTCAAGCCTGAGTGGCAGAGATCAAAGCAGATGTTCTTCTTTCAGATAATTGCTTTCATACTGTTTAAAGCTGTCATGCTAACGAACCAAATTAGTGCTAAAGTCTGAGTAGGTGTAAGTCTGACCATGGAAGGACAGTTTCTCAGTCCAGTGAAGGGGGATGCCAAACCACTCTGACCATGAACTGCATGGGTTCAGACCACTTAATCTTTTCATGCACAGACAGTTCTCTTACATTTGAGTTCCAATGATTTCCATTAATCTTCACTGTCAATACTTTCTTTGAAAGAAGCTCCTGTAGGGAGACTTCAACTCAGTAACTTTGTTACTGTATGTGATCAAGCTACTCTTGATTGACGATTGAGAGATGGAACATCGGCCAGTCACACTCCTACTACACACACCACTGCAGTGGTGGATAAAGTACTAAAAAAGCTCTACTTAAGTAAAAGTAGAAGTATTTCATTGATATTTCTTCTTAAGTAAATAAGTACATACTTAAAGTACTAAAGTAAAAGTACTTAACTACCAGTGCTGCTTTATGATTTTATTTTGGGGGGGCATTAACTCATTAATCGTAATAGACACAAATCATGGGTTGAAGCTGTTTTTTGACCTTTTTACTGTTTTATTTTTGAACGACTCATGTTGTAGAATCACACAGTGACAGTTACATTCTAAGAATTTAAGAGGAGAAATTTTGAGAGTAAATGCATATGCTTCTCGTAGCATTATATTATTATTTGCGGTTTGTGCTATTATCGTTTGATCGACGTTGACGCTGCATTCAGTGATTCTATTTGAAGGCACATTGTACAATGACTTCAGAAGTTAATGTCTAAAAATGAGAATTCTGATAATTCATTGTAAACTAGGTAAAGCTTCAGCATATCTAAGTTGGGTTATGGCCTAGCAAATGATGCACCATCACCAGGAACACTTACGCCAAAATGAGAGTAATTTTGCTAAAGTGATAACGCCACTGCTTTAAGTTTACTTTGATGTTCGGGAAACTGTGGGTGACAGTTCTATGTTTTCTTTTTAAAAAAAACACCTGAACCTGGCAACCAGTGTGGCTGCTGAGTGCAGCATTCAGCCTCGCTGACACAAACCTCCGTACTATTATGTCCGTTGGGAGCGTACTTCACCAGCAGTAACACGTTTGGCTAGTGTGTGAGCAACTTACCACTAGCCAACAGTGTTAACTTATGTTAGGAAAGGTAGCAAGCAAAAGGCAACAAATACTACTACTAATACTATTAAAGATAATTTTAAAGGTTTTACACAAAACAAAATGCTTTTTATTTAATGATCTATTGGAAAGGGGATGTGTACACTGATATTATTTAGTGTAACTGGGTTC
Source organism: Channa striata (assembly GCA_033026295.1). NCBI lineage: Eukaryota > Metazoa > Chordata > Actinopteri > Anabantiformes > Channidae > Channa > Channa striata. Next base: position 347,177 of record CM065171.1, read on the forward strand.
GTTACAGTCTTTCTCGGACGTCAAGGAGGCTGGTGGCTGTACACTGCACTCAGCGGAGATGTTGTTGGCCAGTCTTGGGAGGTATATAAGGAGAAAATGGAGAACGTGTCCATGCATCTGCCCATCAGCTAAAGCATATATAAATCCACATTATCATCGGCTAAGCTACTCATTACTGTAACAAATACTGAAGTTCTTAAGTTAACTCAGTAACACTAACTGGTATCTACTTGATATGCTGTCTAGCCTTCTGAAAGTTTGTGGGATAAAGCTATCATGAGAACTTTGGAGTTTTGCTGGCTGTTTTACCCCTATGGCACTTTAAAGATACATTAACATGAAATAAATGATATATTTATGAGAAACCCACAACCCATAAAGGAGTATTATTTATCAAATATTAAATATGGACTCATATGTACATTACCTGTAGTGTTCCTTGGAAGCTCCACTGCCATCTCTCAGCCATCTTGTTTACATTGAATGGTCCATGGTCAAATTTCACTGCTCTCTGATTAGTTAGAGGAGCAGCGATGTGATTGGCTCATACATGTTATAGTTTTTGCCACCTGCTTCAGGAATCCAAAACTCCAAAAAAAGAAGTGTGCGAAAGGGTTTGTATGTTAAGAATGGGATTGCTAAATGCACAACTTGAAGAGCTCTACTTGCAAGTACACGTTTTGTTTTTCGAAGTGGTAATTCAGAACTTTGGCACAACTATTCAGACACAACAAGTGTTTTTTTCATGCTGCCACATTTACATTTCAAAATCACGAAAAAAGTATGCAAGTACTTATTGCATCATACTAAGCCCATAGTGTTACATCTCTCCTCCTGCGTCTTTCTCACAGCCCTGAAAGACTCCAGTAAAAAGTCAATCAACAGTGACTGGAAGATCGAGCTTCCAGGAGACTTTGAGTTGGCTGGGACCACAGTACGCTATGTAAGAAGAGGACTGTGGGAGAAGATGTCTGCCAAGGGTCCCACTAAGACACCTTTACATCTAATGGTAAACTCAAATAATTAAATTGTATGTCACCTTTAACTGTAGATTCATACCGATAAGATCTGAACACTACCTGTATATTGGGCTATAATTTTGTTTAAATTTATTAATATGTCATAGCCTGTTTAACTTACAGTCTGGATACTTATAAAACCCATATGCAGATGACTTTACACATGTTGATCACTGCACAACAAACACAGGATTCAGAAACTTATATCTTTTCTCATTTATAAGAGCAGCAAATGGTAAATAAGCCGATATTTATCACAGTGGGCATGCCTTTCAAATTAATTTTTTTGACTTATTGCCGATACTGGAGATGTTTATTGGCTAGGCGGGGCATTTTTTTTGTGGCAGAGTAGATGGCAATGCTGTATCTCAGATGCATGTAGAGGGTGGATGCCCAGAGTTGACTTCAGTACCCAAGGTTTTCAGTTGGGCTCAGACAAAAACGTAAAGGTTCAAGTATAGTTTGGTCATGTGGGTCAAATTATATGCCTTATACACACACGTTATCATAGGTTAAGTTTTAAATTTGCAAAAATTATGGTGTATGGAAATACTTCTATTTAATAATGATCGTGATGATAACCAGCAAGTAGGCTTTGAGAAACCCGAAATAACAGGGAATAGAACTTATAGCAGCACAGAAGCTGAAAGTTTTACGGTGTCAGATTCCCTTGTCTAGCTTTGCTACTTCTTCAAAGACCACACCAAGCCAAATCACAGTTAATGGATCAGTGTGTAAGTTTTTCCTGCAAAGACATAAGACCAATTTGTTCAATAACAGGAGAAGGGCTTATGGAGTTGTTGGAAGAACTTATTGTTGTTGGTGTGTAAGCTATGAATGTGTCCCACCCAAAATTTTATTTATTTGTCTTATGCACATTCAGCTAATACAAACATACATTTAGTCATTTGACACTTTTGTCCAAAGCAACTTACAGAGTAATTTGGTACTCACACACACACGATGGCAAATGTTGCCACGAAGGGTGCTCATCTGGTCCACCGGGAGCAACTAGGGGTTCAGTGTCTCGACAAAAACAAAGAGATCAGGAAAAGAGCTTTCATTAAATCTCAAAATGAAATTGTGAAGGCTGTAATCATGAAATGGAAAAAACAAAGACACGCTAAGACTGAAATGTATAAGAGAGGAGAGAAACGCAGCCCTGTAATGTGCCAGTTGGTGCTGTGGTCAGGCCTGAGAATTGTATGTTTACTCTTTCTCTCTTGTAGGTAAACAAGTCTTAAATCCAGCCTACAACATTATTGTTTAAACAAAACTTTTGACTTAGTGTCTTCACCAGCATGTAGGGGTGTATGTTGTTGAATACTGAGAAGAAATCCACAAACAGTCTAACATGATTCCCACTCCCCTCCAGTTGGTTATAAATGAGATTGAGGAGGGTAATGGTGGCATCCTACAACCCCCTGTTGGTTCTATAGGCAAACTGCACTGCACTGCAATTTAATGTATGCTTTAAGATTAGTTACTCACACTGAAGAGTGCAATTTTGTATAACAAATTGGCACTATAGGGTGGTTTGGGGTAAAAAGACAGAGCAGGAACAGCGTGATTGACTGTATAATAATGTTTCTGTTAATAATATTGAAGCAACAACATTGTAAATAATTCCTACACGAGTACATTATTTGTAACAGTATTTTAAAAGCAGTATCCAACAAAGGCTTAGTCCTTTCAAGCAACACAGTGTGTGTGCTTGACTGGACTTTCCAGACCTGTCTGCTATTGAAAATGTATGGAGCAACATGAAGAAGAAAGTATCCAGCAAACCTGGTTAAATAGTCAATCTACAAGTCTACAACAGTTGGTGTCCTCAGGTTTCAAAAACATTGAGTTACCACATTTTTCTGTTTGCCTCCACAAACAAATCAGACCCTTATTCTAATCAGTTCCGTCAGTTCAAGTGGGCCTTTCTGCCTGATGTAATAAAAATTCCCTCCGCATTTCTGAGATATAACACTGACAAGAATAGATGGGTGTGGGTTCCTGGTGGCTTTGACATTTACCCTTTGACCACCAAAGTTTTATTTGTTCCTACTTAGATTCTGGTGGATGCTTAAGCCCAGCAATATTGTGTTCACAAGAATGATTAGTGTGTGAAGTTACAGTGGCCATCAGGGTCACTGTAGCTTTAGCAGTTCATCCTCAGGTTCCTTGAAGAACATGATGCTACAGGGACCTTGGCTTTTGAACTTTAAATTTGAATACATTCCCTCAAGGAGTTCCCGTGACATTGACTTTACAGGATTTGAGAGGACATGGGGACACGGGGATCTTGATCTTTGACCTTTAACCAACAAAATATAAACAAATTCATCCTTAATTTCAAGTATGGTTAATTTGAATAAGTTTCCATCTTTTATGAGATGAACAGATGAAGTGATGGACAGACAGCTGAATGGACAAACAGCGCGAAAACATTGGGAATGTCAGTGTTCATCCTTTTGAAATCCACAAATTTACATTTAATCGTTTGAGTTTACAACAAGCTTTAAATTGAACAGGGAAGACTGCAGGTCATGGCAGCAGAGTGAATATTACAATGTTTGAGTTTGAAAAATAATTTTGGCGCATCAGAGAGAGACTTTAAAGGTTCCTTCGGACACTGACGGCAAATTGGACGGATTCATTAAACAGTCGAACAGCATTAGATCTTGGCTAAACATTAATTCTGTGAGTAACTTGTTGCTTAATGGGTTGTTTGTAACTGGCCTCAGTACACAGCCAATAATTAAAGATACCCCATTTCCCTAACACACCATGTCAGTTTTAGAAGTTGCATTGTTCTCTCATTGTTAGTTCATCCCAAGTAAAACATACCTTAAAGCTGCCTGGCTTTGAATGAAACTTGGCCATAGATACTAGTGGGAATTTGTGAACTGAAGTCAGAAAAGTAATTTACACAACCTTTGACGTTGTCAAGTGTAAAGTCTCAAAAAATTTAAACTGAGTCAACGTGACGAAGGCCACTCTGTAACAAATTCCTATAGCTTCTTAAAACTAAGTGTTTGTGTGAAGGCTTTGATGAAAAATAAGAGTAGAAACACCATAGTGGGAAAGGTTATTTTGATAAACATGCAGCCATCTGTATGACACTGGATTTTGGGGAAGGAGGAGGACGACCAAACAGTTCTAAAGAATCAGGTAAGAATCTTTTTAGCACATTTTTAGTTTTACTAAAAGCAACTCCTGCACATTCCCGTAAAAAGAAAAAACAGCATGAGCTGCAATATTAGTACTAATGGGGACAGTGTAAGAGTGACAGTTTATTTCTATAATCTTGTAATACTTTTATCTTCAGATTTTGTTTTCTTTTTCTTTTCTGTTGTAGGAGGACGATGTTTTCTGACCACAATAACAAATCAAGAAGCAAACAGGTTTCCTGGTAGGTATCATTTAGAAATTTTAGTTTTAAATTCATTTAAAGTCATTTTAAGCCTATTAAAGAGAGAGATTTTAGGTGTGATATAGATAAAACTCTATTATAATCCCCAACCCTCACTGTTGTTTATAGACCTCAGCCCATAGCTCCATCTTAAGGGACGTTAACCCTATGGTTTATTTGCATAACCACGGCTCTCTGAGTAGCATGGGTGAGTGATGAGGTCACGCTGAAGGCGTTCCAATGTGAGACAGAGTCTCCTTTTTCACTCCGCCAGCCAGGATTTGCTGGGCATGTCAAATAGGGACAAGCCCTCCCCCTATAAAAGGTGGTGACACTGCATGAACGGTCATTCAATATACCACCTCTTCCTTGCTACAAAAAAGCAAGGTGGGTGGTCTGGTTAGACACTCACTCATGCTACTGAGAGAACCCTGGTTGTGCAAATAACCCACTAAGAACTGACTGGGCAAGTAAGGAGACTGTAATATCTAGTAAAACCTGGCAAAGGTGTTTGGTGAAGTCCAACTTGCTGCAGCACCAATGTCCTGAATGAAGATACCTTTGAAAAGAGCCCATGAAGTGGAGAGGCCCCTGGTAGAGTGTGCCTGCAGTCCCGCTGATGGCTGCAGACCCCTAGAGGTATATGCCAAGGCAATAGCTCCCACAATCCAGTGGGAGTCGTTTAGGAACAGGCTTTGCCAGCTGGTCACTTATTCTACAGCCTTTAGTTCTGTGTATGTAGACGCACAAAGCATATGTAACTGCTGATGCTCCTCTGAGGAGACAGTGGAGGACGAGAGGGAGGTCAATTGGAAAACATGAGCTCACAACCGTGGGCAGGATTAGGTTGTAAGGCCACCCTAGCATTTCCAGAAAAAAACTTTGTGCTTGCTGGATGTACTAAAAGGCCTTGAATCTGAACTACCACTTTCACTGAAGTGAGTGTCAGCAGCAAAACTGTCTTTACATTTTCAAATCCACCTGTTCTAATGGTTCAAAAAGTGGAAATGTCAGGGCCTCCAATACAATAGGAAGGTCCCTGCTCCACCTGCTCCACAGTTCATCGACTCTGGCATTTGAGCGTCAGAAAATGTTTGCTGCTCCAGTCTCCGTGCCAGTGTGGGCAACCGTTAAAAGTATTTCTATTTTTCACAGTGCGAGACTGGGACTACTGTTTGGTCACAGACTAGTATGGTTAGAACTCTCAGGATGCTGTTCACAGAGAACAAAATGCCTGGCGGCCAAGTTTGCGCTTGTGCCTTTGGACAGTTAAGCTAGGTCCCGGAGAGACAGCTCGCTCAAGAGATATGTATAAAGAAACTTCTGCTAATAGCGAGACGAAGTTTTTGAATGACAGTGCATTTGTCCCTCTTTGACACTGACATGCTCAGTCCCAGCCAACCGTAGCTGGCAGAGTGAAATAGAAGTTTCTGATGAGGTCATGCTGAAGGAGTTGCCAATGGGAGACACAAAACAAATGCTATGAAAGAGAACCACCTATTGGCCCTGAGCTGTCCATGGTCCTGATTCAGGTTTAGTTCTCTAGTTTGTCTCACACAGAAATCAAAACCAAAAATGTTTTTCTGATCTTAATTTCAAAACCTTTATAACATCCTTTTGTCTGAACATGTTGCATATTGCAGAGCATTTTATGCCAGTGAGGTGAGGGCTGTGACCATGTGCCAAAAAATGACCCTCTGATTTGAAAGCATTACCTCAAAGGCAAGATGTGACATTATGATATAGTTGGAGCTGGGAGATAACTGTTGCAGATTAATAGTGCCATCCGCTTAACCAAAGACATTACAAAGGATGTCATCAGTATGGCTCATCCGCTTAGTCCCAAAACTACAGATTCCAGAGTGCGTGGTTGGGAGATTCTTACTGATGCGGGGTGATCAGAAATAATTTTTAAAATGCCTTCAAACTGCTTTTTATGTCTAAAAAATCTCAAAGCTTTGAAAGTTGCAAATACATATGTGAGCATTGTTACACAAGTTATGTCAAGATTTTGAATCACACTTTTGCTGAGTAGTGTGCCCTTTGAGCTTTACTTAGCAGGAGTTAAATCTTACAGTCCAGTGGTAATTTTCCAAGTGCTTGAGGAGGCATAAAACAAAAGCCTCCATAAGTAAATAAAATGTATATTTTAAAAGTAAATAAAAAATACAATGTGCCAGTCACCAAGATTTTGTGTGTCAGTTTTATTGATATAGCAGTAAAAAAAGTTTTGACCTGTAAATGACAATGTTGATTATCCCAGAGCTGAAACTTCTCATTTGACTATATCCAATATAAATGCCACACCTTAGTGTAGAGGAAAAAATGCGTTTTGATCCTGGGCTACAGGTGCTTTTTTTGTTCCTAGTGAAACTTTAAATGTGACTGATTCCGTACCTGAAAAGACTGTATCGTTTTACACTTTGTATAAACCCATTTGTGATGACTTGCACAAAGCTAAAATAAAAATCATGGAGTTTATGATTCATTTGGCATGTGTTTTTCTTCCAAAACCAGTGGATCATTCAGAATGATGATGCATAGAAGCTTATTATTATTATCCTATTGAACCATCTGAAACCGTGATTATTCAATTTTGTATGAAAATCAGTAGGAAAATGACAGTACCAAATAATGGCCCAAGAGACATACTGTAAACAGAGCCATTTTTATAAAAATTTTGGAGTTATGTATTGACAACCTTCACACACAGTCACTGGGTTTACATGTGCAAACACAAGAAAACAGACTTACTTACATATGTGCTTTGAGTCAGCATTATACATGATACTGATACACTTGCATCAGACAGGTCCCAGGGATAAGTTTCATTTTAACCCATTAGTAAAACATTAAAAGTAGTAGCAGGACCTAACGTTTGTACTCTCTGTCCTAATGAGTTGACCAAATCCATTTTGCCGACAGTAGTCAGTCACTCTCTGGTGTGCCTTGTTCATTTTTCATTTTTACAAACTTAATCGTATCAATCCCCTCTGTACAAAATGAGTGTGCTGCAAACTTAATTTTGTAAGCTTTACATTTAGACGTTTGCAGATTTGCTCATATAGTTGCAGGCTTACAAAGTTCCTTTCATCTGTGAGCAAGGAGGTGTTCAACTTCTCACCAAGCAGTGTCTTCAGAATCACTACGGCATCTCTGTCATGTTCCTAGGTATTACTGTTTCATGACCAAAGCTATGGGATCCACTATGAGTACACAGTGTCTTTGAACACAACTCAGGACAAAACTGGTGAGGAGCAGAAGGAGGCAGAGTATCTCTACATCTGGACACACAGCAGCTGGCAAGACTGTACTGTACAGTGTGGAGGAGGTAACACACATGCAAACTATTACTCGTGGTTGCACGTATATCATGCCATGTCATGCAAAATACAACATTGGCAGTGAAATTAGATTATTTTAGCACAGTCCTATTAGGTCATAGCAGTGAAAATGTTTTGGGGAAGAATATCTGGTTCATTTCTCATTAAAATGGTTTAGAAATTCTTCTCAAGGGTTCAGCCACTTTTTTGGGTTTTTGGAAGTTTAAGGTTTTTTAATCTTTCGTACAAAAATCCAGACTATTAGATGGTGTCTTGATCGACTCGGACTTGATAGAACACAATGACATACAAGAGTGAGAGTCAAGATGTCTTTAATATTCCTGGGCGATGCTTTTGGTTGTTAAACAATGTTAAACAAAGCCAAGATATTAAAACAGCATAAGAACAACCAACAAGCAAAAATAAGAACAAAACCTTAATGCCCTTCACTATTGATATCGCTACTTAACTGTACATTGTTATTAAATGTGAAGTATTTAACATTGAACGTAATAGAACATCTATTTGCCTATATTTAAAATACATTTAAATAGTGAATTTATATTAAACATTCAGAGTTGGCATTTAAATGCTATATGTGATATGCTGTTAACTACGCAAATGACACTCCCCAATAATAATCTTTGCATCTTTGACTGAGAAAAACTGGAAATGATTAAACACTTTCAGGTGGTGTGTGGCTCTTCCTCACTTACTGTCCTTTTTTTTGACAAGTCAACTACATGACCCTGTCGATTTCCACACCTCAAAAACTGCATTCAAACAGCATAATAAGGCAGCACTAGTTGGATAGGTAACATATGTTGAGCACTATTAGTAATATGTTGAGGGTTAGTAGAGTTGTTAGACAGCTAAATTACCAGTGCATATAACATGTTATTTCAGTGTGTCAAATACATATTAATTGAGCATGTATTCAGTATAAATGTATCTGATCCCTTAATATTTTAACATTGAAGATTCTGATCAGGGGTAACAAACTTGATTGGGACGTTCCTATTTAATGAAAGCCTATGTAGAATGTATCAAATCAAGTCTAACACGCTGAATGTGTTGAATCTTTATTATTCATTCTATATATCAACAATTATGAATATCGATTAATATGAAAAATAATATTTTTGGTCAAATCACTCTGCCTCAGTTTTACCACAGCAGTGTTTTTACTGTAGTATGGCTTTTCATAGAGTTTGTGTGTGTGTGAACGTGCAGGTGAGCGGAGGACAGTGGTTTCTTGTATGAGGATAATCAATAAAACTATGGAGGTGGTCAATGACAGCTACTGTCAACCTGAGAACCGACCCCAGCCACAAGTACGACCCTGCAACTCTCATCCCTGTCAGTATCGGTAAGATATGCACACACAAACCCAAACAAAGAAAATATATGTCCACTTTTTTGTTCACTGACTGTTACTTAAGTAACTACTGAGACAGAGTACTGTACTGTTATGCTTCTAGTAAAACTTGCTTGACAGTTTTATCTTTTAGCTATGTGCTTATTTATGTTATTATCTGTGTTTCTCTGTGAATGAATCTTTACATTTTAAGTCAAATTTGGTCACCAATGGTTACAGTTAGGTGCTAAACACCCTTAGTTAGTTGTTGTTAAAATGCTCAACTTAATTTAATTCATGAAAATTCATCACATAAGGTACATCAAAGAAGAGTCACATTATGTGACTTGGTGAAAAAAAGCAATAAAAGTCCAGTCCCTGATTGGAAAGTCCTATGCTTTGTCCACCAATCCACCTACACCAACCAATTCTTGCCAAACCTTTGTGTCTAGATACTAGGTGACTGCATTATGTTCACTACAACTGCCACAAGTCACGTGTGCCTACTCGTACAAACAATCTACCTGAATTCAAAAATCTGCTTGGAAAAGCCAAATCAAAGTAAGAGTTGTGCCCCATCAGAAGCGTAATCAAAAGCTACGTTACTCTTTAAAGTAGGAAATTAAGCAAGTAGTTTTGCAGAAGTAGCTTTAGCCTTTATTCCCTAATGCAGGAGATAGATCTGTGTTTCTTATGGAAAAGATGTTGACAGACGAACTTGTATCCAAGCTCACTGGGTAGTTGGGTAGTTCACTGGCAACCTTCCAAAACCCTACATTGCTCCTCATCCACCTGCAATGCAAATTCAGTCTACAGTAGTATTTTATGGTCTTGATGCACCCAGTGTAGCTTTGGGCAGGGGGGTGGGTTTATCCCCCAGTATCCCTGATATGATTTTATACTAGAAGCAGCTTTAACACAACTTGCTTTCCAGGCAGGACATTTTAGGACTTTTAAATAACATGCCACAGTGGAGTTAAAGTTCAGTACTTTGAGAACACAGCAAGGGCCCCTGCCATCCCCCCTGCCAGGGGGTAAAAAGATTAAGATTACTCATTTTAAATGCCACTAATGGCTCTGCATGCCTGTTTTTCATTAACCCAAAACTGATTTTATAGCACTACCATTGATTATTCAAGGTTTTCTATAAGCTGTGATCAAATCATTATTTCATGCTTATTCCTTTGTCTAATAGCGCCAAATCATTATATATACGTAAATGAATGCAGCCATGCTGTGAATTTGGCTGTGTTGCTCATAGCCATATAAGGTGACTGAACATTTTAAGAATAACCAGCTGTGTCTGAGGGTAATATATCTATTATTCAATCAACTCCCCCCTTTTAGAAGTAAAGCAAATTGTCAGTATTTTACTGATTAGTCTATAAACACTGTTTTTCATAGGTGGGTGACAGGTGAGTGGGCATCCTGCTCCGTCACATGTGGTAAAGGTCTTCAGCAGAGGGAGGTGGTGTGTGTTTACCACCTACAGAATGGTTCACTTATCTACACCAGGGACCTCTACTGCCAAGGTGGAAAACCTCCTGTTCTTCAGGGCTGTGAGGGCCGCCTTTGTCTCACTGTGTGGGAGGCTTCAGAATGGTCCAAAGTAAGTTGTTAAACACACACTGTACCTACACTGTATCATGTGAAAATGGCTTTCTTAGGCCTATCAAAAATGCCCCTTCTTTGTCTCCTAAAAAACTAATCACATTCTTGATTTAAGTGTTGTGACATGTGAACAAGGGAAACCAGTGAAACAATAGAATTGGGGCGGATTTTACTTCTTCTGAATTACAACGAAATCAAAAGGATCCCAATGTGTTTTAGTGGTGGCGTACAAGATGGTCAAATCTTGCTGCAAATGCGTACTCGGGGAGACCACTCTTATTACTTTTGTGTTTAGTTTTTTTTATAGTTTTTTTGGATTTTTGGGAGCGTGTTTTGAGATCCTCTCAGCTTTCAACATGTGGGTCCATTGTTCACCAGCTGTTATTGCTACAAGATCCTGCACCTGGCTTACCAGTGTAGAGAGACCATATCTGCCCCCCATCATTATTGGAAAAATCCGTTCCCTCTCCAATGAGCTCACGGCGCTGTGGAATACAAGGACTGTAGTCTCTTGTGTTTTACGGACACGTGGCTGAGCGACAGGACAATGGACTCTGTGGTCCCCCTGGATTGATTTAAATGGGTTCGGGCAGACGGGGGACTGAATGAGCGCAGTAAGAGGAAAGGTGGAGGACTGGCGTTGTTTATTAACAAGAGATAGTGCAGACTTGTTCTTTTACATAGACATGCATCAGCTTGCACCAAGGACAATGAGTGTCTCGCTTTGTGCATTCAGTCTTATTACATCCCGAGGAAATGTTCATGTTATTGTGTTTAACGTGTACTTCCCTCCCCTGGCCGACGCAACTGCTGCATGTGAGCTGCTGCACGGCGCAGTTACTCGTCTGCAGACGCGACACGCAGGCTCTGCTCCTCATCAGTGGGGTCTTCTCAATTCTCAATCTCTTCCACTCGACCGACATTCAAACAGTACGTTAAGTGCCGCACAAGGGACAATAAGATGCGGGACTTACTGTATGCCCACTTGGCTCGTCTGATCACAATCTGGTACATCTGTGCTCAGACTCAAGATGGCGGTGCGTGCACATCGCGAGGCCCGGTGTCTCTCCAGTTTCTGCATTTTTGCAGTATTTTTCCTGCTCATATCGGGTCTGTTCGTTCAGAACAGTAGTGCATTTACATCGTACACCCGACAGGAGCTTCTGGATATTGGTTTGTACATTTCCGACAGTTTTACCAACATTCTTCGACTCAACCCTGAGATCGCGGGACACCCGAGGCCGCGCACCCTACCCGGCCGGGCGGAAGTGCTCGAAGACGGCGTCGCGACCGTAAACAAAGACGGGGGAAACGCGGAGGGCTAAGAGCTAAGCTAAGGCTAACACCACACCAGCTATCTTTTCCTCTTTTCCTCGCTAATGTACGGTCGCTGGTGAACAAAATGGACGAGATTCGACTCAACATCAACCACAGCAAGAGACTCTGGAACTGTAACATCACAATCTTCACGAAACTTGGTTAAATAGCGGTGTACGGACAATGCTATCACGCTAGCTGACCACCACGTGTTCGGGCAGACAGAACGGCAGATGAATCCGGTAAGACCAGAGGAGGAGGACTGTGCATTTATGTTAACAAAGCTTGGTGCACGAACTCTGTCACTCTTGGGAGACACTGCTCAGCTGACCTAGAGTTTCTCATGGTTAAGTGTAGACCATTCTATCTGCCACGGGAGTTCACCTCCACCATTATAACTGCTGTTTACGTCCCTCCCTACTCTGATGCCAAGCTCGCTATGAAGGAACTTCATACGGCCATCAGCAAACAACAGACTGCTCACCCGGAGGCTGCATTTATTGTTGCTGGAGATTTCAATCACTCCAACCTAAAGGCAGTGCTCCCCAAATTCCACCAAAACGTTTTTTGTCACACCAGAGGAAACAAGACGCTGGACCAAATATGGCTGAAGCCTACGCTGTGACCCCCCTCCCCCACCTGGGACAATCAGATCACCTTTCTTTGTTCCTCACCCCCAAGTATTCACCCCTCATCAACCGTGTGAAGCCATCAGTGAGGAACATCAAAGTGTGGCCAGCAGGGGCTGACTTCACACTCCAGGACAGGTTTCAACACACAGACTGGAGTACGTTTGCTTCCCAGGCCACCAGTGGCTCTCACACGGACATAAACAGCTACACTTCCTCTGTTCTGGACTACATTAATGCCACCATAGACAGTGTTACATCCCAGAAGCAGATCACCACATACCCAAATCAGAAGCCATGGATGAACAAGGAGGTGCGCCTCCTGCTGAAGGCACGTAATGCTGCCTACAGATCCGGTGACGCAGAAGCCTACAGCCCTTCCAGGGCAAATCTGAAGAGGGGCATCAAAAAGGCCAAGCACTGCTACAAACTAAAGCTAGAGGAGCACTTCTCCAACTTTGACCCTCGACGCATGTGGCAGGGCACCCAGGCCATTACGGACTACAAACACAGCCACTCTACCCTCCCAGACACAAATGTCTCCTTCCTGAACCAACTTAATGACTTTTATGCTCGCTTTGAAGGAGACAACAAAGAACCTGCCACCAGAATCACTCCTTCAACCAACCACTCACCCATCACACTCACCTCCACAGACGTCTACACCGCACTGAGCCAGGTCAACGTGCACAAGGCTGCTGGACCAGACGGCATCCCTGGACGCGTTCTTAGAGCATGTGCTGAGCAGCTTACTGGGGTATTCACAGACATTTTTAACATGTCCCTTGCCCAAGCAGCTGTGCCAACATGCTTTAAATCCACCGCCATTGTGCCAGTGCCGAAACACTCCAGCCCAACATGCCTGAACGACTACCGCCCTTTAGCACTCACGCCTATCATTATGAAGTGCTTTGAGCGGCTGGTCCTGGCAAACCTGAAGGACTGTCTCCCACCCACACTAGACCCACACCAGTTTGCCTACCGTGGCAACAGGAACACGGAGAATGCAGTCTCCATTGCACTGCACTCTGTGCTAACACACCTGGATAACAAGAACACTTATGCACGAATGCTGTTTGTTGACTTCAGCTCAGCATTCAACACTGTAATACCCTCTAAGTTAATTAACAAACTTAGAGACCTGGACATTAACATATTACTCTGCAATTGGATCATGGACTTTCTGACCAACAGACCTCAGCATGTTAGGTCAGACCACATCTGTTCCACCACCATCACGCTCAACACTGGGGTACCACAGGGCTGTGTGCTGAGCCCTTTCCTCTACTCCCTTTTCACCCACGACTGCAAGCCCATGCATGGATCTAACACCATCATTAAGTTTGCAGATGATACAACGGTGATCGGCCTCATCAACAACAACGATGAGACTGCCTACAGGGAGGAGGTCCAGCATCTGGTCACTTGGTGCAGGGATAATAATCTGCTCCTTAACACCAACAAGACCAAGGAGCTCATTGTGGACTTCAGGAAGGAGAAAAGAGGCTCACACGATCCCATCCATGTTAACGGGATGGCCGTTGAGCCTGTTTCATCCTTCAAGTTCCTGGCTACCCACATCTCGGAGGACCTGTCCTCGACCACCAACACCTCCAGCCTAATCAAGAAGGCTCACCAGCGCCCCTTCTTCTTGAGAACACTCAAGAAAAACCATCTTCCCTCGGCTATCCTGGTGAACTTCTACCGCTGCACAATAGAGAGCATCCTAACCAACTGTGTCACAGTCTGGTATGGGAGCTGTTCTGCTGCGGAGCGTAAGGCACTGCAGCGGGTAGTGAAAACTGCCCAACGCATTACGGGGACTCCACTTCCAGCCATTGAGGACATTCAAAAGAAACACTGTCTGCGTCGAGCACGCAGTATTCTTAAGGACTCCTCTCACCCCGCCCACAGACTGTTTTCTCTCCTGCCTTCAGGCAGGCGCTTCAGATTTCCCCGGACACGAACCACCAGACTAAGGAACAGCTTTTTTCCTAGAGCTGTCTCCTTATTGAACTCTGCCCCCCACTGACTTCACTGACCTCTTTGCCACAATCATACACCCCGACATTATCCCCATAACCATTGCACTATTCAATATTGCACATACTCATTGCACTAGCCTGTATATACTCACCTGTAAAATGTCTGTAAATAGCAAACTGCATATTATATTTATATCTACTTGCATATTCCTGATTACTATAGCAACCACTATATAGCCTTTCCATCTGTAAATTTCTGCTCTAGTTAACAACAACCTGTATAGTATGTTCATAGCATCTGTAAATATGATCCATAATTTCTTGTGTACATATTTTCTCGAGGTAATTTATAACCTATATCCTGGACTTGCTGCTTATTGCACTTCTGGTTAGACATAAACTGCATTTCGTTGCCTTGTACTTGTACATGTGTAATGACAATAAAGTTGAATCTAATCTAATCTAATCTAAAATACACACCCAGGGTGTGAAGACAGCCTGCACAGAAGAAGACTGACACTGTGGACTGATGAGGCCAGTGAGAAACTAAGAGACTGTTTCGAGACTACGGAATGGGATACATTCTGCAGCTATCACGGAGACTACATTAATAGTCCGATCCACTGCATCACAGACTATATCAACTTCTGTGTGGAGAACACCGTGCCAAACCGGAGGGTGTGGGGGTTTCACAAACAACAAGCCCTGGGTGATCCCTGAGCTTAAAGCCCCACTAATTAAGAAGAGGGTGGCTTTTATTAAAAGAAGAAGCTGGAGGAGTGGTTGAAGAATAACACTGCACGAGATGTGATGAGGGCCTGAAGACCATCTCAGGCCATAGACAAGGGGCATTCAGGTGATCAGCTGAGGAAGCTCAGGTATTGGCCAATAAGTTAAACCTGTTTTTCAACAGATTTGACTGTCAATAAATTATGTTTTAGATAATGGATACAGCACTCACATGCTGTTATATTATCGACAACATCAGAACCAAAAGGCATGCTGACAAAAAATACACTGTCATTGTCCTAAGCTAGAGAAAAAAAATAATTTCTTTGACAGCACCTAAACACGGTTTTGTAGTGTGGCCACAAGTGTAACTATATAAGTAATCTTTTAGAGTTTATGCATTTTGTGACATATTCTGAGGTAAAGAAAGTGCCTGCAGAGCTTAGAGAGAGGATCATTGCAAGGCACATTCTAAAGAAGGCTACATAAAGCTTCTGCTGAACTGTGAGTTCCCAAGAGCACAGTGGCCTCCATAATTCTCAAATGGAAGTCGTTTGTCACAACCAGGATTCTTCCAAGAGCTGGTCACTGAGCCAAATTGAGTCACTGGGGGAGACGGGCCTTAGTAAAAGAGGTGACCAAAAACTTGATGGTTACTCTGACTTACTGTATCTGCTGAGATCCTGTGTGTAGATGGGACAAGGTTCAGGGATGCCAGCTGTCACTGCATCCCTTACCAATCAGGACTTTAAACCAGAGAGTGGCTAGAAGGAAGCCTTTCCTTGTACCAAACACATGAAAGCCTGCTTGGAGTTTGTAACGCAGCGCCTGAAGACTGTCGCTGTTGAGGACCAAGATTCTCTGGTCTGATGAAAACAAGATTGTTTGGATCAAACCAAACAACCTTCCGAATACCATCCCTACAGTGAAGCATGGTGGTGGCAGGGGGTGTTTTTCAGTGGCAGGCACTGGGAGACTGGTCACGAGGGAAAGGTGAATAGAGGAAAGTATAGAGACATCATCAGTAAAAACCTGTTCAAGAGCATTTAGGACATCATACTTCTGAAAACTCCCTGAACACTCTGCAAATAAAAATTGAAATTACATTAGTTATAAAATGTATATACCTAAAACTGAATAAAACCATTTGTTTAACGGTATGAGTGTTTTGAACTGTGAGCTCTGTATTTTGTATTAAAAATTGAGTCATGAACTTGCTGAATCATTACATCCCTAATGCTCAGTGTAATGCTCAGAGATTAAAACTTTCAAGTGTTGTCCTTCATAATACTAGCCTGTGTTGCAATAAGGCAAACCTTGTTAAATTTATGTGATCTAGTGCCAAGTACCATGGGACAGATGAATAAAATACATCACACCTAAATGTTTTTATTTTCTTTATTGCTTTGTTAAGGAAATTATAAAAAATATATATATCACAGTACTTTTGATGTGACTCCTTTCTGTCTATTTGTGTTTTTTACTTCCCCCAGTGTTCATCTGACTGTGGTCAGGGTGTTCGGAGACGGACCGTTTCCTGTACAAACCCTCAGGGGCTATGTGATCCTCTGTCCCAGCCCATTCAGGAGGAACCCTGTGAAGACCACTCTAGATGTTATGAATGGAAAACTGGAGACTGGTCCAAGGTAGGACTATTGTATATAGAAAACCCCATTGTTTATGTGCAGTCACTGCTTGATCCCAGCTCCATGGTCCCCTGACAGCAGTATTTATCAAACACCTTTTCCAGCTAGTAGAATCAAATGTATCTGGTCTTGTCTGTGGTATAACCTAAGGTTTGTACTGTATGTGGTGATGTCAATTTTTGGGGGATTATCACTTGTCATTCCTCCCAAAATCATCCTTTAGACTGTGCACACTGTACAACAAGACAGTCTATAGTGCAACAGTTTTACGACACCTTGCCAAAGGTCCATACATTCACATGGACCCTGCCACAGTTTAGCTGTGTCTGCTGAAGCATCACTCTGCTGGTGCTGTCACCCCTCTGTTTTCAACAGCACGCTGTCCCGCAGCAGGAGTAAAACGCAATATGTGTGTGAGTGGGACAGTGCACAATTTACAGAAGTGCCACAACAGCATTAAATAATTTGAATGTTTAATATTTACAGGAGATGTGTTAACCTTAATGATTTTTTGCACAGCAAACAGGTATGTATGTATATGTGCTATGAAGTTATATACAGGGTTAATGTAGCAACCCGCAATGTTGTGATCACTTTTTTATTTAAGCATGTCTAAATATAGTTTTTATATTTATTTTTTTGTCAACATCCAGCAGTCCTACAATGAATCCTCACTTCACTTCAAGATGATAATGTTTGGTTTGGTCACTAACTATTTCAAAAGTTGACTCTGCTGTTAAACAGTATTGTATTACAGTGAGTATTAACTCAATCTTTTTTAGACAGAAAAAAACACAACTCCTAACTCATCTGCCTCATAATGAAGCTACAAATAATGATATAAAAGGAAATTAATTTGATCGGGTTGTAAATTCAGTTACTTTGCTTAGTTCTCATTATTGAGTTTAACTTGTTGTTTCAAATCTAGGTTTTAAGATGGACAGTGATTTTAAAATGGATCACCAAATTAGTGCCGTTTTAAGTCTGGTTTTTTCCCCCTTAGGCAGCTGGCTAAGGTGAAGCCTTTCGTCACACGGCAGCACTTGGAAACAGTAATCCATGCCTTTATTACATCTCGGCTGGATTACTGTAATGCACTGTATTTTGGAGTAAATCAATCCTCCCTTGCACGTCTCCAACTGGTCCAAAATGCTGCTGCTCGTCTCATGGTTGGGGCACGTAAGAGGGAGCACATAACTCCCATCCTGGCGACGCTGCACTGGTTGCCTGTGCGTTTTAGAGTTCATTTTAAAATTCTTTTATTCGCTTTTAAATCTTTACTCGGTCTTGCCCCCGCTTATCTTGCCGAGCTACTTATCCCCTATGTTCCTTCCCGGTCTCTGGTCAGCTGACCAGCTTCTCCTGACAGTACCAAAGTCACGGCGCAAGCCTAGAGGGGACAGAGCATTCGCCGTAGCAGCACCCAAACTGTGGAATGCCGTACCATTGCACATTAGGCAGGCACCTTCATTGTCCATTTTTATTGTCCACTTATTTGAAGACCCATTTTTATTCTCTGGCTTTTAATTCAGCATGAGGACTCTGTGTTTGCTCCTTTGTTTTATTCTCTTGTTTTATTGTCATTTTTTGTGTGTAGCTGTGTACAGCACTTTGGTCAGCCAAAGCTGTTTTAAAGGGCTTTATAAATAAAGCTGAGTTGAGTTTTGTTGAGTTTAACTTGCTTGAAATAACTAGGGTACTTAGAATATTCATCAAATATTCATTTGTGTTGAGAATATTTGTTTCTCATTTTTTAGTACGTTGTGTTTTATGTGATGCAAAAAGAGACAAGAAAAAAAATACATCAGTATCATATATTGGCTATTAAAAAACCTGTATCAGTCAACTGAAACTTCGTGTCAGAAGGTAGCTACAGTAACATCCATCCATCCATTGTCCAGTCAATATCTGGGCTAATACAGAGAGACATACAGAGACAATCACAGTAGCATTATTGTGTAGTGACATACAACCACAGTAACAACAAGAGGTAGTGCAAAGGGAGAGCTGAGGGGATCTTGGAGTCACTGTGGCTGATACCCTCTCAGCCGTGATATAGAAACATTACAAGCACAACACAGTAGGTTTTCCTAATAAAGAACAACCTGCCACAACCACAAAAGTTTCTGGGAGTCAAGAATCATGGTAATATAAAAGTAATAAAACCGCAGAACCACATTTTTAAATAAACCGAGCCAGCCAGTCCTTATCTGTTGTAAGGTGTTAAAGAGCTGAATAGCTTTGGGAACGAGGATCTCCTCATCGGCCTGTGGAGCAGCTTTGTGAAAGTAACCGTGCCGCTCAATGTGTTCCTCTGGGAAATGACTGCGCTGTGCAGTGGGTATATTAATGTTGAGTGTAGAGTCCTCCTCTCAGGACTCAGAACAACAAGTTTGTCTCTGTTCTAACCACCATGTTAGCTCCTAAACCAGCTCGTCCATCCAATAGTAGTAGAACAGAATGCGGGCCACAACAGACAGATAAAAATTTGCAGCAGTTTGTTACAGATGTTGATGGACCAGTGGCACCTTAGAAATATAGATGTCTCTGTTTTTTCTGTAAAGGACATCTGTGTTCACTGATCAGTCCTGTTAATTGTCCCGTTGCAGTACAGTACAATGTACGTGTATCTCTGAACCCCGTCTCATCAAAACCATCAATAGTTAGTAGTTGCAGAGAGAGGGACTCAGCTTCAAAAGTTAATAACCATCTCCTTAGTGTTGAATGTGTACAGCTGGACGTGGCTAAGACCTACACCACATCACAAAGTCCCACTAACCAAGCTAAATTAGCCAAGTACCTCAATATTCTGACACTCCAGTATAAAAATAATTGTGGGCCATAACCTCCATGCTCTCTGGCTACTAATTATGTGACACCTAAACAAGCAACATGCATCCTTTGTATGTTTGCTTACTTAAGAAAACATATTCTGATTGTCATTACACAAAGTTCAAACATATAATTTCAATAAAGTGATCAATTTGGAAAATTTAGAAAATAGTAACCACACAAACAAAACAAGTTAACTTACTCTCTTAAAATCTAGAAGGAGGAGTTGGTCTAAATTGAAGTTTACAGACATCTTGAAATCTGGAAACCAGTGTTTATCGTGGTTTCTGCTCGTTCATTGCTTTATTACCTCTGCTAGGTCTCAGGCATGTCTACGTCACAGGCCATAAATGTACAGTATTGGGACTGGAATAACAACAGAATGGCTGCATGTAGCGCAGTGCTGCATAATGTAATAGTTAAGGATAGAGAAAACATGCAAGGTCCTATTTCAACTTGACAATCAGACAGTGTCAAAACTTTTGAAGATTTGTGGGAGAACTGCAATTTTGCTGCCAGTTTCTCCAGCATAACCAGGTTTCTAATCAGCTTTTTTATACCTTAATAAAAGGCTGCAGACAGGGCAAGCGATAGAATGAAAGGATAAATGAAAGGTGAAATCATAACACTGAGCAGTACCTCCTCATTTTCTAATCAAAGTCCCACGACAGACACTCACCTGCAGTAGGTCACTTTCTACACTTCTTTTTTTCTTTTAACTCCTATAGTTGTGCAGAGAAAAAACATAATAAATGTCATGAAGCAGTGTCTTCTGTCACTATACAGTTAAACCATTGAGCTGTACATTAATAACAGCTCTGTATGTGCAGGTTTCCTTTCAATGTTCATCCTAATTATGAATTAAAACTCACGTGTGTTCCTTAAAACCCACAGCTTCAGGGAATGACACTTTTCATTTTTTATCGGTTGTTTCAGTGCTCATCCTCCTGTGGGAAGGGCCTGCAGTCACGAGTGGTCCAGTGTATGCACAAAGTGACGGGACGTCATGGTAACGACTGCTCAGTAACGTTGAGACCACCAACCTACCGACCCTGTCACCATGGTGCTTGCAACGAGAAAATCAATGTGAACACTATTACGTCCCCCAGGCTTGGTGAGACACTTGTCACAAGGTTAAAGATGCCATTTACAATGGCAAAAGTATAAATCATGAAGTAAGGCCTCTGAGAAGGATAAATATGACCTTTTTACTTTGTATCAAGTCTAATAATATGTTTTATAATTATGCCACTCATGAAGTTTAGCTCAGATGGTGGATACCTTCACTGCCATGCTGTGAAGGCTGTTGCTGATGTCACCGACTGTGTTTGTGCTGTAAAATACACTCGTTGGCCACTTTATTAGGTACATCTAAAAACTGAGGAATTTTAACATTGTGAAAGTAGAACTCATGGAAGCTGCTCTATTGGATTGCATTTGATGGTGCAGGTGTACATAATAAAGTGGACCGTGACTGTATCTGGGAGTAAGTCTCAGTAATGTTATTGGAGATTTTTGAAAAGTCCCAGCTATAGAGCAGGAGATGTTCACTCCTCTGCTCCGTCCAGCCTCTGCCGGTACCCAAACCCATAGGAGAATAGAAAGAAATGTATATAGACACATTAAATGTTAAAAATACACAACAATATTTTTGTAATGTTTTTGGGCAGTTGTGGACACCATAATTTTGTAAAGGTTCAGGAAAACCACGTATGCCCTATGAGACCCCTGGCCTAGACACAGTTGACCCTAATTACCTGCTGCTTCTGCTGCGGCATCGCACATTGCAGAAGGATGGAGAGGCAACATTTGCTCTTCTGTTTGACCACCTGCTCCATCCCTCAGAACAAAGACATCCTCTACCAGCAATGAGGGCTGGATCAATTGTTCTTGCCCACAAAATATTACCACTGGTTGTTTCTTTGGAATTCATATACTCACATCATATCACATTGTATTTAAAATATGATGTAACATGTGTAACCTGCGAATATTTACTTGCTGTTTTTCTTTTTTCTCCTCTACCCCAGCTGCTCTCACCTACAAATGCATGGGGGACCAATGGACGGTGTACTGTCACGTGATCCGTGAGAAGAACCTCTGTCAGGACATGAGATGGTACCAACGCTGCTGTGAAACATGTAGGGACTTTTATGCCAAGAAAACACTGCACAAGAGCTAATGACAGAATACCTACTTTCCTCCATATAGTGCTTCTTTTTCTAAATGTTTTAATATTGTTAAATGTTATAATAATACCATTTCCATTATTCATGGAACTTTTTTGTATTTAAAAAACACAATAGCAAGTACACGTAAGTGTATGATTGAAATGGGCTCATAAGCTTCTACGTTTGGTGAAGACTTGAAAATGTCCAATATTTCTTTTGCTGTACATCAGATCAGGCAAACAAAACAATGGAGGGGTGGCGGTGAGTGACAGTGGGCAATCCAAGTGGCTTGTTGCACAGTGACAGTTCAAAGTAAGAGGGGTTTCAAAGTACCATTTCTCTGTCAAGTGTAATGGGAAATAGTCACAGCTTTCCCCATCTCCCATCTACTTTAAATGTGTCCTTTTTTTTTATTTTACAATATTGTACAGTATTATTTTATTATATATAATTGTTGCAATTTAGAATAACTGGTCAAAAGGTTTATGTAAGTAAATGAAACCATGTGTAAATACTAATCAGCAGCCATGGTAAGATGCTGTACGATTACAGTGAATCAATCCAGGTGCAGAGGTGGCACACACGCATGCACACAGTACACACATTCCTTCCTCAAATAGAAGAACACAGGCATGTGTAAAAAGGGACTGTGCAAGTAGAATTACTGATTCAACTTCTTTACTCAAGTAAAACTGAAAAAACGCTGGCTTTGAAATGTAACTAAAGTAAAAAACTCTAAAGTACTTTCTATCAGCAACAATAAATGCTAACAAATATGAAGGGATAACTTTGCCCGATTTTCAAACCGGTTTTCAGTGGTTGTTATGGAACTTGAAACTTTATGATCAACACCAATCAGATATTACTAAGCCTTAAAGATTTTTTTTATTTACAATGAATTTCATAATTTTTAAAAAATGTGTTGAATCATATCAATATTGTCAGCAAAATGACAACCCAAAATACTGCTCCCCCATCTATCGTTGCACATATAAACTGTGCAACAATAGACATTTCAAACATTTAGTAAGAAAAACTAAAAAGTTACTTTAAAAAAAAAAATACTCAAAGTATAGTCATCTGAAAACTCTATTTAGGTACAGTGACATCATATTTGTAGTTCATTATGTCCCACTTCTGCCTTGGCAACATCTATCTGTTGGAGGTTTGTGGATTGTGCATGAAAAATTTGGTGAAAACATTATCCTTTTAGAAGGATTTCAACACTTTTTGCAAAATTATTACTTTCTATTATAAGATTTATTCAAATCAACAACTTCACTGAATCGGGCAAAAATGTGTTTTGCAGTTGTGATTGTAGTATTTTGAATAGGAAGGGGTTAGTGTGTCAGGATCCATGGTCATGGTTAAATGAACTGTGAAGCCACAAACACATTTCCTAGTCCTACAGCCTCACACAAGGACTGTCGTGAGTACAACTGTTTGACAACCTACTTTCATTTTAACTCATGCTTCAGTACATTTGCTGTAAACTTAAACCCAGTGCACATTAACTAACATTAAGATTAAGTTCATGACAAAATTTTAAAAAATTGTCCTGTTACACAGGTATATCCTTTTATTCATATTCTGTTTTACCTTTTCTTACAAGACCCCCATAATATAATTTAAACTGTTTTGTATCATATTTGCTGCTAATTAATCCAATTATAATTTTTCATTCACTTCCTCACACACACAGATCACTGCACTGTTATTATATACTAGACGTATTATTAATAAAGTGATCATTGTGTTAAGTCAAATCTACCTGCACTATGTACAGACATTTTTATGCCTGTATACATGCCCTAGAGAGCCCAAGCTTTTTCAATTAATACAAATTTGGATGTGTGCACACTGTGTGCAACACCAGTCCAGTTCACAGACTGGGTACAGTAATGTAATTTTGAAGGCTTAGGAGGGGTCCACAACCTGCCAAGAACCTGAACCTTCAGGCCCTGATGAAACACTTTAGCATCTTGGCATGGCTTTTTGTAATTGTTTTCAATTAGGGAGAATCATTTTGGACAGCATTTCTTGCATTGTGGAGCTCCTGCCAGACTTTCCATAAACAGTGTAAAAAAGGCCAGGAAGCTCCCATCATCGCGGCAAAACTCCTGGATGAACTGCTGGTGCTCCCCGTGATCTCCTCCCTTTCTCATTCACCACAGAGATCTCTCTTACTGTGTCCAGTGTTTCTGAGACCAGTTTCTCAGCCTCAGTCAGATTCAGAGACAGGTACCCTCCCTCTATGTGTATCTGTTCTAAGAAACCTTCTTCAGCATCGCAGTCTGTTTAAGGCAGGAAGGTGGAGGTTCAAAGTGTGTGTGGTTTTGAGGTGTTTTAGGATACATGACAATGTTAAAGGAATCCCAACAGGAAGTTCTGTTCTGCTACAGTCTTCAGATCAGTCATTTGTATATTTCTCAAGATTTTTTTTCATGTTTCATGTTCATTATTTACATACTTCTAGTCAGTCTGGAAAAACTCATTCCCACCTAGTATTTGGTGGTGCCTTAGCAACAGTTAAGACTTGCAGCATACTGGTTTTTCAGGCAGTGTAGTGTGCCTCACATTTTGTAACTTGAAAAGACTTTCTGTCCAATTAGGGTGTAAGAGTGAAGGCCTCATTTTACTCCTTTAAATGCTCTCCAATAGTGACTTTTATACAATATATGGAAAAGTCCACTAATAGTTATTTTTTAAATGATGAAACATTCAATTCTTACTGTCAGCACTGCTAGTAATTATCATTATGTCCTTGTCAACCCTTTTTGGTTATGGGTGTGTATGAAAGTGTATGTGTCAACACAAAACGCCTCAGTCTTTTCCAGGGGCTTGAATGGTGCTATGGTATGACCTGTTTCACTATTGTGGAATTCAGCTTGTTGTCAATATTGGTTCTTTTGACACTGTTAATCTTTGTCTTTTTTGTGTGTTGTAGCAATAATACGTAACTATTCATGTACTGTACTTTTTAAGGGTGCACATGCAGTATGTATTATATGGTGCTGATTTGGAAATCTGAACATGTTTATACAGGGATTTTACCATTTGTCCATTGTTCTGTATAGTCACACAATATTTGTCATCTTTTTCCAGTATCCATCAGGCTTTTCTGAACAAGGATTGATTGGGGAAGCATCATTTTAATTCAGGTTTACTGTAAGACAATGTGTTTCATGTTGTGACACAAAAAATGTGATTTTACATGAAAACTCAAACCTGTATGACCCACTGTTGGCTATGTGGATTTACCATTAAACCAGAATTCAGACTGCTCTCTAATACTTCTTGTTCTGTTTCTGGAAGAATTCTACTACAAAATGTGGACCTTAAGTTTAAAATGAATCAGAAAAAAGCCAAGTAAGTGTAAATCCAACTCATTAGACATACAGCCACTGCAGAGATTATATAGACCATTTTACCACCTGCACGTTCTACTGTGTTGTTAATTAATTTACAGTGCATTTAGATTTTCTGTGGCTCCAGTTGTGAGCAGTCACATTGTTTTTGATTTAATTTTTCTTGAGTTTAGTCTAGAATTTGACTGAAGTCCACATGTGGCAAAATGCTCTGATTGGACATGGTTTAGATAAGCACAGACCTGGGTATTTCAGGATCCACAATTCCCTTTGGAAGTCAGGACAAAAAAACAAAACATGTAACCCAGGAAACTGTCTGTAGACTTTCAGGTACAGTACAGATCAGGGCAAGGGTAAAAATAATTACTGAAGCTTTTACTAGAGTTGGCCATCTAGCTAAATTTAGGACCCCGACAAGAATGGACCTTGGTCACGATAGATGAATATGAAACGTCATTTTAACTGTAACACATCTTAGTAACACACCTTCAGTCAGACCTTAGGGAGGTTGGATTATTACTGGGCAATACGCAAATAATCCAAGTTACTCTTTGTTACTATTTCACATCTGGTGTGATCTTCTGCTTTTATTTTGACCTTTGTGTTTGAGATGGTGAAACAAATTCAGTTTATGATTATGCTTTTTGCTGGTTTTGGGTTCAAAAACAATTTCCACATCAAATGGTTTAAATGATCTTATTTTTCAAATTTTTTTGTAAACTATTTCATAAAAAATAGTTTTTTTTAAGAACAAGCTCACAAATCCTGTGGTCTGATGACACAAAATTAAACTCTGCAGGTAGTTTGGCAACAACTAGGTACTGCACATCAGCAGGTAATACCACCCCCAGTGTTTCCCCTACATGTGTGCAAGCATAACAATGAGAGCCCCACCATGCTTACAGACAGGCAAAAAAATATTTTATATCTAGTGATGTTATATTAACAACCATTCCGCTTCTTTTTGAATCACATTCATTTCCTAGGTTAATTCATGCTGGCTGAGGTTTTGTATGTACTGTCTTTTCAAATCAATTAATTTTGATTGAAAATTCCAAATATTCTTTAAATATGTTGATTTTGATTACCACAGATCATCTATGTTTCCTTTCATACTGTTTGAGAAAAAAATTGACTGAACACTATAATAATAATTTGTTGTAAGTAGTTACTTTAGCAGCTACTTTAGCTAATACTTTTTTATGTTTTAATATATTTTTGCAGCATTTTTGCTATTTTGTCACACATACGCATACCTGCCAACAGATAACCTGGCTATTGCCCTGAACTGAATCTGTAACAAAATAAAATAAAACATATTGTTGCGCCAGGCCCACCGTGGTGGGGTGGGCAGCTAACTAGCAGCTAGCTTGGGTGTTAGCAAGCCAAGCTGACCTCCACCCCAGGTGGTGGGAGATCACTCCTTCCTGTTACACCGCACGACGCGAGTGCCTTATGCTGGCAGACAGAAAACTAGGTGACGCAGTTCTTGTATGTTATGGCTGTCTCCAAGTGGAGAGACAATCTTCTAGCTGTGAGGTGAAAGTGATCTATAGCACAAATTGCCATCTCAGTTTTTACATGCCTCTCCAATGATCACTATCTGTGCAAGTATTTGTGCTCTATGCACAGAGGCCTGGTGCATTGGGAACACCGGCTGACTTTTCTGTCTTTGGAAACACAGATTGGGCACCTCTTCCTCCTCCTCTGGCCCCCCTGTCTGATGTGGCTGGGTGGGGGGGGTGTTTTTTATTTTCAACCCACATCGTCATTGTTGCCTCAGTAATATGCTTTTGGAGTTTGGGCAGCACTCCATGTGCCTCTTCATACAGTAGGTGCCATGACAACCTCTGTGCCCAGCTCCTTGATGAGTAGCTGGCAGTGTTCCCAAACCACCCACACAATCACTGTGTGGTGAAGTTTAGGTAGGTACTAAGGGGTCAACAGCTGCTTAGTTATTAGTAATTATTTGTAATTCTGAAAAGTAATGTACTGTACTCACTCTAAGATAACCTAAAGCTAATCAAATATTATGTATGTATCTCTCACAACTGTCATCAAATATTTTTTAAGCTAACATTAGACTTTTGTAAATGTAAACACCAGGCATGTCCAAAGTCCGGCCCGTGGTCAAATTTCATCCGGCCCTCGGCAATGTCAGTGCGCAAACGAGGAGTTGCGCATCAGATATTTCATCTCTGGCGGAAGAGTTCGGACAACGCTTTCGGATTTTGCAGCTATCGAGAAGGAGATCGCTGTTTTTTCCTCGCCTTTTTCCGTGGACACTGATGATGTTCCAGACTATTTGCAGCTGGAGCTCATTGAGCTGCAGTGTGACGCCGAGAGCCGCAGTCGGCACCAGCAGCTTTCTTTCGCCAACTCTTTCGCCGACAGCTGGATGAGGACAGGTTTTGAGAGATTCGGACTCTCACCTGCGAGACAACTCGCTGCCTTTGAGCCAGACCTGGCCTTTGTGCTGCAGTCCAGATCTCATTAATGCAGACAAGTCATTTGTCATTTACAATAAGTCTCTGAATTCATTTTTGTTAAGATCAAAATCGGTTGTCAGTTTTCACTCCAGAATAAACCTTTAAAAGTTCAATTAACGTTTATATTTACTGATATGTCATATTTCAAATGAGCCCTGCAATCGTGGATATGTCTATTGTTTGCTAATTTCTATGTTAGTTTATTCAAAAGTTCTGTGAACATTGAACATCAATGGTGATATGTTTCAGGTTTCAAATGTAATTTGCACTCAACAGTACAATTACTTCTGTTTGGGGAAAAAAATTAAGTGAATATTCAGTTACATGTGATATGCATGTTCAATAGAAATTAAAATAAGGCAAATGTGAAACACAGAATGGCTTGCTAAAATTTGTTTAAATATAATGTTTTATATATATATATATATATATATATATATATATATATATATATATATATATATATATATATATAAATATATAGCCCTATATATATATATATATATATATAAATATGTTATTTATATATAATATATGGATATATATATATATATATTTATATTTGACATCCAACAATGGCAGAGATCCAAGAGAGGGTCTCAGGCATGAAGAACTGACAGCACCAGGGCCTGACATGATCCATGCCTACTGGCTAAAGAAGCTAACTTCCCTTCATGAGCGACTGGCGGCACAAATGAACATGCTAATAGAGGATGGAACCCACCCTGAATGGCTAACAGAAGGATGAACAGTACTGATCGTGAAGGACCCCAGAAGGAGCAGTCCCATCCAACTACCGCCCAATAACCTGCCTCTGCACAACATGGAAGCTCCTGTCGGGCATCATAGCGGCTAAGATGACCAGGCACGTGGACCAATACATGACCAAAGCACAGAAAGGAATTGGTAGTAACACCAGAGGAGCCAAGCACCAGCTCCTGGTAGATAAAGCGGTCACCCGAGACTGCAAGACCAGACATACCAACCTGATGCCTGGATTGACTACAAGAAAGCATGGATCATGGAATGCTTAGAACTGTACAAGATCAACAGGACTCTAAGAGCCTTCATCCAGAACTCAATGGGAAGGTGGAAAACAACAACTCAAGTGCGGCATATACCAAGGAGATGCCCTGTCCCCGCTGCTGTTCTGCATAGGCCTGAACCCCCTCAGCCAGATCATCGCCAAGAGCGGTTACGGATATCGACTACGCAATGGAGCAACCATCAGCCACCTCCTCTACATGGATGACATCAAGCTGTATGCCAGAAGCGAACGAGACATCGACTCACTGATACATACCACCAGGATATACAGCCAAGACATCGGAATGTCATTCGGACTGGACAAGTGTGGCCGGATGGTTGCGAGGAGAGGAAAGGTAGTCAGAACTGAGGGGATTGAACTACCAGAAGGCAAGATAGCAGATGTGGAAGACAGCTACAAGTACCTTGGGATCCCGCAGGCAAATGGTAACCACGAAGAGGCCGCAAGGAAAACAGCGACCACCAAGTACCTCCAGAGAGTAAGGCAAGTCCTGAGAAGTCAGCTGAATGGGAAGAACAAGGTCCGGGCAATCAACACCTACGCCCTCCCGGTCATCAGGTACCCAGCTGGCATAATAAGCTGGCCAAAGGAGGAGATGGAAGCCACTGACATCAAGACAAGGAAGCTCCTTACAATGCATGGAGGGTTTCACCCCAAATCCAGCACCCTGAGACTGTACGCTAAGCGCAAGGAAGGAGGCCGAGGACTAGTGAGCGTCAGAGCCACTATCCAGGATGAAACAACTAAGCTCTGTGAATACATCAGGAAGATGGTCCCAAGTGATGACGTGCTTAGTGAATACCTCAGGCAGCAGAAACCAGAGGAGGAGCAAATACAGCAAGAGCAGGATCCATCATGGAAGGACAAACCCAGATGCAAGGTATGTATCACCAGTGGCAGATGGACTGCAAAGATGCCCAGGAGCAGGCTCTGAGACAATCCAGCACATAACAGACCCCAGGTGCAGGCTGTGCAAGATGCTAGCAGGCAGGGCATACATGGAACGCCATAAACCAAGTGGCTGGCATAGTACACAGGAACATCTGTGCCGAGTACGGACTGGAAGTACCGAAGTCACGATGGGACACACCTCCAAAGGTGGTTGAGAATGACAGAGCTAAGATCCTGTGGGACTTCCAGATACAGACTGACAAAATGGTAATGGCCAACCAACCGGACATAGTAGTTGTGGACAAACGGAGAACAAGGCTGTAGTGATAGAGGTAGCAATCCCGAGCGATAGCAACATCAGGAAGAAGGAACACGAGAAACTTGAGAAATACCAAGGGCTGAAAGAGGAGATAGAAAAGATGTGGAAGGTGAAGGCACAAGTGGTGCCCGTGGTGATAGGAACCCTGGGGCTGTGACCCCAAACTGGGAGAGTGGCTCCAGCAGATCCCAGGAACAACATCTGAGATCTCTGTCCAGAAGAGCGCAGTCCTAGGAACAGCTAAGATACTGCGGGACCCTCAAGCTCCCAGGCCTCTGGTAGAGGACCCGAGCTTGAAGGAAGAAGTAAGACCGCCCCAAAAAGAGAAGGGGCGAGTGGGGAATTTTTTTTTTTATATACATACATACATACATACATACATACATATATATGTGTATATATATATGTATATATGTATATATGTATATATATATATACATACATACATACATACATATATATATATATGTGTATATATATATGTGTATATGTATGTATATGTATATATATATATATATATATATATATATATATATGTATACATATATATGTATACATATATTATGTATACATATATATAACAAACTAGCTAATCGCTAACTAAACCTAATCGATCTAGCTTCGTTAGCCTAGCACCTAGCAATGGCTTCTCCGTCTCCTTCTGTCTCTCCTCTGACTTGCCCTGTCTGCCACATGTTTAGTTTTTCCTCGGCCTCCTTTAGTGATAATGGTACTTGTAATAAATGTGAGGTTATTGCAGCTCTGGAGGCGAGGATCTCTGAATTGGAAGCTCGGCTCCGCACCATGACAAACAATCCAGCTAGTCAGGCCCCGGTAGCTGGTGCGGACCAACCTAGCATAGCCACTGTTAGCTTAGCCACTGTTAGCTGTTCCCCAGCAGTACCCGAGCAGCCGGGAAGCCAGGCCGGCTGGGTGACGGTTCGTAAGCGATCTAACGCTAAACAGACGCCCCAGGTTCACCACCAGCCGGTTCACGTTTCCAATCGCTTTTCCCCACTCAGCGACACACCCGCTGAGGAACGAACTCTGGTAATTGGCGACTCCATAGTCAGAAACGTGAACTTAGAGACGCCAGCGGCCATAGTCCAATGTTACCCTGGGGCCAGAGCGGGCAACATCGAATCCTATTTGAAGCTCCTGTCTAAGGATAAACGTAGATATCGTAAGATCATTATTCATGCAGGAAGAAATGACGCCCGATTACGCAAATCGGAGGTCACTAAAACAAATATTGAATCGGTGTGTAACTTTGCAAAAACAATGTCGGACTCCGTAGTTTTCTCTGGACCCCTGCCAAATCTGATCAGTGACGACATGTATAGCCGCATGTCGTCATTCAACCGCTGGCTGTCTAGGTGGTGTCCAGCAAACGATGTGGGCTACATAGACAATTGGAAAAGTTTTTGGGGAAAACCTAGGCTTATTAGGAGAGATGGCATCCATCCTACTTTGGACGGTGCCTCTCTCTTATCAAAAAATATGGCTGATTTTATTAGACAACCAAAAGATTGACAATCCAGAGTTGAGCCTAGGACGCAGAGATCCAGTCCTACACGCCTCTCTGCAGTATCCTTACCGCCGTTACCCCCCCACAACTCCCACATTCCTATAGAAACTGTGTCTGTTCCCCGATTATCTAAATTTTACAAACTAAAAATGATCACAAGAGGAGTTAATCATAATAACTTAATAAAAATCAGGACTGCTCCTCTTACTGAACAAAAAACTAAAACACTTAAATGTGGATTATTAAATATCAGATCTCTCTCATCTAAATCTCTGTTAGTAAATGACTTGATAAGTGATCATCAATTTGATTTATTTTGTCTCACTGAAACCTGGTTGCAGAAGGAAGAATATGTTAGTTTAAATGAGTCGACCCCCCCAAGTCATATTAACTATCATGTTCCTAGAAGCTCAGGCCGAGGTGGAGGAGTAGCAGCAATCTATCACTCAAGCTTACCGATAAACCCTAGACCTAAACATAGTTATAACTCATTTGAGAGTCTTACTTTGAGCCTTTCACACCCAAGTTGGAAAACTCAAAATCCACTTCTATTTGTTATTGTGTATCGTCCTCCAGTCCCTTATTCTGAATTTTTGACTGAATTGTCAGATTTTCTAGCCGACTTAGTGCTTAGTGCAGATAAAGTCCTCATAGTGGGCGATTTTAACATTCATGTAGATGCTGACAGTAACTCCCTCAACACAGCATTTACTTCATTATTACATTCAATTGGTTTCTCTCAAATTGTAAATGAACCCACTCACTGTTTTAGTCACACCCTAGACCTTCTCCTTGCATACGGTATTGAAATTGATAAACTAACAGTATTTCCTCATAATTCTGTTCTCTCTGACCATTTCCTAATAACATTTGAATTTAGTTTATTGGACTACACGGCAGCTAGAAAGAAGTTTTGCTTCAGTAGGTGTTTATCTGAAAACACTGTGAACAAATTTAAGGAAATGATCCCTTCATCATTTACTTCAACATGTACTGATATAACTGAGAGTAGCCTCATTAACTGTACTCCTGCACAAGTTGATTACCTTACTGATAATTATGCAGCATCTTTACGTTCCATACTTGATAGTGTTGCCCCTCTAAAAAGAAGGCAGTAATTCTGAATAGGCGATCTCCATGGTATAGCTCGCAAACCCGCAATTTAAAGCAGGCGTCACGAAGACTAGAAAGGAAGTGGCGTTCCACTCATTCACAAGAATCACGCCTAGCCTGGAAAAAGACTTTATACTTATACAAATTAGCACTCCGTAAAGCCAGAACAGCTTATTATTCATCACTAATAGAGCAAAACAAGAACAACCCCGGTTTCTTTTCAGCACTGTAGCCAGGCTGACTAAGAGCCATAGTTCAGTTGAGACTAGTATTCCCTCAACGCTATGTAGCAATGACTTCATGACCTTCTTCACAAACAAAATCATAGCTATTAGAAATAAAATTCACCAGACCCTCCCCACAAATACAACAGAATTAGAATCATCAGTAAGTCATCAGTCCCTTTTAGACTGCTTTGTGCCCATAGACCTTGCTGAGTTAACTTCAACTATTATGGCATCTAAACCAACAACATGTCTGCTAGACCCTATTCCAGTTAGACTGCTCAAAGATGCTCTACCCTTATTAGACACGTTCATATTAGATATCATTAATCTATCCTTACAAACAGGATATGTACCAAAGGCCTATAAGGTAGCTGTAATCAAACCTCTACTTAAAAACCTAGTCTGGATCCAGATGTCTTGGCCAATTACAGACCAATATCCAATCTCCCTTTTATTTCTAAAATACTTGAAAAAGTAGTTGTAAAGCAATTATGTGACCACCTGCGCAGAAACGACTTGTTTGAAGAATTTCAGTCAGGATTTAGAGTTCATCATAGCACAGAAACCGCACTGATTAAAGTCACCAATGATCTTCTTCTGGCTTCAGATAACGGACTTGTCTCTATACTAGTTCTGCTAGATCTTAGTGCTGCATTTGACACCATTGATCACAGAATATTATTACAGAGACTAGAACATGTAATTGGAATTAAAGGAACAGCACTAAATTGGTTTAAATCGTATCTATCAGATAGATTCCAATTTACTCACGTTAATGATGAATCTTCGACATACACAAAAGTTAGTTATGGAATTCCACAAGGCTCTGTATTAGGACCAATACTCTTTACTCTATATATGTCTCCCTTGGCAACATTAATAGAAAACACTCTGTAAATTTTCACTGCTACGCTGATGACACGCAGTTATATCTATCTATGAAACCTGATGAAACAAATAAATTAATCAAACTACAAGCATGTCTTAAAGATATAAGGGACTGGATGACGTATAATTTTCTTCTTCTAAACTCAGATAAAACTGAAGTTATTGTATTTGGGCCTAATAGTCTAAGAGACATGTTTTCTAACCATATCGCTACTTTAGACGACATAACTCTTGCCCCCAGTAGTACTGCAAGGAATCTTGGAGTCATTTTTGACCAGGATTTGTCATTTACCTCACAGATAAAGCAAATCTCTAGAACAGCCTTCTTCCACCTACGGAACATTGCCAAAATTAGGAGCATCCTATCACAAAGCGATGCTGAAAAATTGGTTCATGCATTTGTTACTTCTAGATTGGACTATTGTAATTCTCTACTTTCAGGCTGCCCCAGTAACTCTCTAAAAAGCCTCCAATTAATCCAAAATGCTGCAGCAAGATTAATGACTGGTATTGGTAAGAGAGATCATATTTCACCTTCATTAGCTTCTCTCCATTGGCTTCCAATTAAATGCAGAATAGAATTTAAAACCCTTCTTCTTACCTATAAAGCTTTAAACGGCCAAGCCCCATCATATTTAAAAGATCTCTTAGCACCATATCATCCTACTAGACCACTTCGGTCCCAAAATGCAGGCCTACTTGTGGTTTCCAGAATTTCCAAAAGTAGAATGGGAGGCAGAGCCTTTAGCTATCAAGCTCCTCTCCTGTGGAACCAGCTCCCAGTCCAGATTCGGGAAGCAGACACCCTCCCTATTTTTAAGACTAGGCTCAAAACCTTCCTTTTGATAAAGCTTATAGTTGGTTATAGTCATGCTGCTATAGGCTTAGACTGCTGGGGACTCTGCACTGTGCCACTTCCTCTTCTCTTCATTCTCTCCTCTCACCCCACATCTATAATGTCGCCACTGTATGACATTAACTCTGTGTCTTCTTTGTCCCGTAGTCGTCTCTCTCCCTCTCTTTCCCCCTCTCTCTCTCCCTGTCCACAGGTGTCCCCGGATTTGGCGCTGTGTGTCCTCCAGTGTGCAGCTACTGGTCCTATTAACCTGCTCAATGTTTTGTTGTTGCTTTTGTTGCTCTGTTCTTTTCTCTCTCCACTTTCCACTCTGCCCAACCGGTCAAGGCAGATGGCCGTCCTCCCTGAGCCTGGTTCTGCTGGAGGTTTCTTCCGTTAAAGGGAGTTTTTCCTCTCCACTGTTGCCTATGGCTTGCTCAAGGGGGATTTGTTGGGTTTTCTCTACCTGTTTGTATAGTCTTGACTTTATTATGTAAAGTGCCCTGAGATGACCTTGTTGTAAATTGGTGCTATATAAATAAAGTTGAATTGAATTGAATTGAATGTATGTATATATATTATATATATATGTATGTATATGTATATATATATATGTATATATATATTATATATATATACATATATTTCGTTACAACCACAATCAATAGTGTGTGAATGAATGTGATGCAACATTGTAAAACACAAAACAACAAAAAACATACAAGTAAACCCCCTGCCCCACCCCTCACATTTGCTCAGTAGTTTCCATCTGTTTAAGCTAAAACGTTGACTCTGATAAGACCCAGACATCTGATCATGGTTTTAAATTGGCTTAATGAAATAAAACAATTACCCAGGTTGTGTTTGTGAAGCTCATTCAAGTTAGAGTTAATCAGCTGTGGAAAACAGTGTCACTCTGTGATGGACAAACCCTGCCACTCACACCCCTTAAAAAAAAGAAAAACATCTTAAAGAAACAGGAGACTGTTCATCAGCACCAGTTCATCTGCAGCCCAACAACTACTACTGTGAAATGATCCTCACTGTTCCTGACTGTTTTCTATTACAACATTCATTTGTTATTTTGGAACTACACTTGTTGTGTTAGTTCTGTGAAATGTGTTTGCTTTCACAGCTTGGAGGATCTGGGTGGACATTTGGGGATTTTGGGTTTATTCTGGAATCCAGAACAAAGTCAGGGAGAGAACAGCAGACTGGTGAGGTTACCTGAAGGACACACACCCACCCACACACACAGACTTTGTTTTGCACACTGTACAAGAAACAAAGAGAATAAGCCTGCCAGTAATAGACCTGTCTAAGTGCCATGAGTAAGTGCATGATAGATGGGAGAGATGGACATGTTATGATGACATTTTTTTCTCTGAAGACTTGTGTGCTGTGTTCTCTTAAAGAGCAAATTCATCATTCCACCGAAATGATGTAGGAAGGAATTACTCAGCACTATCACAGGGTTTAACTCTCTCCCCACCTCACACAATATGTGTGTGCTTTTAGTGCTTTTCCTGCCTGTGGACTTGCATTGCTGTGTGTTGAGGTGTTCTTTGTGCATAATGCAAAGAAAAAAATAGATGGAAAGCAGGCTGCTGAGACCTTCATGTTTCGTGTGAAAAGAGTTTACACACTTTCAGGCTTTAGGTCAATTGTCTCATTGTGGCTAGACACACAATCCATTCAGCGAGTTGCTTTGCCACCTTGTGGCCATTTTAAACACTACAGGAATCAAATAGGTGTAAATATTTGTGGTGTTAAACCAAATCTACACAATTTTTTAAAATGTTTTCATGAAGTCTGTAGCTTTGTTGATGGTGTGTCCTAATTCTGACACACACTAACATTAGAGGAAAGAAAAATGTGAACATACGCCCAATTCATAACAAGCTGTCATGTACATGAATCACCTTAGCTTAGTCATTACTCCCCATCTTTTTTCATACTGTTTGTTTTCGAGCTTTACAAGGCTTTAACACAAACATGAAAAATGTTGGAGTCTCTCTCGTCTGGTAAGGGGAGCACCCATCACTCTACCACCCACATGTGAAGTGGCAGAGGAACAGCCAAGATGAAGTAAGTGGGAAGATGTGTCTAACATATTCAATGAAAATGAATATCAACCAAAACATGAATCGTGTTTTTTCTACTCACATGTTTACCCCATTTCTCTTGTTGCGCCTTCAATTACCATAGCAACCAAACAGCACAAATAGTTTTCACAGCCTGGATTCCTGAGTTTATCCAGACATTATCAGAAGCTGGAGGCCTGGTGTGAACATGAAATAAGCTTCAGTACGATGCTGCTAATGGCTTCCTTAGCAATCCTGTCAGTGTGCTGATTTTGATAGTTTTCCTTTAATTAAATGCAAGAAATGCAAGTACTATACGTTTGTCTGTGGAAGCCAGTTTGACTACAGCTACTGTAGATGCCTTAGGCCTAAACTGTAGGGCCACATATAATACTTACATATGATAGATAGATTTGTAAATGCCAGAAAGTGGTACACTATTATAATTCTAAGCTCCTATCTAACCCCCACCAAGCAAACCTGGCATAAGGTATAAGGGACACCTCTGCTGTACCTGATTTGTGCATTTATACTTTTTATACCAAATATATTGTATTGCTACTATCACACTAAGCAACATAAAGCTGTTTTACACTGGACTCAAACTCAGGTTTCCTGTAGGAAAATCCTCCTTTGCTGATCCATCCCCCTGACCTAACCTTATTGCAACTAGTTTCACATTCATGGAGTATGTGCTTTACTTTCATGGTGTAGCCACATTCTAAATTAGCATAAATTGGCATAATATTCTATCCTCTTTAAAAAAGTTTAGCAAAATCAATACAGCTTCTACAAACAAGATTAGGAAAAATTCATAGTATGGAAAACTGCTAATCTGCTGGGTCTCATTGTTAATATGTGCACAGAAATGTTCTTTTTTCACTCCAAATTACTGTCGGATTTATGACAGCCAGCTAATTTAGTTTTTACCACAAACTTTAAATCTTTGAAAATCGATGGCTGCATGTCTTTAATTCCTAATTTGTTTGGAGGTGAGGTGTTTCAAAGAGAAAGAAGTAAAGGTGAAAATGAGAAACAAACTAAGAAATTTCACAACTGGTTAAAATTGAGCAATAGCGTCTGTGCTAGAAGCTAGAAAAAAAACTTTCTACCAAGTGTTTTCCAAAGGAAGATTACATTTGGTCACTTGAATGACAATTGGGCTGTAATAAGTGAGGAGGTGAATTCTGTGGCCCAGGTGAAAAAGAAACAGTTGGAGAAGCCAGAAATTTGAGGCGGAGCCATATCTGGACTTTAGGGCATGAAGACTTTCAAGTTTTACTTATTATTAAAATACTGATCTATGCATGTATCCTCTGCTACAGCCCTGTTAACTTTTTAGCCTCATTTGATTTTCCATCAAATTTTTTTGTTGTTCAAATACAGCATGTAGCACACACGGGTACAGTAGGCTAATAGAAAGTTTTTTAACGTTTAACATTTGGATTTTCTCTTTGCATCAGGTCTTCAAAGTTAATAACAGTGTGTCAAGCATCCAAGTGATTTTCTATTAATTCCACTGACATGAAAATGTGCCTCTAATTTTCGAAACTGCTACTGCCTACATTGTCATGAAGAATAATAATTAAAACACTGAAACCACTCTAATATACTCTGTGGACTGAAAAAGAAATGAAGGAGAAGCTGATCTATTAACATGTGTTATATGATCATCTGCACAATCAACTGTTGTCGTGTCCTACATACACTGAACACAGTGGAAGAGGTACAGCCACATGAGAGCATGTTTTTGGAGAAATAGTAGAGACTCACCTCTATAGTAATTGAAGCCTAAAGACAGTCTAAAGGCTGCTCATCATGTCTGCCATTAGTCAATTCTGCAGAAAAGGTCTGTCAAAAGTCACTACATCCAGTAAGAAACTGGTTACACTGGTAACAAACTATTGCTGAGAGGACAGGGGAGTGAGACAGGCGAGGGGCTGTGTCCCCCATGCACCTTCTGTCCCTCAAATTTGCTGCAGGTAGCTGTCATTGTCAAACATGAGCTTTATTCAATCTGACTGCTGTGCAATGTCACTGTGTGTATGTAGTTTGTATTATTCAGATACTAAAGTCTCTTACACACAAAACAAACATAGTTCAAAGACAAAGAGTAAAAAAGGAAAATTAAAACATATCTTTTGGGCTCCCCTCCAGCTGGTGGTGCCCTTTACATGCTAGGGCCTATTGATAATAACAGCCCTGAGGGAAGAATGTGGAGGAGAAGTACTGTGCAATTTGTCAGCCTAAGATGGAGATATGTTGCAGTAAACTAATATAATTATATACCATTTGTGTGTAGTCACAGGCAGGTTAATTGTTTATTGTTCACACAGACTTGTGTGAGGCAGTGTTTGTGAATGAGGCTCATTGTGTTGTTTAAATGCTACTGTAGAGCACTAACTAACCAGCTTTCAATGGATGTCCCTTGCTCAAAAATTTGAAATAAATACATAAATAAAAAAATACATTAATTTAGTTACTTTTGTCTAATTTTAGTTTTAGATCGTGTTTATGAACCCTTTAGAATAGTTTTATTTTGCTGCATAAAGTCTTCAGCAGAATGTATGAATGCATTTATAAAGTGCACAGTGCCATATAGTTACATAGTAGATAGTGAACTGTGCACAGGCTCATGCAGCCTTGTCAACTGTGTTTTCATTCCATGCTTGTGTATTCAGGCTGATGTGATTGTGTTGATGTTTTTAATTGCGCATAAGAAGTAGGAGACACTGGCCCATTTAAAAACAGATGATCAGCTAAATTCGTGTTCTTTCAGTCCCTCCACTTACCCCCTGCTCCCCTGGTACATCAGCAATTTTAATGTGAGGAGACGCAGTCACTGACTTTTTATTGCTATGTGAGCAGCTCTGGTCTCTTCAGTGGGACCTTCGCACCTTCAAAACAAAATATGGCTTTTGCTGCTTTGCTTATGTTTCCATTCACCAACTAACTTTGACTTTACCGTACAGTTTCTGAATCTAGGCCATGCAAGTCCAAACCTTTCATGTCAAGACAACAGATGTTGTAGCATGAGCAGCACATTAGCAGAACAGCTCTAGTGCTCGGTGTCAACACAGAAGTCACACAGTCAAATCATGCAGTTTCCTCAAAAACTGCTTGCTTACATTTGCATTTAAATTTACAATTAGTCATTTGTCAGACCCCTTTATCCAAAGCGACTTACAAATGAGGAACAAGATAACCAAAAATCTAAGTCAAAGAAAAAACTTCAAAGAAAACTGCTATCAGAAGAAGAGTTTCTTTTTCAGGAGAAGTAAGTGCAAAGGAAGATGTGGAAAAGTTCTGTTTTCAGGAGTTTTTTTAAAATATTGAAAGTCAGGTTGCGGAGAGTGCAGAGTTTGGCAATTCATTCCATCATCCTGGGATTACTGAGCTGAAGAGTTTTCCTTGGTGTCTTCGGTGTGGTGCTGGGACCACCAGACGTCGTTCACTGGCAGAGCGCAACGCATGTAAAGGATTGTAGACCTGAATGATTGAGTTGAAGTAAGCGGGAGTTGTAGAGTTGACCCCCATGTATGCAAGAGACAGAGCTTTGAACTAAATCTGTGCAGCCACAGGAAGCCAGTGTAAAGATCTGAAGAGCAATGTGACACGTTTTTTTGGCTGATTAAAAATTAGGCATGCTGCCACATTTTGGATCATCAGCAGGGGTTTTATCATGTATGCTGGTAACCCCATACACAGTGCATTGCAGTAAACGAGATGAGATATGACCAACACCTGCACAATTAGTTGGGTTGTGTTTTCTAAGACGTAGGGTCTGATCTTTCTTATGGCAAATGTACATGACCTAGAGACTGAGAACATGTGGTATATAAAGCTCAGTTGGTTATCAATGATGACCCCAAGATTTCTGGCCGACTTGGTAAGGACAATCATGGCAGGTTAAGCCGAAGAGGTCTTTCTCTCATCCAAGCAGTTTTTGTTTCGATCTCTAGCCTGTTGATATGTCATTGAGCAAGACACTGAACCCCCACTTAGTTGCTCCTGGTGAGTGTTGGCAGCTCCCCTATTGGTGTATGAATGTGTGTGTGATTGTGAGTGTGAATGGGTAATTAAGAAGCAGCGTAAATCGCTCTGAGTACTAACAGGTAGAAAAGTGCTATGTAAGTGCAGACCATTTAGCATTTAGACAGGCAGAGATGTCTGGC
Organism: Channa striata; assembly: GCA_033026295.1. NCBI lineage: Eukaryota > Metazoa > Chordata > Actinopteri > Anabantiformes > Channidae > Channa > Channa striata. The sequence continues at coordinate 388,164 of CM065171.1, forward strand.
GAGACTGTAGAGTCATCCGGTGGAAAGGACAGAAAGAGCTGTGTGTCGTCCACATAGTGACAGGTAAAGGCATTTGAATGGATAATAGAGCCCAGGTTTTTAGTATAAATGAAAAAAAGAATTAACTTATTAGTTATTAGTGTAGGTGCAACAGCGTGATGAAGAGTGGAGGGGATCGGATCCAGAGAGGTCCCGTTGGATGGAGCTAACAGGATGTCCTCGTCTAGAGGAGAGAACTGGGAGCTGTTGGTAAAGGAGGCAAAAGTCATCCGCTGTGAGAAAGGTGGAGGTGGGTAGAGCAGTTTGAAAGTGGAAAACAGTTTTCAGATGTACTTGGTGTTGCTGAGCTTGTCCTGGAAGTATTCAGTCTTAGCCCTAGTGACAGTGAGAGAAAAATGCAAGCTAATCCTGATAGTCGTATGTGACGTATGTTCCTTCTAGTTTGAAAAACAGCTTTTTTAAAACTTCCTGGTCTCACCCTTCACTCCCGTTTCTGTTGTCCTCTACAGTAGATCTAGTTGTTAGAGTAGAGTCGAGTAGTTACTAGATGGTGCAGACACTGACAGATGATGCCCAGTGCACAGAAATAAGATTCTTAAAAAAAGAAAGAAACATGAAGTCCAATCTGGCAGACCAAGGATTGGGTGCAAAACAGACTGATCAAATCTGAAAAAATTGTCTTGATATATGAGGAAACTCATATCACTGACCATGTGCATCAAGGCCCTAGTATCTTCCGGCCAAAATGTTTCCTAGGAACACACCTTCCTCTTGATAGAGGAGCATAGAAGCAACCCACTTTCATAGGTTAGTCTCTGGTCTGTGCGTATTTAATTCAGTGTGTTACTCCTGTGGGCTTCTGTTAGCTCTGCTAGTTTTATAGACATCCAGCAGATTTAGCCAGCAGGGTATTTTAAGACGTAACATTGACCTTTTCGCAACACTGTTGATTGCTTTGAGGTTTCTGTGTGTACATGTGGGCAGTCTACAGTTCTACGCTATGACAGTCACACTCCTCTGAATTGCTTTAGGCCTCAACCTTTTTATCAGCCCCCTGCCTCAATACTCGGTCCAATTAAAGTCTGCATCCGCAGCAAAGAAATGAACAGCTCCTTCACAGACTAAGCAGTTTACTGATATTAAATTTTGGTGCTTCAATAGAAATTGTTGAAAAGGTATAAAATATACACTGTGCCCTGGGGAACACATTTGATAGATTATTTACAAGTGGTAAGCGCTCAAAACAGTTGCCAGTCTTCCTAGGAGAGGAAATCACACCACAGTCACCCAAAGGTCAGACTGTGCAACACAAGCCCATTCTCATTCCAGAGGCCACTTTGTCCAGTCCCTTCTGCATTACATGCTGATGCTTAGGGTCAGCTCTAAGCACCAGTGTAGTACAATGGAAACCCGAAATTTCAATATTTGACACCTAAATGAATTGACAAAGTACAGTCAGGTCCATAAATATTGGGACATCGACACAATTCCAACATTTTTGGCTCTATACACCACCACAATGGATTTGAAATGAAACGACCAAGATGTGCTTTAACTGCAGACTGTCACCTTTAATTTGAGGGTATTTACATCCAAATCAGGTGAACGGTGCAGGAATTACAACAGTTTGCATATGTGCCTCCCACTTGTTAAGGGACCAAAAGTGATGGGCCAATTGGCTTCTCAGCTGTTCAATGGCCAGATGTGTGTTATTCCCTCATTCCCTCATTATTCAAGCATGGTGGTGGTAGTGTCATGGCGTGGGCATGTATGGGTGCTAATGGAACTGGTTCTCTCGTATATATTGATGATGTGACTGCTGACAAAAGTAGCAGGATGAATTCTGAAGTGTTTCGGGCAATATTATCTGCTCATATTCAGCCAAATGCTTCAGCACTCATTGGACGGCACTTCACAGTGCAGATGGACAATGACCCAAAGCATACTGCAAAATCAACCAAAGAGTTTCTTAAGGGAAAGAAGTGGAATGTTATGCAATGGCCAAGTCAATCACCTGACCTGAATCCGATTGAGCATGCGTTTCACTTGCTGAAGACAAAACTGAAGGGAAAATGCCCCAAGAACAAGCAGGAACTGAAGACAGTTGCATTGGAGGCCTGGCAGAGCATCACCAGGGATGAAACCCAGCATCTGGTGATGTCTATGTGTTCCAGACTTCAGGCTGTAATTGACTGCAAAGGATTTGCAACCAAGTATTAAAAAGTGAAAGTTTGATTTATGATTATTATTCTGTCTCATTACTTTTGGTCCCTTAACAAGTGGGAGGCACATATGTAAGCTGTTGTAATTTCTACACCATTCATCTGATTTGGATGGTAAAACAAGACACAGGACTCTGTTAATTGCACTGAATTAAAAGATCTACTACTCTTTCGGCTTTTCCCATTAGGGGTCGCCACAGCGAATCATCCTTTTCCACTTTACTCTATCCTGGGCATCTTCCACTCTGACACCAGCTAACCTCATGTCCTCTGTTAGGACATCCATATATCTCCTCCTTGGTCGTCCTCTCGCCCTCTTGCCTGGCAGCTCCATCTCCAACATCCTTCTACCAATATAATCACTATCCCTCCTCTGCACATGTCCAAACCATCTCAATCTGGCCTCTCTGACTTTGTTGCTAACACAGGCAACGTGCGCTGTCCCTCTGATGAGCTCGTTCCTTATTCTATCCAACCTCGTCACTCCTAAGGAGAACCTCAACATCTTCATCTCTGCTGCTTCCATCTCTGCCTCTTGTCTCTTTCTCACTGCTACTGTCTCTAACCCATAGAGCAGAGCTGGTCTCACCACTGTCCTGTACACCTTTCCTTTGAGTCTTGCTGACACTCTTCTGTCACACAACACTCCTGACACTTTCCTCCACCCATTCCAACCTGCCTGCACTCGCCTCTTCACCTCTTTTCCACACTCCCCATCAGACTGAACTGTTGACCCCACGTACTTAAACTCCTGCACCTTCTTCACCTCAGCCCCTGTAACCTCACACTTCTACCTGGATCCCTCTCGTTTACACACATGTATTCTGTCTTACTACGACTGACTTTCATACCTCTTCTTTCCAGAGCAAACCTCCACCTCTCCAGCTGTTCCTCCACCTGCTCTCTACTCTCACTGCAAATCACAATGTCATCTGCAAACAACATTGTCCAGGGAGATTCCTGTCTGACCTCATCTGTCAACCTGTCCATCAGCATAGCAAACAAGAAGGGACTCAAAGCCGATCCTTGGTGTAGTCCCACCTCCACCTTGAACTCCTCTGTCTGACCTCGACACATCTCACCACCGTCATGCTTCTCTCATACATGTCCTGAACTACTCTGACGTACTTCTCTGCCACTCCCGACATCCTCATACAGTACCACAGCTCCTCCTCGGCACCCTGTCATACGCCTTCTCTAAATCCACAAAGACACAATGCAGCTCCTACTGACCATCTCTGTACTTTTCCATCAACAATCTCAAAGCGAAAATGGCGTCAGTGGTGCTCTTACGGGCATGAAACCATACTGCTGCTCACAAATCTCCACCTCCTTCCTAAGCCTGGCCTCCACTACTCTTTCCCACAGCTTCATTGTGTGGCTCATCAGCTTTATCCCTCTGTAGTTGCTACAGTTCTGCGTGTCACCCTTGTTCTTAAAGATCGGCACCAGAACGCTTCTCCTCCATTCCTCAGGCATCTTCTCACTCTCTAAAATCCTGTTAAACAGACCTGTCAGAAACTTCACTGCTGTCTCTCCTAGACACTTCCACACCTCCACAGGTACGTCATCAGGGCCAACAGCCTTTCCGCTCTTCATCCTTTTCAGAGCCTTCCTCACCTCATCCTTTCTAATCTCTCCTATTTCCTGCTCCACAACATCCACATCTTCCTCCCTTCTTTCCCTGTCATTTTCCTCATTCATCAGCTCCTCAAAATACTCCTTCCATCTTCTCTGCACACTCTCCTGGCTTGTTAGCACCTTTCCATCTCTGTCTTTAATCACCCTTATCTGTTGCACATCTTTCCCATCTCTATCTCTCTGTCTGGCTATCCTGCACAAGTCCTTCTCTCCTTCCTTCATGTCTAACCTGTCATACAGCTCAGCGTAAGCTTTCTGTTTGGCCTTTGCCACCTCCCTCTTCACTCTGCGCTGCACTTCCTTGTACTCCTGTCTACTTTCCTCAGTCCTTTCTACATCCCACTTCCTTTTAGCTAACCTCTTCCTCTGGATGCAGTCCTGTACTTCCTCATTCCACCACCAAGTGTCTTTATCATCTTTCCTCTTACCAGATGACACACCAAGCACCTTCCTACCTGTTTCCCTGATTACCTCTGCTGTAGTTTCCCAATCATCTGGAAGCTCTTCCTGACCACACAAAGCCTGTCTCAACTTCTGCCTGAATTCCTCACAAGTTTCTTCATTCTTTAGCTTCCACCACTTGGTCTTCTTTTCTGACTTTCCTCTCTTCTTCTTCCTGACCACCAGAGTCATCTTACACACCACCATGCGGTGCTGTCTGGCTACACTCTCTCCTACCACCACTTTACAGTCACTAACCTCTCTCAAATGACCTCGTCTACATAGGATGTAGTCCACCTGTGTACTCCTACCTCCACTCTTGTATGTCACTCTGTGTTCCTCTCTCTTCTGGAAGTAAGTGTTAACTACAGCCATTTCCATCCTCTTAGCAAAGTCCACTACCATCTGTCCTTCTGGATTCCTGTCCTTTACACCAAACCTGCCCATTACCTCCTCATCACCTCTGTTCCCCTCACCAACATGCCCATTGAAGTCTGCTCCAACAACTACTCTCTCTCCTGTGGGGATACTCTCTACAACCTCACCAAACTCACTCCAGAATCTCTCTTTCTCTTCTAACTCACAGCCAACTTGTGGAGCATACCCACTGACTATGTTCACCATCACCCCTTCGATTTCTAGCTTTAGGCTCATCACCCTGTCTGAGACTCTTTTCACCTCTAGAACATTGTTCACAAACTCCCCCTTCAGGATCACTCCTACTCCGTTTCTCTTCCTATCCACACCATGGTAGAACAGTTTGTATCCTCCTCCAATACTACGTGCTTTGCTGCCCTTCCACCTCGTCTCCTGCACACACAGTACATCTACCTTCCTTCTCTCCATCATGTCTGCCAGCTCTCTACCTTTCCCTGTCATTGTGCCAACGTTAAGAGTCCCTACTCTCAAATCCAAGCTCCTGCCTTTCCCCTTCTCTCTCTGACCACGCACCCTTCTGCCTCCTCTCCTTCTTCGACTAACAGTAGTCCAATTTCCACCGGCACCCTGTAGGTTAACAGCACCGGTGGCGGTCGTTGTTAACCCGGGCCTCGACCGATCCGGTATGAAAGTGGTATGGATGACTCGCATGGTTGTACTTGGCAAAATTTTACGCCGGATGCCCTTCCTGACGCAACCCTCTCTATTTATCCGGGCTTGGGACCGGCACAGAAGTTACTGGCTTGCAACCCCTGTGGCTAGATTGCACTGAATTAAAAGATATTTGATGTATTTAGCGTGTACTATGAACCACTACGATCATGTTTTTACACACAAGAGGGTGCACTAATGTTTGCAAGGAGTCTTCACTTGACCTGACAGCGTATGATTGATATGTCCACAGGTTTCTGTATGAGTGCAAAAAGATAATTTGTACCAAATTTCCAGGTTGGAAAAAAGCACAGCACAAGGGCAACTGTGGCTCAGTTGCTAGCGGGGTCGTCCACCAATCCCACAGTTGCTGGTTCGATCCCTGGCTCCTCTGGTCACATGTCGAAGTGTCCTTGAGCAAGACACTGAACCCCACTTAGTTGCTCCCAGTCGGCCAGCTGCATAGCAGCTCCCCCATCGGTAAATGAATGTGTGTGTGTTTGAGAGTGTGAATGGGTAGATAAGAAGCAGTGTAAAGTGCTTTGAGTACCAACAGGTAGAAAAGCGCTATATAAGTGCAGACCATTTACAGCACTGCATTTTTATTAAACAGCTGTTTTAGATCGAGAATATGAAGTTGCATGTTTCACTAGGTCACAGATGTAAAAAAGGACTTGCATATTCAAGCACACACATTAGGTAAAGATTCCAATAACTGCTCCCACAGATGTTTTAGTGGACCCCTTACTGTGTGCCCAAGCACCAACTAGGTAGGACTAAGAGCCAGAGGATGCTCACAGTTTCACAGATGCCGCACAACAAAAGACTTTCAGTACACCTTCATATCAGTCTCATTTATCAGATAGATTCCAATATGTTAATGTTAATGATGAATCTTCGACGCATACAAAAGTTAGTTATGGACTTCCACAAGGCTCCATGTTAGGACCAATACTTTTTACTCTATATATGTCTCCACTAGGCAACATTATTAGAAAACACAATGAAATAAATTTCCATTGCTACGTGAATGACAACCAGTTATATCCATCTATGAAACCAGGTAAAACAAATCAATTAATCAAACTACAAGCATGTCTAAAAGACAAAGGTTTGGATGTCCTACAAATTCCTTCTTCTAACTCACATAATTGTTTCTGTGGCTAAAAATCTCAGAAACATGCCCCAGAAACATTAGTTACTGGGGCTTCCTGAAAGTAGAGAACCTCTAAAAAGCCTTCAATTAATCCAAAATGCTGCAGCAAAATGCTGCTTCTCTCCATTGGCTTCCCATTAAATGTAGTATAGAATTTAAAAACCTTCTTCCTACCTATAAAGCTCTAAACGGTCAAGCTCAATCATACCTAAAAGATGTCCTTGTACCATATCATCCTAATAGACCACTTTGGTCTCAGAATGCAGGCCTACTTGGGGTTCCCAGAGTTTCCAAAAGTAGAATGGGAGGCAGAGCCTTTAGCTATCAAGCTCTCAACCTCTACTGTGGAGCCAGCTCCTGGTCCAGATTCGGGAAGCAGACTGTAAGGGTTAGCCGAGTGGTGGAAGACAAACACGCAGAGAGGCAGGAATATTCTTCACTCAGTGTGGAATTTATTTACAGTGACACCCATCGATTCGCAGTTCAAAGTGGTTTTGTGAATAAGTTGAAAAATTATATACAAAAATAAAACAAAACAAACCTCAAACTGGACAAAATAAATAATAAAAATGAAAATGAAAAAAGAAAAACTATGCTAGGCTGATTGCTAATGAGCAAGCTAGCAGCAGATCCCCATCTGAACTGCAATAAACAAAATTCCCCCTGGAGCTTCTACCTCAGGCCTTATATACCTGAAGCCCCTCCTATGAAGACAAACCATTACTGATCAACAACCAATTATTACCAAATAAGACACACTATAATATCTCTTCTATTGAAACAGTGTCCATGTCTTAAATATATAATTCTATTTTACCCCACATAGGAAGGTTAACATAAAATGTTATTAAGGGGACTTTTTAAGACAATTTACTCCCACAATCCTAAAACTCCCCTTTACTTCCTGTCTGGATGGTACAACCCAATTCACCCCTGTATAAAGACCCTTCACCCATCACACTTCCTGTTTGACAGTGTGACCTGGGAGCTATTGGTAGGTGGAGTGGTGCATACACAACATTGGGTAAGTTTCAAAGTGACATTGGCTTTTGGAGGATATGAGAACAGGGTGCCATGTCTATACAAACAAATCAACAGTTCTAGATGGTAAAATAAATAGAATTGGCAATTTTAGTATGATATCACATCTGCACCTATTCTCTACAGGGCATGGGCTAGCCCTATGACACTGACACCCTCTCTACTTTTAAGACTAGGCTCAAAACCTTCCTCTTTGATAAAGCTTTTAGTTAGTTGTAGTCCTGCTGCTATAGGCTTAGACTGCTGGGGGACCAAACACTTATGCACTGAGCCACTTTTCTCCTCTCCTCTCACTTCACATCTATATGTCACCACTGTCTGACATTAACTCTGTCTTCTTTCTCCCGTAGTTGTGCTTTTCCCTCTCTGTCTCCCTCTCTCTGTCCCTGTCTTCAGGTGTCCCCAGCTTTGGAACTGTTTGACTTCCAGTGCGCAGCTACTGGTCCTGCCAACCTGCTCAATATTTTCTTTTCTCAGCCCGCTTCATCACTCACCCAAACCGATCAAGGCAGATGGCCGCACACCCTGAGCCAAGTTCTGCTGGATGTTTCTTCCATTAAAGGGAGTTTTTCTTCCCCACTGTTGCCTAGTGCTGCTCAAGGGGGATTTGTTGGGTTTATTATGGAAAGTGTCTTGAGTTGACGTTGTTGTGAATTGAAGTTTAATTAAATAATCTGGAATACACCATCTAACATACATGAAAACCACAACCATACTCAGCAAAATGTGACTTTAAACCACATCAAATGAAGTGTTTAATATTTAATTTGTTTGAATAACCCCCCATTGATTGACATGGGAGCAAAAGCAGAGTTACAGTCAGAACCATTAGGGACTGCAGTCAATTTGTGCATAAGAACATTACCTTCCCAGCAAAAAGCATCAGCATCAGCCAGATCCTCTTCAGACCTAACAGATATGAAGCATTTAGCTAAGATCAGAAATCCTCGAAGTACAAAGAAAAATGAACAACCTTAGATGGGATGTGATGACTCTCTCCACTTTCAAAAGTGCACTTTTGGTTGATTGTGGAAGATCAACCATGAGTTGATGACAACACAAACATACACAAATGGAGCCACAGAGATTGAATTATTATGTTTAGACATCACATGAATGCCTATCAACAGGTGTAGGAAACAGTTTCACCAGCAAGGTTATTGACAAAAATAAGACTGACTTCCTCAGACAAACCCTGTGACCAAACCACACAGTGGGTACACATTGTAGTGGTGCTATGTCTACGCATAATCACCAAGAAAAGTAAATTTCTTGGTCATACAATTTTCTGCTCCCAATAGCAAAACAAATAACAGCTGGGGAGAGGTAAAAATCCATTCTTTGCAACATGAAAAGCTTTAGTCTCCTATTTTAACCATTTGTTTTACCCGAGCACACCAGGTGCTACCACAGGACTATCACACAAAAGTAATAGTGGTGCTTGTTACTTCCCAGCAGCTAATTGTAAAATCAACTGGAAACAGGCTACTAAAGGACTACTTCATTATATTAAATTAATAAAATTTTATTATACATATATATACATATACATATACATATAGATATACACACACACACCCCACAATCTATATACAAAACAGTAAGTGTATTTCTATATATATATATATATAAAAAAATTCCCCACTCGCCCCTTCTCTTTTGGGGCGGTCTTACTTCTTCCTTCAAGCTCGGGTCCTCTACCAGAGGCCTGGGAGCTTGAGGGTCCTGCGCAGTATCTTAGCTGTTCCTAGGACTGCGCTCTTCTGGACAGAGATCTCAGATGTTGTTCCTGGGATCTGCTGGAGCCACTCTCCCAGTTTGGGGGTCACAGCCCCCAGGGTTCCTATCACCACGGGCACCACTTGTGCCTTCACCTTCCACATCTTTTCTATCTCCTCTTTCAGCCCTTGGTATTTCTCAAGTTTCTCGTGTTCCTTCTTCCTGATGTTGCTATCGCTCGGGATTGCTACATCTATCACTACAGCCTTGTTCTCCTGTTTGTCCACAACTACTATGTCCGGTTGGTTGGCCATTACCAGTTTGTCAGTCTGTATCTGGAAGTCCCACAGGATCTTAGCTCTGTCATTCTCAACCACCTTTGGAGGTGTGTCCCATCGTGACTTCGGGACTTCAGTCCGTGCTCGGCACAGATGTTCCTGTGTACTATGCCAGCCACTTGGTTATGGCGTTCCATGTATGCCCTGCCTGCTAGCATCTTGCACCCCGCTGTTATGTGCTGGATTGTCTCAGGGGCATCTTTGCACAGCCTGCACCTGGGGTCTTGCCTGGTATGGTAGATCCCAGCCTCTATTGATCTTGTTCTCAGAGCCTGCTCCTGTGCTGCTAGGATTAGTGCCTCTGTGCTGTCTTTCAGTCCAGCTTTGTCCAGCCACTGGTAGGATTTTTCAATGTCAGCCACTTCTTCTATCTGCCGGTGATACATACCGTGCAGGGGTTTGTCCTTCCATGATGGATCCTGCTCTTCCTGTCCTTGCTCCTCCTCTGGTTTCTGCTGCCTGAGGTATTCACTAAGCACGTCATCACTTGGGGCCATCTTCCTGATGTATTCACGGAGCTTAGTTGTTTCATCCTGGATAGTGGCTCTGACGCTCACTAGTCCTCGGCCTCCTTCCTTGCGCTTAGCGTACAGTCTCAGGGTGCTGGATTTGGGGTGAAACCCTCCATGCATTGTAAGGAGCTTCCTTGTCTTGATGTCAGTGGCTTCCATCTCCTCCTTTGGCCAGCTTATTATGCCAGCTGGGTACCTGATGACCGGGAGGGCGTAGGTGTTGATCGCCCGGACCTTGTTCTTCCCATTCAGCTGACTTCTCAGGACTTGCCTTACTCTCTGGAGGTACTTGGTGGTCGCCGCTTTCCTTGCGGCCTCTTCGTGGTTACCATTTGCCTGCGGGATCCCAAGGTACTTGTAGCTGTCTTCCACATCTGCTATCTTGCCTTCTGGTAGTACAATCCCCTCAGTTCTGACTACCTTTCCTCTCCTCGCAACCATCCGGCCACACTTGTCCAGTCCGAATGACATTCCGATGTCTTGGCTATATATCCTGGTGGTATGTATCAGCGAGTCGATGTCTCGTTCGCTTCTGGCATACAGCTTGATGTCATCCATGTAGAGGAGGTGGCTGACGGTTGCTCCATTGCGTGTCGATATCCGTAACCACTCTTGGCGATGATCTGGCTGAGGGGTTCAGGCCTATGCAGAACAGCAGCGGGGACAGGGCATCTCCTTGGTATATGCCGCACTTGATGTTGACTTGGGCAATTGGCTGGAAGTTGGCCTCTAGCGTTGTTTTCCACCTTCCCATTGAGTTCTGGATGAAGGCTCTTAGAGTCCTGTTGATCTTGTACAGTTCTAAGCATTCCATGATCCATGTGTGCGGCATCGAGTCGTAGGCTTTCTTGTAGTCAATCCAGGCAGTGCACAGGTTGGTATGTCTGGTCTTGCAGTCTCGGGTGACCGCTTTATCTACCAGGAGCTGGTGCTTGGCTCCTGTTACTACCAATTCCTTTCTGTGCTTTGCTCATGTATTGATCCACGTGCCTGGTCATCTTATCCGCTATGATGCCCGACAGGAGCTTCCATGTTGTGCAGAGGCAGGTTATTGGGTGGTAGTTGGATGGGACTGCTCCCTTCTGGGGGTCCTTCACGATCAGTACTGTTCGTCCTTCCGTTAGCCATTCAGGGTGGGTTCCATCCACTATTAGCGTGTTCATTTGTGCCGCCAGTCGCTCATGAAGGGAAGTTAGCTTCTTTAGGCATGGATCATGTCAGGCCCTGGTGCTGTCCAGTTCTTCATAACTGAGACCCTCTCTTGGATGTCTGCCATTGTGATGGTTACTGGATCTTGTTCAGGAAGGTTGCTGTGGTCTGCTCTCAAGTCCACCAGCCATTGGGCATTGCTGTTCAAGCCCCAATAACAACAGAGCTTAATGCAAGAGCAGCTGACCTGAGATTGAAAATCATGGCTAAGATGGACTCTCGGCAACCCCGTGGCCGGTTACCAAGAATACGTGAAGTACCTTCTGAAAGTCTCCTAGAGGATGTTAATACAGCACTACAGACAATACCAACTACGACCATCACTGAAACCAACCAGCTGATATACAGCACAGCAACTGTGATCCTTGAGGTGCTTGGCTATAAGATCAACACAAGCACAAATAAGGTGCACTATCCTCCATGGAAACGGAGGTTGGAGGCTAAGATCAAGGCAACACGGAGAGAAGTTAGCCAACTATCGGAATTACAGAAAGGCATGATGAAGAAGTACAACCTGCCTGAGAAATACAACAACCTGTCCATACCTGAGGCCCTTGAGACTGCCAAACAAAGGCTCACAGCCCTGGCTACCCGGCTGAAGAGATACACCCTTGAAACCAGGAGAATAAACAGGATGTTCTCCACTGAGCCATCCAAGGTGTACTCACAGTGGCAGGGTAATAACACGAGAGCAGACCCGCTGGAGACTGAAGAATACTGGAAGAACATATGGGAGAAGGAGGCAACACATAACAGCAATGCCCAATGGCTGGTGGACTTGAGAGCAGACCACAGCAACCTTCTGAACAAGATCCAGTAACCATCACAATGGCAGACATCCAAGAGAGGGTCTCAGGCATGAAGAACTGGACAGCACCAGGGCCTGACATGATCCATGCCTACTGGCTAAAGAAGCTAACTTCCCTTCATGAGCGACTGGCATGGCACAAATGAACACGCTAATAGTGGATGGAACCCACCCTGAATGGCTAACGGAAGGACGAACAGTACTGATCGTTGGAAGGACCCCAGAAGGAGCAGTCCCATCCAACTACCGCCCAATAACCTGCCTCATCCAGAACTCAATGGGAAGGTGGAAAACAACGCTCCAACTTCCAGCCAATTGCCCAAGTCAACATCAAGTGCGGCATATACCAAGGAGATGCCCTGTCCCCGCTGCTGTTCTGCATAGGCCTGAACCCCCTCAGCCAGATCATCACCAAGAGTGGCTACGGATATCGACTAGGAGCAACCAGCCACCTCCTCTACATGGATGACATCAAGCTGTATGCCATCCATCGACTTGATACATACCACCAGGATATACAGCCAAGACATCGGAATGTCATTCGGACTGGACAAGTGTGGCCGGATGGTTGCGAGGAGAGGAAAGGTAGTCAGAACTGAGGGGATTGTACTACCAGAAGGCAAGATAGCAGATGTGGAAGACAGCTACAAGTACCTTGGGATCCCGCAGGCAAATGGTAACCACGAAGAGGCCGCAAGAAAGCGGCGACCACCAAGAAGTCCTGAGAAGTCAGCTGAATGGGAAGAACAAGGTCCGGGCGATCAACACCTACGCCCTCCCGGTCATCAGGTACCCAGCTGGCATAATAAGCTGGCCAAAGGAGGAGATGGAAGCCACTGACATCAAGACAAGGAAGCTCTTCAATGCATGGAGGGTTTCACCCCAAATCCAGCACCCTGAGACTGTACGCTAAGCTTGGACTATGAGCGTCAGAGCCACTATCCAGGATGAAACAACTAAGCTCCGTGAATACATCAGGAAGATGGCCCCAAGTGATGGTTACTGTGAATACCTCAGGCAGCAGAAACCAGAGGAGGAGCAAGGACAGGAAGAGCAGGATCCATCATGGAAGGACAAACCCTGCACGGTATGTATCACCGGCAGATAGAAGAAGTGGCTGACATTGAAAAATCCTCCAGTGGCTGGACAAAGCTGGACTGAAAGACAGCACAGAGGCACTAATCCTGCAGCACAGGAGCAGGCTCTGAGTACAAGATCAATAGAGGCTGGGATCTACCATACCAGGCAAGACCCCAGGTGCAGGCTGTGCAAAGATGCCCTGAGACAATCCAGCACATAACAGCGTGCAAGATGCTAGCTTCATACATGGAACGCCATAACCAAGTGGCTGGCATAGTACACAGGAACATCTGTGCCTTGGAAGTCCCGAAGTCACGATGGGACACACCTCCAAAGGTGGTTGAGAATGACAGAGCTAAGATCCTGTGGGACTTCCAGATACAGACTGACAAACTGGTAATGGCCAACCAACCGGACATAGTAGTTGTGGACAAACAGGAGAACAAGGCTGTAGTGATAGATGTAGCAATCCCGGCGATAGCAACATCAGGAAGAAGGAACACGAGAAACTTGAGAAATACCAAGGGCTGAAAGAGGAGATAGAAAAGATGTGGAAGGTGAAGGCACATGCCCGTGGTGATAGGAACCCTGGGGGCTGTGACCCCAAACTGGGAGAGTGGCTCCAGCAGATCCCAGGAACAACATCTGAGATCTCTGTCCAGAAGAGCGCAGTCCTAGGAACAGCTAAGATACTTCAAGCTCCCAGGCCTCTGGTAGAGGACCCGAGCTTGAAGGAAGAAATAAGACCGCCCCAAAGAGAAGGGGGCGATAATTTTTTTTTTTATATATATATATATATATATATGTAATACATACATAATATATATGTAAATATACATATTTATATATATATATATATAAATATATATATATATATATATATATATATATATATATATATATATATATATATATATATATATATATATATATGTGTATATATATATGTATGTATGTATATATACATATACATATATATATATATATATATATATATATACAGAGAGAGAGAGAGAGAGAGAAACATCTCTTCAGCACAGCTGTAGTTGGGCTTTTAGTTTATTTGGTACAGAGCTGAGGTACAGATAGAGCCTATCCCAGCATGCACAGTTAGTGGCAGCCTGAAATATTTTTTTTATTCCAGCCCTGCACCCAGATAAGGTGAGTTAACTTAAAACAATCTGAGGAAACAGTTGCCTTTAAAAAACTGAAGTACTGTTTAATAAAATCTTGAGTAAGTTCAATGGAGTAAGTGCCAAGTTTATTCAATTTCATAATAACTTCTTTGCCCAATCATTTCACTTAGAATCATCAAGTTTAATGCACTAAATTCCAAGTTCATTTACCTTAAAATAATTTATCATATGAATTGCTTTACCCAATCACTACCCTTAATATTTTAAGCTATGTGAGTAAAATTTAAATTCTCTTTTATTTAAAATCACCAAACAAGAGCATGTAAATAATGAAATCAAACACAAAACAGAAAAGTGTGTCCTTATCCTAATTTATAAAACCATCTTTTAAAAAAAAAATTGGGTTTTGTTTACATGAGAACTAGCATTTTGCTAAGTGAATCAGACCCCGGTGAACTTCTCAGAAACAATCACATCATTTATGTCCTAAGAACGTGTTTCACATCAAACATGAAAGTCTAGCCACATCACGCCTGCTATTTTGAGAAATACACTTACTGTTTTGTGTAGCGTAAGAGTATTACAGTCACCATCTGAAAATGACAACAAAATGACCCTCCATTTCAATATGATGCCTCTGTGCTCTTTGTGCTGCACCTTGATACACACAAATGCTAAGGTTACTGAGAGCAAGGTCTGCATCAAGGTGCAGCAAAAAACAAATAAAATTATATAGAACGCTGTAAAAAACAAAGATCCTCAACTGGAAAAATGTGATTACATTATACAACACACTAGGCCTTAAAGTCATTTTTGTAAACACTCAGTCATGCAACCGTGGCTTTCAGTGAACAGATGTTTGAACTGTGGGGAGGGGGGCGGGGGGCATTCAGCCCTGAGGGACTGCACTGTGCCAACCAGTGAGTGTCCAGCTGTGACCAAAATGCAGGCTACAGGTCTTGGAGGGAATACAAATGATATTAGCCTCACTTATTAGTGTTCTGATCAATTAAAAGCTGCAATATGTCTTTATGAATATTCATAATGATTTCCTGAAGGAAGATTATACTACTACACGACTGTTCCTCTGACGTTCATTGTCTTCGGTTTTACCATTTAAAAACGAAGCTGCTTTGTTTAGTAATTTGTCAAAAACAAAAAGGTGGTCTAGTGAAATAATTTGCTTTCACCCGTGCCAGCTACTCGGGGCGAACTCACAGTGAGCAAACCCTGCCCGGGCAAGTCCAGTTTGTTTGACTAGAATGGTTGCTGTGATTACAGACTTATTGTTTTTATTGAAGGTAGGAAAAGTATGGAGGCCTTGTCTGTCTTACTGCCATTAGTCTCCATGTTCCCCACAGTGTTGCTCATCCTGCATGTTTTGGCACCAACTGTCCAATGGTTAACCAATAAACGCTGCAGATTAATTATCAGGAAAAACACTCATATGTGAACTCACATGTGTACTTGGGAAGTGAAGGTATCAACAATGTAAATATCTAGTTCATATGGCTCAGAATGAATCGTGTCTTTAAAGATCTGCAAGTTGCCCATGCTGTGCAATGCCCAACACCCCCCACTGATGCTGGATTTTGAAGTGTGCTTTAATAAAAAGTCACATGGTCCCTCTCCTTCTCCTTCGTCTCTGCATCCATGGTTTCAAAATGCTTTTCAAATTTTCACTCACCAGCCCACAGGAACATTTTAGAACTTTACCTCAGCCCATTTTACATACACTCAGGCTCATTACACTGACCTTTTGCCTGTCACCACATAAGTGTGAGATGCTCCACCAGGGTTTTTTTTTTTTTTTTGGCATTAAACAACTTTCCCGTTTCGTTTTGCCCCTGTTCCTTTTATGAAATGTGTTGGTAGCCTCAAATTTAAAATGAGCAAATATTTGGAGAACGCAACATTTTTTTTATGTTCAACATTTGTTACTAGGGGCACTGAAGTTCTGACTTTGTCCAGCCAAAGGTGTAGTTACGTCATTCGAAGTGAAAACAAAGAACTGCATCGATGACAACGAATTAGCGTCGCTATGACCGGAAACAAGACGCGTAGCTTTCCAAATAAAAGTCAAATTTAAAAATGAAAGAGCGATGGAATTCTCAGTCTAATGCCATTCCTCTGACATGTTGGATGGTCCTCAAAGCAAAGGAAATGTAAATCCAGTAAATGCTAGTTTTGAAGTAGTTGTATGGGTGTGGAGGAGTGAAGGGAAGTAAGGCAAAAATAAAGTCATTTACTGACTTACAAGTGCTTGTACTAGTGTAAGAGAGTGGAGTGTTCTCAGCATGTGGACCCCACTGACCCTGTATGAGAGAACCAGTGGAACAGATGTTCATGTACTAAATACTTCTGCTTCTGTTCCGCTTGACATCTGATGCAGAAACTTGAACTAAATAAATGTTATTGAAAGCGCGTTAGCATTTATATATAGATTTTCAGATGCGTTGTTTTATTTGAGTCCATTACCAAATGTTAAAGAGTTCAAATTAAGATCACCCTGGATAGGTACAAAATATACATTTGGATTACTTGGTTATGATCAGAACTAAAAGTTCAATACGTTCATGTACATAATGTCACCAACTTTGCCATCAATTTTTTAACACTTTTAAACAGTGCTGAAGGTGCAGCAGCTTCAGCTACGCTCTTATTTTGAAAATATCTACCGGTAGTGTTGGTGTAGAGTCCGTCTACCTTGACGCTAATTGGTTTTCATCACAGCGTGCAGTTTCAGTTCCAGGACGTCTCCCCCAGCGGAGAGAGACAGAGAGGCGGCGGAGGTGGTCCAGGCTGCTGGGCAGCACCCGTAGGATGGATTCCTTTACCAGCAGCACCAGCTTGGACAACACATGCGATTTTATCAGCATTTACCTGTGCGCGTGCACGTGAGGATGGACCGTTTCCTCCTGCTCAGCTTGGCAGATAACTGGACGGGTTAAAGTTATTCCGTGAAAACCCTGTCGGAGGCTGCGCGCTGCGGATTCACATTGACTCATTGTGTTTACCGAGAGTTTATTTGGCGTATCGTTGCTTCTCTCATGTGACACATCCTGATCCGATGATTGTCTCTTCCGTTCCCAGTAACTCAGGGTGAGTGACGGTATGCGAGTCAAACTGAAATGAGACTAGACGTCCCCGTGAACGCGCCTAGAATCTCTGCAGCTGCTATCGCTGTCGGAATGCAGGTGGATTCTGGCCCCTAATCAGGCGCTGATACATCGCCTCTAGTAATGATTTTATGTTCACTGTAATACCCCTTTTCACAGTGTGCAATGCAACCATGCAAGTATTTTCCATTTTGAAGCTCTTATTTCTGGGACTGTCTCCCCTTTATCTTTGTAAGAATCTCGGATTTTCTGGTGCTGTTTGTGTCCTGTCAAGTTAAAACCTCAGCTTGGCACTGAATGAACACTTCGATGTGTTGTTTCCAGGTGCTGAGTTTTTCCTAAAGTAAGACCTTCTTTGTAGGCCTGCAGCCATGGACCCACACCCTGAGTACTCTCTGTTTCTGGTCCGGATACTGGAGGAGCTGGACACTAAGCACAACACCATGTCCTATCAGGACCTGTGTAAGTCCCTGTGTGCTCGTTTTGACCTGGTGCACCTGGCTAAGCTTCGCAGCCTGCTCTTTTACACGGCTTGCATGGACCCCGCCTTTCCAGCCACACTCTTCAAGGACAAGATGCGCAGCTCCATCGAGGACCCGCAGTCCAAGAAGCTCATGGTGGCGGCAGACATCGTCACCATGTTCAATTTGATTCAGATGAATGGAGGCATAGCCAAAGAAAAACTTCCTATAGCGCAAAGAGCCAAGTTCCAAAGGAACAAGTCAGTAGAGCTGTGCAGGGCTGACAACGAGGCCTATAAGTATCAGGACTGTGACAGGGGGGTCGAGCAGATGGATAATCCGAGGGACGGACACCACCACCACCACCACCACCATCACCACCACCACCGACCACAGGAACACCCTGTGGCCCAGAGAACCCCACCCTGTCCTAAACCGTCCGATTGTAACAACTGCCAGCAGTTTATTCCCACCTCTGCCACTAACTTTCTTCTGGGGGTGAGCAAGGACCTGAAATTTAGAGCAGCCTCTCTGGACAAGCTGCACCATCTGCCCCAGTACACCAGTGCCAGCCCACCCTCCCCACCCTGCGAAATGCAGACCACCTACTTTCCTATGGACATCGACAGTGAGTCCACCACTGACCAGGAGTCCCTGCAGCACACTGGACACTCAGAGCCATTTTCTGTTCACTCCTGCATCCAGAAGAGAAACATCTTTAAGGAGGACTTTCACAACTTGGTGGCCTTCTCCCCACAGGTTTGTTTTCCTCTGGATGTTGCTGTTGTAAGAGAGAGGACTACATGCCGTCACTGTCAGTCTGTCTCTGCTGTTGTCAGGATTTAAGAGAACAGGAAAAAGACAATTTTTCATTAGCATACACGATGCTGTAAAGTAACACAAATATGTGTTGTCCTAAAGACAACATCTAAAAACATAAAGAAAGCATGTCTAAGGAGAATGAATTCAGATTCAGTAGTATTTATTTTTACTGTTTAAAAACACTAAAAGCAGTGACATATGTAGCAATAAGTTAAACTAGCTGCTTTTTGAACAGTAAAATGCTCCCTTCTCATTCGGTCATGTAATTCATATTAGGTGAATTAGTTTTAGGTTAATGTATAGTAATACATCACATTTTAACACATTTGTCAATGCTGCAATACACATTTTTTAGTAATTGATCATTCCAGTCCTTCAACTGATAATCTTATGAAATGAAATAATTGTCTTAATCTAATTAGTTACAAGGCGGAGCTTCATTCAGAAAGTTTTAGAAGCCACTGCTGTTTTGTGAGCCTGGGTCACAGAAGCCTTTTGACAGAACCCACCTATAGATTAAAAATAGAATGTATAACCTTTTGGATATTGTAATTACGACACTATGACTACCTGAAGCATTCATGAGTGTAGCCAACATGTTCTCATCCCACAGCGTCAGATACTGTCCTTGCCCAAGGCAGCAATTATTGCAGTTTTTTGGAAAAGGTGAAGTTAAAAGACAAATTACATTAAACTGAACAGCACATACCTACATACAGTGACATACAGTGATAAAGGCATACTTAAAATAAACTTGCCTAATGTTAAAGCAAATAACATCCCACACTGGAGTGAAATCCTGCTCTCCTGTGGGAGTCCAGTTTCTTAATGTACTGTTCAGCCACTTCGAATACCTCTCTACAAGAACTTTTTGCTTTATAAAGTACATCATTGCCTTACGCTTCAAATATTGATATGCTGCGATTGCCATTGTACTTGACTGACAGCCCCTTGCGTCTATTACAAATGCAAAGGGATACGTTTAATGTCAGCATGTAACACCAAAGGAATGGACAAACCGCTTTTTCAGTCTTTGGCAATAAAGATGTAGCAGAGCTACACTTTAAGGTGTATTTTGGCATGTACATTACGTTGAATAAAACATATTGTAGTGAATTCTAATTATCCTTTAACAGTGTCTATACAGTGCCAGTGCTTATACACAGCTATTACTAGCCCTTCAGTGTACAACATACATAAGTAGATATGTGTTGTGCAGTTATAAATTATGTTTCTGACACTAAATTATATTTCATAAGCCTCTTTCAGACATGCAGTGGGATCCAGATATAATCTAGAATTTATCCGGAGAAGGTGCATGTGTGAAAGCAAGCCCACAAATCTTTGGGCCCTGACATTAGCTGGATCTTCTCCAGCCAGCTGCCTAGTGTAAAGTCTGGATTATCTCCAGCTGAACTCATGTGTGAATAGAGGAGGTAATACCCTGAATTTACCGTGAGCAAGTGATTGCGTTGATGTTGTCATTTTTCCTTTTCCTTTTACTATTGATAGTAAATGTATTCAAGTGTAAATTTCTATTTTGTAAATTGGTAGTGTTGTTCCGGCTTTTTTGCGTCATGTCCCAACCCTTTGCTGTGCCAAAAAAAAAGAACTCCCCTAGACCATTTCTCGATGCTTTCTGCTTGTCTGAAACTCTAGACAATGTCTAAACCTGATCTTCCTGATATTTTCTAGAGTTCATGTCTGAAACAGGCTATATTTTGAAATTTTAATCATTCCTTACTTACTATTAGCACAGAGTACAGTATTTATTTTGTGAGCATGTCTTAAAAGCCAACTCACTCTCTGTTTGGATTACTGTTGTAGGTCATCACCACTCAGTGCAAACAGGGCAGTAAGGCTGCTGACGGCTACCACAGGAGGGAACTACACAAGCCTGCAACCTTTTTCAACCACAGCTTTGAACTGCCTTACACTAACCCCTACTTTGAGCCAACACTTAACTCCCCTTTTCAGGACAGACGGCGGGTGAAGCACGAGAGTCTGGACGACTTACAGGCATCCACATACTTTGGTCCAACCACAGTCTCTGAGTGCGTCAGCAGCAGGAAGCACAGTAACAAAGCAGGAAAGCAACCAGCATGGCCAGTAAAGAGCCTCAGTCTCAACACTGAGGAGGGGCCTCCAGACTTTGAAAGGTCATTTATGAATGGCAAACCTATCAAAGAAAACCACCACTGCACGATCAATGTGATCGACACAGATAATGAGCACCATTTTCAGAACCCAAAGGAAAAAGTAGTAGCTCCTCCTTCTGGCTTTGTAAAGAAAACTAATGGAATAAAAACCAAGGACATTGCAATGATGGAAAGTGGGCCTGCAGGGTTGGACACAAGAGAGGCGGCTAAAAGGTTTAGGGACAAAAATATGAACAGTCCTTCCTTTCAGGGAGGGGAATGCTCCTCTAGCGTGGGCACTCAAACAGAGAAAGCTGAGCAGAAGAAGGTAAAGGACTATCCCGCTAAGTACATTGACAGAGAAAGACATTCTTTCAAACACTCTGATGAGGACTCTGAGATTGTTAGTGATGACATTAGTGATATTTTTCGTTTTTTGGATGATATGAGTGTTTGTGACTCTTTGGGCATTGTCCAGTCATCATGCTACAACAGTAATGGATCTCTCTCTCAGGTAACCCTGAAGTCTGAAGGTGATAGCTCTCCTGAACGCAACACGGTCAAACTAGCCAAGTCTAAGTTGGATCGTCTCTTCCATTCACTGGAAAACACAGATGATGAGCTCAAATCGAGTGTATGTAAGCTGGTGATGAGGATTGGTGAGATTGAGAAAAAACTGGAGTCTCTGTCTGGGGTTCGCAGTGAGATTTCCCAGGTCCTCAGCAAGCTTAACAAGCTGGATGAGAAGATCCAGGAGCCTGAAGCTAATGGGAAGCATGTAGAGACGGGGTCAGCATCGGGGTCCAGTGCTACTCCTGACAAGATGCACCCCCAGCCGAATCCACATTCCGACACTTCCCTTTCACCTCGAGTTTTCCAGTGCCACACCACTGGCCACAATGTCAAAGTGGGCAATGGCCCCACGGGGGAGTGGTGCTGCTCAGATGGCAGTAACAGTGATAGCCTCAGGGTGAAGGCTCTGAAGAAGAGCATGTTCATTCGAAGGTCATCCCGCTCACTCAATGAGGAGAACCGTACCAGTGAGTCAAAGGTTGCCAGCATCACCAACTCTCCAAGGGACTGGAGGACAATGTCCTATTCCTGCCATCCTGGAGATGAGGACAAGGACAGAGACAGAGAGAGAGAAAACAAAGATAGACACCGGAAGGCCAAAGAGGTACAGACACTGCTTGTTTACAGAACTATAATTGAGATAGAAACACACAGTATGATACATGAGTTGAACAGAAACCATGGATTTAGTAAATTAACAAAGTGCAGTACATCATATCACAGAGACATCGAATATACAAAAACCAGCACAATACCTTAGCACTTTATGTGTGCTGCATGCAAAGGTGTGCAGTGAATAATATGTGAGCATTTTACAAGAAACTCCAAAACATTACTCTACACAGAGGTTTTGTGAAACAATACGATGTCTAGAGGGTCTTTCTGTTATAGGTAAATGTTGCCACTAGGGGCCAGTGAAGTTTCTAGGGCAGCAGGTTGGCTGCAGGATTTACTTCTCATTGTACATTCCCTTGGATTTAAGATAGATACTGTCTTTGTTGATAGACAACATGGATTTTGGTGAACTGGGGTTAAAGACGTTTACCATTGGTGGTAATCCTGCTGAACCGAATTAAATGACCCAGCCTTGATTATGAATTCAGACAGAACATTTCCACAGCTGATTTACAAGTTTTAGTTAGAGATTTTTATGAGCTAATGTTAAGGATTGTTTCAAAGCCAGTCCATGAGCATTTTAACTGATCAGCCTATGTCCCCCTTAGCCTGCTAGTGTTGTATGTAGGTTTAAGAGACATTTGAATTAATTCAATATTTGTAATATTTGAATGAGTGAGTGAAAAATTGTGATTAGTACATCCATTTCCCCTCACTCAAACATCTGCAGCAGCAGTTCTGTAGAGTAACAACGGTGATGTCAGCTGTCACCGTTTCCTTGGAGACATCTGCATGTGTGTTGGCTTTTCTTCTCAATACGCCAGAGGAATGGCTGCTGCAGCAGCTGCAGATGACCAATTAATACCAATGACAGAACATGTTACCGCAATAAAGACATCCCAGCTTCTCCACCTCAGCCCACTTGCCTTTGCGCAGGGTATTGACCTTAAGAAAATAACACCATGTCCCCATAAAGAACCCATAAATTTGGCCACGTTGTTTCATTTGTGTGTGAAATGCATTTAGGGTCAGTCTAGAGTGCAGGTTAGTCACGCCTTTTTTATATTGTCGCACAGCTACTAGTGCTATTCTATACGTTATGTTTAGAATGCTATTCTATATGTTTGTTGCATGTAAAAGGAGAATGCCATGGTTTTATATGTGTTGTGTTTATGAAGATGATTCCTGTTCAAAAATTTTTTTTATTCACTGAAACAACTTCTCACAATAATTATCAGCAAAATAGCAAAAGAGTTTCTTTTTTCCTTGGTATTTAATTAATCAATTAACTGAACAGTCCCAAGTCAATGCCGTTTTGATTGTCAAACATTTTCATTGTTTTAGCTTGTTCAAAGTTAATATCATTAATATTATATCATTATAAATCCTGTATCATTGGATATATGTCAAATGGTCAACTTGTCAAGTAGGCCCATGGGAAACTCAAAGGAGTACTCAAAAAATAACCAGTGGATAAAAATTATTACAGGAGTCTGTGGTTGCAGCCCACCTGAGAAAGTGATTCCAGTAAACTGTAATGCAGCGTAAGCTTGAGTAATATATTAATGGAGGACCTCTAGGATTAATAAACTTAAATTTTTGCATAACACAGCAGCTGTGTTAAAAGATACCAGCAGATTGCAGCATTAAATCTAAGCTGAGATGTAAAAGGAGCTGTTTATTGCAATGTGGCTCATTTGGCATCTCTCTCAGGCAAGCTACATTCGCAGTTATTCAGTGAGAAGAGTCAATCCTGTCAAATTAGAGGGAGTAGAAGTGGACAGGATGCCTCTGGGTGTTAGAGAACTCTCACTTCAGGCTTCTGTCCCATTTGTAACGTGTTAACAAGTAACAACTGGAGGCACAATCACCCTCAGTACAAGTGCAGCTCAGGAAAAATGTGTTTGGTTCAAACGATTCAAGAAGTAGATGGAAAATTCTAATGTGTTACAGTACTTTTCTGCACAACAATGCAGCTTTGGTTTCAGATACAGAAATACTTTTTAAAATTAGAATTGATGGGCACCACAGTGGTGGAGTGGTTAGTGCTGCTGCCTCACAACAAGTGGATCTCTGGAATCCAGCTGCCGGTCTCTGAGGCAGGTTGGAGACCTGTCCAGGGCGAACCCCTCCTCACCTAATGACAGCTTGTATACGCTTCAGCCCACCCCCAACCCTGAACAGGATTAGTGTTTAAGATAAAGGATGATGGCATTATGCATGATGATGCAAACATACTGTAGTGATTTTATTTTGTAACATCATGTAACGCACTGTGTGAGCCTGTCCAACTCAGAAGCATCTCACGGGAGAAACTGCCCTTGCTTTCAGTGAGGGTTGCATAGAGGAGCCACAACGTGATATATGTTTTGTTTACAGCACATCAAAAAGACATTGCGACAGTCACCTGACAGAATTGTCATCTACATGCCCATTCGCCTGCTTTAAATCCTCCTGACAATTTAAGACATAGCAGTGTGCTCTATTTACACATAATCCAGACTTTGTCCTAGGCGGCTTGCAGAATTAAGTCTGGGTAATCTCTGGGCTGTCTCACTCAGTCATTTGCATTCACACATACATCGCCAATAGGTAAAGTCAGAAAAAGAACAGGATTGTGTGAAAGAGGCTAATGATTGAGTTGTTCTTATTGATATTAATCTCTTGTCTGTGTATTAGGCACAGAGCTGCATCTAGTCTGACTCTGTCCAAATGCACATTTAAAATGATAAAAGGACAGTTTGTGACTTTAACAGCAGTCATGTGTTTGAACTATTCTTGCCTAACAGCTTATCCACATCCAGGAGCTGTGCATTGGCAACCTATGATATGATGCGCAGTTTGCAAATATGATATTTTTAGAAGACCACACTTTTGTCTTCAGTGTCTTTCAATTGTCCTCCACATGTTATGACAATTGTGGTGGTGTATTTCAATATACATCTCATTTTGTATCATCTTGAGAAGTTGCTGTCTTAATTGGCTCTAGAAAGTGTATGTTAATGAAATCAATAACGACTCCCAATAACTCAGACCACTTCAAAAAAAGCAAAAACAACAAATCCTGTACATTAACCACCACACTTACAGAAATATGTACTGTATAGTGCCATCCATAACGTTAATTAATGTCCTCTGGGATGTTCTCCTATCAGGCTGTTTATGTTGATGCCATAACTGCCATAAAATGCTTTTAACTTTAAAACTTTTTCAAATTAAATTGCAGTTGGAAACAATCTGGGGCTTACCAAGAGTAGTCTGATATATCAGATTCAAACTTAAACATCCCATAAATATAATTGATTTTCGCTTATGTGTCGATTTGATTTAACAGCACAAAATTATATTGTCTGACCTAATTTCACTACATTATATGCATCCAGTTTTAGGTCATTCGCACGTGCACCTGCAGAGCGAAGAGGCCACAGAGGAGCAGACAAGAGAAACGTGCTCTTGTGCTCATACAAAGTCCTTTCTGCAGGGTTGTGTGGAGGTGTGAGCATGTTTGTTTGTGTTTTTGAACGTAGCTGCTGTGTAACGATCAGAAAAGGCTGTTTGATTTCTTAGATTTTTTTATATTTTCTCACTAACACTGCTCCTTCTCTTCCTTCACACACTATGTCACTTTTTCACTGCTCTTCCCGAGCGGGGAAGGAGGGGACAATAACAGAGTGTGTTGAAGGACAAGAACGAACAAATCATGTATCCTTTAAGTCAACATCTGTCTCACAATGCCTGCTTCTCAATTATTCAAAAAAAGGGAGTGGGTGTAGGACAGGAAGTGAAATTTGGGAACAACATTAGCTCGGATCCGTTAAAAGAAGCATATTGGTTGTGAAAGTAGCATCACTAGTCATCACTAAATTATTTTTGTATTATTTTTTTATCACGTAGGCCTGGCGTGGGGCTGCCATGCTTTTATCAATGTAGGGGAAACACTGGATGGCTTCATTTGTTCATGCTCAGGTGTGTTTTAGAAGGACAGTCGAGTTGACATCATAGCACCTTAACATTGTCCAATACAGTGCACTGTGTTCTTGGGATGCTGTTTTAAAAACTCTGAAGCTAAACGTATTTTGGTCTAGTGAGCACAACAAAGCCAGGATAAGGTACATCATACACTCTGGACCATAAGTATTTGACCTGTTAAACAGTTTTTCTTTTTCATGCTCAGTGCTAGAAATAAAAATTTGGATACTATACAAAGGCCACGTTCACCAAGATTGAAATGAACTGTGTGAGACATACTGTAGCTTTTTTAACATTGCTTACATTGCAAAGGTTGAGAAGTAATCATGTAATTGTCACAAAATATTTTTTTAGCAGCTTTGTCCTTTAAATGAAGGTTAATGAACAAGAGAGCTTTCACATGGCGCAGCTTTGTTTAAGAGTTTCCATTTAGCCTGAGGCAGAGTCTGTCATAGTAAAACTGTGACTATGCATGTTAAGAAAATAATCCAACTATTCTAAAGGAAGCTTACACTTCAGATGCTGAAATAATGGGCGTAAAGTTAAAAAGTATATCTGGCCAAATACCTCTGGTCTGGACTTAAGGCTCTACGATATATTGTTTCATCATCATTGTGATGTACCCACATGGAGTAATTGTCACATTACAGAATGTGTAATGATAAACAAATTAACTTTAATATGTCATGCTACAACTTCATACAGAGGTAAGGGTTTCAGAAGTTTCATTTTGCATGACTAATCTACAAGAACAAGCCGTGGGATATGACAGTGGACTTTAGGGCAGATTTACGGCTGCTTGGGCAAACAGAGTTTGTTGCTAATGAGTGACATGCAGATTGTACATGCACAGCAAACTACTAATCAAAATCAATCTTGATCAGCTTTTCATACAAAGCAGGACCTGCCCATTTTAGTCATCATGCATGCCCCGAACATGAGCAGTGAAAAGGAGGAAAACAAAATATATGTGAATATTTCGCTTACAGGAGGGATGATGTTGACCATAAACACGGCCTTTGTTGACAGTGTCTACATGATGAGTCAACCAGTGTGTTAAACCACCTAATTTCCCTCCAAAATTACTTCACTGGATATGTCTCAGTGCTGTACTGCTTATTAGTTTGATTGCCATAAAGTAACTGCATAGATGCACTGAAAGAACCCAGTTCAATTTGTACTTCTTTTTTTCAGTTAGCTAATTGAATCTGTTTGCGATTAAAGAATGTGAATGTGAGTGTTAACACACCGGGTTAAAATGAGCTCTGTCACCTGCCAGCTCTCGCTCATTCTCTCTAAGGTGTAGTGTCAGGGAAATGTATGTGCTCTACGTCTAGACTGGATTTCTGGTGTTTTTGGTTAAAATCCTTTAGTTCCTAGTTCAGGTGTGTCATAGTCAATCACATGTTGATAAGCAGGGCAAATTACATTAACTGATTTAAGTTCAGCCTGTCATTGTCATCTTCAGTCGCAAAATAATGTTTATGTTTCAGTCTGTTCATGATTCTGAAGTTATCAGTTGTGTAAGCTACCTGCTCAGACACTCACAATGGTTGCCCCCACTGGTTTGCTAGATGATCAACCCAATTACATGGCCCACTCAGTGTTGTCAGTATGTAGATCTCAGACCCATAAGACAGATCAGAATTTGGACTCAACCCATCCCTGGTCCTGGCACTCTGTTCCTGCGTTGAAGACCTCCAATAACTAGCTGCCATTAGTTATATTAGAAAACCAAAGCATCCTAACACAACACAGTCTACGCCGTATTTTTTTTGTACCCTTTGTTTCATGTTTCCATCTATTCTGTGGTACTTCAGAAGCAGGTTGTGTTTTCTGGGTGGTCATAGACATAACTTATTAATTTTCAATTTGCTTTCTATGTCATTAGTTTAGGGTGTAAATGTACATTAATGCTTTCAAACTTCCCATTGACTTCCCTATGTGAAAATATTTGTCTGCTTCTATCTGAAAAACTCCTCCATATGACTTCACGTGGAGGTTTTTCATCATTAGGAGTTTAGAAGATATCACTTGGGGGAGCTCTGGAAACACAGTTTAGCCGTGATTACAAACTCCATTGTGGGAGCAACAAGATGATGTAATCTGAACTCAAGGTTCCTCCAAGTGATGTCATCTGTAGGCATTTTTCAGCTAGGAGTAGGGATATATTTTAAAGTAGGGAAATCAGAGGGACAGTGTATAAGATTTATTTATATGTACTACCCAAACTAGAACCAAAAGAACCAAGTTGAACGTGAGTAAAGTCATCCTTTAATCTTAGGTCATTTCAGACCTCTGGTATGATTAAGATGACCACTTCCATTTAGTTCAGGTTCTCTTTGACACAGAAAAACCAAAACCCAATACTTGGGGGAAAGATACTGAATGCAATTTTGTAGGCACCTTGTAAATGTGCTGTTTAGCTAAAACAAGCTGTTCTGAGTTAGATCAACGTCAAATCATGTTCTCCAACAATTCACCTTAGAGTTTTTTTAAGACTGGAGCGCAAGCCCATCCAATAAAAAGTCTCAGTGTGGTTGTTTTAGTCCTCAACGGAGTGCAGCTTGAGTCAGTCATTAGTTCTCACCCTCTCTGTCTCTCAGTTACACCAAACTCCCATTTGCAGCCTCTTTTTTAATCCTTCTCATTTCTGGACGGTTGCCAAGATGGAGGCCAGCCAGACTCCTTCTCACTGTGCCTTACAGTTTTATTTACTGTGGGAGCCATGTTGTCTGAACACAACCATGCCACTTTAATTTTACCCTGCAATGCTTGTGCTTATTTATTAGGCTTTCTGTCACTGGAACTACAGTAAATATCCTGAGGCTGAGCTTGTTGCATCTTGAGAGAAGCTTTGCTGATATTTTTACTCCCTAATATTTATTGACATTGCAAAAAAATCATGCAATCTATGCAAGTGCACAGATCCAATACCTGTGATCAGAAATAATGTCAGTTCCTGCATCACTGATCTGTGCTTTCACCTCCTAAAGTCAGCCATTATTTTTTCAGACCTTATCCAAAACAAGCTCCTATGAAATGCAATTGTTAGTCCCATAAATGACTATAAATACAATTAATAGCTAGTTGTAGTTTCTGAAAAAGAAGCTGTTACAGAGCGAGTGCACTTTCATAATTTATAATTTAACAAAAGATGCCAGTTTGGTTTAAAAAAAAAAGTTTACTTTGAGTCTAAGGTGGTTGTTGTTGGGAATTCTTTCTAAGGTGATAAGTCTCGTGTGTTCCAGAATTTTAGTGTTTAGTCATTTTGTCAGACTTTGTACTACTGTACACAGTGCTTTTACACTTTGATCACTGCTAATTTAGATATGATCACTTTGGGAAATTTACAGTAGATTAGTGTATTTTGACCCTTACTAAATATAGCATTTTGTACTCACAGTGCCTAACCCTAATCAAAACACTTTTTGCACATTTTATATCCTGTGTATTTAAGTGTTTAGATTGAAAAAGAAGTGTGAAACTGGCACTACTGTAACAAACAGCACCTGATTTATTTTTAAAAGAGGTGTAGTTTTAAAGATGTATGAGAGGGAGGGTAATTTAGATAGTATTACCTTATTTTGATATTGTCATATTTTAAAAAAATATGTTTATCTTATGTAATGTTATCTTACAAATAAAGTTTTTGGGCTTGGGGCACTTGTTGGATTTGATTGAGGTAAGGATTTGAATAGCCACACGTAATCAAACTGCACGTGTGCCCCGCTGTGTTCAGGATAAGTGTATATATACAAAGAATTATCAACACATCATTTTAATTTATAAATCAACGTGGACCGCACATGGACCGTTATATTCTGCTGTTATTTCTTTATAATTTCTACTGGAGAGTTTACTCTTGTTGATAATTCTCCACAGTACCAAGAGTCACGTAGCTTCAAACACAGTTTGTTCCAAGTCCCTTTGTGCTGCTTTTTCATCTGCTACTCTTTTTCTTCCTGTGCACATTGAGCTTTGCATCAGGAAACACTTGGGGAGCTGGTTGTTATAAGCACAATTTGACAAAACTATGATCCTTCTAAACCAGGAGTGTTCTTGCCTAAACCCATTAGGATTTAACTTCCTGCAAAAACAAATCCATTTAAGAAGTAATGTGCAGTACGGACATAGCCTCAGTCAGCTTTGTGTAGGCGGGATATACCCAGCAACCAAACAAGACTGTTGACTTTAACAATTCTGCCAAACTGTGATAGTAACAACATTTTTTTTTTACAAAACTGCAGGTTGGTTAGTAAAAGTGACAGTCTGATGTGTTGGTAAATAATGAGCAAACTACTTGTGCTTGTGTAACATCATCCTTTCTCATTTATACTAAATGTTTGAATTGGAAGCCAAAACAACTGGCCTGTAGTATTCGTGGGTTGGTGACGAAGGTCCATGGTTGATCCTGTGATAGAAGTGTTAACTCATCCTATTGGTTCATAACTTGAATGTCCTTGTTATAGTTTGACTTGCCTTTTCAGTCTCCTCTTCCAAGCCTTGTGGAGAGGCAGAAGGAGATGGTAAAAAAAACCCTGCATAACAACCGTTGGGACTCAGCTGCCACAGTCAACTCTTCTGCCAATGGACTATAGCATCAACAAGCCCACCAGCTGTAACTACAAGATGAGCCTGCTATTTAGAGCACTTTCAAAACCAGAGTTTGGCCTGCTCCCTTTGTTAGTAATCAGAGGATTTTCTCCTTTTTTTTTCTTTATTTATAGATTTGTAAAAATTTACTCAAACTCTAAATTTAAAAAGTGATCAAAACCAAAATAAAGCCTCCATATTTCTTCCAATTTTGAAGTCTTGCATAGATCAGCTGAAAGTACAGGACTTTAGACTCCCATTTCATAGAGTAACAGTCATGCTTGATTGGATGGTAATAGCTCAATCAAGAGGCTGCAGATTTAAATTTGTCACCCACTCACTTCAAGAATAACTTGCCAATTTTCCTGCTATATTCTGAGCGAAGCATCGCAGACTCCCCTTGATACTGAAAACCGTGGTCATCACAGCTAAATTGGGTTATATTTAGGGTTATAGTTAGTTCCAGGCTTCATGTAAAGATTGATTCAGATTTCACCTAGAATATTTTAACTTATCTGCTAAGAGCAAAAGGAAACTGAAAATACCACGGCTAAAGTTATTTTCCTATTTGTCCCCATATGAATTTATGTGGTAAAACCGTTGGTTTAACAACTGGACTTGTAGTGTTTGTGGCCTAATTCTAATGTTCTTCATTGCCTTAGCCAACCAGACAAAGAACGTGAACCTAACCCTATTTGCTCAAAACAACTGAGAAAAGTTATCAGATTTAATTTATTGTTACATGAAAAATACGGAGCCTGGAAATGTAACCCTGTATGCACCAGATAAATTAACAGTCACCATTAGTTTCTAATGGTAATACACTCAACCTCTTTAGTGCACTGTGAGCCCTTACCCTTCCTTCCATTTACCTAACCCTCTGGTCACGCTCTAGCTGGTAGGTCTTTGGCTTAGAGTCAAGGTCGCATGTGCTTGCAAATAACCTTGTGATAAAATAAGTAGTTCCAATCTGATGGCCAGCTAATGCTTCCCATTTTCTTTTGCTTTTTTAATGGGTTTAATTGTTGTTAAATGTCTGATTGTTGCAGACTGACTGGTGTAGGAAGGGTCAAGGAGAAACGTTTTACTGATTAAGTGAGGATGCTCATGAGTCCTGAGCATTCAGCATTGCCAGACAACATGTGCTGCATCGCAGGGTATTGCAGTTTCTCGTTTAATTAGATTTCTGTGCAGTGATGTCTTCAAAGGCTGTTAGACTGCAACCTGAGAGTGGCTTTAGAATTCCTGCTTCATAAAGACAAACACACAGAGGAAAGGAAGGGATCAGTGCAAAAAATATTCAGTCTTCAATCTACAGTAGATCCAAAGATGGATTTTTACCACAGCATCATGTCAGTTGACTGCCTTTTTACCAGTTACCCTAATTGATTGTACGATGTCACCAGGTGCTGTTCATACCCTTGTACACTTATTCTATTCTTTCTCTTTTTAGACATGCTGGCATCAAATCTCAGATTAAGCAATTAATATACTGATTTGTGCTGTTTACAAACCAAAATAGGTTTTCTTGTACAGTGTCTGGAAATGGGTTTTCTATATGCAGTGTATCTCTCCTCACCTTAATGAAGGCCAGGTTAAGAAAGCAGACTGCCTCCAGTTGTTTCACAAATCTGCACAGTAGATTAAAAATAATTCCTTGGCTCTGTAATACACCCAATGCTTTTTGTGTTATAGATTAACTATTATGCCGGCTGAAACCTGGACAAGTGAGAATATGTCAAATATTCAAGAGCCCTTGTTGAGCTGAAATGAATAAATGTCTTGTTCTAAAATTAAAAAATTGCACACTTTGTTCCTTAATCCTCTCTCTGTTTTCAGGCAGAGCGTGAGCGTCAATACGAGCTTCCTCAGGCCCACCGTCCCCCCAGACCACCAAAGGAGGCCTACCTGATCGAACAAGTTTTCTCACCGCAGCCATTTACCCCGACGGTAAAGGCCCATGTGAAAGGAAGCCCCCTGTACACCGACTTGAGGCTCACCAGCCTGTCAGATGGCAAGCGTGGCCAGCCGTCCTGGACCATTGAGGAGTATAAACGCAACTCAGGAGAGAAGGGCAAGAAGCTCACAGCTCTGGACCTGCAGGTGAGAGTCTTAGTAGTCCTCTCACCTCCCACTGTCTTAATTGGGCAGATTATCGGATTCGTCTAAGGTTGTAAGAGCTGTAAGACCCTATATCTCATTGGAGATTAAATTAAATATACCTGATGCAGAATCGGACTACCTTTCACAGGTGGTCTGCTCAGGTTATTTAAATGTGATATTGTAGACAAGAAGTAGCGTTTGAGACAAATTCAAAAAGAACCCCAATGACATTTTTCTTGTTATTTGAAACCGATTGTGTGTTGATATCATTGAACAAAAAGGTTATTGTCAATCAAAGTTCTAGTTTTATACTGAAAGTATAAAATCTGTTTAAATCTGTCTTAAACCCATACTCACATGCTTCCGGTAGAAGTAAGCGAACAAACTCATTATGGTGAAAGGTTATAAAAAGGATAGCAGCTCTTTAAAAGCTTAAGGAGCTGGTTTCATGGACCCTGTTGACTATGTTTTGTATTTTTTGTAAACACAATAATTAAACTGTTAGTCAACCGTAGAAGTTGGGTTTTCTCTAAGTCCATCTTTACAAGCAGCCATACTCCTCTCTGTTCTGAAGCAGTTTTTTTCAAAAGTTGTTATTTAAGATGCTCTGCTGTGATTGGCTGGACATACAGCCTCCACATAAAGTCACAGTTGGTGGGCAAATTACCCCGGGCTTGTTGTCTGATGCTTCAGCTGACGTTGGCAAGTGCTTTAGATGTAAATGGACTTACACAGTAGTTGACATGATCTGCAAAGTGGATTTTGAATGTGAAGGGAAACAACCTGCTGTGGCATAATTGTTTCTTTATCATGATTTTTTAGAAGAGTAAGAACATTTCAGAGGTTCCTAGCAAGTGTTTTTGTCCGTTTCAAATGTAGCAGCAGTATGCATTCCTTCAGCTGAACAACAGAAACTATGTTCAGGATTGTGCTGATTGTCATGGTGGTCATGATCTTGCTGTCCTCACAAATCTGATTTTCACAGTCCAGTGTGACATCACAGTGGGAGCAACCTCAACACTGCTTGCTCTCTAGGCAGGAGATTCAAACTTTTAAACAACTTCAGGGCCAGACATTTATGTTTACACTTCTGAGGGCTGAAGGTTGGGTGGGTTCTACTCATGGAACAGTTCTTACCTAGTCTTATTCTTAGCTCCAATTGCATTTTGTGTCAGAAACACTGCTGTCATTTGTAGTCTTTCTTTCCCTTGAGCTTTTTTCAGTTACCCCTTTTTCTAGGCTCATTATTACCTGTTTCTTCCTTGTGCCTGACTCCTCCATTTTCCAATTGATAACAACAAAAAAAATCGGTGCTGTATCCTCGTTCACATGACACACTGGTCACTGGTTACTGGTATGATCATAGCTGTCTGAATGAGTTTCTGCATTTCAGTGAATACACCTCTTTGTTCTCTGCAAACTATTCACAGGAAAATGAGGCTTACGAGTCACTGGAAACTGTGACTTCCATCAGCGTGGCAAATCCTCATTGAGCGTTTTCTGCATGTACAGTACTTTACCTGAAAAGTATGTCAGTAAATTTTCAACTTCTCTGCACAATAGACAGCAAAGTTGTGCAATGACTGTTTTGCCACAATGGCTTTTTTGCTTCCAAAACAGTGAATCATGACAGAATCCTCATAGTGTCAACAGGGAATCTTTATTCAGTCGCATCTGTCAAGGATCGTACATGGCTGTTGTTAATGTCATGAAATGCTTGTCTCCTTTAAAATTGATGTCATCAAGAGAAGTGTAAAGTTTGTTTTTCTGCATGAGAGGGTGGACTGTCATTTCTCTTAGAACCATTGGACTGTGAGGTTCTCTCACTGAATATGTTTTGAGAGGAGCACCACATGCATAAGTACATCTTTCATCATGTGACAGAGGACCACAAAGTGGAGTGAATGACTGAACTGACAACCACCACAATCACTGTATGTGGCTGGGTGAACTTCAGCTAGGGCTGCTATTGCCATTCATCCAAACAACAGGATTATAGAGAAAAATACAAAAAATGAACTGGAATCCAGATGTAACTTTTTCATGTGTTACAATAATCCAGCTGCATGACTAGCAAGCAAGAGCCATGCAGTGCACCCCTATGAGTGCTGAGTTGAATTCCTCTCTGAGCTTTTTAACATCTCCTTGGTGGCATCAGTATAAACTGCTGCAAGCTTTTTTCCTTCCAAACTCTTCTCTGACAGCAGTTGCTGTTGTTGTTTGTTTTTACTTTTACAATTTCGAGTTCCTGAACAGTTTTTCAAAAATATTGTAGTCATCTTATGTATCTTGCATATGCAATTACATTACTATACTTCTGCAGGTAACATTGAGTTTTAAGTGTAGTTTGGACTTTGGGTGGACATAATTATAAGGAGAGATTCATGTTATGATCTCGCCTTCAACATTTCATTCTGATGCTTGTTCTGTCTGTACTTTTATCATGCTGCAAAAGTATGATGATGACTAGAAACCTGGTTATGGAAACATTCTTTATGAGATATTTACCCGGGGAAATCAGGTGTAGAGACTTGTGCTGCATTTCCCTTCAAGTGCAGATGACCTTATAGGTAGGTGAAGACCGGCAGAGGGGGAGGGGTGCTGCAAGGTGTTTTGGAGAGAGTGAGAAAGGACTATGGAACTTCATCCAATATCCATCTTTTGATTTTTAACCCAAATTAGTGTCTACAGTGTGAATTCAACTGGCTTTGCCAATCAAGTGGCTTTGTATAGATAGCAGTTCTTAAAGGTAGTTCCTAGAGGTGCAGCACAGAAAAGACATGAGTGCAAAACAGTGCAAAACAATACAAAACAATCCTATATGATAGCTTAGTGTAGGAGGTACTCACAGCAGTGATTCTGTATTTGCTCTGTAGCAAATTGGACCATCAAGCTCGGGTTGTTTTCCAGAACATTGCTGTTTTTTAATTGAAAGCAAGTAATGCTGGGCCTTTTGCCAGACTCACTGTGTCAGTCTCCAGAAGATCTTGGCAGCTGCAACTAAACTTTTCTATGTGCAAGGTGCTGTTTTTATAGTTGCGCTTTAGCAAGTTGCAGGATGCAGGTCTTGCAGGTCAGTAAAATGACACGGTGGGTAAATTTTACACACCTGGTAAGCGTGTATAAAACTACACTTCTAATAATTTACACATAATTTACAAACGTAATATACTATGAGGTGCCAAATGATAATCGGGACAAACATAAGAAGGGTGAGAGGCAGTAGAGACAGAGAGGAGGCGTAGAGGGACAGAGAGAAACAGGTTAGCTGGCTGAGAAGTCAAACTACAGGATTCTAATTTTAGCACAAAACTAGGGAAGTTAAAGGCATTATGTATCACTGCAACATTGAGTTAGAACTGGCTCTAATTATGTAAAACGAGTGCTATCCATGTCCTGTTAAATCTGTGACTGACTGTGACGTCATCGTTAATGACAGGGAATTAACATGTTAAACATTTCAGTCAGTAAAATGACACGGTGGGTAAATTTTACACACCTGGTAAGCGTGTATAAAACTACACTTCTAATAATTTACTAATAATATAATGATTATTTTCATCATTATCAAATTATCATTATCAAATTATTTCAAAATCATTATAATAATAATGATTTTCTGATTAGCCGTGACAATGAAGCCATCTTCAGACTGACTGGAAAAGTTAATAAAAGTAGTTGTTTTATTCCAGTATGTGACACTGTAACTTGCCCATATTTTTTTTATACCAGTGTATACCTCAGCCCAGCACTGATTGCAATATGTGATCTGCAGGGCTGCAGGACTTCTTTCGCTTACATGTGTGTTTGTGTGGTTTCTGTGCGATGATCACTGCATGGCCTTCAGAGTCACAAGAGACTGGAAAATCAATTCCTCTCCATGACTAGCTGTTGGTTGTAGCTAAATATTGTACAATATCTCAAAGGTATCTGATATGCTAAACACATGCCCAAATGTGTACAATTATTTATCCTTAAATAATAACACTGCCATTGAATTATGAGCATAGCAGGGCAAACATAATATAGTATGAGGTGCCAAATGATAATCGGGACAAACATAAGAAGGGTGAGAGGCAGTAGAGACAGAGAGGAGGCGTAGAGGGACAGAGAGAAACAGGTTAGCTGGCTGAGAAGTCAAACTACAGGATTCTAATTTTAGCACAAAACTAGGGAAGTTAAAGGCATTATGTATCACTGCAACACTGAGTTAGAACTGGCTCTAATTATGTAAAACGAGTGCTATCCATGTCCTGTTAAATCTGTGACTGACTGTGACGTCATTGTTAATGACAGGGAATTAACATGTTAAACATTTCAGTCAGTAAAATTCACTAAAATCAATATACACATTTACATAAAGATAATTAAGAATTTACCTGATTCGTATAGAGTGCATTGAGAAACGTTTTCCCTTTTTCAATTTTTTCATGTTTCTTCTGATACTACAGTTGCTCAAATCATATCTTTTCTCATTAATCTACACTCAGTACCAACATTACACTCACCAGGTTCAGGTTCAGTCAGGTTAGATGTGGACTGTCAATGGGCAATCATTTTCAGTTTTTTCAAGAGGCGTTTAATAGGACATTCTGTCCATGTTCTGTCGTTGCTGTGAGCTTAGGATTGTTGTCATGATGGAATGGAACCTTCGGAGGTCCTGAGCAATGTGAAATGGATTGCATTGTTGGTTGCGAGGCCTTCTAAAGAGAGCTGTGTGCCTTTCCAAATAATTTCCAATCAGTTTAATTGACAACAGTTGCACTGTAGACAAAGTTTAAAAACATCTCAGGAACAATCCAGAGTAACTGAAGGTACCTGAGCTAAATTGCAAGTCTCAGGTGGTACAAAGAGTCTCAATACTTGTGCCATTTCTAAAATGTTGTTTTCACTTTCTCATTATGGGGTACTGAGTGTAGATTAATGACATTACTGAAATACAGCTGCTAATAAAAACAATACTCGTATTAAGGTATGGTGAGTAGTGAGCATGACACGTCTGCTTCTGTCCTGAATTGGTGAAGTGGAAATGCTCTCCATAATGAATTTATTTAAGTTCTGACCACTTTGGTGAATGTCTTGCTCAAACCACTGATCTTCTCCGTTCACAATGTGGATGTTGGTGTCTTTAGATGCAGATGGACTGTTGAGTCTTGTCCTGAGGAGCTTAGTCTCCTGTGTTGTGCCATGTGTTGGTGAATTGGTGGTTGAGTTCCTTAAATGCACAAATGTGTATAGTACATTCCTTACCACGCTGGACTTCATACTACACATTAGCATACACTCTGGGTGTTTTGTCTTTGGAGTCGACCAGTTGCTCCCTCAGTGTTTGCCTGGGATTTGAATCTACAGGGATGTGGTGTTAATTGAAGATTCTCCTGAGTTTCTCAGATAATCTAGGGTTCCTGTATACTTTAAGATATACATGAATATGCGATAAGACTGGTGCTACTTCGAGAGGCAGATCCACAGCTGTTCACATATGAAAAGCAGGTAGAAAATACAATCCCCAGTGGCAGTCACAGTATCAACCACTTGAAGCCTTCACATAAACATGGTGAGTTTATATGTCTGCCTTTCGTTAACTGAAGAAGCCTTTTGCATAATTGGTGAAATATCTTCAAGAATTACAAGGTGAAATTCAGTTGCTACTGAACAGCACCCTTGGAATAACCAATACCTGGAGGACTGAGAATCTTCACAGACTATCCCTACGTGTGTATTTGTATTCAAATCCCAGTCAATGACACTCAGTACTGCAGGCTCCACCCCAGTAGGAGTGCAAAGTACTACCCACAAACAAGGGACATTTCTACAGGGTAGAATTTTGCAACTGCAACAAAATATGAAATGTGTAACTTTTCTCTAACCTGTGCATCCTCTGTTTCATCAGACCCAGGAGTCCCTAAACCCCAACAACCTGGAGTACTGGATGGAAGACATCTACACACCAGGATATGACTCACTGCTCAAGAGGAAAGAGGCAGAGTTCAGGAGGGCGAAGTTGTGTAAGATCGGAGCACTGATCACAGCCGCTATCTGCACGGTGATCCTGGTCATTGTTGTTCCAATTTGCACCATGAAATCATGAGAGTCCCACGTGTCTAATAGATAGGCATTTACCACCATCCTTTTCTGTTTGTGTGAGCACCGACAATATGAATGTTTTTTCTTTTCAATGCAGTATTTATTTCTGGTGGTCTTTCTTGCCTATTGAAAAATGGTTAGGAGAGGTATTGTACAAAAGACATGACTTCAGCAAGTGCATAATATACTTTAAACTGTGTATTGACTGGTTTAACCATTGTATTTAGTTGTATTGAGAAAGTTGGAAGCTCATGATTGAATTGTTTGTCTTTGACAATTGCAGCAGTTGATTACATAACTAAATGGGATTTGTTAGTGTAGCCAATGTATGAAATTTTTATTTTCATATGATTACTGTACAGTGTATTTTGATCAAAGTTATTTTTGATTAATATCTGGTTGAATGTGAGAATTTATCTTTATCAGTAACAACAAGCATTTTAAGTAATGATATTCGTTGAACAGATTTTTCTAAGTAGAAATATATTGATGTAGATTAGTTTCTCTTTGTAGGTTAGTTGAAATGGAGATATACTTGTACAGTATATAGAATGCAGGCAAAGTAAAACTATACAACTAATCTGAATATATTGATAACATTAGCCTACTCTCTTAGAAAGGAATGACTTGAATGTTTCTGCCCTCTTTTTCATTTTCTGAATTATAGCCGACCAACAGCATATACCTGCTTCTATTCTCTGCTTTTTTCTTTGCAAGTGTTGGTTTAGTGAATAATTGAAGTTCTGTATTAAACTAGGGAGACTCACCTGGGACGAGACAAGTGTGTGGATGCTACTGATTGATCCACACTTAACAAACTAAAGTGAATAGCTTCCTTTTCTGGGCGAGTTTTTTCACCTATTTTTTTCTACTATGTCCTTAAATACCGATCAACTACCCATAAATGAGTAGGGGGTAAGAAGACCAACTAGTTATTCCAGCAGGCAGACATCAGGGACAGAGATATCCGGGGTGGCTCCAAGGGGGGTGGCCCATAGTTAACTTTCAGCACAAGGTGTATTGACCAAAACTGAGGCTGAATACAGCTCTGTCATTATTAATAAATACATAATTTCTTTATTATGTACTTTTAAGGTATATTTATATTTTTGTCACACTGTAATCTTTTTAGCAGTACTAGCTATTTAGTACTAGATATAACCCCCATATTCATACATCTTCTTTATTTTCCTAATGCAACCCCACTGTTACCCTGCTATTACAGAGCTGTATATTTCTACAGAAATTACTTAAAAATGTTTCTTGTAAATGGATAAATACACAGGATTTGATAAGATAAAAGGTCATGTTTAATTCTTATCCCTCAGACCTACTCAGGAGTAGGTTAATTCTCAGGTCTAATCGATGTAAACAAGATAATGTGTTGGATTTAAATTGTGTCTGAACAGGAAGGTCATCAAACTGTGGGTGGGCTGTACTTAATAAGGTACGAGTTTATAACATGACATATGCCATGCATAATGCTATTATACTTGGAGCAAATACCTCAACTTGTTTCTCTGTCAGTGACATAAATCTGCTGATATTCTGGGTAACTGTTTTTTACAGTTACCCAGAATGGGTAACTGTAAAAAACAAACACTACAAAGTGTTTGGGAAATGTTGATCACCTCAGTGCAGTGAATGTGTTTAAAGCAGAGGTGGGTCCAAATAATTGTTTTGAAAGTCTCAAGTCTTCACCACCAAGCCTCAGGTTAAGTTACCAAGGCCTGACTTAAGTCTCAAGTCAAGAGTGTGTCCATTAAGTCCTAAACTCAGTGTTTTAAGTTATCATGTGTGTCACTACAGATCAAAAATAATTACCACTAATACACATAACATTATAATAAAAGTTAAGACTGGGGCAACTGTGAAGTGCATGGCCACTAATTACAGGGTCAGTGGTCTTATAGAAATGAGACCTTGTAAGTGCACAGTTATTCCAGATGAAAAAATCAACTGACAAAGCCAGTTATAACTAAATCTGTGATTAGAAAATCCAGTATTTTTTATTAATAAATCTTGGATAAATTTCATGATGTAGTGACCTACAAAGAACAGAGCAAAAGAACTATGGCTTTATATTCTTTACATTTGGATTAACAGATCCATGTTCAGAGCAGTAATGCTGGATATTCTAATCCTGGATGTTGACTAGACCATAGATTATGACACACACACACACACACACAAAAAAAAAGGTTTCCCATTGGCTGTGTCCTAATGATGAAATATGGAGAAAGAAAAAGCAAGTGCAGAGATGTAAAGATGCAGCAAAAACACATGTCCTGATCTGATCCGGATCTGATGGTGAATCATTTATATATGTGTATATATAAATATAAATGTATATATAATCTGTGCATTATATTCAGGGCAAGTGACTGTGACGAGAACCTAGGAACAGGTGAAGGTAAAGTTACAACAGTTACTACTACTAACTTTAGATATGTAACTTCATGTTAGTTGCCATATCATGGTATCAGGTTTCCCATGTTAGGTCATGGTAAGTACCTGTTATGTTTAAGTACTACGATCACTAAGTCATCTTAGAGTTTTAGGCTCTATAGAATATTACATTGTCTCCACTCCAAGAAGTGCCGGTCTTTGTGTTATCTTACAGGGCTAACCTAGTTCTGAAGGCCCACCCACCCTGTGGATCTGTCTGGTCTAAAAAAGCGTTGTGTTCTGCGCATAGAACTGTCTCTGTGCTTATGCAGTAGGTCCTCATATTGTATAACGCTCCAGAATACAGCCGTCGACTTACACTGTAAGTACAGTGTGCACACAACTACTGCTACTTCTTTTCCCATCAGGGCTCACCACAGCGAATCATCCGTTTCCACTTCACTCTGTCCTGAGCATCTTCCTCTCTGACACCAGCTAACCTCATGTCCTCTGTTAGAACATCCATATATCTCCTCCTTGGTCGTCCTCTCGCCATCTTGCCTGGCAGCCCCATCTCCAACATCCTTCTACCAATATATTCACTATCCCTCCTCTGCACATGTCCAAACCATCTCAATCTGGCCTCTCTGACTTTGTTGCTAACACAGGCAACGTGCACTGTCCCTCTGATGAGCTCGTTCCTTATTCTGTCCAACCTTGTGACTCCTAAGGAGAACCTCAACATCTTCATCTCTGCTGCTTCCATTTCTGCCTCTTGTCTCTTTCTCACTGCTACTGTCTCTAACCCATAGAGCAGAGCTGGTCTCACCACTGTCCTATACACCTTTCCTTTGAGTCTTGCTGACACTCTTCTGTCACACAACACTCCCAACACTTTCCTCCACCCACTCCAACCCGCCTGCACTCACCTCTTTTCCACACTCCCCATCACACTGAACTGTTGACCCCAAGTACTTAAACTCCTGGACCTTCTTCACCTCAGCCCGCTGTAACCTCACGCTTCTACCTGGATCCCTCTCGTTTACACACATGTATTCTGTTTTACTACGACTGACTTTCATGCCTCTTCTTTCCAGAGCAAACCTCCACCTCTCCAGCTGTTACAGTGCACACACTGTGTACCTATTAATAACAACGATGTACATCCGCACTACCTTGGATAAATATTCGTAGTTATGTAGTATTTATAGTTGGACGAACTTCCTACTCCAACACTGTTCACATAATCTGGCCAACTGGTTATTGAATGTAGCCCAGGTCCTGCCATCTGATAGGTCAGGTACATGGCAAGTCTGTAGTAGGGAGGTATACTGATGATGTCACAAGTCTCCACAGTGTTCATAACATTATCTTAACAACTTCAGCTCTGAAGGTGTTTCAACCACTTTTCAGGAAAGGTTTGAATCATCTGCTAGCTAGAAGCTTTCAGCTTCCACATCCTAGAATTGCTTGATATTTATCACAGGTTTAACAAACCGTTTTTTAAAACCCTTCTCTAATGTCCAATTAAAAAAACATTCTCTTAAACAAGATACAGGTCCTGATTAAATTTACTGGGGCTGCTGTTTGTGCTCATGATACAAGATTTCCAGGGTATGAAGACTGTAAATTACTTTCTGACTTCCTTAGTCTCACAGTGGCTCATGCCAAATGTTTCCTACTGAAGATGTAAATCTTTATACACAAAGGACAAATATTTATCCTTAGAGAAGTTTTAGTAATTTTCTAAAGCAGCTGGAGCTTCAGCTGATGTTTCCCAAACAGTAATAGTGGATTTGTTCATGGCAATTTTCAACAGCTTGAGTGAGTGTTATTGGAAGTGGGACAGTATGTGGGCCTCTATAAAAAGGAAAAAAGAATAAAGCATTTGTTCATGGTAGAACAACATGTGTATCTTATTCATGCCAGTATTATTTATAGGGAGTATATAGATCAGGGTTTGGACACACACAACAGAGGATTACATCATTCCAGGTTCAGGTTTCACATAGGCTGTGCTGATGATAAGGGATCCAGTTTCCCACCAGCCTTCTTGAACCTTCATGTACTTGAATATTACTAATATGTCTGGCAGGAATGGCATGTCATCTTCCTGCCATCTATATCTGTAAACATTCCAGCATGTTACTGATATAAAACATGAGATAAACACCTAAGTAAATAGATGTCCTACAAATAAAGACGGATCAGTTCTCCAGTCTGTCTCAAAGCCAACACAGAAAGACACACACAGACAGACAACCATTCACACCTACAGATATTTTAGAGTCACCAATTAACATGCGTGTCTTTGGACTGTGGAAGGAAACTGGAGTACAAGGAGGAAAACCAGGTAAACACAAGGGAGGACATGCAAACTCCACACAGAAAAGCCACGGCCGGCCGGGGCACAAACTCGCTAGCTGTGAGGCAGGAGTGCTTGTTTCAAACATTCGCAATGCAATAGTTTAATTACATATTTTAGTACCATGCAACTCTGTTTTTCTACACAGAGCAGAAAAGGCAGAACAAACACCTGGTTGAGAATTGACAGATCTTTTTATAGCATTTTATAGTAATGCAACCTTTTGAATTCCTGTGTAGATTTTCACACAAGCTCCAGCAAACTAGAAAACTCCTTTCTGGTTGGGAAACAAAATTAGAAAAGTTGTGTAAGAGTAAAAAGAACATATTGGTGGATCTCGCAATTACTGAGGCATCCAAGAGAAGAGGTAACGAAATTTATAGAATATGGATGGAAATTTATAGAATTTTGGGTCCTCAGGCAGCACTGCATTAAAAATAGACACTCACTGGGTTCAGGAATGCCTCTGAAAACCACTGTTGGTGAACAGTTTGTGGCTGCATCTACAAAGGTAGATAAAGACACAACAATGATACTGGTGGTCTAAATAATGTTCGGTGTAAACAAGATTCAAAAAGACTGCTGCCTTATCTGAGCCTGAGCTCATTTAAAATGGACTAAGTGAAGTAAATAATTGTCTTGTGGTCTAATGAGTAAAGATTTTGGGTCATTTGCATTCTGCACTTCCTGTATTATAGCAGCATGGCTCAGTCGGTGCTAAACTGACCACCTGCAGTGTAGACAAAGGAGGGCCTGAAATATTAAGCATTCAAGCCAGAATAGGAAAACTTTCAAATCTAAAGCAGTTGGTCTCATCAGTTCCCATACTCTAAAAGAAGACTTGATCCAGCACAGTAGGAAATACGTCCCTGTCTCAAACTTTTTAAAGTTTTCTGACATCGAATTCAAAAAGGGCAAATATTTTATCAAAAAACAACCACATTTCTCCCTTTAAAAATTTAATGGTACCTTATAAATAAAACAGGGTTTAAATAACATGCAAATCCTCGCATTCATTATTAATTTAGTCCAACTTTTCTGCAAAAGAATTTTGTTTCATTAGTGTGAAAGAAGGAATATGCAGTCCAATACAACACTGCCTCTACAATGATCACTGAATACCATGATACAGCTGAGATAGACAGATTCGAGACTGTCTCAGTAATGAAATTCTGCAGCTGGCTTTAAAATTAAAATTTTTCCTTGA
Source organism: Channa striata (assembly GCA_033026295.1). Classification (NCBI taxonomy): domain Eukaryota; kingdom Metazoa; phylum Chordata; class Actinopteri; order Anabantiformes; family Channidae; genus Channa; species Channa striata. The sequence goes on from CM065171.1 coordinate 432,999, forward strand.
ATCTTCTACTTTGGTGGTTGAGTATCTCTATCTGTGAATTACATCCACATACTCTCTGTCCCTCACAATATTATTTGAATGCCAACATTTACTGCAATTCAAGAAGGCTGTGTGTCATATCCAGTGTTCAATACCTTTACCAATATTTACATATAAGTATGTAAAAGTTTTAGTTTTTCACAGAAACCACTTAGTGTTTCTCTTATTTTTATACTTGGTTGCAGTGGTCATCAGGACAAGTAGTCATGAGGGGAAAAGCAGCCTTGCTTAATAACTAATTCACTGGTGCAATGCTCCCTGCCCCTCAGTGTGCCGCTTGTGTTTGATGGGGATGTCAGTGCAAAACCTCAATAGAGCAATGCACTCCAGTACAGTTCTTGCAGGGCAGAGAAATGTGCCCTAGAAAGGGTTTTGGTGGAAAAGGCTGTGATATTAAATGCTTTTTCTCCCAACATGTTCCACTGACTGACTGTCGTCTTGGTTTATTTTTTGAGACAGTAACTAAAGTGTCATTATTATTGTGCTGTTCATGTTAAATCTATCAGATCTTTCTATATATGGTTTGGATTTATTGTCTTCATTGTAGAGACTGGGAATCCCACAGAGAGCCAATATTGGTGTTTCTGTCTGTCTCATGCTGAGACAGGAACATATTGTTCTTCACGATGTTCTAGAACAATCACTATCACAACCAAAAAGATTTTGTGCATTATATTATCCTCTATTTAAAATATACATAGAGGATTCAGAGAATGTAGGGACCATCCAGGGCAAGGGCAGAACTGCACTAAATCACTACATGGAGAGCCTATGAAAACCACTTCCAGTGACCAATTGTCTGCTACACAATGCAAGTTAAATGTCCATCATATAAAGAAACAATTAGATGTAAACCAATGCGAAAAATACTGAAGCCTCATTAAAAATAGACTGAGGGGAAATAGAAAAGTGTCCGGTGGATTAAAAATATTTTTTTGATCTTTTTGGAATTTAGGCTGGTGGAGTTGTTAGCACTGCGCCCTAGAGCTATTAGAGTCACCCCTCAAACCTTTGGCTGGTTGTAGTCTTTAAGTGTGGAGTTGCATGTTCTTCTCGTGCGTGTGTGGGTGACACAGGTTTCCTCCCAGTGTCCAAAGACATGCAGGTTAGGTTATTTGGTGACTCGAAACTGGGAGTAGTTGTCTGTCTGTGCACGTATCTCTGTGTTGGCCCTGAGACCCCCTGGAACCCTGAACAGAATAAGCAGTTAGGATGATGAATGGATGGATGGAGGTCACGGAGCTTTATGAAGTAAAGAAGGTCCTGAAATGTTAAGCAAAAAAGTTAAAGAAAAAAGTTTTTAAAAAAAATTAAAGTAGCTGGGCTCCTCAGTTCCAAAACAATTGCAGAAGATGTGATGCAGCACAGTAGTAAATATTTATCCATCTCAATCTTAATTGAAATCTGTTGCTAAATTCAACAATTGATATATTGTACTATTTACAATCTGAACAGGTTTGAAATGATCTGCAAATCTTTTAAATTCACTTACATTTTATACTTGTTAATTATGCCATTGCTCAAACTTTCTTTTAAACTTCTTGTTTTCACCAGGTAACCAAGTTGACTGAAGTGTGGTACTCAGAGATTTAATTACTGGTTTGGGAGCCCCAGGCAAACCTTCAAAACCTAACCTTTTGAATGCCAATTCTATTTTATTACAAGGACATTTGGGGGCAGAATAGAGGCATTAATTAATTTAAATTGAATTTGTTGATTTGAATATTGTAGAATATTGTATCACACAGGGATTAAAAACATTTCAAAGTGATTTTTTGTTAAAGTATCAGACAGTTGTATCAGGCAGGGCTGACATTAAAGTGAACAATTTCTTCATGGGAAAACAAAAAATTGGACTCAGCAATATGTAAACACCAGTTATCCTTCCACAGCTGCACCAGGTATCAGCCAGCTGCCAAATCATGTTGAGATCATCACAGACTCAAAAAAACCCTGATATTGATTGATTTACGATAATAATTCCCCCTGAAAAACATTCACCACCCTCAGACATGATCACACTGGCTGACTGGCTGTGTTAGCAGGTCACTCAACATCCACAGATTTAAATCCAAGGCAGATCATTCATGTCATGACATGCTTCACAAATTAAGTGTCCAATATTTTAAAACTGGATATGGCTAAAAACGTTTGAGTGCACTGATCTAAAACAAGCTTACAGGCCAGATTGTTCATTTCCTACTCTGCCTGTCCACCTACTTTTTTTCAGTGGGAGGCTATTAGCCAGCGGTCCAGTTCAGTTTAACATTTGCCACCAACTACAAGCCACCTCTGCTCTTCTAGCCCTAGTGATTCTGATCATTGTCTTTTCAATATAAATGTTTCAAGACAGAAGGAAATTAAATTCCTGCATTCCAAAGCTAGAAGCTTTGTTAACTGTAAACCTTGTTTTTTTGTGTGAGAGTTTTCCTCATTTGTCCTGGTCAATGTCACATCCCAGCTAATTCCCGTAAGACCTATAAGTAATGTGCTGCATCATTTTGCCAACCAGATAACAGCTTAGAGCAAAAACACCTGGACTCAGCTGCATAGTACTTAGGGAATGCAGACAGCACATAAAGTACTGAATCAATAGACTGCATCCACCCCCTACTGCAGATGCAACTCAAAATGCAAGGATGGAGGTGTGTAACCTCACTCATTACACATTAGATCAGAGCACACCCTAAAAAAGCTTCTATTGCAGGACTGGTCACAAAATCCTTTAAACAACAAGTGATTCAAAAGCTGAAGGGCATCACAGGGTGGACACCCCTGCAGGTCAAGTCCCAAGGTGCGCTTACCTTGGGACTGAATTTTAGCCTGGAACAGCTCAACTGTGCTTGGACATATGCACAGCTTATGTTTGTGTAATAAAGTTCAGCATTCAGCACCATCATTCCAGAAATCATGCCCTCCTCCATCTGTCAGTGGGTCATCAGCTTCCTTACCAACAGGTCACAACAGGGGAGAATACGGAACGTTACTTCTTGCACACAGTAAGCCAGCAGCAGTGCTACCCAGGGATGTGTCCTCTCCCCTCTATCGTTCTTTCTCTACACAAATGAGGACACTTCAAGTGACTAATATAAGTGCAAAACTACAGAGCTCCATATATTATTGATCATCTGAAGGAGTGATACATACCTGTGAAACACTTAAGTTTCTTATATCCACAATCTCCAAACAATTGTGATGGGAAACTACACTTATTAACAGCTAACAGAACAAGAAAGTGTAATCTATTTTTTACCAAAATTAGCTCTGCAATTGTTGTAAAAACAGAAACTTATTTTAAGCACCTTTCAATGTGTTTCACTTTGAGTATTCACAATTAACAATGTTAGAAGAAAGACAGTGACACAGTTTTATAAGTTTCATTATGTTGGCCACATTCATAAGTGCATCCTAGCAGGAGATTAAATCTTGCTCATCTTAGATGATGTGAAAGGACAGTAGCGTTTTCAAATCTCCCCTATGTGTCAATTTTGCTGAAATTAGGTGGTTATGTGTGTTGGGGTAGGTGGTAAATCAGGAACTGTTGTTCGTTATTCTGGAGTAGAGTTTAAATATTTATTCATAAGGAAGCATTTAGGTAACATCTAAGAACCTTTCTGGTTTTTGGAAATTCTCTAGGTGGTTAAGGCCCCCATATCTGGTGGCACTGTGCTAACTAGGCAGTTTTATATTTAGATCAGTTTTCCTGGGTGGGTCAATGGTTAGCACTGTTTCCTTTCAGTACAACAGCCATGCATAACAGCTGCTTTAACAACTAACACTGAGGCGGTAGGTTTTTATAACTATCTGAACTAACCACATAGCAAAAAGGAAACAACACCCATGGCATTTCTAGAATGTGTAGATCCAGAGGAGACATATATTAAACAAGAGGCAAATGCACAAATGACCAAAGTGCAAGTGTTCAATGTGAGCCAACTGAATGCTGAAATGGGGGCGGGGGCTGAATGTGGGATCTGCCCCTGCAATGCTGTTTGCACAGTGGTACATTATAGTTGATAAATGAAGTTAATTAAGTTTTAAACCTGAGAACTAGCACAGAGTAGATTAAAATCTGCAGGTGCAACATGCAGTCAGTGTATTGTGGTTTTTAAATATGACTATGAGAAGCAAAGAAGACAGTTTACACTCTCAAAACCTTACAAGCTGGGCAAAATCAGACAAACCACTTGTTCACGTATTACTTTGTGCACTCATGTAATTACTGTTTATGGTTTTCGTGGTACATCTGGAGCACATCTCCAAACAGAGGATTCAGTTCTGCAGCTTCTCTCTCATTAACACCCTTCTACAGACATTTTTTTCACAGTAGTCTGCCTTGCTCACAATTCCTGAGGCGGTCTCTTTTTTTCTGTCAAATACAGCTGCCAGTGTAGTCATATTTCAATCCTTTAACAAAGGTATGGCAGGATTTAGCGTTACCTCCTACCATATCTATGTATTTTACAGCGCAATTACACTGACAAAATGGCATCAACACGTAATTTATTATCATAGTATCCTTGTCATTGCACTGAATAAATGACTGATGACGTAAAGGATGTGGTTAGTTCATGGATGTCTTATTATGAGGGCACTTCATCAACTGAATAGTTGATTATGGTGTTTTCTAACAAGCAAACAGCTGAAGGTTTGTCTAACATAGCTCAAAACCATGTTTTCAAAAAGGAAAATCAGCTAAATTCTCTGCAGAGGATAATTAAAGGCAATTTAACAAGGCTAACCACAAGTTGATCCAGGATCTTTTAATAATTATTTACCAGTAACTTAAAATTGATTGACCAAAACGTCAGTCCAGGTACTTAAAGTGGAGTCAAATTGCTTGTGCTTTGTGTGGTTCCATGTGGACTTGAGGAGCTGGGGATTGAACCACCAACTCTGTGGTTGGTCTCTAGCTCTAAGTCATTCTGCTCCTATGCTATTGGTATTTTTCAAATTATGAAATGAAAGGCCTGCATGTCTGCAGTGAAATTTGTATGTCACATATTTTCTTTCTGCGAATTTCAGATAAACATAAGATGCTGACTACTGGTCCACCTCTGAAATCACCTCCCTGCTTACAAAACTCAAGACCATGAAATCCAAACCTAACATTCATCTTTATCTCTTAACTTCTAGTTAGTATTTCCTCAGTCCCATCCATGTTGTCCTGTAAGTCTCCTCCTCTCCTTCTCTTGTTCTCTTCTCTCCTTTTGACCTTTGTCCATCCTGTCTGTTTTAGCGTTATTCCAGAGCTTGTGGATATTGATCTTCACCTACACAGGGAAAGCCAATAAAGCTCATTTTAACTCCAGCTGACCTAATGAACAAAGGACAAATTGCAAACTCCTTTCAGCCCTAATTTGTACTATGTGTGTTCGTCCTTGTGTGCCTCTACTACAAAGGACGAAGAACAAAAGTAAGAATTAACATATTACCGAATTTTGAACACAATTTCATGTACGAAACAAAATTTGTGATTGAACTAAAAACATCCTTCATTCTGTAGCTGGACATAGATCAGCTGAGAATATTGACAAAACCAGGCCAAAATTCTGTGAAGAGGATGCAGCCCCCCTGGACCTTGATTTTTTTGTATTGTCTCATCCCTCCTTGGACCACCAGCTGAAGGGAAAAGTGTTAGTGTCCACCTGAAGTGGGCCCTTTCACCTTATATTTTATACTCGTTTTCCACTGAGCCAACTCCAGCGGCTGGTTTCTCTGGGGCAAAAAAACAAAAACAAAAACAACTGGTTACAGAATAGCACCCATTCTTTACTAGTCCAGAACCCAGAACCAGTTCTAAAGGTTTGTTGTGAAGGTAATAATTAATGTCTCACTAATTTAATGTACATCACTGCAATGTGACCGATACCTCCTAAACTAGCTCTGTTTATCAAAAAGCAGTAACCACCATCAATTACCCTTCAGATCCAACATTGGTGCAGTTTTACCTGATAAGAAACTGAGTCCTCTCCAGCGGCTTAAACAAGGTTGATGCCAAAATGTGCAACACAAGAGAAAGATCCCATTGTTAGATCATAATATGTGCCAGTATGCCACCCACACAGGGACCTGTCTCCAAATCTCTCCTGATCTTCCTGAAGATAATATCTTCAGTCTTGAATGCCAATTTTAAAAAGAAAACACGGCAGTGGGACAAGCACTGAATTGAAACACATTTCAATGCATTGTCTGCTGTCATAGAAGTGACCCAGGCTCCCCGAATAGTGCAGACTGCCTCTTGAGAAAAAACCTAATCCCTTAAGATGCTTCTTCTCAGCAACTGGACTTAGAGATGCTCATCAAATATGGTGAAGCTCCTGATCACGTTCCCTAATTTTGTGTGTGATCTCTGGCTGGCTATCATCTTATGTGTCTGGGACCTGAGCTGAGTTAGACAACAGGCAACTGCAGGCACCCCAACACAGGATTATCCTGTGCTGTAAGAGAAAATAAGTACTACATCAACACGTGTGAAGTGTTACTTTCCAGAGGAACCCCCTAAAAACAGGAGATCCAGGCCAACTGCACATGTGTCTCCAGTGATGCATGATTTTCAGATGCAAATTGGAAAACCATCATTGCAGCCACTTCTTATGGAGAAGGGTGAGAGGAACTACCAAGTGGCCACAATTATTTTTAAAAGATGCATGTCTGCATGACTTACATAGCCACCACAGGGCGAGGAGGGAGGAGAAACAGGATAAGTGGCTGCACTTATGCAGGAGAAACATGTGCAGCCACTGTCCCCAGTGAAGGATGGACTTTTGTGTTGAATAAACCAAGTTCCACTCTTCTTAAATGTCTGGTGCAGTCCTCTTTACATTATGCAGGATTGTGTTCAGCTGTTATCGTTGGCATGCAGTAAATTATTGTATTATCAAGTGCTATTTGTCTTAGTGAACCTTAGATGCTCATTGATGAATTAACTAAAGGGTTGTAAACGTGGTTGATGCTATATAAACTTTTGAAACAAGTCCACAGAATATTGTGCGGTGGTGTAGTCATAGCTGTGAACCTTGATAAGGTCCTGTCTCTTTCTTAGGTTCACATCGTCCTCTCACACTCACCTGGCAACTCCCCTCATGCTCTGGCTCTCTTTTGAGTTGGAGCTTGTCCAAAGGATCAAGTTCATAGTATAAACACCTTGGTTCCCTGCAGGAATATGTCATATTAATTATCATGTTCCTAGAACCACAGGCAGAGGTGAAGTAGCAGCAATTTATCACTCAAGCTCACCAATAAACCCTAGACCTCATTTGAGAGCCTTAATCTGAGCCTTTTACACCCAATCTGGAAAACCCAAAATCCACTTCTATTTGTTGCTATGTATCATCCTCCAGTCCAATTATCCTGAATTTTTGATTGAATTTTCTGATTTTCTATCTGATTTAGTGCTTAGTACAGATAAAGTCATTATAGTGGGTGACTTTAAAATTCACTAGGTTGGTTTAAATGTTATCTATCAAATAGATTCCAATGTGTTCATGTTAATGATGAATCTTGCATGCACATAAAATAGTTATGGATTTCCACAAGGCTCTGTGTTAGGACCAATACTCTTTATATATGTCTCTTCTAGACAACATTACTGACAACACCCAGTTATCTCTATTTATGAAACAAGATGAAAAAAATCAATTAATGAAACTACAAGCATGTCTAAAACACATAAAGGCCTGGATGACCTATAATTTCCATCTTCTATAACAGAAGTTACAATATTTGGTCCTATTTTTTCAGAATAATTTTTGACCAGGTTTTGTCATTTACCTCACACATAAAACAAATCTCTAGCCTTCTTCCATCTACGGAACATTGCCAGAATTAGGAGCATCCTGTCTTGCCATGTGCCTTGACCAGTTGGGATGAGTGGAAAGTGGAGAGAGAGAAGAACAGAGCAACAAAAGCAACAACAGTTCCTCTCTCTGTCTCCTTCTCTTTGTCCCTGTGTTGAGCTGTGTGTCTTCCAGTTGTGTGTCTGGAGCTACTGGTCCTACCAATCTGCCTAACATTTTGTTGTTCCTTTGTTGCTCTTTTGTTTTCTCTCTCCACTTTCCACTCAGCCCAACCGGTCAAGGCAGATGTTCGCCCACCCTGAGCCTGGTTCTGCTGGAGGTTTCTTCAGTTAAAGGGAGTTTTTCCTCTTCACTGTTGCCTATAGCTGCTCAAGGGGGATTTTGTTGGTTTTATCTTTGTAATCTTGACTTTACTATGTTGACACTAAAGTTGAATTGAATTTTGGTTTCATAGTATGGGAACAGCAGCTTCCTGGGATGAAATTTCAATGGAGGCCTGCCTTTCTATGTAGCAACATTATTTCAACAAAAAGTGTTGAATGATCTGAGTCTTTAAGGGTTAAGGTTGAAGGACTTTACCAACAGTCACCTTTGACTCATAGTTTACTGTACATGTTTTGCTGTCTATTTTGCTCTTATAGACATATTTGCCCTCACAACTGACTTTCCCCACTCTACTACACTACACTTTAGTTTAAATGTTGTTTTGTTATCCTGATCTTTGTGTATAGATTTTTTTAAAAAGTCTCTCTTTCCTCTTTTCTCCCCACCATTTACCCTGCCTTTGGTTCCAATTACTTAAACTGACAGAGGTTAATTTTTTATAATTTATGTCCTGCCTTTGATAAAACTGTTCCAATTACTTAAACTGACAGAGTACTGTTAATTTTTGACCAGGATTTGTCATAATTTATGTCTTAAAACATTGGTATTAGGAGCATCCTATCCCAAAGCGGGACTGGATGATTTGTTATAATTTTCTTCTTGTAAACTCAGATAAAACTGCCCTAGTAACTCTCTAAAAGCCTTAATTGTGCATTACTGACTGGGATTGGCAGATCATAGTTAAATGCAGAATAGAATTTAAAACTACCTATAAAGAAACGACATGTTTAAAAGATCTCTTAACCATATCATCATAGACCACTTGTCCCAAAATGCAGGCCTATTGTGGTTCTCAGATTTGAATGGGAGGCAGAGCCTTTGTATCAAGTCCTCCAGTGTCCAGATTCAGCAGACACCCTCCTATTTTTAAGACTAGGCTCAAAACCTATTAACCTGCTCAATGTTTTGTTGTTGCTTTTGTTGCTTAACTGTTCTTTTTGTCCCTCTCCACTTTCCCTCTGATTTGTCCCAACGCTGGTCAAGTGCAGATGGTCCTATTAACCTGCTCAATGTTTTGTTGTTGCTTTTGTTGCTCTGTTCTTTTCTCCCACTTTCCACTCTGCCCAACCGGTCAAGGCAGATGGCCGTCCTCCCTGAGCCTGGTTCTGCTGGAGGTTTCTTCCGTTAAAGGGAGTTTTTCCTCTCCACTGTTGCCTATGGCTTGCTCAAGGGGGATTTGTTGGGTTTTCTCTACCTGTTTGTATAGTCTTGACTTTATTATGTAAAGTGCCCTGAGATGACCTTGTTGTAAATTGGCGCTATATAAATAAAGTTGAATTGAATTGAATTGAATATAAACTCTTTCAAGCACACAACAGACACTACAGACAGCTTTGAGAGAGTCATTTGGCTGGAGAGCAGCCACTTTCTATTTCAACTATTATCCATTACTCATTTACATCATTTACTCACTGCATTTATTAGTAGGATCTGACACGACCTTCTGCTGCTTGTCATTTTAATTGTCCAAAGTGATGTACAGTGCCACCTGCACATGAGAAGCTTCTGAATGTTTGTGTATTCTTTGTAAGAGAGGAGTGATAGCATGCACTTAGTCACTTTTGACATTTACACTGTGATTTTCACTTGCATATCCTATATTCAGTAAACCTTTCCCACTGTAGAAGACAGTACTAGCAGGCTGAGCTGATCAACAAACAATAGAATTTCAGCCTTTGTGCTGAAATGGCACTGTGACACTTCAGCAGGGTTTCTGGCACAGTGAGCTTAAAGGCTGAGTAATGTGCAGCTCAGTCAAAGTATTTAAATACCAAATTAAATGTGCTGGTGCTGAATCATCCCTAGTCCTGCCTCATGCATCAAATTAATATTTAGACAAGTTTGTCTGCAATATTTGGGTGACCTTTCAAACCAATTGATAGACTGTGAGGGGGACATAATGGCCTTCCTAAAAATGGAACTGTGTGTAAGGCTGGCGGTGTGTTGATGGACAGAGTGTGTTTTGTTACACTGCGAGAAGATCACTTTTACCGATCTTCTCACACCCAAGGATCAGCCCTCACAATACTGTGTCGTTTTGGACAACTTGGAGATTGATTTATGTTGTGCATACTGCACTGTACACAGTTTTACATTTGTACTTTGCACTTTACATACAAAAGCAACTGAAGCAAAATACAGAATATAGATAACAGATGCTGAACCACAGATTTTTTACTAAAATAAATGCCACGCAGGAGAGAGAACAGACTTTGGATGCGAAGGTCTGTATCGACAGAGAGGCACAAAGGATATGCTGCAGTCTTTGTCACTGCAACATGCAACTGCCTTTCTGGCTAGGTACACGTCTGGCCACCCCAGAGCAAAGCACCTTAAAAAACACCAGTGGTTGGGACCTACTTGTAGAAAGCAATCTTAAACATTTTAAATGTGAAAAAACCTCTTAATTCACAGTTATTGCAAGTAAATAATCTGCAACAAACAAATTACCCTCATACACTGTTAGTGGCGCGTGGTCACGAGTCATTGGTTCGACTGCCCCCCCACTCATCTACAGGACTAAACAGTGATGACAACTAAAATGAACAGAGCCACCTCTTTGGAGCCTTGTCTTAATGAGAAATTTAAACTCTTTGTTTATGATCTGCTAATCACATTCTAGCCAAACACAGTAGTAACCCTAGGCACACATTCCAAATTAATACAAGTTTATTAAAGTATGACTGACTTACATACTGACACTTACATTTAATAGTTTGTGTTACACAGAAACGATGTGAGATGCACATAATGTTTGAGCTACATCAGCATTTTTTCCTTTTTTTTTGACTAATGACTTTCACTGTTCGTTTTTTTTATTAATGTAAACACACAAATTAAAGTTGAGACTTGGGACTTTGATGTAGTTTCATGTTTCTAACATTGGTAATTACCCACTGTTGCCTGGCAGTGGTAACTAATTATCTTGGAAATGACAATCTGCCTATGGCCACACTAACATCAATCACTCATTATGAACAAAACATTATTTGGTCTGGAAATAGACTTTGAGACAACATCAGGGTCTGTGATTTTCTTTTCTATAGCTTTTTTTTTTGTTGACTGGAGGTTCGTTTATTAGCTTTTATCTTATAATGCCTCTCTTCTGAAATTTTGGATTTGCATATTCATGCACTGTGATACCCCTGAACAAGTTGACAATTGTGAAACAAAGTGGTTGTACATGGATGCAAAACAATCGTCCTCGATTGTCTGATCATTGAATAATGAAGGTTGCCGTGACAGAGACAATGGTTTGAAAGATAAATGTGGGATTCAGTAGTCATAACAGCTGGATTAATGTTGCAGATTAAAGGCAAAATGGCTTCAAAAACCTCAAGCAACTCTAGCAAGTCTAAAATAACACTTTTGGGAATCCTTAATAACTAATTGCTTGCCAGAGCAGGTGTTGTGAAATCAGTAGAAAAATCCTTCTTCTCTGCTCCTCTAATTAGTCTTTTTGTAGCCAGCGTCAAGTTGAGACATGAGGTCACATCTCTGTCTGTCTCTATTTTCCCCTCTCACAGACACACAAGCATACTGCCACTTTTTCCATCACATTCTACCCATAACACTGTACTTACACCAAAGTAACTGTTAAGCTCACACAACCAGGTCCAACAATGGAATGAAGAGAATCACATTTTGACACTGTTCCAAAGGTTTCTCATAGACACTTTCTAAAGAACTCGACAGGTTTGTTTAAAGTTTGCATTCCTATCCAACCATATCGTAACTAAGATGACATAACTCTGGCCTCCAGTACTACTGCAAGGAATCTCAGAGTCATTCTTGACCAGGATTTTTCATTGACCTCACACATATTACAAATCTCTAGAACAGCCTTCTTCCATCTACGGAACATGGCCAAAATTAGGAGCATCCCGTCTCAAAGCGACGGTCCTACCAGCCAGCCTATGATTTTTTGTTGCTTTTGTTGCTCTTTTCTTGTATTTCTCCACTTTCCACTTGCCCCAACCGGTCAAGGCAGATGGCCGTCCACCCTGAGCCTGGTTCTGCTGGAGGTTCCGTTAAAGGGAGTTTTTCCTCTCCACTGTTGCTTGTAGTAGATTTGTTGGGTTTTCTCAAAATGTCTGTATAGTCTTGACTTTATTATGTAAAGTGCCTTGAGATGACTTGGTGAATTGGTGAAAATTTGCAGTTTAAAACTTTTTAGATAAGAGTGAAAAGTTAAAAATTAAGGAGATGTTTGTCTTTGGACATCTCTCAGTTCTTTACATTTTTAGTAATCCATTCACTGTTATTTCTTTACGGCAATATTTTTTAAATTCGGGTTTAGGCTCAAAAGATGAGATGAAATTGCAACTTTCATTTTATTGTTTATTCATTCCTAACCTCTCACCTTCTTTATCAGAAGACCCTGTCGTGGAAAAATGTTACTTTGTGTTAATAAATCAGTGAAAGTTCTTGTGTCGTTTTATGGTTCTTTAATATGGTTCACCCGGGGACAGCAGTCAGTGGAAACCCAAAGATGTCCACATGAGGCTCTGCCCTGGGTGTGGCCTACACAATCATTTATACATGCAGGGTTTTGTATTTATCCAATCACATGAAGGTTACATAAAACATTTCCTAATATGGTAAGATAAGAGGTGTAACAAAAGGAGGAGTTCAGTGCTAGGTCAGCATGCTTCATCATCCTGCTTTCAGAAAACCAGGAAGTTCAGGTGGACAACGGTTATTCTGGTCTGTGGTTTTCTGCTGCATCTTTGGCAGCTAGAACACCTCACTTAACCAACATTAAACGTCAGAGCCAAGTGTGCAAAAGGAAGTGTGACCCTTTTGTATGTTATATACACATATATATATATATATATGTGTGTGTGTGTAACGTATCATATATATATATATATATATATATATATATATAAAAAAATTCCCCACTCGCCCCTTCTCTTTGGGGCGGTCTTACTTCTTCCTTCAAGCTCGGGTCCTCTACCAGAGGCCTGGGAGCTTGAGGGTCCTGCGCAGTATCTTAGCTGTTCCTAGGACTGCGCTCTTCTGGACAGAGATCTCAGATGTTGTTCCTGGGATCTGCTGGAGCCACTCTCCCAGTTTGGGGGTCACAGCCCCCAGGGTTCCTATCACCACGGGCACCATTCGTGCCTTCACCTTCCACATCTTTTCTATCTCCTCTTTCAGCCCTTGGTATTTCTCAAGTTTCTCGTGTTCCTTCTTCCTGATGTTGCTATCGCCGGGATTGCTACATCTATCACTACAGCCTTGTTCTCCTGTTTGTCCACAACTACTATGTCCGGTTGGTTGGCCATTACCAGTTTGTCAGTCTGTATCTGGAAGTCCCACAGGATCTTAGCTCTGTCATTCTCAACCACCTTTGGAGGTGTGTCCCATCGTGACTTCGGGACTTCCAGTCCGTACTCGGCACAGATGTTCCTGTGTACTATGCCAGCCACTTGGTTATGGCGTTCCATGTATGCCCTGCCTGCTAGCATCTTGCACCCCGCTGTTATGTGCTGGATTGTCTCAGGGCATTTTTGCACAGCCTGCACCTGGGGTCTTGCCTGGTATGGTAGATCCCAGCCTCTATTGATCTTGTACTCAGAGCCTGCTCCTGTGCTGCTAGGATTAGTGCCTCTGTGCTGTCTTTCAGTCCAGCTTTGTCCAGCCACTGGTAGGATTTTTCAATGTCAGCCACTTCTTCTATCTGCCGGTGATACATACCGTGCAGGGTTTGTCCTTCCATGATGGATCCTGCTCTTCCTGTCCTTGCTCCTCCTCTGGTTTCTGCTGCCTGAGGTATTCACTAAGCACGTCATCACTTGGGGCCATTTTCCTGATGTATTCACGGAGCTTAGTTGTTTCATCCTGGATAGTGGCTCTGACGCTCACTAGTCCTCGGCCTCCTTCCTTGCGCTTAGCGTACAGTCTCAGGGTGCTGGATTTGGGGTGAAACCCTCCATGCATTGTAAGGAGCTTCCTTGTCTTGATGTCAGTGGCTTCCATCTCCTCCTTTGGCCAGCTTATTATGCCAGCTGGGTACCTGATGACCGGGAGGGCGTAGGTGAATGGGAAGAACAAGATCCGGGCGATCAATCGCCCGGATCTTGTTCTTCCCATTCAGCTGACTTCTCAGGACTTGCCTTACTCTCTGGAGGTACTTGGTGGTCGCTGCTTTCCTTGCGGCCTCTTCGTGGTTACCATTTGCCTGCGGGATCCCAAGGTACTTGTAGCTGTCTTCCACATCTGCTATCTTGCCTTCTGGTAGTACAATCCCCTCAGTTCTGACTACCTTTCCTCTCCTCGCAACCATCCGGCCACCATCTGGTGGTATGTATCAGCGAGTCGATGTCTCGTTCGCTTCTGGCATACAGCTTGATGTCATCCATGTAGAGGAGGTGGCTGATGGTTGCTCCATTGCGTAGTCGATATCCGTAACCGCTCTTGGCGATGATCTGGCTGAGGGGGTTCAGGCCTATGCAGAACAGTAGCGGGGACAGGGCATCTCCTTGGTATATGCCGCACTTGATGTTGACTTGGGCAATTGGCTGGAAGTTGGCCTCTAGTGTTGTTTTCCACCTTCCCATTGAGTTCTGGATGAAGGCTCTTAGAGTCCTGTTGATCTTGTACAGTTCTAAGCATTCCATGATCCATGTGTGCGGCATCGGTATGTCTGGTCTTGCAGTCTCGGGTGACCGCTTTATCTACCAGGAGCTGGTGCTTGGCTCCTCTGGTGTTACTACCAATTCCTTTCTATGTTTTGCTTATGTATTGATCCACGTGCCTGGTCATCTTAGCCGCTATGATGCCATGCCAAGCTTCCATGTTGTGCAGAGGCAGGTTATTGGGCGGTAGTTGGATGGGACTGCTCCCTTCTGGGGGTCCTTCACGATCAGTACTGTTCGTCCTTCCGTTAGCCATTCAGGGTGGGTTCCATCCACTATTAGCGTGTTCATTTGTGCCGCCAGTCGCTCATGAAGGGAAGTTAGCTTCTTTAGGCATGGATCATGTCAGGCCCTGGTGCTGTGCAGTTCTTCATGCCTGAGACCCTCTCTTGGATGTCTGCCATTGTTGGCAGTTACTGGTTACTGGATCTTGTTCAGGAAGGTTGCTGTGGTCTGCTCTCAAGTCCACCAGCCATTGGGCATTGCTGTTATGTGTCATATGTTCTTCCAGTATTCTTCAGTCTCCAGCCTTGGCAGGTCTGCTCTCGTGTTATTACCCTGCCACTGTGAGTACACCTTGGATGGCTCAGTGGAGAACATCCTGTTTATTTGCTTATGTATTGATCCTGTTTATTCTCCTGGTATCAACTTCTCGGGTGTATCTCTTCAGCCGGGTAGCCAGGGCTGTGAGCCTTTGTTTGGCAGTCTCAAGGGCCTCAGGTATGGACAGGCAGGTTGTACTTCTTCATCATGCCTTTCTGTAATTCCAATAGTTGCTCTCTTCTCTTCGTGTTGCCTTGATCTTAGCCTCCAACCTCCATTTCCATGGAGGATAGTGCACCTTATTTGTGCTTGTGTTGATCTTATAGCCAAGCACCTCAAGGATCACAGTTGCTGTGCTGTATATCAGCTGGTTGGTCTCAGTGATGGTTGTAGTTGGGATTGTCTGTAGTGCTGCATTATTCTTGGTAACTGGCCACGGGGGTGCAGAGAGTCCATCTTAGCCATGATTTTCAATCTCAGGTCAGCTGCTCTTGCATTAAGCTCTGTTGTTATTGGGGCTGATGGGGGATGATGATGATGATGATGATGATGATATCTCCCCTCTGACCTGTCGTCCTGGCTCCCCCTTGCCGTAGCATTTGTGTTGTATCTCATCAATCTCTAGTTGTGATAGCAGGTGTTTCTTACAGATATTAGAGCACTGAGCTACTAGCTGTTTCGGTGTTAGTCTAGATGTTGGGTTTCGAAGCATCCATAGATCCCACATCCTCCACATGTTACTTGAGTAGTAGCATTCCATTAGTTCCCTGTTCTCATCTCTAGTCCATGAATGCCGTGTTCTTGTTCCAGTAGCCCACTTCTCATCAGGTTGCCCTGGTTCCTCGACACCTGACACAGACCTTGTTAACCCGGGCGACGTCCGACCCGGTCTGACTCTAGTATTTGTATCACTCATTAGCGCAACGAGGTTGGCAGGTAGCATTAAGGGCCTTGCCAAAGGGCCCACACTGGATAGCACGATCTACTGTGCCAAAGTCAGTGGCGTTAACCACTGAGCTATCCACCTGCTATACGCAATGGAGCAACCATCAGCCACCTCCTCTACATGGATGACATCAAGCTGTATGCCAGAAGCGAACGAGACATCGACTCGCTGATACATACCACCAGGATATACAGCCAAGACATCGGAATGTCATTCGGACTGGACAAGTGTGGCCGGATGGTTGCGAGGAGAGGAAAGGTAGTCAGAACTGAGGGGATTGTACTACCAGAAGGCAAGATAGCAGATGTGGAAGACAGCTACAAGTACCTTGGGATCCCGCAGGCAAATGGTAACCACGAAGAGGCCGCAAGGAAAGCAGCGACCACCAAGTACCTCCAGAGAGTAAGGCAAGTCCTGAGAAGTCAGCTGAATGGGAAGAACAAGATCCGGGCGATCAACACCTACGCCCTCCCGGTCATCAGGTACCCAGCTGGCATAATAAGCTGGCCAAAGGAGGAGATGGAAGCCACTGACATCAAGACAAGGAAGCTCCTTACAATGCATGGAGGGTTTCACCCCAAATCCAGCACCCTGAGACTGTACGCTAAGCGCAAGGAAGGAGGCCGAGGACTAGTGAGCGTCAGAGCCACTATCCAGGATGAAACAACTAAGCTCCGTGAATACATCAGGAAGATGGCCCCAAGTGATGACGTGCTTAGTGAATACCTCAGGCAGCAGAAACCAGAGGAGGAGCAAGGACAGGAAGAGCAGGATCCATCATGGAAGGACAAACCCCTGCACGGTATGTATCACCGGCAGATAGAAGAAGTGGCTGACATTGAAAAATCCTACCAGTTGCTGGACAAAGCTGGACTGAAAGACAGCACAGAGGCACTAATCCTAGCAGCACAGGAGCAGGCTCTGAGTACAAGATCAATAGAGGCTGGGATCTACCATACCAGGCAAGACCCCAGGTGCAGGCTGTGCAAAGATGCCCCTGAGACAATCCAGCACATAACAGCGGGGTGCAAGATGCTAGCAGGCAGGGCATACATGGAACGCCATAACCAAGTGGCTGGCATAGTACACAGGAACATCTGTGCCGAGTGCGGACTGGAAGTCCCAAAGTCACGATGGGACACACCTCCAAAGGTGGTTGAGAATGACAGAGCTAAGATCCTGTGGGACTTCCAGATACAGACTGACAAACTGGTAATGGCCAACCAACCGGACATAGTAGTTGTGGACAAACAGGAGAACAAGGCTGTAGTGATAGATGTAGCAATCCCGAGCGATAGCAACATCAGGAAGAAGGAACACGAGAAACTTGAGAAATACCAAGGGCTGAAAGAGGAGATAGAAAAGATGTGGAAGGTGAAGGCACAAGTGGTGCCCGTGGTGATAGGAACCCTGGGGCTGTGACCCCAAACTGGGAGAGTGGCTCCAGCAGATCCCAGGAACAACATCTGAGATCTCTGTCCAGAAGAGCGCAGTCCTAGGAACAGCTAAGATACTGCGCAGGACCCTCAAGCTCCCAGGCCTCTGGTAGAGGACCCGAGCTTGAAGGAAGAAGTAAGACCGCCCCAAAGAGAAGGGGGCGAGTGGGGAAATTTTTATATATATATATATATATATATATATATATATATATATATATATATATATATATATATAATATATATATATATATAACATATGTTATAACATATATCATACGTTCTTAATATAATAAACCATCATAAATCAAGATGCAAAAACAGTCTCATAGTTATTTTCCATTACAGACCCAAAGTTTAAGTGAGCAGAACTGGAAATTGGTACAATAATAATTGTGACTCAGTGAGATCACCAGTTTTTTTCCTTCAGTTGTTGTTTGTTTTCAGGGTTTTCGCCCTTCAATCTCTTATTCAGTAGTTGGAATATGGTTTGGTTAATGACTTTGGCCTGTCAGTCATTGTGACATTTGTGAAAATTTTATTCTGTGGCCACTTTCATTGTCTTTTCTTACAGAATATGTTGAATGAGTCTGGGAAGCACTGCTGATGAACCGTTCACATCTTTCTTTTGCACCTCCTGGAACAGTGAGACACCCTGGGGAGCTGTTCCAAATGTACTTAATTTAAACCAGTACAGCTGACTGTGGCACATGTCGTCATACAGAGACTTGTGTGGAATCACATGAATCTCTCACCACTGGGGAAATCAGTGATGCTCAAACCCACACAACTTTTAAAAATGGTGTCGCTGAACCCTATGAAGCGATTTATCCCTCTGCTAAGTCACATCAATTGCTGCACCACAACTGGGACAGATAATACAGCAGTGTGCACTTCGTGTTTTGCATTTGTCTCCTTTATTCCTTTATTCCTCTTTAAAATCCTGACATGGACTATCCGGTAATTCTCAATATAAATGCAACATGCTGCGTAATGTCTTTGCTCTGCTGGCATTTCTATTTAGGTTCTCCCCACCCATCACAAGCCGGCATATGATGGTACTCTCTTTATTCATGTGTCTTCTCACAAATGTGGCTCTCCTACTGCGTTGCCACCCACCCACCACTGCCCCTCCTGCTACTGCCGCCAGCTTTATGTCTAAATCAAAAGGTTGTGACCTTTCCAAACCATTACGGTTTCCTGTAAGCCACTTTTTATGGCTCATCAGACTGTGCAACATAGAGATCACTGTTCCCCTCACCACACTCACCACACTCACTCAATAGTCATAGTTTTCACACACACAATTTTATTGTCACAGAAAATTCTAATTTTCATCAATTTTGACAATTCTTTTTGCTCTGAACCCAGCAGCCAACAAAAAGTCCACAAGAAACATCAAACAGGAACTAGGTTTATATTAGGATTTAGTTATAAGGCATATACTACAGTGTACTGAGGTGGCTAAAACACTCCAGTATCACTCTACCACCAGCTATGACCTCTATAATAAAGCCAAAGTAGAATTATCACCTTTACGCAGTTTTAACTTTAAAATGGAGAAATTGTAACCTTGTAAAAGTAAAATTCATGGCAGAGCTGAATTATGGCCAAAACCTCATTCCCATTCATTCTCAATTATGCTGAAACTACTGCCTGTTGCTGTTGGCTGAAACCTCATGATACTTAAACTTTGCAATAGTGTTAAGAAAAAAATTGAAACAATGGTTTCATGATGAACATGCACAAGAGCGGGAAAAAACAATATGTCTACAATGCATTGTCTGATTAAAGACTATTAGATGTACAAATATGTGTACCTCCTGTTTTGTCTCCATCTTCACTGCTATGCCTAGCTCTCCTTCTCCTTGCTCTCATACGATTTGGTTCGCTCTTTATGCCCCACCAAAAGAAGATTGTTGCTCTTCTGTGATTGCTTACTAGGACGAGCCTCGCTGAAAAACCTACACAAGCAAAAATCTCTGCTCTGCTGCTAGTGGTGTTCAGTCAGTCTGTACCTCTCTGCATGAGGAGAAACTTTAAAAATATGTGAAAAACATTTTTGCTGTTGAACATGGAGCATCTTGGGTTAAGGGAAGTAATATGAGTTATTTCAATGAAGCACTATGACTTGCAAAAAGAGGGTCACGTAACAGACAGAGCAGAAAGCAAAGACAGCCTCCAGCCTGCTGAATAGATGCCGCTGGGCTTTCTTATTTTTCCCTTTGCAAAGCAAGTGCTCCTTTGTAGCATTCTGGCAGGATGTTACTGTAGCTAAATCAAGCTCTATCATTACAGGGAAAAGTGTGCTCAGTAGAAAAGCCTCCAGCTTCTCCCTCCCACCAAATGATCATTAAACAGTGCACAGCAGTCCCTCCAGAGACACTGCATGCACCCTCACTGAATTATTCACAGTGCTGGATGTACAGCATATGGCCAGTGCAGACACCTCCCCTCTGTCCTATTTTTCACTGCTGTTCTTCACAATTCCTTATGTATTGGACCTGAGTTTGCTGCTAATTGAAATAACCTGGCTCCAGTCTATGGGTTTGGTTGCACATGAATGTGGCTTAAAGAATTAAAGTGATGGAGAGGGTGTGTTTGTGTGAAATGAATAAATAAATCAGGAGGGACCTGGTCAATTAAAAGAAAATATTGGACATTGCTGTCAATCAAATTGACAAGGTTTACAGGTCCAGTCAGCTTACAGCCGAGTTGAAACAAAAGGACAAAGGAATGACTCAATGCAAATCAGCCCTTCAGAACATACATACAGGGGAATACACATTGGTTAGGAAACTAATTAGGTTCCTGAAGGAAAGGATACATTTGGTCACCATGAACAAACAATGAAAATTTCTCTCACAGAAATCACTCTCTCATAAATCAAACAGAGGCTTGAATTTCGTGACAGGATCTGGCTGTGGCTGTGGACCCACATCACTCTCTGACTCACACACTCTCCGACAAAAGTGTGTTTCCTGTGGGTTTGAGGAGGTAGTTGTAAGACAAAGACTGTACGTCACTGATGTGGAAATTCTTGGAAAGTCTTCTGGGAAAGACATGGTTCTGATTAGAGGTTCAGTTCATCTGATGATTTGAAGATTCGAAGGGGAAGGACAGTCATTCTATGAATTGGATATTGGAAATAGTTAAAAGTTACTGCGTATTTGTGTGGCTTAGTTTCTTACTGTGGTTCAGGAACCAGGTCCAAGTTCTGCTCATTTCACTCAGGTTTTGTCTGGTTCTCAGGGCAGGTTCAGCTTTTTTTAGGTTTCTCCGTGGGGTGGGTCTCATTTTTGAAGACCTCTAGTGTTGATTGGATATTTCTAAGTGAGCTTGTTTGAGAGGAAATGCAGATGGCTGCAGGGGTAATGGACAAAATTTCCAGTCAATATGAACATTTTGTATGTTATAAGTTAGGTGCTTTTTGTCCCTGTGTGTGTCCCTGCAGCATTCCTCTGTTCCTCTGCTGGTTACCAGTGCACTCTCAGTTTGCCTTTCATCATCATCATCATCATCACTAACCCTGCATGTTTGTATTTAAGGCCTTGCATTTGGTTTTGGGGTTCGTTAGTGTGTCCTGGTTCGTTCTGGCATGTCTTCCTGATCTTGTTCAGCCTTTCCTGATCTCCAGCCCTTAATACTGGTCGTGAGTCTGTAGATAGTTTTGGTAGTTCAGGTTTTTGTTACAGCCTAAGTGTCTCTGCCTTTGAGTTTATACTGGTTTGTTAGTTAACACTGTTATAGCCTTTGAGAGAGTTTTGTTAGAGCACAGGTCTGTGCCTTTAGGTTCCTTCTGTTGTGAGTTAATATTGTTAAACCTTTGAGAGAGTTTTGTTTGAGCACAGATCTGTGTGTTAAGCATCATAGGATCTGTAGTTCCTGTGATAATTTATATCTATTTCATGTGCAAATAAACCTGTTGGACTCTCTGTGTGTGTCAGCTTCTGCTTTTGGGTCCAGTAGTTACAGTTTCTTTGGTTACAGTATCTAGTTACGGTAACCATTACATTGTAGACTTTCCATTAGTTAAAGTTGTTATCTGTTCAGGAAGTCACAAATATTCACAACCCATGAGGTGCATGGCAACTCTTGAAAATCAACTGTTGAAGCTTTTTTCGGAAATAAAAAAAAAAAAAATTGGGATGTTTAATGGGACAGTGTCATTCCCCAGATGCTGCTGGTGGTAAGAGTTTGGATTAAGATGGTTTCTCTGTGAACGTTTCTTTTTCAAATGTTCTATTTGTTTCTTTTATTCCTATTGTTATTAGTGTCATTCAAGCTGCTGATCCTGAGGAATCATTTCATTAATAACAGTGACGTCAAAGCGATGCAGATAACTAGACATGTCTTTTAAATCTAGAGATGCACACGCTTTAAAAATAACTTGAAATACAATAACCCTAACCCTACAGTGCATTTCCTAATTCTGGAAAAATACCCTCACTTGACATGATTATTTCTTTCAACATCATTCGCCCCCAAATAAGTGTCATGACATTTTGTCCTCAATGACAGATGCATATGTTTGCTGAAATTGCTCTCTTTTGTCTGCCCTCCTACCCTCCAGCCACAGCAATTACACTGAGCTGGAGCAAACGCAGATGAAATGTTGGTTGAGAAAAGATGAATCTGTGAGTTTTCTATGTCAAGGTCAGCCAGGAAGGTTTGAGTACTGGGACAGCTTCATAATGAAACACTACGGGCCTTTGAGGCATGTTCAGCTGGGAGCAACACAAGCCTTCGCACTAGTGCTGTACGACTATCTGCATTCCTATTCGAAACGAACAGGATGAAGGGGCTAGTTTCCTGCCAGCCAAGTGTGACTGATTGTCATGCGATCTTATTTATCAAGTGCTTCATAGACTGTGCCATGTGGACGAATGGCCTTGTCTATGCATGAAATGGAGATGCTACTGACAGCTGCTGACAAAGCAGAAGGAGTGAATATTTTCTGACTGGGAATATGAGTTTGTTTGAAGATGAATCATTGGGTTCAGTTGTTAAGTCACTTTGAACATTGAATCTTGGGCTTTGACAGAGTGCACAGCAGCAGTTCTGTCACCACATCCAACTATTGATTCAGTGCTCACTCCTTCCTGAAGAATACGATGTTGTGCTGGGGACATGGAAACGTGCACAGCGTAAATAAGTGACTTTCAAGTACATTCTTAACAATTGATCAAAATCTTTCATTTTATTGATTTTGCAGTTTATTCAGATATTGCACAATTTGTGAATGCTTCAGTATTACCACACCCATTGCACAGATGTAATTAAATACTGAGGCCTGATAATTGGATTTAGATAGAACACTGGAATTAAAAAAAAAACAGCAAATAAACACAAGGAGATAAATAATAAATAAAATATGAACATGTTAAAATAAGCTGGAATATAAACAGTACACATATAAACAGTGCAGCATGTATTGATATTTAAGAGTTGCAGTGAGATGAAGCAGTTTCTAAGTCTGGTTGTTGTGGACTGATGCTGTGCAGAGTTCTTCCTGAAGGCAGGGGGCTAGACAGTCCATGGGTGATGCTGGGAGCCCTGCTCAGCTCAGTAAGAACAAAAGTGGTAGTTTTATCAGAGGTTGCTGTTTATAATAACATGATATTAACTCATGCCTGTCTGCCTTCCTAGTTTCAATCCTGTAAGATAAAAACATGCATTTAAAAACAATGCATTTACAAACTAGACAGTTTGGAGACAAATGCTACAGCATAGCACCAACAACTACACAAACACATGCCCCTTTGTCTAACCATGGGCATTTTGAAACACATAGCCAGTATTGAGCACAGGGGCTTCAATGAGGAGACCACAACCGTCATAACTGCTACTCAGCCAAGACAATATTAAATCCTAAAATGGAAGGAGAAAAGTTTTTGGAGTTCCTTCTGCTTCCACGTTTTGTGAATGTGTCACTTCCTGTTTCCAACTCAATGTGGTTGTGACTGTTTATGGATGAAATTGATATCATACACATCTAGCTGTTACCTATAAGCCTCGTTACCCATCCTATTATAGGTTCCCTAGACTACCGAGTCTAATAGGAATGGCATCTGTGTTAACCTCCAGTTCTGCTCAGCTGCTTAGTGTTTCTATTCGTGATACATGCAAGGTTATTGCAGTTTCAGGTTTGTGTCAACAATAACTAATTCGTCATGACTTTTTGTCAAGTCAGATTTTCTGTCCAAACAGAGACACACCTGAAGACATGCCAAGACTGGACAGGTTACACATAGCCTTTTGCCACCAACTATCACCTATTTCTAGTCTTTGACAGGCTGGAAACGGTACACACCTGGCGTCTGAGTAAACATCACTGGTCAGGAATGACTGAACGTTCTTCAAACATCGTTCAGCAAAATCTGCCGAAAAACATGGTCGCTTTAACTTAAAAATGTGCATGTTCAAGAACAGAATCCTGCGTCAGGACTCACGCTGGTATGTGTGGGCTGCTCTAGCCAACACCAGTAGGAGGGATTCTAGAAACCTCCTGTGCTACACACTGCTCTATTCCACATTTTTTATGAACATAACACGTCATATTGACCTCACGCCTCACTGTTACAGGGCTCAACACTGCAGATCATTTCTTAGTAATTTATTTGCACTAAGTGGTGAAGTCATAGTTGTGGTGGGGAATAGTTGCTTTGCATTAACAGCTGCTGCAGCCTCTCAAACTTTGTGGCAACACTAACACTGTCCACAGAAGCAAATTAAGTGATTTGGCCTAAATAAATGAATTGTTAATTGTAGGATTGTTTTGGGTGGAATATGATTCCCACCAATCTGTGTAATTCTCCAGCTGATGATGTGACATAGTTTATAAGTCTGATATGTGTGTGTGTCAATGCACCTTTTCTGTCTTGCGTGTGCACATGAAGACTAAAGCTCATGACACAGGGTGAACGAGCTGAACGTAGCGGTGGATGCAGAGGCAGAAACAGCTTGCATAATTTCAGAAGATTATGCTGACTTCTATTTCCTTCTGTTCAGCAATGTCTATATTGTGCAGATTTTGTTTATTTGGAAACTTCAAGTTTCTCACAAAAAAAAGCCTTTTCTCTCTCATGGACCACAGTCTGTCCCCCTCCCTTGCGTCTTTGACAGGAGATTGGCCATTATTGAAGCTCGCTCTGACTAAAGCTCCTTATAATACATTCTTTTCACTAATAATCTCTTTAGCATCTCGACCACATGGTGCCTGGAGATGTCTGCCTCTGTCAGCCTTGGGTCATTACATTATTTTTTCATTTATCACACACAGTTAACATCAATGTGATGTAAATGTGGCAGTTTTAGCTCAAAGGCAAATTTTCATCAGCAGTGTAAAAACAGACAAAACATCAAAGTACATATAAGTAGATACAGCATTAAGCATAAAACGGTGACTAGCCTCAACTTCTGCTGTATCAACATTACATCCTCTGGCAACGTGCTGTTTTGGCCATCTGCATGCATGCAAAAACATATTCCTAGGGGTTCATATTCCTGAGTTCCTTTCAAACAATGATCACGTTATTGACATCTGAAGAATCTGAAGGTCATTTCAACACCTCAAACCTGCTGTAAGGTTCTTCAGACTATTCTTGAACCATATTTGCAGTGTGGCAGGGTTCCTTATCCTGTTGAAAGAGGCCACAGCTACCAGTTGTTTCCATTAAGGGTTGTACTTGGTCAGCAATGATGTTTAGACAGGTGGTACAAGTCAAAGGAACGTCCACATGAATTTCTGTTCTGTTTCTGTTTCTGTTGCCAGTTTAGAGTTGACCACCTTTGGACAAAAGCCGTCTATCCTTACATTATCCATGCTTTCTGTTTCTAACACATCACTTTCTGAAACAAAATGTTCACTTGCTGCTTAATACAGTGTTTTTACTGTTATTTACTTCACCTGTCAGTGTTCATATTGTTATGCATTATCTGTCAGAATAAGGACACAGGCAGCTAACTTTGGTCTCACTTTCAAAAACATATATCACATATAGTGGATTCATCCTTGGCTTAAAATGAAATCTGTGCACTATGCATGTTTATAGCTGAGACTTTATAACAACAGCTAAGGTTTTCATTTCTATAACTGCATTTACTGTACAATTCAATATAAATCACTGTCAAAACACTGATTTACAAATAATCACTTACATCATTTGGTTGCTTTGCTGTAATGTTCGTATCGAACAATATGTAAATTTTTGTGAGTACAAGCAAAGGTAGTGCAGTTTTTAAAACTGGATTAATTGTAGCCTATTTATCAAAAATTGTTTTCTCATTTTAGGAAGCTGAAACTATTCTTTATTTACCTCTGACCCTAATTAGCTGACAGCACAGTAAAATTTCGTGTGAAAAATTATTGTCTATTTTCTTTCATTTTTGTTTTGTAACTTTTTTTTTAAAAATGTAACTCCTGTGCCTCTGACTGTGCCTGTGCCCCCCCGGGGCCTTTCTGTGTGGAGTTTGCATGTTTCTCCCACAGTCCAAACACATGCATGTTAGGGTAGGGTATGTGTGAATAATTGTCTGTCTGTGTGTGTCTCTCTGTGTTGGCCCTGAGACAGACTAGAGACCTGTCCAGGTTGGACCCTCTCAAATTGGTGGACCCAATAACAACGTAATTTTTTGTTTTTACAGCCCAGCCCTTTCTGTTCATTCATTCAGGTCCAGACAAAGACCAATGAACATTATTAATTAGTCATGACTTTATGATGACATTTATTCTCCTCTATGAAAATTCTTATAGAGGGTATGAAAAGATAATTCAGGGATGATGCAACAGAAACCTGTCAACATGGGGATATGGTGAATGATGACTAAAAACAGCTTTTATTAAATAATTCAGTGTATCTCTGAGCAGGATATTAGTTAAATACATTAGAATTAATAGAGGCATGGTTTCTTGGGCATGTTGCTTTGACAGTGTGTATTTTGAATTAGACCTTGGAGAAAAGTTCCCCTCACTGATCTTGCCACAGGTTTTATTACATTCACACAATGATTGTGCTGCCATCATCCTAAAATTGATTATGTTTGCTGGCTACATTTAGACACCTGCATATGGAGCAATGTATTATTAGTTATCACAATGACATCCAGTGAGATGATATTAGGAAATGACCATTCAAGAACACTGATTTACATGCCTGTAATCAGAAAATGCATGAATAGAATAGAGTAATAGTGAGGTGTTTCCATTCTCCGTGAAGGTTCACCATCAGTAATGAAAATCCATTTGTTGAGATACTTGCTATGTGGTTAGTTAGGGTTTATATGAAATGGAGTATAGAAGGGGTGAGGTTGAGGTCAAACCATGTTAACTGTTGAGGGATGTGGAATCCATCTTGTGAGATTTCCCCTGCCTTTCCTTGTTATGAATTTCTGTCATGATTCTGAAAAGTGTAAATGAATAGAGTAGTGGTGCCTTACCTTTGCAAGCATGACAGTCCTCAACATTATGGACATAGAAATCACTTCCCAGTGAAGTGGAAACTCCTCTTTCATCCTTTGTCATGACTCACTACTCCTGGAATTACATACTGTATGAAAGGGATTGTCACTCCCTTGGGTCCATGGTCAAGCCAGTTCATCCCTTGCTCCTAAACACACCTTAAAGTCCTTTATTTCGACCCTTTTGTACAGCTCCTATACTCTTACTATATCTTGGGTGCCTCTTGAACTTTATTAAAAATGATCACACCTAATTCTTGCTTTGTTTAGGAACAAAATAACTTTGTTGGCTTTGTTTTGAACATTTTGGTTCGGGTAAAAATGAAATAAATGTTGAAATGATTACTGACTATTGTTTACTTATTTTTATTACTTATTAACTAAACTCTTCATAACATACACATCCAAATCCATCACAGTTTGCAATTGCACTTCCTACTTCAGCTTATACTTACCAACATGATGTATCTGTTGTAGTTATCGTCACATCTTTGTTGGTGAGCCCCCAGATATGTTCACTTTAAATTTGGTTTAGGAAGTTATAGATATTTTATCCAAAAAATAAAACATGGTGATTATTTTTATCATCTGTCCTGTTTTTCTTGCTCCATCAAAACTCAAATAGTTATCTTGTTGCTGTTCTCCCAGATTTCAGCAAAGAGCTGAGCACTATATTATTATTCAGAGATAGGAATGGAAAAATTCTATGAAAGTCGTGTTTGTGAATTATCCTTTAAGTGGTTCTATGTGCAGTTTTTGATAGACTTAATGTGTTGTCTGTGCTGACCTATAAATGGGACAGCATTTCCGTGCAAGCTAGCCCAGGGTACCTCAGAGGTCCTGTCCTTCATTTGGCAGAGATATCTTGCAGCTCATTTCTCCATTTTCTTGCTGTCAAATTAAACCATTCAGACATGCCTTATCAAAAAGCTATGTTGTTCCAGCCTCCTCTAGTATTCCCTCATACCTTTGATAGGGCGGACATACTTCTGGCAGTGTTCAGCCACTGAACAACTGTGGATATAGAGGAGCTGAGTGGTGAATAATAAATACTGGAACAAATATTCATCCATCCACTTACCTGAGTTGGGCATGCCTGGAAAAAAAGGCACCCAGGAAGCATCTGAATAGGATACCTAAACAACATCACCTGACCCTGACGAACACTGCAAAGCAAAACAAAATGGTGACAAATTGCACAAGAAGCTGGGATGCAGAAGGTTTTTGGCTCAAATCCTACCCCACCAGGTGTGATCCCACCAGGCCACCAAGAATAAAGAAATTGAATCATTGCGGCAGATGGGGCTTCCGGCTTGGAAACACATGCCAAATCAACGTGGCAACCCCTGAAGGTACATGACAAAAGCTGTTGATTTTCTTAATCTACAAGGAACACTGAAGTTTGATCTCATCTCAATATTTCAAATATTCGAAAGCCTGGCTAGAATTTGCAGGACAGTAAATTCTGAAGCACAAAAGCTAAATTGATGACCAAAATTAACCTCAACCCAGGTGATGGAAAGACCAAAGTATTAGAAATGTAGATCTGTAACACAGACAATGGTCCAAACCACACAATCTCATCTGCGAAGCTCAGTGAAAGTAGTGCCATGGCTTGGCTTGGGTAGCTGCTTCTCGAACATGCTCACTGACTTTTATAGATGATATACTGTGCAGTTACTCGTCTGATTCAATTCAGAGGTGTTCAGAAACAGTGTCTCTAAATTAGGAGATTAATGCATCAAATCTAATCAAAAAGGACGTTCATCATGCAGCAAGACAAGATTGAACACACTAAACTCCACAAAAAAACTTCATTAGAAAGAAAAAGAACGTTCCAGACTGGCTCACCAGACTTTAACAGAATTAAGCATGTCTGCCAGCTGCTGAAAAGGAGATTAAAGGGAGAAACTGTCAAAAACAAACTAAAGGAGGCTGAAGTTAAAG
Organism: Channa striata; assembly: GCA_033026295.1. Taxonomy (NCBI): domain Eukaryota; kingdom Metazoa; phylum Chordata; class Actinopteri; order Anabantiformes; family Channidae; genus Channa; species Channa striata. Next base: position 462,196 of record CM065171.1, read on the forward strand.
CTTAGGAAAGCATACCAAAAGGACAAACATTATGTCTGAGTATGCAGCTTACCTGATCCTAAAGTAGGGCAACACAAATACTTGCTAAACACCTACACATTTAAAGAAAGCAGGATGTGCGATTTTATTGGGTGTGAGATTGATTGCAAAGTAATTAGAGTTAAATGAGTGTTTAATGACACTGTTAACAGCACATGATTTATTCAATGTTATTAATGAGGTGTTATCTTGTCGGGAATAGAATAGAAGACCAGCCTGAACTCCCTCTGGACTGGAGCAGCCTGCAGACTAAGGAAATTACTGGTAAATTAATGGTATGCTTTTCTCTCCAAAACAACACCGCATTTTATTGTTCAGTAGGGGCTGAGGTGCCAAAATGTACATGGCCATAATGAGAATATACTGAAATATTGTACTGTATATAGTCCATCCATTCATCTGTCTTTGTGTGAAAGGCAGGGTCATCCCAGGATAGGTCCCCAGTCTATGTCAGGACCAACACAGAGAAACATACGCAGACAGACAACCATTCACACCTTTGGACTGTGGGAGGAAACAGGAGTATCTAGGATCAGTACCAAGATCTGAGCCCTCCTTCATCAGTGTGCTGGCACTCAGGTAAATTATCATGTAGGTGTTCTGGTAGAAAAGTGTATTGTTTTGCTTCTTCTAAATCATCACTGGAAAAGAAGAAAATAGGCTGAAGATTTACCAAGAGACAAGGACAGCAAATTTGGCTCGTTCGAGTAGACAAGCAGAGACACTTTCAGTATTTTTTGATGTCAGCTCTAAAGTTAAAAGACCTCCATTCCCAAGTTTCTTTATTCATTTGTGTTATCTCCATGCATAATCATCCACAACTCAATTGGAAGAAAGTGCTCACTGTATCACAAAGATGCAGATGTGCACAAACACATTCACAAAGCCGATCCTCACTGCCATTGTGATTGCCATTTTGAGGTTTGCTGACACTGGACACTTTTCTTCTTCTGCAGGCGAAATATTCAGAGCAAAGCCACAGTGCAGTAATTGTATTAGTGCCCCTGTTAGCTACAGTGTAGCAGCTCAGATTAGGCCGGACTCTCTGCCCAGATTCTCTAAAAGACATGCCATGGTTGACCACACTGAATTGCATCTGTACTAATAGCTGTAAATTGCCCTTGCGTGGTCCCCCCAGAATCTGATTGGCCACCCCGGGTGGTGTCCCCTGCAAGAGTGACAAGTTCGTAGGTACCTGCTTTGAGAAAATCTGAAGCTGAAATATATCACTAGTATCATAACAAGTTATAACTGTTTATTATGTACATGGGGGTTTCATAATGTTTTCAAAGTAGAATGTTCTAGTTGTTGCAACCAGGCAGATTACCTCTGCAATGGTGAAAATCAAATGTCCCTGCTGTCAACTGCTGTGCAGATGCAAATATAGCTGTTAGAATATAAAGTGGTATGCGTCTAATTAACATGCCTGTTAAACTTAATGCAGAAAAAACTGGTTTTTATTATTGCAGGATTAGCTGTTCACTATATCATTCGTGGTTTATACTGACATGCAACAAAAAATTAGACTTGTTCGGTATGTTCAAAGGCGTTTTTAATGTCTAGTGAGTCTGCTGTACATTTGTTTGTGAATTGCTGCCTTCCACTGGTTAAATAGTATCATTGCCTCATTTGTTGCAGCTGCACTTGATTGTTTTAAGTTAGCAGTACTCAAAAGCAATGAGTAAAGAAGTTTTTTTTACCTCTAACTTGGTAAAAACTAGTGACACGTGCATTTTTTGAAAACTTTGAAAACTAAAATTAACTAACCCACAAAAATTTGGGAAACATAGTAGTGGACTCAGGCGACTATTGGTTAGGCAGTTGTCCATGGACCAGAGGGTAAGTGGTTTGATCCCCGGTCCCTACTTGCTGCGTGTCAAAGTGTCCTTGGGCACAACACTGAACCCCTAGTTGCACCAGATGAGCACGCTGTGTGCCATCGCCACTGTGTATGTATGTAACAAAGTACTCTGTAAATCGCTTTGGATAAAAGTGTGTGCTAAATGGAAATTTTGGTGCATTCTTTTTCTTTCTCTTTAGTTGTCTCTGTGCCGTTGTCACGTGCAAAATGTTGTCTTTTTTTAACTCTTCAGTCCTTCTTGAGACATTTCAGTTTGGTTCATGCTATAGAGTGTCATCACCAGCATGGCTTCAAAAGCAAAGGAAGCAAATAAACTCATTTCCACGAAACACTGAGAAATATCAAAAAGTATGAGAGAGGGAAATAGGGATATAAAAAGGAAGAAGAGGATTTGGGGGAGGAGGCATGTGTAGGTGAAGAGGAATGAGCAGATAAAGTAGATGATGGATAGAAAAGAGGGAGCGGGTGGTTGATGGAAGTGGTGCGCTAATCTGAAATTGGCAATCAGCAGGAATTCTTCCGTCTCATCAGGAGAGAAAGATGTAACTATCACCTACGTACCACAAAATCACACACACACGCACACACAGTTTATGTGTGTGTAACTCAGCTGCCTTATGTTATCTTCTGTATTCGTGATCAGAAGACAGAAGAGCATGAATGTGACTAATACACAGTCTGATGAACTGAGCAGAATGGAAGCAATGGTTAAAGATGACCTGATGGGTGAGATGCCACTCCTCAGGGGTAGGCAAGGGTGGTGGTGTGTGGAAGAGGACGTGTTAATGAAATTACTGCATCCAGCAGTTCATCCACTCCACTTTCTCAGTGGCTGAACAATGACCAGACATAACCTTTTGGTGCCAATACACATCAAGCACCCGCCCCCACACAGACGCACAATGGCCTAAAAACACACTCAAACTAAAGACCTTGTCCATCAAACTAAGCTTGGTAACCATACACACAAGTGAAGGAACGTCAGCATAGCAAAAAGCAGCATAGCTCAGAACTGACAATAATGCTGTAGGCAGGAAGAAACATGCATATTAATAGTAAGAGTTTTCAGAATGCAACCTGGCATAAAGAAAGGGTCAAGGTTAAGATAAATTTTTTTAAATTCAAATTTATTTATCAATATAAATAAAGTTGAATTTAAAAAATTTACAATTTACAACAAGGTCATCTCAAGGCACTTTGCATAATAAAGTCAAGACTATATAAACATTTAGAGAAAACCACAAAAAAAAACCTTAAGCAAGCCATAGGCGACAGTGGAGAGGAAAAACTCCCTTTAACGGAAGAAACCTCCAGCAGAACCAGGGGGTGAGAGGAAAGGGAGAGAAAACAACAGAGCAACGAAAGCAACAACAAAACATTGGGCATGTTGGTAGGACCAGTAGCTGTGCACTGGAAGACACACAGCGCCAAAGCCGGGGACACCTGAGGACAGGGACAGAGAGAGGGAGACAGAGAGGGAGAAAGACGACTATGGGACAAAGAAGACACAAAGTTAATGACATACAGTGGTGACATATAGATGTGGGGTGAGAGGAGAGAATGAAGAGAAGAGGAAATTGGCTCAGTGCAGAGTCCCCCAGCAGTCTAAGCCTATAGCAGTATGACTATAACCAACTATAAGTTTTATCAAAGAGGAAGGTTTTGAGTCTAGTCTTAAAAGTAGAGAGGGTGTCTGCTTCCCAAATCTGGACTGGGAGCTGGTTCCACAGGAGAGGAGCTTGATAGCTAAAGGCTCTGCCTCCTATTCTATTTTTGGAAATTCTGGGAACCACATGGAGATCTTTTAGATATGATGGAGCTTGACCAATTATAGCTTTATAGGTAAGAAGAAGGTTTTTAACTTCTATTCTACATTTAATGTGAAGCCAATGAAGAGAAGCTAATGAAGTTGAAATATGATCTCTCTTACCAATCCCAGTCTGCAATCTTGCTGCAGTATTTTGGATTTATAGGAGGCTTTTTACAGAGTTACTGGGGCAGCCTGAAAGTGGAGAATTACAGAAGTCCAATCTAGAAGTAATGAATGCATGAACCAGTTTTGCAGCATCGCTTTGAGACAGGATGCTCCTAATTTTGGCAATGTTCTGTAGATGGAAGAAGGCTGTTCTAGAGATTTGTTTTATGTGTGAGCTAAATGACAAATCCTGGTCAAAAATGACTCCAAGATTCCTTGCAGTACAACTGGGGGCCAGAGTTATGTCATCTAAAGTAGCAATATGATTGGAAAACACGTTTCTTAGACTTTTAGGCCCAAACACAATAACTTTAGTTTTATCTGAGTTTAGAAGTAAATTATACATAATTCAGTCATAGATAGATATAACTGTGTGTCATCAGCATAGCAATGAAAATTTGTGTATTTATTAATAATGTTGCCAAGGGGAGATATAGAGTATTGGTTTTAACAAAGAGCCTTGTGGAACTCCAAAAGTAACTTTTGTGAATGTGGAAGATTCATCATTCACATGAACAAATTGGAATCTATTCGATAGATAAGATTTAAACCAATTTAGTGCTGTTCCTTTAATTCCAATTACATGTTCTAGTCTCTGTTATAATATTTTGTGATCAATGGTGTCAAATGCAGCACTAAGATCTAGCAGAACTAGTATAGAGACAAGTCCATTGTCTGAAGCCAGAAGAAGATCGTTGGTGACTTTAATCAGTGCAGTTTCTGTGCTATGATGAACTCTAAATCCTGACTGAAATTCTTCAAACAAGTCGTTTCTGCGCAGGTGGTCACATAATAGCTTTGCATCTACTTTTTCAAATATTTTAGAAATAAAGGGGAGATTGGATATTGGTCTGTAATTGGCTTAGACACCTGGATCCAGACTAGGTTTTTTAAGTAGAGGTTTGATTACAGCTACCTTATAGGCCTTTGGTACATATCCTGTTTGTAAAGATAGATTAATGATATCTAATACGAATGTGTCTAATAAGGGTAGAGCGTCTTTGAGCAGTCTAACTGGAATAGGGTCTAGCAGACATGTTGTTGGTTTTGATGCCAAAATAGTTAAAGTTAGCTCAGCAAAATCTATGAGCACAAAGCAGTCTAAAAGGGACTGAAGCCTTACTTATGATTCTAATTCTGTTGTATTTGTGGGGAGGGTCTGGTGAATTTTCTTTCTAATAGCTATGATTTTATTTGTGGAGAAAGTCATGAAGTCATTGCTGCATAGCGTTGAGGGAATACTAGTCTCAACTGAACTATGGCTCTTAGTCAGCCTGGCTACAGTGCTGAAAAGAAACAGGGGGTTGTTCTTGTTTTCCTCTGTTAGTGATGAATAATATGCTGTTCTGGCTTTACGGAGGATAATTTGTATAAGATTTGGTTTGAATTACTTAGATTTGTTTGTTGTTAGTGTCTCCCTCTCACATTAACTACCAGTTAAAACTTTGTTTGTAGTTAACTTTAGCACGAATGTACTCTCTGCAGTGTATCCCACCATCACCCTTGTAGGACCTGTTCTCATCCAAAACTTTTTACAGCCAGTATATCCACACACATTACAGGCCCACACTTTTAATACCAGTGTAAGAGAAGTGTTTTCTGCATTAAAGTCTATATTGGCAGGTCAAAGCCAAGAACACTATTGACCAATGTGGACTGATGGAGTTGGAAGTTCTGCAAAAGCTAGTGTGAAAAAGCAGTATTCATGCAATAGTTGCAATAATAGTCACTGCACGTGAGGCATAGACCTTGAATCTGATCGAAGTATGTGATCAGGGGCAGGAGCAGATTCTTTAAAAATACCTTTTAAGAGAAGTTTTACGCTGGATTAGAAATCAAACCGGGATAATGAAGTCTAGGTGCCGATTTCCTGGGTTCTCAGGAGCCAAGGCACCAACAAGAAATCCTGAGCACCCACACAGAATTTATGTGGAGAGGATAAAAGTTAGACTGAAGTCAGCAGTTCCCCCTGTATCCCCATCACTCATTTTAGAGAAAGCATATGTCCTTATAACAACCAGTAGTCCAGCCATTTCCTGACCTTGAAATATACTTTGCCTGCCTGTGGTTTCATGAACGGTGCACAAATAAAATGACGAACATGTTGTTCTGCTGGCACTTAGCTCTTTTTTGATAAACTCCCCAAACTCTGGTAACAGTGTGCAGCGTGATAAATAAATTAGGCACAAATGGGGAAGGAAGAAAAATACATTACCACACATACCAATTAGACAGAACCCTTTATCATACTCTCTGATTAATAATCAGCATTCTACCTGTGGAAGACATTGGATTTCCACGGTTCTTTAAATCTGTAAGTTCTTATATTTTGTCCATTCTACAATGAATGAGGGGGCCAATCTCTTCTTCTAATGCATTCCAGTATGACTCCGTCACCCACTGTTACACTGTGACTTAATAGAATTATCACTTTTCTGATAGTTTATACCTAAAAATGAGAAATTATAACCTTGTAAAAGTAGAATTTGTGGCACAGCTGCTGTACTGGAATGCAGTAAATTACAGGTGGTCATAATGTTATAGCTGATCAGTATAGCATAGTAAATTGGTGTCTACAGTGCCAAAGATCAGTCCAATTATAATTCAATCACAGGTGGGTTTTAAGGGGAAAAATGGTACCACAATCTGCAAATGCCAGTGAGTCTCTGTAGGTAAGCAGACAATCTGGTAAATTAGTGTAGCAAATGTGGGTGTTTATATAGGGAGTTGGGGAGGGACAGGTGAATGTAATCAGGACTGATGAAGTACGCTTAAGTGGCGGAAATGACCATGGAACATCAAGTGGGACTCAAGGACTTTAAATTAAAGGTTGGGAACAGGAAGAAATGCTAGTGCTAATTATAGCCCCAAACTTGGAAGATTCTCAGTCATCCAGGTTTGTTTGTGAAGGCTAAATCGTGTCAAATGGACTATGTTCTTCCAGGGTAGAAATGTTTCACCACTTCTGACATTGTGCCTGAGGCCTCCTCCAGTGTCGAGGGAAGGATTCTCTAAGTGAACAATATTTGCAGAGAGGGGAAAAATCTCCTGCTCTTACTGCAGCTGGGGTGGAGGACTCGTGGATTCCTGTCTCCTCCTTCCCTGTGCCAGATTGTCATTGCTGTTTTTTGGATTTTTTTCATCGTCCTGGGTTTCTCCGCCTACCTGCCTCAGTTTTTCTCAAGTAAACCTGTTACTCTCCTCTGGCCAACCGATTGTTGTTTTCCTCTGAGGAATCCTGTTACCTGAAGTAAGTGAATTATTTTTTTTTTTTTTTCCCTAGCTGGACCGATCCTGTTGGCATACCTCTGTAGCTCATAAGGATTTTAGTTCAAATTTCTAGAGACATTTTCATTTGGAAATACTTTCGACTGTTTTTTTTTTTAGGTTGATACTTTGTGTCCAGATTTTGCTATTTCACTAGTTTCTCCTCACCTAGCCGATTGATTAGTCGGCTTGAATGCCCAAACAACCTAAAGAAGGGTCAATGATGATGAAGTAGAGAAATATTCCAATGTTTGCATCCAAGTATCAATAGGTTAGATACTTTACCAGAGACTGCAATGCTGAGATTGGGGCGTTATCAGGTTCAGAGATATTTGGGCTGGCAAAATGAGGCAGGGGAAGCAAAATGGAATAGATGATAGATTTCTTCTTTTAGGCTAAAGAGCTTGTGCAGGGGTAAAATTCTTCTCTCTGTTCTGTTGCAACCTCATATCTGTGTGACCTTGAGCACGTCACCTGGTCAGCACGGTCCTAGAACTCTAAAAGAGATGGATCTGGAGCTAGACTGATGTCCTAATTGAAAAAGACCTGGATTCAGCCTGTTTCATCAGAGGGAAAGCCATTTACTCAGGTGGCTCCAAAATTATGTCATTACAGAGGTCAGGCTCGTTCAAAAGTGGATCACTATCAGAGTCAGATATCAGCGTGGTGTTCAGAGATAACAAACTAAGCAATCAAGGAAGAACATGTGCTATGAAGCTCACAGAGCCCTGAAATCATGCAAATATAATGAGCTAAACTTAAAGCTTTGACATGTAAGAATTTATGAAAACCATGGCAGAGAGTGAAGTGAAAGCTGATTAAGCTGGAGTGCAGCAGGAGTGTGGGAGAAAATTAGGGGAATAAGGAAGAGAAAGTTTCTTCCTGATTAAACATGCATTAGGCTTTGTACCATGTGCTTGGCCATATCAGAATATCTACTATCCACTTAAAAGGAGGCATGATATTTCTTAAGCCTTGGGACCTTTAAGCAGTTTGTAGTCCCTGAAGCTAATAGGGCAACTTCACCAATATTCAACTTGCTTGCTATGGCTTTAGTTTAGGGTGTAAATGTACCATAATCCTTTTAAAAATTCCACTGAGTTCCCTATATTGAAATGTATCCCTCATCCCTCAAATGTATCACCCAGAGAAGTTTTTTACCAGGAATTCAGGTGATATCATCTGGGGGAGCTCTGGAAAAGCAGATTGATTATAATAACAAACTCCATAGTGTGAGTGATGAGATATGAGATATGATATGAGACATAATGTAACCTAAGGTTCTTGCAAGTAAAATAGAGGCATTTTATTGCTAGAAGTAGGGAGTTATTTTAATATAGTTAAGTCAAAGGTGAGTTTAACGACATTTAACAAAGTCGTTTAGTTGGCAACACTGATCATCACTGGCTCATCAAGCTCAACAGTAGCGCACTGTTTGATTGAAAACTAATTGTCAAATGGGAGGGCGGTAACCGTCACTGCCCTGTAAAAATTCAGCAAGTTAACATTTATATGCAGCTGAAACCTTCAGAACGGGAAAGCCGTGGGGTCTGATCTTCTCCTGAAGCTCCAGCCTCTGAGTTGATTGTTGTGGTGGATGGTGATGATAGAAGTCAGGCCTGATTCGTGCAGCAGGTTTTAGTTCCAGCTGGTGTTGCTGAAAAATGAGATGTTAACAAAATCTGTGATGAATCATTAATATTCATAACACCAAGTTAATCCCTGCAGCTATGAACTAATACACATTTATGACTGCTTGTAAAATTAATGGGGCAACTGTGGCTCAGTTGGTAGCGCGGTCGTCCCACAATCCCACAGTTGTTGGTTTAATCCCTGGCTCATCTGGTCACACATTGAAGTGTCCTTGAGCAAGACACTAACCCCACCTAGTTGCTCCCCATGAGTGTTGGCCAGCTGCATAGCAGTTCCCCCATCGGTGTATGAATATGTGTGTGTTTGAGAGTGTGAATGGGGAGATAAGAAGCAGTGTAAAGCGCTTTGAGTACCAACAGGTAGAAAAGTGCTGTATAAGTACAGACCATTTAAACACACTTGTTTTATTTTACACAAGTCAGTTGGTTGGTTATTTATCACACGTTTGATGGTGTTAAAGTCATTTGAGCATTGCTTAAACAATTAACTACTGATACACACAGATCACACTAAATTGTAACTCAGTACAGGAGGTAATCAAATAAAGAGCCCAGTACAAGTGTTAAACAAAATTCAACACAACTACAAATATTGTTCGAATATTAATATTCTGAAGGATGACAACCAAAAGCAGTGACACATTTTCCGTTTGGCACATGTCATTTACAACTGGATACACTACTAGATAATGGATAATGCTAATTAATGGTGTTAGTCAATATGAGACACTGAAACTGAGTATTTAGTGAAGTGAGTTGTATTCCAGGAATATAAGAGGTGGATTTTAAGCCTAGGATCCATTCAGTAAATCACAGCTTAGTGAGTCTTTAGCTGCTGTTATAGGTTGTGTTTTGTCATCCAGAAAGATACAAAGTTAGTATTTTGGATTCCACTGATTATATATGAATTCGTGTAGAAAAAATTAAGATATGATGTTAAATGGAGGCAAAAAAAGACAGTTTTTCCGTGTGGGTACATACAGTCCCTTGCGAAAGTATTCAAGAGGCACATAATTGTGAAGTGAAAGGAAAATGTTTTATATAACTGCACCTAAACTGACAGGCAGGGCAAGAAGAGCATTATTAGAGAAGTAGTGAAGAGGTCCATTGTAACTGTGGAGGAGCTGCAGAGATCCACACCTCAAGTGGGAGAATCTGTCAACAGGACAACTATTAGTCATCCATGACACAGCAAAGATGTGGGAAAGATTCTCTAGTCAGATGAGACCAACATTTAACTTCTTCTTCTTTCAGAAACCTAGCAATACACATCATACTGAACACATCATCCCCACCGTGAAACATGGTGGTGGCAGCATCATGTTGTAGGGAGGCTTTTCTTCAGCAGGGGCAGCAAGGCTGGTCAGATGGATGGAACCAAATACAGGGCAATCATAGAGGAAAACCCATTAGTGTGTAAAAAAATTGAGACTGGGGCGGAGGTTAACCTTCCAGCAGGATGGATGGAACGATGGATCCGTTTAGATTAAAGCATATTGATGTTAGAATGCCCCAGTCAAGTCCAGACCGGAATCCACCTGAGAATCTGTGGCAATACTTGAAAATTGCTGTTCAGACACTCTCCATCCAATCTGACTGAGCTCAAGCCATTTTGGATAAAACGGGCAAAAATTTCACTCTCTAGATGTACAAACCTGGTACAAAGACTATAAAGTTCTACAAAGTATTGTCTTGGGGCTGAATACCAGTGCTGGGTTTGAAGAACTCTGATCCTTTTTGATTCAATGAGTAATCTAGTTAGGTCTGCAGTTGAAATAATCAGCCAGTTACATTATCAAATATGTAATCTGTTACTTTTAAACTACTAATTTCCAGACTTTTTATCACAATAACAGAAATCTGCCATGAACTGATTGTATTTTAGGCAGCATTGGCTGCATGCTCGAGTAACACATACTGAGTATATGCAATTTAAGTTATTCACATATGTGTTTAAAAGGCCTGTAAGTTTAATTTGAAAATGATGGATGTGATTTAGGCCTACAGTACTGTATTTGCCTGTGGTGCCATAACTTGAAGCCTCTGTGGGAATTACTAGGCTAAATGTAAGGCTGTACAGTAAAGGACTGTAAGTAATGTCTATTCTTATTCTTGCTGTTAGTGGTGTACAGATTATGGGCCAGACTTGTCTGTGTTATGATGGTAGAGTAATTATAAAAGTCTTGACTAAAACAACATGCCTGAGGAATCTCAAAGGAGTTTTCATTTTTTGGCAATGGAAAAGTCCTTTAAAGTACTCTAGCTACTTTTTGATTATAATAATTGGTTACTTTTAAAAGCATACCACATTCCATTCAGATCTAGTCATTCGGCCTTGTACTGCAACCTGCTTGTTGAAAATCAATGAAATGACAAACAAAACAACATAGAGAAGCAAGCACTGAAAACTACAGAACAGATGGCACACTGCATTTTACCAGATTGATGAATGGTGTAGCCTGGCTTGCTTACAGTGCATCATTCATTGTAGGATGAGAAATACTGCAATATATGCTGAATGGTGAATGTTCTTCACATAAACAGTAGATGAATAGAGCACAGGAGGAGTAAGGAATTGCTGCTGTTTGTCATTGCTGCTATTTTGGAGTTTCTCTGAGAGCGAGTATATAATGACTTTGTCATACCAAAGATAGTCAGCAGTCCCTTATCACTGGGAATATTTGCAGCTGTGAGAGGTTCATTCAGCTTTTGAAGAACAGACTGTGGCAAATCTTAACTGACTAAAACTTTTAACTCTTTGAGGAATTTGGCTCTCTATGTGCTAAAGAACCTTGACAATGAAAGGACTGGACCTGCAGATGATATAGAGTATGTCTGGAACTATGATCCTCTCCAGGTCTATTTCCTCTTATCTGTTCACCTTGTCTTTATCAGACCACTTTTTATGGATGTCATCCATGATCATATCAATGTCTCTGGTTTTCCCTTTTTGTTTGAACATCGGCCTTGATCTGCCAACCTTCTCTCCTTCTTATCAACCAGTATCTTCAAAATGTCTGCCTGTTCTAGCTGTTCGTTCACCTGTGTCCCAGACATGGCTTGTTCTGGAAAATGCTTTGAGTCGGTACAAACGCAGCTGTGGAGGTGATATTTTTTGGTCTGATTGCAAATTAGCAGCTTTTGTCAGCTGTGAATAAGGTCTGGCAATCAGTAATTTTATGTGAGTTTCAGGAGGCACGAGGCAACCAACTGAGCTTCAAAGGGGCAAAGACGTCAGTGTTCAGTGCAACTACAGAGAAGGCCTGTGAAACTGTGAAAATATTTAATGAGTCCAAAGTCCCAAATATTAAGATTGTTTAGAAACAGAGAGAGGGGCAGGGACTGCAGGGGGCAAAGTCACACAAGCTGCTAAATATTGCAGTTACAGCCCTAATGATCAGCAGAGAACTGAGCATCTCAGGGACCAATCATTACATGGGGCTTCAGCAGTCATGCAACAAGCTGTAAAATGTGTGTGTAGGAGTTGCCCATTTAAACAAAAGTAGTTTGTGCATGCAAAAACAGCAACCAATACAAAGGGATAAAAAGCCATACTTGAAGTACTGTGGGCATTTCTTCACCGAATGAGCTGCAAGTCTGATGTCTGGCATTACAGATGCAACATTTGGTCATTTGCCATTTGGTTGTGTATTTTACATGTGTTAAAGTGTCGTTAATTGTACAATGGCAATATGTTATATCAGTAAATATCTGCATGTATGTTTAACAGCTCTGATTGCACCCAGCTAAAGTATCTGAAGAGACTGTTCTGTGTTTACAGTCCATGTTGTATTAATGTGGGTGTCATGATTCTAACTGTCATCTGCTGTTTTGGTCTTGAGTTCAGTCTGATTTTGCGTAGTCTACCTTCTGTTCTTCCTGCTACTTGTGTTCCCCACATTAGAGGCAATTGTTCTTGCCACTCTTCTATAAAGGCCGGATTTGTGGAGTCCACAACTAACAGTTGTCCTGTGGTCAGATTGCCCCACCTGAGTTGTGGATCTCTGCAGCTCCTCCAGAGTTACCACTGGCCTCTTGGCTGCTTCTCTGATTAATGCTCTCCTTGCCCGGTCTTTGACTTTAGAAGAGTTGCCATTTCTTGGAAGGTTTGCAGTTGTGCTAAACTCTTATTATTTTCAGATGATGATTGTACAGTGCTCCAGTACAGTGAGATGTTCAAAGCTTGGCTTTGAAAGTTAGTTTTTATAACCTAACTCTGCTTTAAACTTCTCCACAGCTTTATCCTTGACCTGTCTGGTGAGTTACTTGGACTTCATGATGCTGTTTGCTCACTAATGTTCTCTAACAAACCTCTGAGGGCTTCACACAACAGCTGTATTTATACTAAAATTAAATTACACACAGATCGACTCTACTTACTAATTGGATGACTTCTGAAGGCTGATTGTTTCCACTGGACTTTAGTTTATAGGAAATCAGAGTAAAGGGGGCTGAATAGAAATGTATGCACTTTTCAGATATTTATAAGCAAAGAATTTGGAAACATTTATCATTTTCCTTTCACATGACTTTGTGAAGTGACAGTTCACTGTATTACAGTCTGTGTGAGTATGTCTTAATGCCCAAAATAAGAAGCAGGCTTGAGCTAAGGCCTGAATTACAGTGTCAAACTAGTGGCAGTAAGGAAAATGGTAACAATAAGATGAAGAGAAGAAAACAGCCTTTCACAGAATGAATAGATTGACTGTGTCCCTGTCTTCTTCTCCTGAATTAGGTGACTGAGAGGACGACCAAGGAGGAGATATATGGATGTTCTACCAGAGGACATGAGGTTAGCTGGTGTCAGAGAGGAAGATGCCCAGGACAGAGTGAAGTGGAAACGGATAATTCACTGTGGCGACCCCTGATGGGAAAAGCCGAAAGAAAAGTAGTAGTAGTACAAGCCAGCTACTGATAAACTGCAGTCTAAACACTGCTTAGTTAACAGCTGTATTTTGTTAACACCTATTACCACAGTTACTGCACTTCATGGACCGCCTGTACTATAGTGCATAAACATACATACTCTGTATACGCCTTTTTTCTTCAAGGCTTACGGTAAATGCTCCACTATTTACATGTTTGTTTGTGTTAAACCCTCTAAAAGCTTAAATATCCAGTTTAAAAAAAGGTGTTGAGTGATGACTAAATTGAGGTGATTCAAGTAAGTAACAGCTATGAGAAGACCATATGTTTCAGTATTGCTCAGATCTGAATTAAGACTGTATAAAAGCTGAAACTGTATCAAGCTAAAAGTGCCTTGCTACACTGTCTCCTCAGATGACCAAACATGTCAGTACAGTTGAAGGAATAACATAAGTAAGAACACTGTATAGATATGGTATACTGTTGTGGGGTGTAGACTGAAAAGGATTGTTGGATGATTTAAACGCAAAATCAGCAGAACAGAAATTTTCACAGACAAAACCATAATGAGAACCTCCACAGTGTAGGGGTGAAGATATCACCATCCACTACTCGAAGAAGACTTAGAGCAGAAATACAGAGGCTGTACAACAAGATGGAAACTTCTCAGTAATAATCAGAAAGTTAGTTTGGAATTTGGAGAATTAAAAGATGAGCGACAAAAGTCCAAGTGTGATGAGACCGAGGTGAGCCTCTATCAAAGTAATGGGAAGACCACTGGCATTTGCTCATTTTTTTGGCTTTCTTTGAAAGATGAGCTGGTTTACATTACTCATTATGTGAGTTGATGACTATGCTGTATTCATTTCTCAGTCTTTGACAGTCAGGAAAATAACTGGCTGGTAATAACTGGACATTCTTGCAGATACCAGCACTTATAAGCTATTCAGTACACAGCAAAGATACAGTTGGCTCAAGTATTTCCTCCTCTTCCTGACCCCGTCCAGGTCAAAAGACCTGGATCATTTTTAAAATCTGACTTCATGCAGCTTTAAGATGTGTCTTTAGACTGTATTATGAACAATGCTATTTTAGCCTAAAGATGCCAGGAACAAAAAAATAATAAAAAGAAAACAGAATCAGATGCCTCAATTGTTATCTTTAATAAAACTCCAAAGAAGATAAAATAATTTTGAGACAGTTAATCATATATTAACAGTCAAACAGCTTATACACCTGCAAAACACAAGCACAGTCCATCTCTGCACTGAATCCTTTTGGGCATTTTCATTAAGCAGTCTGTGGTGCTGATGTGGTACAGAGAATATGCAAAATACAGGTAACACTGGCCCCATTTGTCTCTATCTGATCAAATTAAGTACAAACTTAATGTGTGTATTCATGGATGATCCACATTTGCAAACAAAAGTGCATAAAGGCAAGAACATTTCAAACACAGAGACAATTCCATGTGCTTTACAAAGCAAAGGAAAAACATAAAAAAAAAAGAAACAAGAACAAGTCAAAAATCCATTAAGACAAAATCCAATGAGATAAAAATGTGATAGGGCACATACATCAAACATGTAATACATTTGAACAAATATAAAATGAGAGACACAGCTATAGTGCAGATACAGTGCAGTAATAAGTCATAAATAAAAAGGATAGAAGAGCGGAGAAATCTCCGATCCGAGCTCCGATCAGTTGAATCATTTCAGTTTCTTTAAGGAGATTGGGAATGTGTTGTGGCTGTACTTCCCAGAGTGATTTATAACAAAGCAGTAGCCCTCTAAAATGTATTCTGTGGGTAACTGGTGACCAGTAGCGTGAAGTGCTCAGTTTTCTTTCTTTTTGTGAGAACTCTTGATTTGGTCGCTAAACATCAGATCAGTCAAATTACAAAAAAATTTCTAACTTGATTTCCGTCTTCATACACTTTGGTGCAAAAGTTTGCACACCCTTATTTTGAAATGTCAAACAGATTTAAACACAGACTCTTTTTATCAACCTCATGGTACAAATGCTCTTTCCTCAGAAATTCATTCAAATTGTTCTATTAAATTTATCAAACTTTTGCACTGAATATCCTTTATCATTCGTTGTGTGCAGCAACAACAGAGACAGTATCTGCATATTGGGCTAAAAGCGCTTCAGCAACACTTTTAATACGTTTTTATATGGTGAAAATAAATAAATGGTGAAAGTTCCTTGATTCAGATATTTAATAGCAATGCTCCAATACATCTACAAAAACAGAACTTATTTTCCATTGTTTATTTCAGGGTCAAGCTTGTTATTTACTTCTCTTGCAGTTCAACAGTGCAGTTCCAAGAAAAAAAGCACTGTTTGCACGTTCCTTGTTTTTGACATAAATTGGTCATGAAATGAGATCTGATCTTCACTAAAGTCCTGTAGGATGCCTTGATAAATTCGAGAATTCATTTAGCATTTAGCTTCATTCTGCATTACATTTACTTCTCCAACCAAATAACTCAATCTTTGACTCATTTGACCATTAAAGCTTTCAGAAATACTATGTTTTCCGAAATCAAAACATGACCCAACAAGGAAAGAAACCTGTGAATAATATTTGAAAGTGTCCTTAATGGTGACATTTCTCCAAACGAGTTAAGATTTTTGCTTAACAACTTTCCTTTCAAAGCCTTGAAAATGGGGAACTGAGGTTACATTCACATTATAGCTGAAGTAGCTCAAATCAAATCTTCTTTCAAGTGACTTTGATCAGATTTTTTCTGACAAACAAACCAAATTAGACTTTTTTAAAATCAGGTCTGGATCAGTTCCCTATGTGTCTGGAATTCATGGGTTTGTTTATCGCACTATCCCAATTCTGTGCTCAGTCATCCGTTAGGGTCAGCTTCTTACAGGCTAAAACAGGAATGGATTTATCAGAGATGTTGTTACAAAATCTGACAAATGTTGGTCACAAAACCAAGAAATGTCCATTATATTCTGGACAGACGGCACAGTCTCACACACAGACCGTTAGCAGAGGTTTCTATTTAAAGCAACTTTCAATTAACAAGGGACGACTGTGGGGGTAAATGTCACATCAATCCCCACATTTCGTTCTCATGAAAATACCATCACAGAAGACATTAAATGGGAGTATGATGTCGTTGGGATTTTCTGCTATTCTATTATCTTTGACAGATTTCATAGTTTTTAGTGTAAACCACACAATCAGTAGCTTTGCCTTTTCTCTTTTTTCTGTCACATTGGCGAAGCAGAACCTGCTGACAAGTCCTCTATACACAAAAAACACAGCTACCTGTTGTGGTAGGCAACATTAGACCTGGGGATCAACTGTTTAATCCCATCTGTTTTGAAATAAGCTTTTCTCCCGTGGAACCAGCTACCAGTCCAGTTTCGGGAAGCAAAGTCTCTACTTTTAAGACTAGGCTCAAAACTTTCCTCTTTGACAAAACTAGTTTGTTATAGTCATGCTGCTATAGGCTTAGACTGCTGGGGGACCAAACCCTGATGGACTGAGACACTTTCCTCCTCCCAACCCACATTTATACGTCACCACTGTATGACATATACTGTGTGTCTTTTTGTTGTGCTTCTTCTTCTGTGCCTCCCTCTCTCTGTCCTTGTCCTCAGGTGTCACCAGCTTTGGAGCTGTGTGTCTTCCAGTCCACAGCCACTGGTCCTAACAACCTGCCCAATATTCTGCTGTTGCTTTGTTGCCCTTTTCTCTTTTCACTTTCTACTCAGCCCAACCGGTCAAGACAGATGGCTGTCCGACCTGAGACTGGTTCTGCTGGAGGTTTCTTCCGTTTTTCCTCTCCACTGTTGCCTATAGCTGCTCAAGGGGGATTTGTTGGGTTTTTCTCTAAATATCTGTATAGTCTTGACTTTAAAGTGCCTTGAGATGACTTTGTTGTGAATTGGCGCTATATAAATAAAATAAAATAGATTTGAATACTGTGATCACGTGAAAAGCTACATTCCAGCGACTGGGTTCCTGGTTGAAAAAAAAAAAACATTAACAGCTTGATTTCTTATTTATTTTTTAATGAGCTGTTGGACCATGTTACAAACCTTTTTACTTTAAAGGCAGATTTCAGTCAGAGCACTCAAACTTTCAAGATGTCCATATAACAAATCAAATCACAGAATCCAACACGCAGTGAAAGGTGTGTATTGGTAGTATTGATAAAAGTGACAGGTTCAACCATTAACCCATAAAAACCAAGGAAATAAAAGTTGTGAGCTCATGGACCACGATCCTCATACAGGACTTCATCAATGAGCACATCATTGTCACCAACAGGGATCTCCTCACACAGCTGCTCTGTGAAGGCCAAAGCGATGGTGTAGGGCTTTCCTTTGGGGTGCCTCATGCAGCGATCCAAGTAGGTGTCATAGAAGCCCTTCCCTCGTCCTAGACGCTTCCCCGAGCAGTCAAAACCCAGTCCGGGCACCACAATAAGGTCAAGACCTCCTGGATACAAAGAACAGACAGGGTAACTCACTGGTTAAGGTCTGGCAAATGCCAACCTTGTCTGTAAATTTCAAAACAATTTGCCAATTCCATCCAAGATGGGCTTCTTTTTACTTACTTAAACCTACTGTATAACTACTGTACAAAGCTAACGTGAAGAAAAAAAAATGTAAGTTTACTGTACCCAGTTGAAACATGCTAAATTATACCCCAATATCATGTAACTTCTAAGCACAGAATCAGATTTATCATGATCTTCACGCTTGAAAATGTGTGTACATTTAAAAACTGCTACACACCAGGGCCTCATTTATAATGAGTACAAACAAAACAGGTCTAAATCTGTGTACACTACTTCCCACAGAAGATTAACCCGTGAGAAAATTCTGACCTATTATGAACATTCTGGACAGTGGAGAAAATTTTGAGACTGTTTTTGAGGTGGTAAAGAGAAGTTCTGAGGCTTCTGACAGGTTAATTTTCATTTCATATCAATCCAGGAATATATCCACAGACTTTCTACTGCCAAGCCAAACCATAACCATTTATATTTGTGGTTGATATTAATTATTATTAAACCGTGGCACCAGCAAATTTTCAAACTCTCAGAGCACAGGGCCAGTCAAAATAATCACACTCAGTCAGGGTCAGGCTTGCAGCAGATCAAAGCGCTGCTGAAACCCAGAGGTACAACTGACAAAGACAGATTCATTCTGATGGGAAATCATTTCTTAATTAAACATAAGATCTTAACGCTGGTGCTGTTGATTGTTGAAAAAGTTAGAAAAAGTTGTTTAAATTGGAAATTAATCCCAATCTGGTTCTGAAATAATCATTGGTTTACTCTTTTAAATTACTGGAAACGATGTGGATATTTTTAACATTCAACAAATGTTCACTTAAGTTGAGCATATTTTTATTCATATTATTATAAAAAATTGTATTTATGTATGTATGTGAAAAAACATATCAGCCTCCCTGTTTCCTAAAGATTGACGTTGACCATTAACAAATCCAGTCAACCACTTCTCTGAAGTCCCAAAAAACCCTCCGTCTTTAAAACTTTCCAGTTTAAATGTTCATATCCTGTCAAGAAATCAAGATATCAAACTGTAGGTCTGAATGAGGACATTTAGTAGCCTGTTTATGGTGTGAATCCAGCAGGCTGTTAATATGTAAATACAAACAGACAGCATAAAAATCGATATTTGCACTATTTACACTGAGGATCTTTGACTCCTGCCTGGTTAACCACCGATCATCAAATACATGGAGAAACACTGATGTTACAATGTATGTTTGTTTTATGCTGCACTTTATGTTGATGAGTTTAATTAATAATGTGTCCATTTTATTATTAAATTATTGCCTTTGTTGCCCACATTAAACTGAAGTGAAAACTGTGACACCAGAGCTTTTTTGTGAATTGTTCCACCCCTGGTGTGTGTACATGCTTGCCTCCATCCAGTGCTTCCTCTCTGCTGGTGTCATCTTCAGCAGGCTGCCGAATGTTCCAAGATGTCAGAGGCAGCTTCTCCATGTCCTGCAGACTCCTGAGCTGCAACATGTCCATATGGACGCTGCTGCTCTTATATCTGGGGATGAAGCACGTTTTTCCCCGTTTAAATATGTCTTTGATGATTTCCCCAGTGTGCACTTCATCGTTCATGTTGAGGAACACTGCAATCCGTTTACAGGACAAATACTTGGGGTGTCTAAACAGCTGAAAGGAAACAGGGAAAGCAAAAGTTAGAATTCGTGACAGGAGCACAGCAGCACAGGTCCAAAAAATTAAATAACCTCAATGTGGAGCTAAATCTCTTGCTGTTAAAAAAAACAGTACTTGCCTACATATTAACTTTGAGTCATTGTCACACCAAACAGCGGCAAACAGGGTGGGGAGCATTAGCAGGGCTCGCCGATAATCCTCACGATACAGGACAAGCATTAGTATGGCAGTTTTTTAATGAGCTGCTGAACCCAGACAGTTGGTCTAGACTGTGTGATGGATGTTCGTACCACAGGGAATAATATTGCTGTTCACCTTTGTCTTTCCTTAGTTTTCCACCTGTTTGTCCACTTTTCCTCTGAACCTTCTGACATCTGACAATGCTGCATTCCCAGATCTCCTACTGATTCAGTGCTTCTTTACTAGCTTGAAAAACAACACAAATCCCACCTACACCATCTCTTAACTTTGTAAATACTGGGACTGAATAGACACAGATACACTGGGACATTTGACTATAGTTAAACAGTGACTTGAGACACACTGTGCAGTATGACAAGAAACAAAATGCTCTGAATAATGCATCTAACAAAGGACTAAATGTAAATTTAAATACACCAACTGTTTGTCAGGACATTTCATGCACACGCAGGGCTTCATATTCGGCTTTTTAACCACTTGCTCTTGGGAGCAGAAGCTGAGATTTTTTACTTGCCTGACAGCCAAACATACTTGTCCAAAGCAGAAAATGTAGGCCAATTGAAAAATGGATGAATGGAGATTTGGACAATTATATTTATTTAACACAAAAAAATTAGAGGTAATGACAGTATATAATCTCTATTAAATATTTTCAATTATGCTTTCAATGTAACTCTTATTGCCAATAATATCATTCATATTATTACCATATTATATAATAATTATTATTTTAATTATTATAATTATATCTGTAACTGAGGGAGTTTAGTTTTTAATCAATTACTGAATTTGTCTGCAGATGTAAGCAAACGTTTTACTGTATCTCTATTTTTAGGGTAAGAAAGTAGAAATACAAGTGTTATAATAAAGTATAAATGTGATTCACAGGTCAATAGAAGAAAAAAAAACACATCTTGATTAAATGCTTATCTGACACAATCATATCTGTAGTCTGCCTTTTACACCTTATATTTAACAAACTAATTGATCCAATTACTGAAGGGTCTGATTCAAAATTATTGAGTTTTGCAGTTTAAAATATTAAGGTAAGGTAATTTTTATTGATCCCACGGCGGGGAAATTGACATGACATCAATCAGAGTAAAGTGCCTTTGAATAATGCATAATAAGATACATACAGGCAGGTCTGTAATTCCACTCTTTTATTACATCTAAATTGAACAGAGCCTCTGCTGTGACATTGTGGATTCACACAGACAGTTTTAACAGAAAAAGGACTACTTAGTTTATAGTTATTATTCACGTAGTGATGCAGGTTAAAAAAAGACTTGTTTACTAGTCATTTACATGAACCAGGTCACAGCTATACTGTTCGGCAGTTTGGTGTAAAATAACTTACGTAAGGAAAAGGTTTGGGCAGCTTCTTTAAGGTGCAGCATGGTTGGATCAGGTTTAAAGTCTGTGTTTGTTGAGGAATTTTAACCACAAAGGGCATCAATTAGTGCTAAATGATCAACTCTGATGGGGATTAGTTCGCACTTAGTACGCACCACGCAGCTGATCTTCACTCACCTTGTGTGAAACGACCGCAGACTGTCGTCGTTTCTCCTCGGAGCTCAGCGCTGAGACCCGTCGCTTGATTTCCTTCCTCAGGACTTGTTTCGCTGCCCGTAAAGCAGCCATCCTGCCTTCACCAGCGGCGAATCAAGTTGCGTAAAGGGACCGACGTGTAACCATGACAGCTCCAGGTGTCCAGACTTTGACACATGGCAGACAAAACTAAACACGGTAAACACTCTTCTTCCTTTTGTTTGTTGGCGGATCAGAAACCAGCAAAGTTGCTGCGCAGCGCCACCTACTGTACAGGAGTGTGAACAGGGAGGCGGGAGGGTCACATGTCACCAATGTCAACGTGAAACAGTGTTGGACTGTACTTAACTAAAAGTACAAATAGACAAACAAAAATCTATTCTAGTATAAGTACCCACTGATATTTCTACCTCAAGTAAAAGTAAGTAAGTACATAATTTCATTTTACTTAAAGTATTCCCCCTATCCCCCCTAAAATCCCCCTTGAGCAAGCCATAGGCAACAGTGGAGAGGAAGAACTCCCTTTACCGGAAAGAAACCTCCAGCAGAACCAGGCTCAGGGTGGGCGGACATCTGCCTTGACCGGTTGGGCTGAGTGGAAAGTGGAGAGAGAAAAGAACAGAGCAACAAAAGCAACAACAAAACATTGAGCAGGTTAGTAGGACCAGTAGCTGCACACTGGAGGACACAGGGACAGAGAGAGGGAGACAGAGAGGGAGAAAGACGACTACAGGACAAAGAAGACACAGAGTTAATGTCATACACTGGTGACATTTTAGATGTGGGGTGAGAGGAGAGAGTGAAGAGAAGAGGAAGTGTCTCAGTCTAGTCTTAAAAGTAGATAAGGTGTCTGCTTCCCGAATCTGGACTGGGAGCTGGTTCCACAAGAGAGGAGCTTGATAGCTAAAGGCTCTGCCTCCCATTCTACTTTTGGAAATTCTGGGAACCATAAGTAGGCCTGCATTTTTGGACCGAAGTGGTCTAGTAGGATGATATGGTACTAGGAGATCTTTTAGGTATCATGGAGCTTGACCGTTTAAAGCTTTATAGGTAAGAAGAAGGGTTTTAAATTCTATTCTACATTTAATGGGAAGATAATGGAGAGAAGCTAATGAAGGTGAAATATGATCTCTCTTACCAATCCCAGTCAGTAATCTTGCTGCAGCATTTTGGATTAATTGGAGGCTTGTTAGAGAGTTACTGGGGCAGCCTGAAAGTAGAGAATGACAGTAGTCCAATCTAGAAGTAACAAATGCATGAACCAGTTTTTCAGCATCGCTTTGAGAGAGGATGCTCCTAATTTTGGCAATGTTTCTTAGGTGGAAGAAGGCTGTTCTAGAGATTTGTTTTATGTGTGAGGTAAATGACAAATTCTGGTCAAAAATGACTCAGAGATTTCTTGCAGTAGTACTGGGGGCCAGAGTCATGTCATCTAAAGTAGCGATATGGTTAGAAAACATGTTTCTTAGACTTTTAGGCCCAAATACAATAACTTTCATTTTATCTGAGTTTAGAAGAAGGAAATTATTCGTCATTCAGTCCCTTATGTCTTTTAGACATGCTTGTAGTTTGATTAATTGATTTGTTTCATCAGGTTTCATAGATAGATATAACTGCGTGTCATCAGCGTAGCAGTGAAAATTTAGAGAGTGTTTTCTAATAATGTTGCCAAGGGGAGACATATATAGAGTAAAGAGTATTGGTCCTAACAGAGAGCCTTGTGGAACTCCATAACTAACTTTTGTGTATGTGGAAGATTCATCGTTAAATGAACAAATTGGAATCTATCTGATAGATACGATTTAAACCAATTTAGTGCAGTTCCTTTAATTCCAATTACATGTTCTAGTCTCTGTAATAATATTCTGTGATGAATGGTGTCAAATGCAGCACTAAGATCTAGCAGAACTAGTATAGAGACAAGTCCATTATCTGAAGTCAGAGGAAGGTCGTTGGTGACTTTAATCAGTGCGGTTTCTGTGCTATGATGAACTCTAAATCCTGACTGAAATTCTTCAAACAAGTCGTTTCTGCGCAGGTGGACACATAATTGCTTTACAACTACTTTTTCAAGTATTTTAGAAATAAAGGGGAGATTGGATATTGGTCTGTAATTGCCTAAGACACCTGGATCAAGACAAGGTTTTTTAAGTAGAGGTTGGATTACAGCTACCTTATAGGCCTTTGCTTCATACTGGCTACAGTGCTGAAAATAAACCGGGGGGTTGTTCTTGTTTTCCTCTATTAGTGATGAATAATATGCTGTTCTGGCTTTACGGAGTGCTAATTTGTATAAGTATAAACTCTTTTTCCAGGCTAAGCTACCAGTGCTGCTTTATGTTTTCTTTGAGGGGGGGTTGACTTATTCAAGGTAAGAGACATAAATGATGGGTTGAAGCTGTTTTTTTGATCTGATGCTTTTTTCAGATTTATTTCTCATATTGTAGCATCACACCAAAGAGTAAAATGACTCAGTAGTCACTGTGAGTGCTGGTAATGTGTCAAATAAGAGCATGGAAAGAAGGAACTGACCCTGAACCTACCTGTGCCTGGTTTAATGAAGCGATTCCTGTGTCCATTGTGAAAAAAAGCAGGTTTTTATAAAACATGTAAAATATTGTGATTGTAACTTTGATTAGAAATGCAGAGGAGTAAAAAGTAAAGATATTTGTTCCAAAATGTAGTAAAGAAAAACTGAATGTAGCCATAATTAAATATACGTAAGTAAAGTACAGATACATGAAAAATGTTCTTAGGTACACCTTCCAACACTGACATGATTATTTATTAATAGCAATATGCTCTATCAGCCACACACTGCATCACAGCGTACTGCTTCTGTAGCTGTGTAGCTGCTGGTACACAAAGTGCATGTGTGGTCTATCCACCACAAAATTAAAACCACCAGGTGTGTTAAAGTTATACAAAAACGTATTAGATCAACGTTAGAAGTCAGGTGTTACATTTGGACGTAAAGGTGGGGATATGTCAAGACAATCTTTTGAAAACCTGTTTACTGGGTTCTATCATCCATTCACATGGCTTTTCCATCACTGCTATGCAGACGACAAACAGCTCTTCCTGTTCTTTTCTCTGAATCTGAATCTATTGCATATTCACACATCTCTGCCTGTCTTTCTGACGTCTCTGCTTGGATGAGAGAGAAAGACATCTTCAGCTTAACATCTCCAAGACTGAAGTTCTTGTTTTCCCAGCAAGACCTTTGACACAACACAACATCGGCATCAACATGCTGGATCTGCAGTGATTTTCCCCGCCAAGTCAGCCAGAAATCTGAGAGTCATCATCAATGACCAACTGACCAACTTATATATCACATCTCCTCAGTCTCCAGGTCATGTAGATTTGCCCTCTACAACATCAGAAAGATCCGACCCTACCTCTCGGAAACACAACCTGACCCTGATGCCTTGCCAACAGGGTGGTCAAGTCTCTCCAGTTCCGGCTTACCTCAACTCAGTCCTTCAGGTTTGCATCTGCTGCGCTCTGCCAGCGAACAACGTCTGGTGGTCCCAGAACCATACAGAAGACACCAGGGCAGGTCACTCATCCCACGATGGTGGAATAAACTGCCAAACTCTGCACACTCAGCAACCTCATTTTCAATATTTAAAAAAAATCTGCTCTTCCTTGTACAATCTCATGAAAACAGAAACTCTTCTTCTGATAGCACTTTGCTTTGACGCATTCTCCTTGACTTAGATTTTGTCTTGCTTTGTGATAAAAGTGTTTATCCAAATGTTTGGATAAAAGTGTCTGCTCACTTGTAAGTCGTTTTGGAAAAAAGTGTCAACATCTACATACATAAATGTAAATCTGTACCCAGAAGAATTTATGCTGTTTCCCAGACAAAGGACAAACCAAATATTTATTTGATTTTGATTTTCTTTTGTTCATTCACTTTCCCATTTGTTAACTGATAGAAATAAACTATTAACACACCATCTCTGCTTCCCCTTGGCATTTGAAGCCCACTTCAATACAGCAGGAACTCAGTTGCCATGGACTGATGGTGCTTTGATGATGTCTCCTCATAAAGTCAGAAATGACCAAGTCATAAATAATAATTATGATATTTGTTCCCCATATTTTCATGGCATGTTGTGTTATTAGGCTAAAACTTTTGAAAAATGATTTATAGAACATTATTGTATTAAGTGGCTTTACGCTTCTAAACCAGGTGCTGGTATACAAGCTGGTATAACTATCAGGTGTTAAGCAATCTGATAGCACCAAGGGATTGGTCCTCTGAGAGGACTGCATGGCAGAGGGGAGGCATGGCTAAGATCATATTTAAAGGCAAACTGATTTTGG
The DNA here is from genome assembly GCA_033026295.1 of Channa striata. Taxonomy (NCBI): domain Eukaryota; kingdom Metazoa; phylum Chordata; class Actinopteri; order Anabantiformes; family Channidae; genus Channa; species Channa striata. Next base: position 488,146 of record CM065171.1, read on the forward strand.
CTGATCTAAAGTTAGTTTGCCTGGAAATCAAGCTCTGTTACAGGTCGTCTCTTCTCTGGTCGACCAACTGTACATGTTAGAGAGAAGTAGCTGAATCACTCACATAATGATTTCAGTGTACCACCAAATTTATTTGATGGTCACTAAACAATTTTAGAGACAGTAAACCATTTAGCTGTAAATTTCTGAACAGACTTTGTCTCATTATTTTCTTTAAAACCCATTTGCCAGAGAGGAATCGCACTGCCTGATTATTTTTATTTTTCCTTATTATTTTTTCATTTGTTCACTTAAAAGTACATATTGATCATCGCTTACGCATAAAAGCCTTTTTTTTTTTGCAGTGACTTATTTTGTGTTTTTAGGACTTCCTCCCCTCCCCCAACCAGCTGTTTATTGACAACTAAAAATGATTGACGTGCCTTTCAGCCAATGAACGCTGGGGTGTAAGGGTAGCTTAGATGTCAACCAGCCAATCGCGGCTCGTTGTGTGTTGTCACACTGAGGATCGATGCTTATGATGTCGGATGTTCTCTGTATAGAAACGAAGAAAAAGAAGTGCCGAGAGCGGATTTGGGACAATTATTGAGGTCAGTCAACACCAACTTTTGCTCGAACCAAACGAGTTTTTTGTTGTTTTCCAACGGATAGATCTGTTGCTTGTGTGCCGAACGCGTGTGAGATGTTAGCTTACTGATGCATTATTGGAACAAAAGGGGGCCGGGGAAGCAGGAAATGAGAGGTTTGTTGGGTAGTTGCAGAGACTGAACTGTAGAACTCAACATGTCTCGTCTCTGCCCTGAAAGTTTGCAAACTTCAAATATATTTATACTGTTAGTATTTGGCCTCATAAATTAGTGGCAGTTTAACGGTTTACGTCAAACATCAAAAAAGTTCGGTCTTGACCACAGTAACAGAGTGAGGTAACTAAGTACATGTAAGTACATGTACTCAAGTACTGTCCATTACTTACAGTTCTCAGGAACGTGTAGGCTACTGCTGAGTTATGTCAATTTTTTGTCACTTTTACTTTTGCTCCATTAGACTTCAAATACTTTGTACTTTTCACTCCACTACATAATTTAGAGAGTTTTAGTTACTTTGAAGATGGTGATGTCAGGATATAACCAGCTATTAAATGCTGAGAAATTACAGACGACACAGATTGGAATCAGCTAGACCTTACACCTGCCGGTGGTTTTGTTTCAAAGTTCTTTTATGTATAAACACAGATAGAAATTTTTTAGAAAAAAACAGAAGGTGTTAAGTTTTGCACTTATGGCAATTCCACAAATTAGGTGTCTGTAAAAAATTGAAAGGATGCCTTTATTTAATACTGAACTTGCTTCTCTAGTTTGAGAGGTACCTGAAAATAAATACTGTTAAACTTGACATGCTTGACTTCCCTATGTTAAAAATATCTCCCTACTTCTAGCTGAAAAATGCCTCCAGGTGACATCACGTGGAGGAACCTTTGGTTCAGATTACATAATCTTTTTGCTCACACTATGGCGTTTGTAATCATGGTCAACCTGCCTTTTCAGAGCTCCCCCCAGATGACATCATCTGAACTCCTAATTATGAAAAACTTCACTGGGTGATGTCATCTGGAGGAGTTTTTCATAATGCTCACAGTTTATTTTTACACATCCACTGTAGAAATAAACTAATTATCCTCAAAAACACACATCCAGTTATTCAAATCTACAGCATCAGGACCTCTTCAGAAATAACGACTTTTGCAAACACTACATTAATATATAGAATGGCCTTTGCTGATGCTATATACACACCAGGTCTTTTGCTGAAAGACCGTGTTTAATGTATTATTGGTTTATAAAACTGCCAACAGGCAGATTGTAGTAATGCTTTTGTGTGAGGTAATTCCCCCCCTTAATTTGAGTGTAAATCCAGTTAAGGGCATTTCACCATTATTAGTTTTTAATTAATTGTCTCATTATTTGAGAATTGCTTTGTCTATACAGTGTGCTGTGGTAATTAATGAGTGATTGCCTGATACATGAGTTTAGCAGCAGGTCATTGAAAATAATCAGAATGCAACAAAGCACCGATTAGAGAAATGTTCAGAAAATTATGACACAGTGTGCTGTGCATAAGTAGCACAATGTTTCTTCCTACATCTCCTTAGATAAATGTTAGGCTTGTTAGGCCTGACCCCATGCACAGTAGGCAACTATTGCACTGCATTCTTTGCTCCACTTTGCAAACCTTCTACGCCTTTGTATTTACTAACTCATATTGTTACAGTGCTGTGTATCAGCACCTTTCCACCTTTGCTCTACTGGACTGTCAGTATGAAACCTCAGTTGTTTACTAGCAGAGATGCTGCACCTGCAGTTTTGAGTGTTTTCGTACATGTCCAGTAGGAGATTGAGCAGCACCAAGTCAAATTCTGTCTCTCACTTGTGCTTCTACATGGTCGCCCTTATATTAGCATAAAAACAACCTTTCCTGGCCATATTTTTACCAACCCCATTTCCTGGAGGTTTTTGTGAATATATTAGTCACTCTATTAAATTTCTTCTGTCAAATATCTGAACCACTTACCCTCTGGAGGTTCACTGGGGTGCTGGAGTTGACCCAACTGGCAGTGAGTGAGACAGTGTGTACTTCCTGGACAGAGTTGGCAGTCTATGACAGAGCAGATGGGTAGAGACAGACAAACCGTATTCTCCCACAGTCCAATAACTATTATGTTGTTTGAATGTGGGAGAAAATTAGGTCTTTACCTAGAGAAAACGTAGAAATTCGACACAGAAAGGACCCAGTCGGCTTTAAGGTCGGAGCAGCAGTACTACCTCCTGTGTTGTTTTAAAAGTAAATTAAGCCACATAAAATCACTTTTTATTACTTATTCATTATAGAAATCTGTTGGTAAATTATGCTTCCCAGAAAGGTGCAGTCATCTCAACATGAAATGACTTGTTAAATGATAAATCACCTCAGGTTCCCCAACTATTAGATTGTCATAAATGCACTGCTTTGAATCTGAAACCATCTTCTGAAACACTTCTCCAGTAGCATCACGCCTAACTACGACAGTACTGACCTCAACTACTTTCTTCCCACAGAAGGGACATGGCCCAGGAGACAAACCAAAGCCAGGCTCCTCTGCTATGTTCCACAGGCTGTGGTTTGTATGGCAGCCCCAGGAATAATGGCATGTGTTCAGTGTGCTACAAAGACTTTCTCCAGAGACAATGTGTTGGCTCAACAGGTGAGAGTTACAACAACACACAACCTGTCTGTGGCCAAGCACACACTCATAATGAGAATTATTTTGTCTATGAAATGCACAAAGTAGTGAAAAATGGCAAACATAAATTTTAAGCAATCAAGGTGATTGAGATTGCCCAGTTTATACAACAACATTCTGCGTTCAGAGTGACAGAAATACTATTCCATTAATAGATTTATCTTTAGTAAAGTATTTTTTTTTATATAAAAATGTCAAAATTAATTATCTCTACTCATATTTTGTATCTGTCAGTCCTCAGTCTGGATTAGCTTGTTTATCTGTGCTGTAGAGCTCCATTGTCCAAAAAAAGTTAAATTCGGTCAGACTAGCCACTCCTCAGGGTGAACATCTTCGTTCCAAATCCTTGGTGAAAACATTGTTAACAAATGTTGTACCAAAACCTCTGAATTGTCATAAGTTTGTAAGGAACACTGAAGTGATTTAGTCATCTGCACATGCACAAGGATCTCCTGGTGGAATTATGGTGATTCAAAGCATTTGGAACAGTGCTTTTCAAAAATCTCTCCATTATGCGTTTTGGCAGAAACACGTTGACCAGAGAAGATTGTTATCGTTAAACTTAGTCTTTAACACAACCTGATGTCAAGCATATCAAAGAAAACTTTGAAATGTGTTTTTTCTTTCAGGTTCATCTAGTGAAAGCAACATTGGAGAGTGTTTCCTAGCACACTCCAGTGTATCCTCTAACAGTACTACAGTCATGTCACAAACGGCTACATCCCCTGAAGATGCAGAGTCTGGACCATGCAGGTATTGCCTCACACATAATAGTATTGGCTCTAAGTGACAGTTAATAACTTTTTCAGAGAAGTATATCTGATGGGAAAGGACCCAGAGCTATTGTGGGGGCTGGTACGGGCAATTTATTCTAATGAAATATCCACCACTGCTTAGTGACAAATGATCTATTTCTTGATAATCTATAAACATTACATTTGAGTTTATCCTTCATAATTATTTTGTTTATACTCTTGTTTTGTTAGTGCACTAACAACAGCCTCAGCAACCTCGACAGAAGAGAGCACCCCAGGAGCAACAACCAGTGTGACAGCAGCATCTTTACACAGTATGATTTCTTATGATATCTAAACAAACTCTAACCAGTTGTCAAATTTTAAAAACTTAAAGCCTGTTTCACATATGAATTTGGGGAAATGTCAGGAAAAAAATCAGCCGTTATGTTTCACACATGTTGGGAAGGTTCCATGGTTCCATGCAAACATACCTTTGTCCTTTTGTGTTTTTACTTTGAGGTCTTTTACTGGCTTTTTGCTTAATCTGCTGCAGATCAACTAATTAATCATAAACTAAGCTGAATTTTTCACATTATGCTGCTGCTAGATCAAATGGGGCAAAGGGAATAGCCTGCTCTCACTGATCTTTCATATTTTTACAAAAGTCAAAGAGAATGGTAAGACATTATAGTACTCCTATGGCTCATATACATAACATAACCCTTGATGCTCAACAAATAAAGGCTGATAGAAGTGGTTGAACTGACACAAGGTATAGGCCATTTCTGACATACACTGGAATTCTGACATCCTGATTTTGTCACAAGTGTGTATAAACACAAATGGCCAAGTAATACGCTATAGACACGCGGACTATATCCTTTGAGCCTCCAGTGCATATCCAAATTATGTGCTTGAGCTTGTGCACATAGCATGCTGCTCTGTGTCGAATCACCTGGAAATTTAAAAGGGAGAGTGGGTTAAGTTTTATATCTCATTGTGTCTCCTGTGCACACTGATTCTCTCAGACTTAACTATTATATCCTTGAGATGTTGTGGGTCCACCTTGGTGATGGGCCACAGACTAAATGCTTCTCGGTGGATAGAACCATATTTTGCATGTCATAAAAGTTCTGTTGTGATAAATACATGTTTTGTACCTATAAACATATCCAGTCAGATTGGCATCTGTGTAGACAGTTAAAGTAAAATCTGTAATATTGTCCATGTAACCACAACTAATGAAATGTACTACAGGAGCTGATTGAAACATGCTGCCTAAATTCTTTTTTTTTCTTCTATTATTCAAAGAATGCTAAGCACAGTCATTGTTTTTAAAGTTAAAAAGTTTCTATTGCTTTAGTTTGGGGTGTAAATGTGCATCAATGCTAAGCACAGTCATTGTTTTTAACTTGCTTTCTGTTGCTTTAGTTTGGGGTGTAAATGTGCATCATTGCTTTTAAACTTTCCCCTGCTTCTAGCTGAAAACTCCTCCAAAGGATGTAACCCAGAGGAGTTTTTCATCATTAGGAGTTCAACTGATCTCATCTGGGGGAGCTCTGGAAAAGCAGGATGACTATGATTACAAACTCCATAGTCAGAGCAATGAGATAATAGGTGATAGTAGGAACTTAAAGTTCCTCCAAGTAATCTAATCTGGAAGTGTTTTTCAGCAAGAGAGAGAGAGTTACTTTAATATAGGGAAGTCAGAGGGAAGTTCAATGGCATTTATGCACATGTACCAGAAGAAGCAAGTTTAAAATCAACGAAGGCGTCCTTTAACATGCAAGACTTAAATTTAAACGTGAGAAATGTCTACATACTGCCCAGTATGAACTAATATCAACTTGTTAAAAACAGAATCTGATGATATTTGAGAGAAGCAAACTCATGTCTCTAATACTGAATGTCCAGGAGCCAGAACCTGGAGAACACTAGAGGACAGTGACATCTTGTGGCTTTATGAGCTGTTTCTCTTTGTGCCTGTGTCACTAATCTATCCTTTTAGGGTCATGCATGTCAGACAGAGCAGGATCCTTAATCAGTGAGCAGGAGGGTCAGTATTCCGCAGGTAGCTCAGGAACAGTTTCCTCCACCAGGAAGCTAGTGCTGAGGAATAGTACCACTGTGAAAAAGAGCTGTCATAAAGGCAAGAAGAGGAAGGTGGAGGAGCTTCCTGACAATATAGATGAGAAGAGAGGTGAGTGATGGGCAAACTGAGGGAGCAAGCCAGATTGGAGCCACCTACTCTGGTTATTAAATTATGACACTTTACTTTCTTAGTCCAGTGACAAAGAGGCTTGTGTTTAATGTGATATGCCGGACGTCTACATTAAGCAGGATAAATCTGCCTTTCTCTCTCCATTTTTACATTCAGAGCTCCCAGTTTAACTGTGCTTGAATCTGAAATGATGATAACACACAAAGGACCCGATGCACCTGGAGTGGACACATGTTTAGGGACCAAACTAGTGTTTTAGAACGGAGTTCATCATTGGTTTGTTTTAGTCTGAGTGTAATTATGTGACTGATGTGTTTCTTCTTCAGCATCAGCATCTCAAGTATCACTGGAAACACCTGCAGTGACAGAGGAGAAACCTAAAGTCCATAAGAACCGCTGTTTCATGTGCCGCAAGAAAGTTGGTCTTACAGGTATGAGAGGACTGCATCAAACACTTGCCCAGTCACAAACAACATTTATACAGTTCACAATTCTCTAAAATCATTAAAGAATAACTTTGATAATGGGTTAAAATTGGCGTTTCAGGGCCCAGTTTGACCTTTTAGAGTAGATCTCCCCATCATTAAGTTGCTCTTGTGTTGTTCCAAACAAGTTCACTTTCCTACATATCCTCTCAACCACTTGCCCAGGATCGTTCGGTGCTAAAGTGAAGGCAGTCAGATAACCACATTTATATCTGTCAGTTCACCAAGCCTGCATGTTTTGGACAGTAGGTGTAGTCTGTGGAGGAGAGTTTGACAACTTGATCGTGGGTTGAGACAGAGAGATACCAAACTTGAATTCTTTTGGGGATGCTGTCAAGTGTTTTTTTAATCTTATGGTTTGTTATAACAGGGTGTCTTCTTTTTTGGACTGAGGCTGACTTATGTCTTTCTCTCTCCCTGTGATTCCATAGTGCTCTATGATACTCTATTGTGTATGGACTCTGTGACTTTGTATTTGTGTTCATGTCTGCCTTTACATGCACTTAACTAACACGTTTGCTGAGACAAATTAGCTTTCACGGAGTTTACATCCATTTAAGAAAGTTGGCTGTGCTGCAGAGCAACCTAAATCTCATCCACCTCTGTCTTATTTTGTAAGCATGGCTCACAAATTATAACTGTATGGTTAGAAAAAATTCTGCTTTCTTACTATTTAATTTTTTAGAACTTTTTAGAACCAGCTTTCCCGTTTACATGGCAGTTAATAAATCGGCTTTCTGGCTATTTAAGTCGCACTGCATCATTCCCTTAATTCAATATCACAAACACAACTGACTGAAATGCAGCTTTAACTTTGAGGCGCTCCACCATATTTCACCAAAAACTGCAAGCACTCATTCTTCCACTTCTCTCGAACTCCTTTTCTTGCATAATGTTTTACAATTGGATGTGATCATTTCAAACTTTGATCATTTCACTCATCACTACATATTCTCTTTTCCACCGATATTCACTTCAGTCCCTGTGAGAATTTACATATGGTAAATGGTCTGCACTTTTATTTTTTACCTTCTGCTTTACTGTACACTGCTTCTCATTCATCCATAATCAGCCTTGTTTATATTCACTGTTTTATTACTGGATCACCTTCACGTTTATACTTTAGGTAAGGTTAGCCTAGTCCACTTACTTTGATGTAAGAAAAGTACAATTAAAAGATTTCAAGTGGTAATTGTAGGGGAGAAGTATTTAGGCCAATACTTTCATTTCAATTATATATTAAGTTTGTGTACTTGTACCACCTGTGCACACATTGTATCACATGTTGCTGAGAACAAGGCTGTCTAGCTGCAGACTGTTTAGAGTGAACATGCTGACACTGGTCGTCTGTGACTTTATTAAGATCAACCGTGTTAATGTTGTGGCCCTCACAGTATTGCTAAAACCGCAAATCTCATGGCCTAGGACCTCATATAGGAGAGATAAAATGAGAACATGTTTAAACAGCATCAATAAATCTCTGTCTTTATGCTCACTCAGCTAGACATATTCAAACAATTATTGGCAATATTAAAACAAGCATTTATTTAGGGTCAATGTAACATCTATAATAATCCAGAGTATGACTGTTTGAATTCTGTTACTCGTTCCTTTAATTGCAGTTTTGACTATCAGTATCTAAATAAATAATGTTGTAATGCAGTCTGTGTAAACAATAGAGAAATAAAAACATGGCTGAAACTGTTTCTGTGTTGACATGGATAGAGTTTAGTTATGTGCCTGTTGTATATATTATTTTATATTTCTGCTCTTAGAGGAAATTGTGTGATTATTTTTTGGTGAACAACATCTGGGCAGAGTGACGTTGCCAAGCAACAGTGCCTACCAAGAAGACACATGAGCTCTGGGTACTGGCTGCTGTTCACTGTGTGCTCACCACAGTTCACTGTGTGCTTACCACAGTTCACGGTTCAATACTCATTCAATACTGTACACCCATTGAACAGAAGGGTTATCTGGAAAATGAATAATAGCCCAGTGATGATGCTTTTTTCACCGGTTTACACAGTCTGTGCTGCAGTCCTCCTGCAGCACTGTAGCTGCCTTTTACTATTGAGCACTTGGTCTGTATCTATAGCTTTCTCATGTTCAGTTGCTTGCTGATGACTGCTTAGACGGAAGTGTTTTTCAATCCTTAATGTTAAGACTTTCTGTTGCAGGCTTTTCCTGCAGATGCGGAGATGTTTTCTGCAGCATACACCGGTACTCAGACGTTCACAACTGCACATTTGACTACAAAGCTGACGCTGCAGAAAAGATCCGGAAAGAAAACCCTGTTGTTGTTGGAGAGAAGATCCGGAGGATCTAAAAGATCACAGCAGATTAACCACTTCAGTTCCCAGTGTCATAATTTTTAGTCATCTTCTGACCAACTCACACTATTATTCTAATTAAAACAGCATGCCTCATAGACACCTTTTTGAAATTGCATCTCTATTCTTTTATGATACTTTTAAGGTCAACCCCTGTTGTGACCAGAAATGCAAAAGTAAAAACAAAAATGTTGAGGTTTCTCAAAGGGCTATGCTTGTAAGGCAATATAAAAAAATAGCATATAAACTCAACAGTGATTCTTCATCTGTATGTATGTATCTGATGTAATAACATAAGTAAGAAAACAGTTGAGTGCGAGCTTCCACAGTGAACTGCATGTGTGTGCGAGAGTGTATTTGTTTATATACTGTATGTAGCATGGGTGACTCTAAAAATCATGAATGAATTTGCTCCGCATTAGAATATAGTTACGGGTGTGCAAAACGAGGACCAAATGTTCTTTGGCTTATTTATCACCTGTGTTTGTCTGGTCAATGTGTTTATTAATAATTATTGATATTTCTGGACTTAAAAATAAGAGTAAATGCACAAGAAGTGAAGTAGAGACTCCCGTTTAAATATGTTATAAACTTTTGAAAGAACTTTGTCTTTCAGCATGGTTTTTCAGCAAAGGTTATAGATTTGAGAAATACATCCTTTTTAACTTAGTGATGTTAACATTGTTTGTGTTGGATTGGTTTGAAATAAGCAAATTAATTTTTCCACCACAAGCCTTGAGAACCTATATGTGTAAAAGCTTGGTGAAAGATCAGGGTCTGGTTTTAACTCTTAAATTAACAATCCATAGACACATGCTTATTTACACTGAGTGACGAAAAAAATTCTACCTGAACTAGTCTTAACTTGTCTTTCGTTACCTGAACCAAAGCACAGAGGGGCCTGTGACTTTGAATCCCATCCCTTGATAATTCTGTTCTATGCTCAGCAGATCATCTGACATCTGGAACCTCCACTGCTGACTTTAAATATTGCAGATCACATCATTGTGCTGCCCACAAATATTTATTCCAGTTTGTATGAAATGGCTAATGATCACACTAAAATTAATATACAGTATATACAGTAATACAGTATCGTGTGTCCATTAGACTACATTTGCTTTTAACTAATGTCCCTTAATGAGTCGAGTTTAAAATGCATTAGCATCAGCCTATTTCTTCACATAAAGGATTTTTTCCCCGTATTTATCTAATACCTGATACTGTCTGTTGATTTTATCATTTTATTTGCATTTAATTGTGTATCCTTCATTACTTCAAGTCTTTTTTAAATAACTATTTTTCCCATTTCTTTTTTACTAACAAATATTTATCCCTATTGTAAGCGTATGGAGTTGTTATTACTCCTCTCCATCTTCCCTTCGTGCTGGAATGCTTTTAATCTTTTTACACTATACTTTTGCTGAGTCACGGAGCATGCTGGATTGCATTAAGCCCCACAGGTCGGGATTGGGGCGGATACTGTCGGCAGCACGTGATTGGCCGTGCAGGGGGAGGCGGTCTGTCCAAAGTTAAACATCTGGAAGATCTTACTGCTCATTTTCCCTCACTCAGTAAGTCACTGAGGCTGAGGCTTTAACCACTGCCAAAGACAAAATGTCCTTTATAAAAGTAGAGGAAACTTCGGATTTCTCCTTCCACAACCTCCCGTATGGAATATTCTCCACCCTTGATAATGTAAGTGTACTTGCGTTTACTGTTATGGGTTTGAAAAGATAAAAAAACTGAATTTTACTTCATCAAGGCACAAGACACTTAGAGAACCTATGTAAAAAAAAAAGGGGGGGGGGTTGAATTATTTTTTGAATAGTCATAGTTTAGGATGTATCCACCTATTAAATGTCACCCTTGTAAATGCTCCAGCTTCAACAACCTGCACCCACCAGCAGGTCAGACAGCTCCATTGATATTGTTATACTGAGGCCATTGGATAAGAGTTAGTTAAAAGTCTGAAGGTGAAATCGATGAGTTGGTGTTGAAACGCTGGACTTTGAGATGGGATACAGCTGTTTTTTTTTTCAAACTGTCAGCATTGATGCTTCAGTATGTCTGAATCCAAACCTCACCTGGGCCCTAAACTAAAAAGTTTTTCTGGGGCATAAAATGAACATCTTCCACATTGAAGCTGTAGCATGACATCAGGAGGTGGAACGTGCAGGTGTGCTGAATCGTGTATGGCAGCTAGTGCAGCTCCTGTGGATCTTAAAACACTTACGTTGTTTATAAAGTGCAACACAATTCAAATTATTCAGCGGGACCAATTAGTAAATTAAGTAGATGCTTGAAGAAAAAACTTCTCCACTTCACATGATTCAGTTGAGCGCCCTTAAAGAAACACTGAAAAATGCGTACATGTAGAGTAGTTTGAATTTTTGTTTCAGTGTTGTTTTATTTTCCCAGCCCAAACATCGTATTGGTGTTGCCATTGGAGACCAGATACTGGACCTCAGCGTGATAAAGACTTTGTTTGGAGGACCTGTGCTTTCCAAATGTCAGGATGTCTTTGACAAGGTCAGAGTTATCAGAAACAGCACCATAGTATTCTTTACATCTTATAGTATTTGCAATGTTAAGCACAATATAGTTTGATTCAGGATCTTTTAAAAGTGAATGTATCTGCTCATCACTACAGGGAATATGCTTCACACTGAAAACAATATGATTTGTGCATCACAAAGGTGGGATTTGCTGTCAGACCTGTTACTTATGTCATTTTATGTTTCCCTACAAGCCCACACTGAATGCTTTCATGGCTCTTGGTTATGAAGCTTGGGGGGAAGCTAGGAGGACCTTGCAAGTGCTGCTATCAGCCAATGAGAGCACACTAAGAGATGATGTCAGCCTTCGAAGCAGGTCAGTCTGTTCAGAGTCTGTAAAAGTCCAAGTAGTAAACAGGTTGAGAAAGTTTTTAATGCCGTCTTGTTATTATTGCTCGCTTCAGCAGCTCTCAGGCGCACTGAGCACCGTGATACTTCGACTGTGTTGCTGGAATTTCACGTGCATTTCAACTTTGTTTCTAGACAAAGAACAAGACCTTGTTTTCATCCAAGTTGGTTTGCACTCACCCTTCTCTCTAATGTTGCAGAAAATACATCTCCTCTCCCTGTATGTACACTTATCATGCACGTATATGGAAACACATCTAAAACTAAAGCTTGAATTCTCTGCTGCTCAGTTCCTGCCAGTTGTAGAGGTGGTTTAGTATTGGATATTGATCTCTGAGCCACACAAAATATGTTTTTGACACAAAGTCACATGGTGAGTGTCTGATGGAGAGGAAAATCAGGCTTAATTTTAAAAACCTTGAAACTGTGCCTGGTGTTGTTGATTTGTCAACTGAGTTGAAGTCATTTCTTGGGTTGTTTAATCCAAGGCTTCTGTCTTTTCGTCCTCTACAGAGCATTTGTCCATCAGAGCACAGCAACCATGCATCTTCCTGCAGACATAGGTAAGCCTCTCCCATTTTCAGGGCTGAACTATATTCTGAAAAGACTCAATATAGTTGTCTTCTATGTGGGTGTGAAGCACATCAGCAGCAGGGGGCACTGTTTAATAACACATCTCTGACACTTGTAATGTGGCTCCTTTAGTCAGCTTTGTGCCGACAGACCTCGGCCAAAAGGGCACAAGGAGTAGATGCAAGTATTTCAGTCTTCACTTCCACTTCTAAAATCTCCCTTTTTCACAGGCGATTACACAGACTTCTACTCTTCTAGAGACCACGCCACCAATGTTGGTATCATGTTCCGGGGGAAGGAGAATGCTCTGATGCCAAACTGGTACGAAATCACTAGAACTCACATTAACATACATTCCTAGTGTTTTGTGTGTGCATTTAAACAGTGAAGCATGGCTGCAGACGCATCTGTGCAGCAGGCCTTGGTGCTTGGCACAGATAGGCTTTATTTACAGCAGGAGGATTGTGGGAGGATTTTTGAGGCTGCTGGGCACATCTCCGTTTCCCTGAGTCTGAAACATTGTGCTTTGGGTCGTGTTCTGGGATTGCAGAGTTACATTAGATCTCAGGGACCTTTAGTGATGGTTTTTAAAACCAGTTTACAACTAAGAAGGCCACTACTGTCTAAGTTAGGTTACAAAAAAATGGTGATTAAAAAAATCAAAGGCGAACATTTTTGTAACATTTTGGGAAGTGAGAATAAGAAATTTCTGGAAATGATCAGTCATCATTGTACTACACTTGGACTGAAATGTCGAGATTATTGAAGACCCCTGTAATCAGAAAGGCTTCTTGGTAGATAGAATTTATATAGGTAGCTACGTTTGGCAAAGACGGAGTGTAATTATTTGCTTCAGCAACATTCAGTCTTTGACACTAAGAAACTGTCGCTGTTGTAGTTCTCTACTTAACTTCCTGGGCAGTACTGGGACATTCTAGATGTTGCTCCCTTTTTCCTGAGCTCATTGACATAACACCAATGGTGGAGTGAATGTCACTAAACCAGGCTTTGCAGCCCATGTACAAACTGAACTTTCCATTGTGGTCACAGTTGTTGGGGGTTTGTGTTCCACAGGTTGAGACTTCCAGTTGGGTACCACGGCAGAGCATCATCAATAGTCGTTTCTGGGACTAAGATCCGCCGCCCATCAGGCCAGATGAGACCTGACCCAAGTACGAGCCTCCATGTATATTCACCTGTGTTTGGTGTCTGAACATTTTGCTCACTAGAACATTGGGCAGATATGAAGGGATCAAAACCAACCAGAGTAAACATTACCAACCATATGAATGCCGCCTCAAATTATCACATTATCTTTATACATGGCTCTGAATGCATGTATCCAAGAAATCTTTATCATATAAATGAATAAGTCGTCTTTCAAAACCGTATACATGAAATTATCAAGAGACCATCCAATGAAAAGGCTAACTTAGAGAAAATGTAATTTTAGGTGCTTGTGGGATGTATAACCACTTGATTTTAAACCAACTTTTTATTGATTAATTACTGCATTGACTTTTTTGTAACTTGTACTAGTGCTAACTCTACCCCTCAACTTGTCCCTAAACCTACAGGAATTGTTTTTATGTCTACCTGGGGGTTGCAAATAGTTGTCAACACATCACTGACATATAATCAATATGCAGAGCTTATTTTTAAGCAGCAGGTTTTTTTTTCTTTTTTTTTAACAGGGCAACTTTTTAAAGTGTATGGTCTCTGCCAACTCCTGAGTAAAATACGTGGCTGGTAAATGATCCACTATGTTACCAGCTAATCACTAATTTAGTGTGCAGATGTGACACTTAGGCACTTGTTGGAGGTTTTCACTGTCAACTGAAAACAACATTGCACTAAATCATTTCTAGTTTGTTCAACTTGAAAACATGATTTATTCTTATTTATGAATTTATGAGTTTGTGTATAAGCAAAACTGACCCAGTTAAGTTAACTCCAAGTTGAAAAACAAAGTTCACCATATTAAAGATATTCAGTTGACTCAACTTACCTAAAAACAAAATTCAGTGAAGAGCTTCTCAAAGAATGCATGGTGGGAAGTCTGCTAGAAGTTTAAAGACCTCAAGTCAGTCTTGTGTTTATAATTTATAAAGTTGTCTAAAAATCTAAAGTAGGCATTCCATGATATTAGAATTACCATGAAATGAACAGGACTTACAGATTTAAATTAAGATAAGTAGAGATTCTTTTAATACACTTCAACTCCACAAAACAGGGAGAGCTGCAGATTTGGCTTGTGATTCTCTGATACGACCAACCCACATTTGCATTAGATATATTATTACAAATGCAGACTTGTAACTGCTTTAAAGTTCCCATAATCAATACATTATATCAACAATAGATCAATAGCGAAGTGACATGTAAAAGTGGAGCTTACTGGATTATCACCAAGCATTTTCCTCAGCTCTTTTGGGCGATTTAACAATAACCAGCAGCAGCAGCATGAAGGTGTTTTCAGCGAAAAGGCTTGTTACACACCAGGCACTACCCAGCACCAAATGGGACTAGCTGGTGGATAACAAGCAGCATTTACTCTGCAAAGAAGCAGATATTTGGTTGTAGCTATGACAATGTTGTTCTTTGACTCTTTGATAAATAATAAGCAACTGTTAGTTAATATATTTAGCATAAAAGCCCTGATGCTCTGTCTTTTTCTGACCACGGTTATAATCATACTGCTTAACTACTTATTCTGATAGCCCAGAGCTCCTAAACTAAAGCAACTTTAACTCCTAAATGTAATACTGTCTGCCTCCAAGTGTGAAAAGACCTCTGATAATGGGGTAATTAGAGAATTTAAGCAGATTGTTTGATTAGATGATATAAATACATAGCTAATGATAAGCATGTTTGTTTTTCCCTTTCTCTTAGCGAAACCTCCGGTGTTTGGCCCATCCAACCAGTTGGACATTGAGCTGGAGATGGTGATTACAGTGTTTATTTAATCTCATCACCTGCTTGTAATGTTCAATGTCTCTGTTGCTTTCTATCAGTCCGTGTGATACTCAGCATTACAGGATGGCAAATATCACAGTCTCACAGCTGTTTTAGTGAGAAGTTTCTTTTTGCTTGTTAGGCTTTCTTTGTTGGAGGAGGGAATACAATCGGGGAGCCCATTCCCATCAGTAAAGCCCATGAACACATCTTTGGCATGGTGCTGATGAATGACTGGAGTGGTAAGAGCCTCTGACAACACATCGTCTTTGCTAATTGATGGTGCTTTAATGGTTCAAAGCTGAGATTGTGTGAGGTGCTGGAAATTTGACCAAAATGTCCTGCAAATTGCTTCAAACTTGCAATGGAAGCAAAAAAATTAAATGAATGACAAGTATTCAAATGTGTATTTCAGGTACTAAATATGTCTGTTTGACTGGTCTGATATTTGAAGCTAATGCTGCCACATCAACACATCTAATTAGCAGTGGCATTTCACTTAGGACGACCCAGGAGCAAACCACGGGAACCACGGTTCTTATGTGTCAGATCTAGTTGTGAAAAGCTTGGCTTAGGCACAGAATTATAGAGTAAATTCTGCTGGCAGGTATGATCTTGCTTTTCTTTCAGGATAACCCAACAAATTTGCATGATCTACTGCATAATCGCCAACATCAGCTGTTACTAAGAAATCACTGCTTACCTTTTTGAAGTCACCTTCAACCTTAAAGAGAACCTAGACATTTTCAAATATACTGTTAGTCTCCATTAAATATATCAATACAAGGAAATCTTTTATTCTTAACACAACATAGTCAGAGGGCCTGTGTGTGAACTTCATCCTAGTTTAATTTAGACTTGAGAGACTGTGCTGACAGTGGAAGTTAAATGTGGACAAAGTTTCCTATTTTATGTTAGTTTTATGTTTTAATGTTGGTTAAAACTAAAACCACAGCTGATGTTTACATCACACCTTTAACCGAGGACCTGTAGTTCATTTAATGAGAACCCATCTTTCTCTAGACAAATTATTAGGGCTATGCATCAGCATGTTTACGAGAAGAAGCAAATTAAAAAAAACATACAATCTTTTGTACAGTGCTTTGAAAAAGTATTTGCCCCCTTTGTCAAAATGAAATTATTCAAACTAATCTTATTTTGATATTACACAAAAATGGCCAGATTAAATCCAAAATGCTGCTTTTAAATGATCATTTTACTTATTAGTAGAAAAAAAGATTTCCAAACCTATGTGAAAAGTGTTGATGAATCATGAATGAGCTGTGATTAACCACATTCTTTAAAGAGCTGATTTACATTTTACTTGCCAAACCGAGAACTAATTACTGCCAGACCTGTTCAAGAAATGACTTAAATATAACCCGTCTGACAAAGTGTGGCACACTAAAAAAATCCAAAAAACAACCAATGATGCCTTAATTTAAAGAAATTAAGAACAAATAAGAAACAAAGTAACAGACATATATCGGTGTAGAAAGGGTTACGAAGCCACTTCTTAGGGCGTGTGACTTCAGTGAACCATGGTGTGAACCATTATCCACATAAGCAGAAAACTTAAAACTGGTCACTTATGTATTACTTTCATCCAAAGCGTTTGACAGTGTTGCTTCTCATTCACCCATTCACACACACAATGTTCAAAACGGCACAGAAAAACAGAGGAGCTCATCTTCTGAGATATGTTTCGGTTCGGGTTAGTATTAAATTAGTACCATGGATCCTTCAGAATTTTTATGTTTGTTCATTTCCATCCACTGTTAAAACATCATCACTTCTACATGTCAGCTTAATTTTGTAGTTGCTAGATTTAATAGGGCAACACAAAAACTTTACCATGTAAAACGTGTCTCCTGCCAAAGGCTGACTGGCTGTTATTGAAGAAGTCATTTAAAAGGGGCAGTGCAGGGCATTTCAACACAAGTATGTATTGTTTTTATTAGTCCTTTGGCAGAGAGCTCATTGTGTATGTGTGTGTGTGTGTGTAAACCACAGCAGCATCTATTACTGCTTTATGATCCGTGAACACAACAGCCATATTCTCATTAACTACTGACTCTCCATTTTCAGCTCTTTGACTTGTGCGGCGCATAGAGCACAAACAGAGAACTGTGTCATCTATAGGAAAAAACACTGTATTTACTGTTCGACACAGTAGCACAATCAAAAGCCTAGCAGAGTTTTTTAAAAAGCCGTAGATGCCTGCCATGTAAAACCTGTGAAGGGACATTGAGCCAAATGTTAAATGTGCAGTATATGCATCAAAAATCCAGTAAGCAATTAGTTTTTTTACTTGCATCTGCAAATAAATCAAAATGTAAAACCTGATGTATATACCTGAGTTGTAGTTACAGTAGAAGACAGTGGAAAATGACATGTTGGAAGTAGAGAAGAGTAATATTAGCTACTGGTCATACTAGTCCCACTCAGGTTGTAGCAGATTCTTAGGCCATGTTTTACTGCTCACGTAGGTTTTCCTCTTCTTCACTAGATTTTATTAGTTTAAATATTTCATAATGTGTCTACACACGCATGATATTTCGAAGAATTGTGTATGTGCTGTAAACTCTACTACCGTCACAAATAATCATGAGAAAATAAAACTTTAAACAGGACAATTATCCAGTAAATTCTCTTTGTTTACTGCAGCCAATCCTAGTGGTGCACAGATGCTTCCCCAGCTCTTTTGGTCTATTTTCTCTCTGCAGCGCTGTGTCTCAACTGTTTTATTCAGTGACATTTTTGCTGAATGTGCAACTTGAAAGTGAGCTGACATTGCTTTCATTTTGTACTTGACTGCTGAAGCCCTCAGGAGATTGGTCTGTGCAGAGCTCACAAAAGGCTCCCTGTGAATTTTTCTACCAAACCAATGCACTGTAAGTTAAATGTCCCCCTTTCTTCGTCTTCCTCTCTGTTTCAGTGGTGCACAGTGGCTCATTTCAGAAGTCATTACTTAACGACTCGCAGTGGTTGACGAGAAGGCCCGGCCAGTGTGTGTGTGTGTGTTTGTGTGTGAAGACAGAGGATGATACCAAGAGCAGAGTGACATCAAAGCTCACAGTCGCTTTATAAGCAGTGGAGGAGAGTATAGGAAGACATTGGGATTCAACTATTCACTTGAACCCCTAAGCTAATAAATTCAAATGCATTTAATCATATCATTTAGCAAATAGTGTTGATCGCTTCTGTGTGTCGTAATTTTCATTGATTAAATAAAGATATCTTCAAGCTCGGGTCCTCTTCATTCCACTACTGGAAGCTTGAGGGTACTATGCAGTAACTGGCCTTATAGTAGCTTTTCCTAGGAAAGCACCTTTGTGGACAGAGATCTCATTTGTTGTTAGGGTTAGAAATCTGCTGGAGCCGTCGTTCCAGTCCCCAGGATCGCAGTCCTGTAGTTCTGATGACCAAGGAACCATTTTTGCCTTCACCTTCGACATCTTTCTAATTGTTCTTTCAGTTCTTGACATTACTCAAGCTTATCACCTTCTTCCTCACTTGGGATTGCTGCATCCACTACGGTCTTGTTCTTCTCCTTCCCACCTGGTATGGTAGAGCCCAGCCTCTATTGATCGTGTTTCTGTGCTTCAAGGGTTAGTGCCTTTATCCATCTTTATTCAGCCAGGATTGTTCAATATTAGCCACTTCTATCTGCTGCTCTTTCTTTTCCTGATCCCCCAGCTTTGGCTTGACACATTCACTAAGCACATCATGACTTCAGGCCATCTTCTTGTTTTTTTCATAGATCTCAAAGTGGAAAATGGCTCTGACACTGAACAGTCCACAGTGTCCTTCCGTCTGTTTTATATACAAATTTAAATTGTATTGTAAGGGGCTACTTGTTTAGATGTCAGTGTCCTCTATTTTCTATGTTTACTACCTGTTTACGGCAGTGACAATAATTGTTGATAGCACGAACCTTGTTTCTTCCCATTCATCTGACCTCTCAGGACTTACCTTACTCTCTGTAGGTTCACGACACTTCATAGTTCCTATTTGCCTGCAGGATAACTAGGAACTTGTAGCTATCCCAAATCTACATCTTCTTTGTTGTTTTATGGTTTATGGTAGTAAAACCTACTCATTTTGACTATCTTGCATCTACTTGTTTGCCTGACAAATCTGTCCAAGAAGACAAGCACTTACCAGACCTTTCCTGATACTTCACTGCTTCTGACTGGGCTGCAACTAGTGTGCAAAAACCCTGTGCATAGGAGACCCAGAATCCAAGTGAAGGTCATGTGTCAGAAGTAGAGCTCATGAAAGGATGATATATATTGTCTCCTTAACACCATCAGTGTTGATTCTTGGTTAGTTACTAAGTCTTTAACAAATCAAGCTCAAATCTAGACAGCTGTTGTTTCAACATATTCATAGCTATTAGACAAACTCACTATGGTTAACATGGCGTGCTTGTGAAATGTCGGTAGAGGTGACATTCCCATTTTGTTGTTGTTTTATGAACTTCTTTTATTGGCTTTTTCCTTGCCTGCTTGCGTGTAACGATAGTCACAGCTTGGATTCAGTTAGCATCTCTCTTTGTGTGTGTGTGTGTGTGTACATGGGTGTAGGAGCTGCCCTGTCCTCTGTTAGTCAGAGTTCGAGACAGAAAATACCACTTTGCTCTTGTGTCAGTAAAATATTTACTGACTGATATTTATTAACATTACATTTACATAAGAAAAGGAGGAGTAGACTTCCTCCTCTTTGGCCTGAGATTTTATGATTTTTTTCTGTCTGTTGTAGAGAGTATAAATAAATTGCGGTGAAAGTGAACTAGGGGATGTGCTTCACAGAATCAAAGCGCCACAACATGGGTAGTACAAGTAGAAGATTGTAGTGTTGAAATAAAATATTCATGACATGTTCACACATATTCATGATGGACTTTGGTGTTTATTATATTCATTTCAGTTGTCGTTGTTACTGTAAAGCACTTTGTGACTTGTTGTTTCCAGAGTATATAAGTGATATTTCAGCATATGTTCCTGGAGTAGCTTTACAGTGCCAAGTAGTTTGTGGCAGCGCAGGTGGTGCTTGTGTAGCTCATCAAGCAGAATGACTCCAGCTGATGGAGTGTTTCTAAATGTTTTGTCCATTGTGAACAATCATTTAGAAAAATGAAAGGAGATGACAATAACTTATCGCGTGTTCATCTAAGTGAGACCGCTCTGAAATACACTTTAGCATCAAATAGCATCCAAGAAATCTCAGTTCAGTTGTTTTGTTTCTCGTTGACAGAGGGTCTTTTTTTGCTTGGTTTTGTGCAGATTGTCAATTTACTATGTTTTACATGTTTAGCACAGCTGTTCAATTCACTACAGTTCTGCTTTTCTAGTTTTTATCCATGTTACCAAACCTATTGGATTTCTTGTTACTGTCTGACAGAAGCAATTAACCTTTTTTAAACAGTACGATTTGTGTTTATTCTCAGCCCGAGACATCCAAGCTTGGGAGTATGTCCCACTGGGTCCTTTCTTAGGCAAGAACTTTGGGACAACAATCTCACCCTGGGTTGTTCCCATGGAGGCGCTGTTACCCTTTGCAGAGTCCAACAGTGTCAAGGTTAGTACAAGGTTCACTACTTACACCAAAATAAAGAGGCACATCCATGTTAAGTTAATGTCCTGAGTCGCATGATATTGAACACCTATGACAAACTGCTCACATAAACAGTTTGGAGGCCTCACGTTATTTTTCCACCTGCCCTGTCTACTGCTGATTATCTGGATTATATTCCTAAAAAAATTAAATTCCTTTGTACTTATTCTGAGCTACAGAAGCAGAATGAAGAGAATCTGTGATGGTAATTGGTCTTCTATCAGAAAAACCCTCTGCAATTTCAATTTTTTTAATATACTAAATGAACAAACAAGTCAGACTGAAGTCCTCCCTGCCCCTTGATAGCAGAAAGAATATAGGGGTTTTGTCAGTAGACAAAAGTGAAAATTGTTCTTGATAAGACCATTATAATAATCAAGTGCACCCTTTTATTTTAAATTGTATCGAATACTTCAGTCACTGTTCTGCTGATGCCACATAAAATCTCTGCCTCTTTCATATGAATAGCTAGAAACCCAGGTTCACAGAGCCTTTTGCTTCATTACACCACCAATACAGGACTATGTTGGGTTCAGTGAAGCCAGAAAACCTCAAAAGAGTCTGACTAAGTTGAACCAGAGTTATGTTTTTTCTTTTCTGTCATAAATCATATGGCATAAATATGGTGTGAACAGATGGAATTGGTGCAGCGCTCTGTTCTGGTTTTGCACTGGCCCCAGACCAGAATTCATATCTTGACGTTTCTGACATACTGTATGAGAAATTTACTTTAGCTGATGCAGCAGAATAAATGGGAGCTGCTGAAAAGAGTGTCACAGAGGCTGATGGATGGTGAATCCTGCAGTGAGGTAAGATTGAGCCTCACAAACTCAAATGTCTGTGTGACTGTTTGTAATTTAGAGGACAACATGGCCTTTCCTCTGGTGCCACCTTTAGGACAAATCTTACATTTTTGCCTCAGGATTCTGGAATAGAAACACTGTTGTGTTTCTATTCCAGATTTTTGGATTTTGCTTCTGGTGTGTGTAATGAAGAATCTTTTTAAATTAGTTTTTTCCTTTCCTTTTCTCCTTTTCCTTTTTTCTTCCTGCAGGATCCAGTCCCTCTTCCCTACCTGCAACATCAGGATCCTTACACCTTCAACATTCACCTGTTTGTGTCACTGAAAGGTATTCTACACATACTGCCAAACAACTGTACTTATTTCACTATGTGTGTAGTAGATAAACACACACACATGATCTGTGGTGATCCTTGGTAATGGGTAACCTTTAAAGAGTATTTCTGTCTCCCACCTGCCCTGGGAGTGACCTTTTCTGTTTGCTCTTCAAGGACAGGGCATGGCAGAGGCATCAACCATCTGCAAGTCAAACTTTAAGGTGAGGATCTTCTGCGCAAACTGTTATTTTAACGTCTGTGAGTCTGTTCTTAAAACTACTGTACCAAACAGCAGTGTTATTTTTGGACCGCAAGTTTTTCTTGTCTTGCTCTGCTGATCTTAATCTGTCTTTTTTCTTGTGCTTTAATGCTCACCACACCAGCTGGTAGTGTCTCTTTCTCTTTTCCTCTGGTGTTAGTTGGTGTCACCTTGGTTTTTGTTCTTCAGTAAAGCCACAGTGGTCACACACAACCATTCTAGTCGGAGTTATTGACCAGTTTAAAGGTAACAGGGAGTTTAGTGTAAGTTTAACTTGGGAGTCTACCTATTTTGTTAGTTTTAATAAGAAATTATTTAAATTTTATACATTTGTAAAATATTTATTTGTCTAACTGACTAATCATCTTGGCAGCACTACATAGCACTGACACCACTGGCATTCCGATGTGTTAACAGCAGAAAGTCAGGCTCAAATCATGGCTCCAAACTATGTCTGAGGACTGGGCAGGTTGTTACAAGCGCTGCTGCCTCAAAGCTACAGTTTGCATGTTCTCCCCGTGATTGTGTGGGTTACCTCCAGGTACTTATACCCACATAAGATTTACATTTACATTTAGTCATTTGGCAGACGCTTTTATCCAAAGCGACTTACAGTAATTTTTGAGTTAAGCAGTTACAGAAAATGAATGGTTGGGATTGTTGATGACTGTGATGAAGAAGATTTATACACACATCACTGTTAGCTCAGAATCTTTATCCTTTATGCTTTATCCAGACCAGTATGAACCTGTGTGGCCTGTCTCTGTTGACTCACATTCCCTTCATATTTAAATGAAACGACTTAGCGTTGCTAAAGGAAATTTTAGGTTTTTTTTATTAGGCTTTTGAAACGCTTGTTTCAGTGAATTGTAGTGTATTGTATTTATCTGTTGCGTAAGCAGTGTGTGTGTTTGGATGCTACTTTCTCTTTTTCTTTCCTTTGTGCTGCAAAACTAATTTACCTATGGCTACGAATACAGAGACCTGGCCTGTACCGATCTCTATATGTTTCTCTGTTTCTAGTACATGTACTGGACCATGAAGCAGCAGCTTGCCCATCACACAGTCAATGGATGCAATGTCAGACCAGGAGACCTGCTGGCGTCTGGTACTATTAGTGGACCTGTGAGTGTCTGCGTAGGAGAGATATTTTTCTAGTTTATTCTGATGAGAAATTGTGGTGACATTTCATGCACACACACTAAAACTGAGTGATCGAGGTTGTTTCCCCTGATCTTTTTGATTTTATGTATTTTTGTCTCTTTCTGTTTTAACACCTATTTCCTTTTCATTTTCCATTTAAATCGTATTATATCTCTATCTACCATAAATTAGGATTTTTTTTTACGGTTATAACTTCTGCCATCTGACCTATTGAAAAGATGTAGCCATGACATTTAAACACAAATGGTTTTATTTTGTTTGTACTGCATCCCAACAGGATCCAGAGAGTTTTGGCTCCATGCTGGAGCTGTCCTGGAGGGGATCCAAAAGCATCGATCTGGGAGGAGAAACCAGGACCTTCCTGAAGGATGAAGATGAAGTCACCATTACAGGTCAGCTCAGCAGTCACATTATTGGATCATTCACTGGAAATATGTACTGGTACTTTTGACTTCTCACATATATAATCCACAAGGAAAATAAACGTTTACTTTTATTATCTGGAAGTATTGATCATTTTGGTGAAAACTCTACAGTATAGGAAATGAAACTATTAATCAAAAACTACAAAATACAAGTAATAGTGAGATGTGCTCTAAGCCACCTGTGCTCATCTTTTAGTTGTTTGTTTGCTGCTTTCTGATCCGTGAAAATAAGCCGATAATGATAATGAACGTTCAGAGTTTTAATCCTTTGTGATTAAACTACAAAAAATCTGAACCTTTATTAAGTTATTAGACCTCTCTAAAATAAGCTGCAGTTACCCCCATTCCCCTTCCTGCACCACTGTTGCTTGAACAAAGACCTGAGAACACCTGTTACTGCAGGTAAATGAGAACTTATCTTTGAAAGAACTGCAGAAATACATGTTGTCTGTTTTTTTTTACAGTCTGAGTATTTAGACACCAGTGTCCATGATTAACATAATTTCTGTTTATAGTAATGTCCCCTCTCTCCCTTGGTCCAGGTTACTGTCAGGGAGATGGATACAGGGTGGGCTTTGGATCTTGCATGGGAACCATCCTCCCTGCCCTGCAGCACTGAAACACACACTGTGAGGCATAAACCGTGAAAGGCACACACACACTTAAAGTAACTCACTGTGACATTAACTATCCATGAATAGAAACAAGTATAACCAGCATCTTTTTGTCAAAATGACATTTCCACCTCTGGTGAATGATTGAGGAGCTCTTCGCAGACGTCATCCATCAAGTTGCACACTGTCCTTGGTTACCAAATCCTTCTGGAAGACTCCACCAGCAGAGGGATTGTCCCACATCACATCCGAGCATGACCTCTGGGCCAGGATCAGTGTTTTTGATGTTTTTGTATGTGTTGGCTCTCGACTTGAATGAAGTCATTCATTTCTAATGTCATTGTGCTTGTGTTTGTTCACTGTGCCATTGGATGTCTGTCACCTTTAGTCACAGCTGCTTTAGTGATACATACAGTAACTGTGTATCGAAAAAGTAATTTTTTCAAACCCATCCATGAGCTAAACCGATCGGGCATAACATTATGACCACCTGTCCAATATAATGTAACCCAACACAGTGGCTTTGCCATAAATTTTACTTAGTTAGAACCACTTCTCATAAAGCACTACCCACCTTGAGCTCAGTAATAAACACATAGTAGGATAATCCCTTTTCTCAGAGTTTCAACCTAAAAACTGAGAAGTTATAACTTTGTAAAAGTCCAATTCATGGCAGAGCTGCTGTAGCTTGTGATCATAATGTTATGCCTGATCAGTGTATATGACATAAGCCTTCATTACATTAAACTACAGTTTTTATCAACTCAAACACAATCCTGCTGTTTAATAACGCTCACCACTGCTCCAAATGTGCATTCATCTACAGGAGTCCATTAGTCATTCCATTCATTGTGGATTGAATAGTGGACTTCAAGTGAGGCAGGTTATACTTTGATATCTTGTTTAGCACAGATTTCTTTTTTTTTTAGTCTTTGTCACATTCAAGTGGCAGCTGTGGCACCGCGTTTCCAAAGCTTTGGCCATATTGGCTACCTCACCTAAAAAAAGGTCCATGTCTTCACTGATGCTAAATTCAATGGTAAACAGCAGCAAGGATCATAGGAGAAAGAGCACAGCCCTGTGGACAACCTGTGCTCACTCTCAGCTCATCTGTCAAACCCCCATAGGCCCAGACCCTGTGAGTATGACAGGAGAGAAAAGTTCCTATCCATTATCAGCCTCAAGCTTGTCCTGTCCTACATCTGTCCAGTGACTAACATTTGACCTCCTCTTCTGAATGGAGTGTACCACAGGTAGGAAAGTGCAGCTGACTGATTCACACAACCCAGACATTCCCAAACAAGTGCACCGTCTCCATAGCTCATGGTCTAATTTACTGTGTGGGACACATCTCATTAGACTGCACCGTAAACCCCTGATTTAGCAGATGGTCTCCAGCAGTACAACAAGAGGCTGGTTGTGAAACACACACTTTTTATGACTAACCCAAAACATTATTCAATTTTTTGTGTAAGTTTACCAATGCACTGATTTGACACTGATCAGTAGAATGACACAAATTTGTCAGACATTGCTTTTTTGGTGTTTTTGTGTGTGTATTTACAACCAGTGAAAGATACTTGAAATACAAAAGAGCTGAGATGTTTCCCACTGTGAAAACAGGAAGTACACCTGATGAAACAAACATCTGGTTTCTCACTGGTGGTCAATGGATAAAACACACACACACAGTAGTTGTGAGGACATTCCCTGATGTTATGCCATACCCCAATGTCCCCAAAAAAATGCCCAGAAAATGACATGCTGACCCTTTTGTTACAGTTGAGTTTCTCGTTTACTCTAACCACAGCAGTGAAAAATGCTATAAATCCACTGTACACCTGTGCATACCCCATACAGCAGGAAAGTTAGCAGCCAAAGACCCAGATAGAGAGCTTAAAGAAGGAGGCTGAATGCTAATATAACTCTGACCTCATTTACACACATCTCCATCATCTCCAACCTAAGCTGATTGGATAGCTTTCAAAAAGTCACATGTAAAGGCAACAGAGAGGTTTTGGTAACATGTAGGAATCAACCTGGACAAGCTTCCTGATTAGAAGACGTGATGCTGGCTACGATGAACAGGATGGCGAGGCCATCACAGCACAGTCCGCTGCATTCACTCATGTGCTTTGAAGCTAAGAAGCTCAGAATGAACTTTTCTTCGGAAATGCACAAAAAGTGTGAAGTGTAAAGACTGATGGCTGAGTGTGAGCACTGACTCCCCGCAGAGTCTCTGCACTTGGTCTGATAGACGTCCTCCTGCAGACTTGCTCTGGTGCAGATCTGCTGATGCAGGAGTAACTTAAAAAGCCAAGTCATTTGCTGGTATTGATTTCCCTTACAATGACAGCAGAGATGCATGTGGTGTTCGTTGAGCTGTGTCATACAGTACATACTGAAGTATTGTCAAACATATTTAGATGCAGAGAGGAAAACAATAAGGAGCAGACAAGCTTTTATTGACCTAAAGCTGCTCTTCACTTTAGGAACAACACCTTTCCTAAATGAGGTCTGAGTGTGTGTGTGTTTGTGTGTGTTAATGTGTAACTTGTCAGGACTACATTATGTTTTCAGTGGGAGGAAAAAGGAAAGGGTATAAACTTTTTCAAATGTCACTCTGAATGAAGTTTGAGGCAAAAAAAAAAAAAAACTGCAGGGAAATGAATGACAGTCGAAATGCAAGGTTGGCACTTGTCTGATGAGCCGAGGCTCTGGGATGGAAAACCAGCAGGCAGATTATTAACCAGTGGAAGCGCTTGATTCCCGACCAGGCCGAGGGACTGAACAAAGCCCTGACAACATGCACACGGCGGAGCTTTCAGAGATCAGGGAGTGACAAGGCAGCACCCCACCCCTGCTCTGAACACATGCAGGTTAACAGCAAGTCTAAATTACACATATAAGATTATCATATTTTGTATGTTTTCATCTTTGTGCAGAGCTTGGTACTAACTGCATTCTGTGAAATCACAGACAATTTGTTTCCTCAGCTCAAACAGACTTCGGCCTATGTGGCATATTTCACTAGGATATTTTGGTCTTCTTTCCACCTAAGCCTGAATACCCTCCAACCTCATCACCCATTCCACCCCACCACCACTACCCCGTCCCCGGCTGGGAGTCACGTTCCTGGATGTTTCGGGGCTTTGGAAAACCTGTTTCCGTATAATTAGTCAAACCCATTCTGCACTTCAGGACCCACAGGAATTTTAGACGTCACCCCTCCCTCCATCCTGTGCTCCAGCACTTTCCCTCAGCTCCCTGTTACTTGCTGTGGAGAATTTAGAGGACAATTTCACACCTGAGAGGGAGCCATGTGACAGATATGTGAGATAACAGCATAGCAAGGCTCCTTAACTGTGGGTACAACATCACGGGAGAGGTTTTATCAGCCTGTGTCGTGCCTGCATATTCAAACAATGGCTCAGATGGCAAATCAGTGCGCTGATACACAATGCGACATAAACTATCAAGCTTAAGTTGAACGGAAGCCATTTCATTCTTCCGTCTTCTTGTATTTAGCACAAGAGTTTTGAAGTGGATGTACACTGAGACAAACTGAGCGCCATGGTGACAGTGAATGACCTTTTATTACCTTAATACAAGAAGCTAAACCAAATAAAATAAAAAACCGTACAACTAATAGCACATAGGAATAGAACATCCAATTTACAGAGTTAGTTGCAGTAGTTGTGAATAACATAAAACTTCATCTGCCCCATGAAATAAGCTCCTGCAGTTTTACATGCTGCCTAAGATGCGAGCTTCAGTGAGAAGGGAGCATTGATTTGAATTCCCCTGTGGCATTAATGGGCGGTATGGAACTTAGAAATAAAGTCAGCTACTGAAAGACAGAGAGAGACACTTGACTTTTAACATACATTGTTCCAATTTCTGTGTATTTAGCCTTGATTATACATGACACACTCTTCACCTAGCACAGTCCATTACCACTGTAAAACTAATAAGTTCATTTTCTTCTGTTTGGTTTAAGCACACTTTTGTTTCGTAAAAACCAGAACAGGATAATGACCAATCTGCCGGTTGTCCAACCGTCTGTTTATCTGGTGACTCACTGTAATTTCCTGGAGACTTCCCCTCCTAACCCCCAACAAAATCCCAAACATCCCTGACATTAGGCTAGCCCAGAGTAGAGAGTAGGTACAGATGTGTTATCACACTGGTATCGCCAATAATATTTATTTTACCATCTAGCCGGCAGGGTAGAGTTCTGGATTTAGCCGTATAGACAATGCGCCCCGTTGTTACATCCTTTAAAACCAGTGTCACTGTGTTACTTGCCCAATGTTGCGTGTGCTCCACTCCATCTGCGAATAGGTCTGGGGTTCACACTGTCAAACAGGAAATGGATGTCTGAAAGAGCTTAATAGCAGGGGAGAATTGGATTGTACCATCAAGGTAGAAAGTAGAGGGTAGTTTTATGATTGTGTGAGGAAATTGTCTTAAAAGTACCCTTGATAACATTTTATGTTAACCTTCCTATGTGGAGTAAAATAGAATAATATATTTGAGACATTTATATTGTTTCTATAGGAGAGAACTTATAGTGTGTCTGAATTGGTTGTGTTTGATTGTGTTAATCGGTATTGGTTTGTCTTGGGGCTTCAGGCATATAAGGCCTGAAGTAGAAGCTCCTCAGAAGACACTGCAGTTCAGATGTGAACATGCTGCTAGTTGCTAATTAGCCATAGGCCTAGCATAGTTTGTATTTTATTTTTCACTTTTCTTATTTTATTTTGTCCAGAATGAGGTTGGTTTTATTTCTTTATATATTTTTAAAAAATATATTCCCCACTTATTCACAAAACCAGTTGGAACTGCTGTTTGCTGGGTGTCCCGGTAAATCAATTCCACACTGAGTGAAGTATACTCCTTCCTCTCTGCCACCAACCCTTAAAATCCCCTAATCTGAAAGAATAACTCAGAACTATTTCTAACAAATGCAGCACCATATGCTCCATTGCAGCACTTGACTAGAGAAGATTCAATAATGTCTTAAATATTTGTTTGATGATTGTGGACAATACAATTAAAAATTGTCCTTAAATCCAAGTCATCACAGTGAAACTGAATTATTTCCTCATAGGGACCAGCATCTCGTCCCCACACGTGACTGTGTAGCTACATTTAAGTCCCTGTAATGTGAGGCTTGTCAGCTTACACTTTGCCTAGTTGTTAGATAAGAAATGCTGTACACTTACATTTCTGAAATCTCTTAAATTGGTTCCACGGTTGGACGCTGAAAATACTCCCTGGAAATTCCAAACAAGGGCTGACTTTCCTTAAAACTTAGACAGAGCTCACCCTTAGGAGATGGATTACCACCTTTCTGTTCCAATGTACAGAACAGTATTTCAAATATCAAACAATATTTAGATTGACAATATTAAAGATTTAAATAATTAATGAGGTCATGGGACCGTGCTACTAATGTGTGAAGTCATGCATAGCCGCTCTGTAAGAGCAGCATGACCAGAAGTTGCACCAGGGTATTCAGATCAGAAAGCTTGGATATGATAACCCTGTCCCCTGAAAATAACATTTGTATAAACTAAACCGCTTTTGTTAACAGAAAAGGAGTTCCAAGGTGATGGAGGGAGTGGACAGGTGTAACTGAATGCAGGACTGTCGATTCACAGACCCAAGATCAATTCCAAAGTCCTGTGTCAGGTTAGGTGCAGGAAAGACCTTATGTTGAATGGTTGGTTGTGATTATGTTGAAGGTGGATGTGCTTAAAAGCAAATAAACATGTTGTGTTTCCCTCTATTTCACCATATCCTGCTGCTGTAACCTAAACAGGAAAAGAAGATATCTGGTAACATTCTTTGATATGTTCAGTATAATTTGCAACTCACCATTTACATTACGTGTCACTGTCATTATGTTCAGAGAGAACAGAACGTGGTTTTAATTACATTTATTTCAATTGTGTATGCAGCTTTAGTTGTATAGGAAGAGAAACCAGACAAGAGGACAGAGGAGAGCATGGGCATGTGGATAGAGACTGCATTAATTAATTAATTAATCTCATATCAGCCTCATATATTATTCATCAGTTAATTATTATCAGTAATTCAGAGCTAGAACAGAGGTTGCTGCAGTGGATTTAGGCCTCATGGACCAGGTTCTAAATGACCCACATCAGTTTTATGACATCACATCTGTGGCATGATTCCATAGCTTGAGAAGTGAATTTGACAATGTCATATTTTGTACAAAGGAAAATATGTTCCAAGCAGTGACTGGACGGGTGGATGCACTGTGTTTGCTGCTGCTCCCAGTTTCACTAATGCTAGTTATGTTTCCTGCATTGTTCTTTATATAACGTTTCGTCAGCATTTTGCTCTCACAAACTGTGGAATCTATCTTAGGAGGTGAAGATGGGAAACACAACCTGTGATAGAACAGCTCCTCAGATGAAAATGAAAATTGATTTTGATGTTGTTAAATATTGTGTTACCATCCTTTCAGGCATCTCAACTTTCCTTGAAGAACTTGACAATAAAAGTTTAAACAATAAATCAATATGTCTGGTGTCTTCAGGAGCTGATGATAATCATCAGCATGGAGGATCCTATTCCTCCAAAGGGCAGAGACACAACAAGCTGATATTAAAAAGCTAATGGCATCTGCTTTGTCATTTCATAAAAAACATCTATTAATGTTTTCCTTGAAACAGTTGGTTTCAGTTCCAAAAGAAAGGGAAGAACCAAACTGACACAAAAAGCAATGAACCCAAACTTCTACATCTGTTAATAAGAACAAAACAAATCTCCAGATGAATAAAATGATAAATAGTGGTGTTATGCTATGCAATGAATGAATAACCAAGTGACAATAGCATGAAAATAAGTAATGCTTGAGTTTCAGATCCTGTCCCCCTTCCCCGTACAGAATTGGGGGGGGGGGGTTTCTAGAGTTTATTGCTGCACTCTCCTCCTCAGACCAGCCAGCACACTGTGCAGCAGGTGGGAGGGAGGGATTTCCCAGGACTGAGCTTCCCCTCAGCTACGAATTGCAGGCAGCAGAAATCTAAGTCTAGGCAAAGTGCTAGTGATTGAGAAGTGCATGGGATGCAAGCGCAACATAATTTTTTTAAAGATTTAGGTGAATAGGAAGTTGTGGAAGAGTTCTGTTATCAGCATTTTTTGATTATTAGGGGGCATCTGGGTGGTGGTAAGGCACCACCCCTACTAAATTTGCAGCAAAATGAATATTGCAGAGATGTTGGCAGGACGCCTTCACATGAGTGGATGCATAATGAATGTTGCACTGTGCCCCCACAGTATGCTCAACATGACAGCACACAGAGCCAAGGTTAAAGCGAATCAAATCACTATTTGACATTCCCACGATGTCGACTCGGCCTCATTATCATACTACACTGTATGGACCTTGTACTTGACCTTCAAAGCCCTGTGGATGGTTAAATGTGAACAATACGCCCTTGACTCTAAGCTCAACTAGAGATTTTCATCTCTGCAGCGTTTAGCCTATTATGCGAGTCAGAAGTGATTAAAAAAGAGCCTTGGGGTTGGCAGATGGTTCCCCGTGGATAAGCTCTGAACGATATTTCATCAGCCTTTGGTGCAACCCAATTAAACATCATGTGGGATTAGATAACACTGACATTTCAGTTTGCTTTATAAAAAACAAAAGGCAGGTACTTTTAATTCAGCATCTTCTTTATTGTACTGTAGTACAGTTGTTTTTAGATTGAAAGCACCTCAACAGTAACAGATTGGTGACCTGCTCTTCGTGTCATGCCCTCACTCGTGTGTGAGCTATTTACACGAGCAAACACAGGACAGATGCCTTCACATTTTACATCCACTTCACCCAGCTGTTACAACATGGCTCATTCACAGCTCCAAGTTTGCTCGTTTACATGTGGTAACAGATGATTTTTGGCTGCACCTAATTCACCTAATGTGAGTCTTGAGCTGTTTTTGAAAATCTTTTTTACCACTGAAGCAGTCATGAGCACCTCTAACTGTGCACACTGAGCACCCTGTCTGGGTGTCAGCAACGTTGGTGCTTTTTGTAAGCAAATAACCTACAGTATATACTCCTTTCTGATTTGGCCTCATGCAAAAATGTAGGAGCAATTAAAAGAACCTGTGGCATTATTTTAGACACAAAGGAATTTCCCAAGTGATCCAGATCTGTCATAGCCTTCTCCACAGAGGGACACACATTTGTGTGACTTAAGAATTATTGTTTGTGGTTTAACTGAGAAGTCAGAATGACAGAGTGACATTGCTCGCAGCTGTGAGATCTTCTAATATCTCATAGTCACCTCCTCATATAGTAGACATGGAGATCTTTGCTTCAGAAAGACATGTTTTAGAGTCTAACATGGTGCAGCCTGAAGGACTCTCACCTTAGCTGTGTGACAGTACGGCCGACACCTGCTATTATGTTCTTAGTGTTGTGGACCTTCTACTACCACCACTACTCATTGATAAACTTGTAATTTGATTGTTTCTGACAACAACTAATTTAATGGATGTTAATTATGCAAGTTTTTAAATTTTAGGGAAGAGCAGCTCCCTGCAAACAGTCTGTAACAAGCAGTGTGCGACAGGTTTGTGCTGCTGAGAGGGTTTCCTGCTTGTCCATTTTTGTACGTCTGAAGGAGTTAAAGGGTTAGTCATGAGGGGACAGACGCAGGTCTAATAATCCCCGAATGACAACGGCATTTTGTCCTTGTAAACATCAAATATAAAGTGAAGCCACTGCGACCCTTGAAGGGGTTAATATTGTAATCCTGGCAGAGAAAAGTGCAATGACAACACAAGTGACACATAGATACAAGTAGTTGTGTTTTTTTTCGGCGAACCCGATGTTAACAGTTAAAGTAAAGTACAGAGCTGTTTACATCCTGTGCATCGAGGAGCGAGGCCTGACGGGCTCAGACATCAAGTTCATCTTTGTGCTGCTTTAAATGTTTAGTCACATTTACTGCAACCAGACTTGCAGGTAATTATGCCTATGTTTTGTTGACAGTGCTTTTCATTGCTCTGATCCTTCTTTCTCATTGTGCTCTAGGTTGTAGAATTATCCATGCATGCTAGCTTGTATCAAAACAACTGAACATGCTGCAGTTTTTGTCAGGGGTACCTGGGCCTTTGCATGTTTTATTTGGTTCCCAACCCAAGTAGGACTCATGGAGAAAGTAGGAGAAGTTTAAGACAAAAATATGAACATGTTCTTGCATGAGGCCCATTTTGAATCTCTGGGGTCTAATAAGCTCATCAAATCATGTGGAGCTTGTTTTTTACAGTCTTCATGTCCACTGACTGCAGTTCAGTGGAACAGTGGCAGACCTGTGGCAGGAAGTAAATGATGCTGCCTGAACGTTGCTCAGCTTCTCCTGGGTGCAGGAGAGCGTCACTGCTCCACAGCACTGCTAGAGGTCTGAAACTGCACAGCTTTTGAACATTTGTCACATCTGACCTTCCTCTTGTCAGTTGTCAGAGATTTGTCTGTCTCATTTTAGATGTAATTAAAGTGAAGTGTCAGATGATGTCATATTAATAAAATCTGACTTTCAAAAGTAAAAGTAAAATATATGCAAATCATAATTTTAATCTCTGTGACCCTTTCCTGTAGAAAGACTCTAAAGACTCTACAGACTGCCTTTCTCTTCTGTATTTGTCACCACTTCTACACTCACACTCACTCAATCTGTAGAATACACAGTTTTTTCTATACACAGTAAGTAACAAACAAAATGCAGTGTTAAATATTAATTGGAAATCACTTGCCACAATGTAGTCAGGTACATCCATTCACAGTAAACCAGACCAGAGATATATTCTGCTCCAGGATAAATACAAGTGGAGCAAATAGTGGAGAGGACAGAGGAGTTGCATTGGAGACCAGAACGTGATGCAGGCACGCACAGTGGACAATAATCCTCTGTCTGTTCTACTCTGCAGTGCTGCTTATCTGTGTAGGATGCTTTACCACATTGGTTTATAGCATATTAAATAATCTGCTCAATTTTGAAGTCAAGCGTGTCAGTAAACTGCTTACCCGTGCCACCACCTTCACTTGTTTCCTAGATATCTGAGATCACTGGAAAGGATTAAGCACACCTATGTAACCCTGCTGACCTAAAAAGAAACATCATGTGCTTTATTCCCCATCCAAAATTGTTAATGTTTCCAAGGAAGTTAAAGTGAAGGGACTTGGGGGGCCAATGCGTAACTCAGCATTGTTCTAAATGGCTCTTCAGTGGTTTTTATTGTAAGCCTAGGCACTTCATAACATGCAGTCATTTCACAGAGTAGTGGATAAATTGGTGTCTATGCAGATACAGAAGTCAGACAGATTCAATTAACAGCAACAACAACACCTCAGCTTGTTCTAAACTAATGACTTTGACAGGCAACGCAACCAAGGCCTATTTATGCATGGAGGCATCTGTGTGTAATGGGTGTAGTTCCTACTGAACATGACATAGAGGGGAAGCCTGTTTGCAGACCTGTCTCCATGACAGGAAAGGCCATGCTGTAGCCATAGCAGGACTGTACTGTAAAGGCTAAATGGTTATAGATTGTCTGAGCATTAATGCTCCATAGGTATGCTCAGACACTGAATCTCAAGCAAGTACAAGTCAAAAAAAGGTCCTGTACAAAAGTCAAGACACTTTAAAAAACGTACAAAAACTGCCTCTGTGGCTCACAATGAAACCAAATGGCCAAGCCCTCTCTACGCTTTAGTGGTGCAAAGGGACACGCTGAAGGGTGATGTTTTTATGTAGTCCAACCCTTGACGTAGCATCTTCCTGGTTCCTTCGACAACAAGTCAGTTGGATTTTTCAATTGGGTTTTGATTATCCCTGAAAATAAGCTCTGTGACAAACAAATTTGTAATATTTTACCTTATTTCAGAATCATACTGATGAACACCTCTGCTAGGATTTTGGGGGTCTACTGTAAATACAATTGCCAGAAGTAAAAAGGTATGAATACACCCCATTCGTATGACTTCTTAATCACCACCTCTAAACCTGCAACCTGTGATTTAACATGGCACAAGTCTTTCTTCTAACCTAACCAGGACCTAGCACTTCGTAGTGATCCTGATCTTTAAGCAAAACAAAGCTTTAAAGGTAAAATAGTGAGTATTTGAAAACTGTCCTCCTGTAACATACAAGTATGTCATTGAGTCGTTTGTACAAGCAAACAGACAACTACCATAAACATTTTAATGTAAGGTGAAGTGTAGTAGCTGTGTCAAATGTAACATAGTCACGCAGTATACATGGCCACATTCTGACCAAACTCAACCCAAGCCTGAAAAATAAATATTTAAAGTTATGTGTATTTTTCCAAACTTGCCAAGACCCACATTTTACATGTTTTCAAAATAGTACATGCAGGGTCCATCAGGCTCGGTTCACGTATACACTCTGTAATTTAGACACAGAAAAGGAGGAACTTGATCGGTACGAATGGTCAACAATGGTTAGTTGTTGCTTTTGTTGCTCTGTTCTTTTCTCTCTCCACTTTCCACTCAGCCCAACCGGTCAAGGCAGATGGCCGCCCACCCTGAGCCTGGTTCTGCTGGAGGTTTCTTCCGGTAAAGGGAGTTTTTCCTCTCCGCTGTTGCCTATGGCTGCTCAAGGGGGATTTGTTGAGTTTTTTCTAAATGTCTGTATAGTCTTGACCTTATGCCTTGAGATGACTTTGGTCTTTGGAACTGGTGCTATATGAATAAAGTTGAATTGAATTCTGTCCTGTGGGTCATATTAGGGCTTTAATGTTGGAGGACTTGTTGGTAAATTAGTCTCCTTATTTTTGATAATCACATTTAAAGTTCCTGACAACCTCTGGGCTCCCAGAAGTGTCACTTGTCAGCAAACGCCTTTTGTAAGACGTGTACTGAGTGAATTACAGGAAGGGGATATTTAATGATTCATTTTATGTCATAAAACATGAAAATGTAATTTTATTGACCACAGAGCTTATTTCAGCCATTTAACCAAAAACTCTTTCAAAAAACCAATAGATTTTGGTGCAAGGGGACTGCAAGTGCTTTCTGATTTCCAGGTTTTAGGGCTCATTTTTACAGACTAATGCATGACGTTCGGGAATTTGCAAGGAATACACACACAGCTTTTGGGGGCCAGAGTGATGCACTATGCTTTAAATGATTTAAGAGCAATTATTAACACCTCAAATAATTCACTAATGGCAAATCTTTAGCCAAGACCAGGCTGTCAGAGGAGGATCTCTGCTTTAAACCATCACAGGTTAAACATCACTGACAATACTCGACAGAAGTGGACAATATTAAACCACAAGGGTTACTGTACTGTAATGTATTTTTGCCAAATTAAGCTATTTAACAATTCAAATATAGCTGCTGATTACTTTAAGATTTCTTAAACGGTGCACATGAGTCAAATCAAGACTAAAAAATTGCCCTAATTCTCCCTAATTAAACATTCCTTGATATTCACTCAGATTGGCAATTTTTAATTTTGTAACATTGTGAAAGTTTCTATTGTTACAAACAAATAATGCAGTAGTATATATTTATATCCAAATGCCACACTGGACTTTGGTTGCCTGACAGCTGTCTAAAGACTGATTAATACTCCCTCTGACTAGTTGATTTAGACATGGAATATCAGTGGAGTACCCCTTTAATTTATTCATCTTTTCGGAATCATCAAGTTTTAGTACACTTTCTTTGTTTGGCTCAATTTAACCATTTCATG
Organism: Channa striata; assembly: GCA_033026295.1. Classification (NCBI taxonomy): domain Eukaryota; kingdom Metazoa; phylum Chordata; class Actinopteri; order Anabantiformes; family Channidae; genus Channa; species Channa striata. The sequence goes on from CM065171.1 coordinate 525,597, forward strand.
TTGACAACACACTGCATCTGTTTGTGAAAAACTGGAATCCTCAAGCATACACACTGGGTCTAGTTGTAGACTCTCGTTCGCTGAGCCAGTGTTGACCCGGGCACTACGTCTACGTCACAGAAGTGCTAGTACACAGCACATAGTGTATTGTCAACAGATAATGGCTAACTTAATCCAACACACCAATCTCCTCTAAGCTTATGCAGTTATATCAACTTAAGTTTTATTTTAGTAAATTCAGTCAGAATGAAAAGCAAAAACCACAATGACCCAAGTTGTAATCAATCAGAATATTGCTTTAAGTTCGATCGAGCCAGGGATATGACACAAACATCCATTGACTTTCCAAGACTTGTGACGTCTCTGCTTCTTGTTGTTCCTTGACCTATTAGACATTCCAGTCTCTACAGACATAAAGGGAAAGTGCTGTCAGTCAAGGTGGGCGTCCCTTGACCATATTGATTGTGTTTGTTGGTCCAACAGGAATGTAAGGCAGCCCTAGGGCTCCTGAAGACATCTCTAGTTAGATACAAAAAGACAGGTTTGTGTGCTTTAGGCTGCAGTTGTTCTTGTGTCAATCCAACAATGGCTTAGCTGGTACAAAGAATCCCAGCAGCCCCCTTCCTTTCAATATATCGACGTTTCTGGATGTGTGAGAGTTGTACTTTTCAACTCTGAACAAAAACATTCTGTTGAGTGTTTGGTGTGGTTACTGCAGCAGACTGCTGATGGAAGTATACAGTATACTCAGCTGTGTCGAAACACATCAGGAAATGGTTCAGGCTTACAACACAACATAACCATTTTAAAATGTGTATTCAATCAAAGAACTTCAGTATCAGGACATGTACTTCTTCATGGTTTAAATTCACTGAAATGCCCAACACATACTACCTCCCTACACAATCTTTAAAGAACCATCCTTTTCTGGGTGGAGACATTGCTGGTATGCAGATGGTATTTTTGAGCGTCTCAGTCGTCCAGGTGCTGCTCCTCCCATGTGGAGGTGGGGATTGCACTGTAGGGGTCCATGATCACCTTGGCACAGCGGATGATCATGGCCACCAGCAGCATACAGAGGAAAGCGATGCAGGCCAGAGTCAGACCCTGGTCCACATCCACAAAGGCTGGCTCCGCTGTGCCCTCCACCTCCATGGCTGCTTTTGTCTGCTGCTCCTGTCCGCAGGCACACCCCCACACTCTTTCATCATCCTGAGGACCTACTGAAGAGACAGGAGAAGAAGACAAAGAGGGATGTGAAAGGACAGCGATCAAAGACTTGATGTCCATAATGCCTGTGGTCACAATCCTACCCCATCTTCATCCTGGGCTGTTGCTCCACAACACCATTGGCTTGTTCCTAAATAGAACTGACCCTCATCGCAGTTCAGCAGTGGTTTCCATCACAACAGAGGATTCATATAGAACACATTTGCCATTAGAGATTGAAATCACAGATTACTTCACTGATCCTATTACTGTGGCATTTGTTGACTGATTTTACACAGAAATTGAAGTGACTGTTAAAGGACTGTATGCACTCAGCCTTCTGCGGTGGTTGGCTTTTTTGGGCTAAAATTTGAAATGGTGTAAATTTGTTAGATCCTCAAAAGATGCTGCACAAAATCAGAAGGTCAACACTGTAATGCCGAAGTAAGGTGTCGGACTTGAAAACACTGGTAAATCACTGAATGCATCACTTTTAAACGAAATTTCACAGTATACAACAGTGGGCAACCATGTCACGGTTCATTCATTTCAGTGCTATTATTATTAATCTGGGTCACAAATTATTACTTATCTAGTCCAAGTTGTTGCATTTGGGCCAGTACAAACTTGCTCACGTGGCTGATTGTTATTTATATGAAAGCTTGTTTGTTGAAAACTTGAAAACTAACTTCATACTTAAAGTGTCCTGCATTTTAAAGGTCACTGAATCATTGGGTGTGCACTAAAATAAAACCAGTGTTTATATGCCATTTCTGGAAATGTAAACCTAAAACTAAAAGCCTAACCCTGACATAATGATAAAGGACATTCAGTTAGCACAAATGGTCCTTCATCATCAGAAGTAATAAAAAACGGTCAAATCTCCATTAGAATGGCTGAAATCTAAAAGAATGACCTAGACCAGACCTAAACCCAGTTAGAATCCTGTGAAAAGACTTTAAGAAAGCTGTGAGAAGTGACTGCACCAAAACATCAATTAACTGTAGCAGCGTTTGAAAGAAGAAAGGGCTAAAATTCCTCCACAACGATGACAGTGCGTGTACATACACTTAAGCAACCTGCTTTAGGTGGGGTGGCTGTTGCTCAGTTGGGAGAGCAGTCATCCAGGATCATAGTTGGTTCAATTCCATGTTCTCCCATGTTCTCATTGTTGTCAAATAATAATTTGAACAGAAGTGCAATTATTAGAATGCCTGTGTACAAGCACAGTGTCCTAACCATGTATCAAACGTGTAATGTGACTGACGTGTAATGTGACTGACAGACAAATAGCTGGCGAACACAGTGGCACATTCAGCAGTTAGACATTTCCTCTCAGAGGCCGTTGGAGACTAAGACACATTGAACTTCCCCATTTTACTTGATGTCGTTATTGCTTATAGACGTTTAAATTATACTACAGAAATAAAGTAGTTTAGCAGTTCAGAGCACTGCTTACTTCTAGATGGAAGTGCCAAGCCACCGGGGGACAACACAAGCAAAATATGTCCGTGCTGTATTTTTGCATGTAATTTCAAGTGTTTGATTGTCAGTCCTGTCAATTTGCTGATGCAGAAATCCAAGCCGAGGTGAGATTCTGAAGTAGAAAGTTAATTTGGTGCTCCAAGCTGGAGAAGGGACAGATACTGAGTGCTGTGGCTTGAGATAAATGCAGACTGTCTGTGTTATCGCTTAAGCCGTACTATATGGTGACACCCAACCAACAGCCCTCCAGTAATTGACTGTAGTGATTAATAAGCTGCAAGAGTGCTCTACCTAAAACATGGACAGGAGGTGGAAGATGGAAAGTGTTTCAGGCAGAGAAAAGGCTACAAATAAAGGGTGATAGAAAGCACAGCCATTTTAAGTGTTCTTTTACTAAGCTACTGCACAGTGATTGAAGTAGTACTCAGGTCTGCCACTTTAATAACACCACAATTCATGAGTAAAGGACTCAAAACCCAAAATATCATAAGTAAATAAGCAAATTTACTTACAATATGAAGTTTATATTGGTTTCCTCCCACAGTCCAAAGATATTTATGTTACATGGTGGATATACATGACCTGTGGGTTTGCATGTGAGTGTGTGTGGGTTTCACCTCTGCAAAAGACTGATGACACTGTCCAGAAATACATTTATCAGCAGTACCTGATAAACTACTGCTGTGGTAACTATGAGATAAATGTAATTTACTGTATGGCCAAAAATAACAAACATATGACAGGTAAATAATATATTTTATTTAAAGCCGCCTTTCACGACACTCAAGGTTGCCATACAGAATTTTAAAAAATGAATAAAATACAATAAAATACAATAAATGTCAGTTAAACCACAAAGAGACTAAAATACCATAGAAAGCGATAAAGCAGAATAGCACAGAAATATGTGCTGGCCAACCAGTCAAAGAGAGTAAGAAAGGAAAGTAAAGTAAAAAAAAGATCAGTATATAAGGATGTAGGATGAAGGGTAAAGATGGGAGTATGACTATGGTAGTAGTGATAGTAATATAGTCAGCACATTACATTAAATATTACAGTCAGCCAAATCATTCAAACCAGCAGGTTTAACTACTGTTGTGAATGATTGATGACGCTTGACAGACATTTCTGTTTTGTTCTGTGCATAACAAAACATTGCTGTAAATCCTTTTAATGCACAGGTCTGCAGAAATGCTGAGAGTTTAGAGGAGACCTTTAGGGCATGAACTTTTGATAAATACCTAAACGTACATTCGCTGACATAAAATGTCATTAAAAGTCCACTGCAGCCAAGCCCTTTGAGCGCTGCCCCTCCCATCCTATTCTCTCTGGTGATCCACAGCAGTGAAAATCTCTGGCCAACACCGCCATTCATCACAGCCCATCTGCCAGCCTGGGGAATGTAAAAGAAAGACCGTGGAAGAAGAAATCAGGCAGAAAAGGGAGGCACGTGGCAGAAAGGCTTAGGTGGGAAGACATAAAGGTGAAACGCTGAGAGTGAAATGTGAAAATCTGCCTCTCTGCGACTTGGGACACTCGAGAAAGACAGAGATTGGTTCAAGATTCAATGAATGCTATTAACCCCGGTAGACTAGCAGCGTTTCAGAGGCTGATAGAAACCAGCTGTTATGTCTCTGTGTATGGGTGTGTCTGAGGGATCGGCTACAGGTGATGACTCTGGATTGGCCTATTTGAACTAATTGGCTACACCGATTGGACAAGAGGACACTGGAAACTTCATATACACCAGATGTCGGCAGCCGTCTCTCTCTCCACCTCTGCTACTCCCAACAAACCCGGCAGTCGGTTACTGCTCTTCGTAACGACGTTCGTTGTGTGTAAATAAGCCACTGTGAATATTGAACACTGGACAGCAGTAGTAGGAGTGAGAAGCCTGTTTATTTTCTAACCTTTTCTCCTGTTTTGGTTAGGAGTTCAGGTCAGATATCCTGTCTTTATGTTCATATATTTTATTTGAGTTGAAAAGGTAAGGTAGGCTTTTGTTAGAGGTTTTGGGCACTGCTCACATCCGAAGGTAATAAATTGCTACCGTTTAACTTTGAAACATTTGGCCACTGGTTTTGCTTGGGAATGGGAAGAGTGGGGGAGCACATTGTGTTATGCCTCGGTTCCCCTAGACCAGACACACAAAAGTAAACAAAGATGTTAAAGCAAAAACATTGGATGTCATGGAAAAGAGTAAATTCTAAGTTTAAACTCGCTGATTATCAAGTGCTCCAAAGACAATTGTTTCAAGTGGCCCTGAGAGTTTGTAGAACACACATGTAATTGGTTAAAATGCAGGTCAGTTCTGAAAACATCTTCACCAGCATGTGTGCACTGTTTACTCTGTGTGCTTTCTGTGTTTGAGACGGGTGCTAATGGGTAATACGACAAAAACAAGCAAAAATATAGGCATCACGCAACTGATCAGTTAATCAAAGCTTTACGTTGAAAACCTCAAACGTGAACTAATGAGGAATTAGTTAGAATCTGGTTGTTTCTGAATCTGTGAAACCTCACCACATGCCATAATCATGAAGCAGTGACCTATCAGGAAATACTCAGCACCATGATGCATTCTGAGTTTGGTGAGAGGAATTAAGTGTGTCACACTGTTAACACTAAGTATTATTGTTATTATCAATATATTATTATCATGATATCAAATTATCAATGTTCCTCTGAACACAGAAATTAAATCATGTTTTGTTCAGAGACACTGACCAGAGTTGTAGCTGGTACCCTGACATTTACAAGTCACAGTTTGATGGGTTCAGGGCATCAGAGTTGGTTTGTACCTAGCATCTCATCCAAATCAATGAACTGTAGGAAATAAGGCATCTGTTCACCCTGCAACGTGCTTAGGGTCAGGCACTAAATATACATGTAATGTGGTCTGCCTTAAGGTCCTTAAGGTTCCCTGTCAGAGGTCAGTGCTAGTTGACAGAGACACTGCCTGGATGTGGATTTGTTGCAATGCTGCATGTGGTTCTCAGTCTGGCGTTAGTCAGGAAGTGCAATTAAGCAATTATCAGGTCACTTCTGACTCCTTGCTCACGCTCCCTCACACCGAGTGAGAATAATAATGTAGAACCCACATCTGCTGTATTTGTGTTGTGTAGGGGCAGATGGGGAGGAGAGAAAAACTGAGGCAGAACTGTTGTCACTGCCACCTCCCCCAGTCTCCTGCCCACTCTGTTTGCTCTGCAACGAGCAGGGCTCTCCCTCTGCCTTGCTCTTTTTTTTCTTCAGGCTAAGCATGGCTGAACTGGGAGAATGACAAAGCTGCCTCTGTAATTCTCACAAATGAGTCGTCAGTGGAAAGGAGTTCAGCAGGAGCACAGAGCACATAATGGACCTGCAGGGAGGTTTGCAGCCCTGCAGCCTCAACATGCCTCAACATGGGTTGTATCCCTAAAACTACTGGTGCCACCCCACACTCAAACAAAAACCCACCTTTCAGAAGCCTATTTCCCAGATTATGGCTGTTTTCAATCTGCACTAATAAGGTAAACGTTCTGGCTGAAATCTGAGAACAAGATGAGTAAGATGAACATCGAAGATGAACATTCAAACTGGTTAAAATCTTATCTATCAGATAGATTCCAATTTGTTCATGTTCATGTTCCACAGACACAAAAGTTAGTTATGGAGTTCCACAAGGCTCTGTGTTAGGACCAATACTCTTTACTCTATATACGTCTCCTCTTGGCAACATTATTAGAAAACACTCAAAACACACACTTTTCATTGCTATGCTGATGACACACAGTTATATCTATCTATGAAACCTGATGAAACAACTCTATTAATCACAAGCATGTCTAAAAGACATAAGGGACTGGATGATGTATAATTTCTTCTTCTAAACTCAGATAAAACTGTTATTGTGTTTGGGGTTAAAAGTCTAAGAAACATGTTCTAACCATATCCTTACTTTAGATGACATAACTCTGGCCCCCAGTAGTACTGTAAGGAATCTCAGTGTCATTTTTGACCAGGATTTGTCATTGTCTTCTTCCACCTAAGAAACATTGGGAAAATTAGGAGCATCCTCTCTCAAAGCGATGCTGAAAAACTGGTTCATGCATTTGTTTCTTCTAGATTGGACTACTGTAATTCTCTACTTTCAGGCTGCCCCAGTAACTCTCTAAAAAGCCTCCAATTAATCCAAAATACTGCAGCAAGATTAATGACTGGGATTGGTAAGAGAGATCATATTTCACCTTCATTAGCTTCTCTCCATTGGCTTCCCATTAAATGTAGAATAGAATTTAAAACCCTTCTTCTTACCTATAAAGCTTTAAACGGTCAAGCTCCATCATACCCAAAAGGTCTCCTTGTACCAGATCATCCTACTAGACCACTTCGGTCCCAAAATGCAGGCCTACTTGTGGTTCCCAGAATTTCCAAAAGTAGAATTTGAGGCAGAGCCTTTAGCTATCAAGCTCCTCTCCTGTGGAACCAGCTCCAGATTCGGGAAGCAGACACCCTCTCTAAGTCCATTATATCCTGGACAGAAGGCACACTCTTACACACACACCATTAGCAGAGGTTTCTATTTAAAGCAACTTTCAAGTAACTAGCAGACACAAGGGACGACTGTGGGGGTAAATGTCACATCAATGCCCACATTTCGTTCTCATGAAAAGACCATCACAGAAGACATTAAATGGGAGTATGATGTCATTGGGATTTTCTGCTATTCTATTATCTTTGACAGAGTTCATAGTTTTTAGTGTAAACCACACAATCAGTAGCTTTGCCTTTTCTGTTTTGTTTTGTCACATTGGCGAAGCAGAACCTGCTGACAAGTCCTTCATACACAAAAAACACAGCTACCTGTTGTGGTAGGCAACATTAGACCTGGGGATCAACTGTTTAATCCCATCTGTTTTGACACAAACTTTTGTCCCATGGAACCAGCTCCCAGTCCAGATTCGGGAATCAGACACAGTCTCTACTTTTAAGACTAGACTAGACTAAAACCTTCCTCTTTGACAAAGCTTATAGTTGGTTATAGTCATGCTGCTATAGGCTTAGAGTGCTGGGGGCTGCACTGAGACACTTTCCTCTACTCTTTAGTCTCTCCTCTCACCCCACATTTATATGTCCCCGGATTTGGTGCTGTGTGTCTTCCAGTGCACAGCTACTGGTCCCACTAACCTGCCCAGTGTTTTGTTATTGCTTTTGTTGCTCTGTTCTTTTCTTGCTCCACTTTCCACTCAGCCCAACCGGTCAAGGCAGATGTCCGCCCACCCTGAGCCTGGTTCTGCTGGAGGTTTCTTCCATTAAAGGGAGTTTTTCCTCTCCATTGTTGCCTATGGTTGTTGGGTTTTCTTTGTCTTTATTATGTAAAGTGCCTTGGGATGACCTTGTTGTAAATTGGCGCTATATATAAAGTTGAAATTGAATTGAATTGAAGTTGAAGTGGTGAAATTAGCAGGTTTTTGTAATGAAAAAGCAAAGGGACATAAAATAGTAACAATTATGGATTAAGAATGTTTATTATGACTACACACTTCATGCTTACTGTAGGAAATGAAGAAATAATCAAGCCAATATTTACACCAGTTTGTCCTCCCATTTGTCCCACCTTTGTGCTGACATCACAGCACAGAGGTGGGGCATTTCTAAATATTGCTGAAGGCTGTTTGCTCTGACAAACATTGTTTAAAGGCTGCTGAGAGCTTAAAAAGACTTACAGATTTAGTAAGATGTTCCCCTGGCATCCAGCAGCTCCCTATGGATGGCTGAAAAATAAAATGCCCCACTTTGAACGAAGATCTATGGTGCAACAGAAATGTGGAGGACCACTGAGCTACTTAGATCGCAATGTGTGACTCAGTTATGTTACTAACAAACAGAGGGAACACAGCTTGGCACACAAAAGCTTTTCTCTAAAACTGCAAACAGAGATATTTTTATAGGCAACATAACTGCAACTGTTTTTAACTATTAACTAACTATTAACTATTAACATAAATGGAAAAGCACAAACATTCTCAGACAGTATTTTTATTACAAAGATATCAGTATCATATTCACTTGTAATATTTGTTTTAATGTTTTTTATGAAGGAAATGCTTCACAAAGAATGTGTTTATTACCCTTTTAACCAAACCATTATCTTTCTCTCACTTTTACTGCAGGGCTTTTGTTCCTTAACCTTGAAAACGCATCAGATTCTGCTTGGTGTTTGTTTTTATCATTGTTGTCATTTATGTTGTCATAAATTTGAATTATTATTATTAATAATTATTTTATACACTGGTTTGTTTGCAACAGTTTTACATGCAACATATGGAAAAAGTGGGGAATAGTAAAACGTGCTCAGTCTCCCAAAACTCTCCCGAAACACACACCCACCCATACACACACACACTCCCACACACAGTGGAGTGGAACAGTGACCAGTGGGTGTGACGTACAGACTCCATCAATTCAGCTCCACACTGCAGAATCTATTTTCCTGGAAGCTTGCTCGTAGCAGTTGATCATTCACAGTACCAACAACATAAAATACTCTCCTACATGAGTCTATAAAGGCTGCAAATGAAAGAAAAATACTTGGATCTATCTGAAATTCTCTAATTTCATTAGTTCTTTATTTATTAATGCACAGACCTGACCTGATATCTGAATTTGTCTTTTTCAACTGGCTTCAGTAACTGATATGTTTATTTTATTATTCTGATTCTATGTTTGATCACTGGCATATAACATAATGTCATTCAGTTTCCTTAATCAGGGATCAGGTGGACGGGGGTCATCATGGTAAAGGTGTCAGAACACACACATGTGTCAGAACACACAAATCATATACTGTGATGATTGGTCAAAGTGCCCATGTTGACCTCTGTTTGACATTAACACCATCTTTTGTCATTTCTGCTAAAACCATGTGCAGATTAAATGAGGATCTTGGACAACACTACACCTGATCCCAAGCTGATTAACGGTAATGTTGTCTTTAAGTGATCCAGGAACAAACTGGTGGTGGGACAACACTACACCTGATCCCAAGCTGATTAACGGTAATGTTGTCTTTAAGTGATCCAGGAACAAACTGGTGGTGGTAATTACAGCTACATCCTGAAGGAGTCACACTTAGTGTCTGCCAGCAGTGTTAACTATCGCTCTCATCACGATGACCCTGCACATCGCTCTTCAAAGCACAAAGAGGTGCCAGTTGCACTAGGTGTTGTGAAAGCCATGACTTTGAGCTCTTGTATGTTATATGGGGTTCCCCAGGGGTCAATTTTGGGCCCTCTTCTTTTTTCCTTCCATCTTCTTCCCCTGGGTTCCATCCTAAGAAAGCATGGCATTTCTTTTCATTGTTATGCTGATGAGTCAGATTTATATGCCACTGAAGAAAAGTGATGCTTTCTCTATTAAATCACTTCTGTCATGCCTTGATGACATTAAGGACTGGATGGCCTAAAAGTTTTTTAAAGTTTAGTGGTAAAAAACAGAGGTGATGGTGTTTGGTCCAAATGGCTCCAGTAAACCCTCTCCGGCCCTTTGGCTCAGTTTGAGAAGCAAACAGTCACAAATGTGGGTTGTAAGATGGACTGTTATTTTAAATTGGATGGTCGAATTAGTGCAGTCGTGAAGGCTAGTTTTTTTCACCTCAGGTGGCTTGCTGGCTAAAGTAACGTCAACATTTGAAATAGTAATCCATGCCTTTATTACATCTCAGCTGGATTACTGTAACGCAATGAATTTTGGAGCTTGTCAGTCTTCCCTTGCACGTCTCCAACTGGTTCAAAATGCTGCTGCTCGTCTCCTACATTATAGGTACACCTGCACAATCTAACACAATACAACAGACCCTATTTAAAATGAACTAGGGGGCCAAAATATTAGAACTACCTCTACTTAAAATGCAGTCCAGTATAACTCCACCACCCACTATGACCTCAATAATAAACAGAGAGTAGAATTATGACCTTTCAGACAGTTTCAACCTATAAACCGAGATAAAATATGCTTGTATAAGTAAAATTTGTGGCAGAGCTGCTGTATTGCATTGTATTAGATTCTACAGGTGTACCTAATAAAGTGGCCTGTGAGCATACTTTGCTTTTGCCACAGCATCACTGCTCCTGGTACATCACACTATTTCGTTGCATACTGTATTTTTAGACCGACAGTTCGGGTTGGTGAGAGGAAGCTGCTTTGAATTGCTGAGTGGAAACTAACAGCAGCCTACCGTCCCAAAACTTCAACACGGATGCACACACAACAATTCTCTACACTCGACTTTCTGGAGTGCAGAGTAAAAGGTTGTCACCATTAAAAGAGCTGACTGTTTGTGGGACACAGTAACTGGACATGTTGTTCTCATATTTCAGTGCAGTGCACATGAAATAATATCTATCTTTATTTTTCGTTTGAGTGAACTAATGTATCCAAACTTTAGATGACATGGAGAAAACAAGAAAACAGTCAATTACATCATTTCATCAATTTGTGCTGCAGTAAGATTATTGGATGTCATAAACATCCCTTCTAAAGGGAACAATGATGCTGGGACTGACACATTAAAGCCTGCCATGGTGGTGACTGTCTTTAGTCTTGGACTTCAGTCAACTAAGTGTCGTTTCAGAAAATGTTTGCTCACATGTTTGCAGAGCCAAGAAAACGGAGCAGTCCTTTGGCATTGGAGAAATCTGGACTGAAAACTGACAATCTGGAGATCATTTCCCACACAGCTGTGAAACGAGCAGTGTTGTCAAAGTGAATATACGTCTGCCACAAGATGCCCATTTTTTCTTTCAGATTTTGCTCATTGTGTCACTGACATCAGCTAGAAAACCAGCGGCACGCGGAATACGTAGCCTAACAGACTCTTACCAAAATCCTGGCTCTTGTTCACCCTCAGGCCATAGTCTGTGGTCAGAAGTGGTAAGTAGATAATAAATAATCATTTGTTTAATGGGTCTGAAAGGTGGAGAAGCACTGCCACAGATGACCAGTGCAGTAGGGACAGATCATATAATATGTGTATTCATCAAACTGAAGCCCATCCATCATGTCAAACACGGGCCAGTAGCTGGATGAGATCCCAGTTACAGCAACATAACACACTTGATGGATTGCGAGCTACATGCTGAGTCCATTTCAACGGAAGAAATGATGATATTTTTAATAAAGTGAATTTCCTGCCAGACAGATTCTGTATTTCTCCATTATTAAAATAATAGCGGTGTTTGTTTTGTTTTTACCTCTGCTGACATCATGATAGATGGTGAATATTAAATTCCTTTTCCCTGGAATATTTTAGCAGGAAGAATTTTCTCTATACTTTACCTCATACAGCTCATGGGCCTCCGTGACAAGACTTTTATTGTTCCAGTAATATAGTGGTTGGATTTCTGAATGTGAATGGAGGTTTAAGGTTTTCCTCAGGCAGGGTTTGCAGTCTGACTTCTTTCAACAGCTGATCTACATACGGTGTGTGTAATTAATACAACTACAAACTGAGTAAATGATGTGTATTTCTTTGAAATGTGTGTTTGTATTTCTTCTAAATTTGACATCTTCCACTAGAGTTTCTTTTATTTCTACTTTACAAATGTACGGATATTAAGATCCAACGTTTGCTTCAAAAACTCTCTTAATGTGAAGAGTTTGACACTTCCTGTGCAATACACTGGCAGAAGTGTGAGATATTTAAAGTTTTTGATTGATGCTCACACTTGTGACCAATCGGAGAGGATCAAACTCTCTGCTTCACGCTGATGTGCTTGCATTGTGAGAGGTCAAAAGCTTCACAACATGAGTAATTGATACCCTGGGTGGATTCATTCTAAATATGAACCATTCCAGACAGTTTCATATTGAGCTCTAACAAACATTTGCAGTGTTTCTCATTTGCTTAAACACTTCTGTTCTGTCTGAAGTTACATTTTTACCATAAAAGCTGAAACAAAAGGTCACTGCCAAAAATAACAAATTTGTTTGCAACTACAACTTACTTTCAAAATGTAATAATAATAAAAATAATATATAATAAAATAATAATAATTTCTAAACTCTTTCAATCCGTGTCTACACAGTGGCAAATATGAAAATAATTCTAGCAATATCCCAACAACAGAGAGAGAGAGAACAAACCTCACTGCACTTTTTTAGATGACCAGGTGAGAAAGACATTTTCTCAGAAAGTCTTCGTGATTGATTCCTGCATCCAACTGTCTTTAACATGCAAAACCTACACGGAGCATCTAGACTGGACCAATTCAGATACTCAGTATGAGCAGATTCCTTTTTCAGTGAAAATTATTCTTTTTTCCTCATTGTTTGAACACAGAAAAGATGAAAATACTGAAGTAAAAGTGGAAATACAGAAAAATAAAAAAACCACTTTTTTGACAAAGTTAATTTAGTAAGTTAGACCCTGTCTGTCAAACTAGGACCAGGTAACAAAGGCTTTCAAGCTTTCACTGCCACTCAGAGGGACATCAGTCTGTGTCAGACTGGAGTACAGCTGATGTTGAAATGAAATGATGCTCACTGATGTTTCCACCATGCACTAGCTTTCAGTTGTACATTTATGAACAAATGTTTTGCCTTATGACACTGAAAAAAGACTTTGCTTCACCATTTAAAAGAGTTACCTATATTTGAATTTCAGTTTCAATTTGCAGAGAACAATAATTATAGAAGATTTCAGGAACCATGCAGCAGCACCACATTCCAAAAGGACAAAGGATATTGACTAGTACACACAGAATTTACAGCAGTGAGTCAGAACAGGAACTCTGTGATTCAGAATTCATTCAGACTCTCCTTTGGACCGGCTTGGTAACGGACATCTATCTATTATCTGTAACGGCTTATTCTGCTCAGGGACACAGGGGGATGGAGTCTGTCCCAGCTGTCACTGAACGCGAAGCAAGGTCCACCCTAGACTGGTCTCCAGTCTTACTCAGAGCCAACATAGGGGGTCACACAGACACAGACAGACATCCATTCACACTCACACCTACGAGATATTTAGAGTCCCCAATTAACCTAACATGCAGTTGTGTGGCCTGTGGGTGGAAACCGGAGAACCTGGAGGAAACCCAAACAAGCCCATGGAGAACATGCAAATTCCACACAGAAAAGCTATGGCCAGCAGGTGGTTTCGAATTGAGGACCTTTAGGCTGTGAGGCCGCTGCGATAAACAGTCCGCCAACGTGTTGCCTGTAAATGAACTTTGTAGGGTAACAAAAATATACAACATTCTTTATTATTATTGCTATACAAACAAACCATCCCAACCATTTCCGAACTGAATGTGTGTGTGGACACCCCAGTGTAGCTGAGCACTCATTAGTTGTCTGAAGTTACCACTCTGAAACAAGCACTTCTGTTACATTTGGCATTTAGACCAGGATTGTACTGGGATTTTGGCACAACGAAAGTCAAGAAACAAGAGCCCAGGAAAAGGGAAATTACAATGACTGCATGTTCTATGATTTCACACATCACTACACCAACTTAGGAACCTACAAAACCCATGTAAATATTACACAGGCATGTGTTTCTGCTAGAACCTCCTCATGCACACCCTTCAGAACACCACTAACTGCTCATCCAGCACAGCCTTGACTACAACATGCACTAACAAATAGAAAACTGTTGCCTGTGCAGTGCAGAGCAAGAAAGAGAGCCAGCCACAGAGAAGACCTGAAGGCTTCTTACCTGCTTCCCTCACATCCTGCACCGGTGCTGAAGGTAAGACGGCTCCTGCTGTGTACTGAGGAACCGCTACGAACGAGAGGCGGGTGAGAGACGGGGGTAGGCGAAGAGTTAAGAGAAGGTGGCAAGTTAATGGACAGGCTGGATGGGGTGGGGGGGGGCAGATGGGAGGAGAATGGGGGAAAAGAGTCAGTGTGCTGCTGCTGCATCCCCTCTCTGCATACTGAGCCCCACAAATGGAACAGAGCAGAGTGCTGCACTCTCACTCCCTTTGTGTGTGCTGCTGCCTGTGTGCGTTCACAAAAAGGACGCAGCAAGTGTGTGAACTAAAACAAGTCTTTGTGCTCTAATGTCCTTATAGAATACAGAGACTATCATAATTAAACATGTATTAAATGATACATGTGTTGGTATTCTGTGTGTTTAGGAGCTAAAATAAATAATGATAAATTGTGTATTTTGATAATAAATTGATTAAATTAAGAAATACTGTGTATTACATTTCTCTTATTTGTTGACTTGCTTTCTTCATTAGCATGAAGACACAGACTAAAGTTTGAGATGGCTGGCTCAACCCCTGACTCCCCCCTGCTGCACACCTAAGTGCCTTGGGCAAGACACTCCCAGTGGGCCAGATGAGCACCCCCTGTGCATGTGTGTACCAAATTACTTAGTGTCTGCTAAATGTAGGTTTATTTAGACTCAGTCACATAGAGAATCTCTATTCATGACTGTTTTAGAGAGCATTTGAAATGAGAATCAGACTGAAGAGTCTGGGGTTCCTCTTAGACTAGGCTGCATACAATGAGCTGCAATGAAACTGACACTCACAACCTAATTTATAAGCTCTGTTTCAACAGAAGTGCGATGCAAATTTAAACCTGAACAGGGAAGTGAAGAAGACTGAGGCAAAATACATACAGACTGCATGGCCCAAATCTCTATAGCCTTGTTATATTCTATAAACATTTATCTTTTAATATAAATATTACACTTTAGGACCTCAGTTTTTTTCTGCTGTTTCAGATAATACCAAATATGGACTTTTTTTATGTCTGGTAAAGAGGTTAGAAATTCCAGTATTATGACATCCCCAGTATGGACTATATTGGCTATATGCACTATGAGAAGGAGATAATTTGTTAGCTGATATGGCCTTTATGTACCTCTGTACCTCAATATTTGCTTGTCCTTGAACATATTAGATCTTGGTGTATTATTTTTTACATGCAGTAACAAACAAGTGCCGGATTCAAAACGGAGGTCTACCTACCAGCTACTGCATAATCTGTGTAAACACATTAGGAGAGATATTAACCAGCTTCAATGATTCCTTAAAATCTAGGAAATTATTTATTCACTTGTCCTCACTGATCATACTGCACTGTGCTGGTAGAGTCGTCTTAGCTAGGCTGCCAAATCCAGGCACTATCTTCACTTATAGATGCTACATCGCTGAATTTCCAAACTCTGATCCTTTCCACTTTATCCAGATTTGGTGAAAGTCTCCTGATGTGTATTTTTCTCAAAGGAAAGCTCCACATCAGCACATTCACATCTCCTTGTAAACTGCAAGCTCCAAGTGTTTGAGTTTCGCTTCAACACAAACCTTTAAGCTGGTCTTTGACTAGATTCCTAGTTTGTTAACTCCTGACTACATATTTTTTCTCAGTGATACAGTTGTAACCTATGGGGTTTTTCAACTACTATTTTTTTTGTTTTTGTGGGCATTATCATCAGTGTTTTGAGTTTTTATCTATGACTGTCTTTGGTTGGTACACCTTTCTTCAACTTTCAATCTTCTGTGCCTGTCAAGACCTTAAGTCCATTAACTTGCATACATTTTTACAAAAGTTGCTAAAAATATGATTAACTGATTTATTGATGGATACATGCATCTGGAGCTTTACAGATCCTGAACCTTCCCTCTGCTCCTGTGTTGGCTGCTCTTTACATCCACACTGCAAAGTATAACTTGTTAGAATTATAAATTATTGGCTTAAAAATTTGCTTAAAATTGTGTGTCAGGTCAATAAATGTAATCCATTATTCCATGAACATTCTTCATAGCTCAGTAAACACCCAGTGCATTATCTCAAGCCCATTTGAAATATAAGCTCTTCAAACTGAGAAACACAACCAGCTTTGCAGCTACCCTGGTGGAGCTTTACTGTACCGAAGGAAGGCACCGCGTTAAACTGCTTTAACTCACAAATTGATTCAGTTTTAAAGACAGATAGTGGGCTGAGAAGGTGTCCCCAAGCAGGCCAAGGGAGATCTCATAATTTCAATAGAATGTCTCAAGATTGGTTTTAACTTTATGATGTACTGACATAATGTCTTAATGTCACATATCATGTATTTTTAAGTTTTTAGGTGTGATTCTACTTCTGGGTTATTCTATTTCACAGATATCTGACATAAGACCATCAAGGTTTATTGATTCTCAGTGATTTCCTCTCTTTAGTTCTAGTTAAGCAGCTGAATGAGCTGAGAACACACCGATGGAAGGCAACGGAGCAAACGGGGCTGCAGCAGCCGCGCAGCGCTCACACTGTACCACATTAATTTATTCAGGGCTGCTCCAAATCTCGCGGTGCTTGCATTCAGACATCTTGCATTTTATTAAGTCTCGTGTGGGGGGATTTTTCCCGTTAAATTACTGAGGACATTCCGTAAACCAGCGTTAGCAGTTTTTTATAATCCAGTTATTTTCCTCCACGGTGACGGATGCGACACGGCTGCACCGAGCCTTGCGTGCCAATCCTGCGGAATTTCGCTCGTCTCTCACGGGGCTCTCGACTCGTATTGTGCGTCACCTACATCGCTGCCGTTTTGTTATTCTTCTCTGTTGAGGAAACATGGCAACTCCCGCCGCTGTCAACCCGTCCGGTAAGTCAGAGTCCGCACAGCTGGCAGGGACAGGAGCAGGTGCGTGTCCCCGTTGTGTAGGACGCTACGGGGCGCTGGGTTCAGCACAAGCGGGGACAGGCCGCCGAAGCCTGGCTCCGGCATCCATCCCCTTCCCCCACTGAGAACTGCTGCCCTCCACGGCTCTGCGGCCGGTAACATGGCCGAACGTCAGGACGACTCAGTGGGCCTCTGCGCTCGCGCTTTCTTCCCGTCTTTCCCTGCAGAGTTTGGGTTTCGCTAGCTCTCAGACAAAAGCACGTTCAGCCCGTCAGAAATGCAAACGTCCAGTCATGTCCAGCGTTTTTAATTCCTCTTGATCCATTATTGCTTAGAAAGGCTTCGGACGTGTTGGCCATGTCGAATGTGAGAAGCTGTGTATTCGTGGCTTAGTGTTTCCAGAATTCGGGACACTTTTTATTGGAACAAAACCGAAACTTTTAGGATCCCTGCCCCTGACTTCTACTCGGCCCGTTACTCTGGGGGGCGATGCTGAACGCTGTGAATCACTCATAAAAGCGTGGACTGGTTTAAAAACCGTGGGTTTTGGTGTATGTCACGTTTGCCGAGTTACTAGAATTTGATTTTATTGTGCAACGGTTCATGTGTGAAATTCTAGCTGCGAGCTGGATTTTTCGGGCGAGCAAATAAAGTGTCAGTTGGTCAATGTTAAACCGGAGTCTGGCATCTTGTTCCGCTGCTGCTCAGCAACAATGACTTTATTTGTCTGACTTTAACATTAGACAATCTGACCGCAGTAAAATAAACTTGTTCATTAACTTTTGTCAAAGAAGGCAATTAATTTTAGTATAGTTTTAGTGTAATAAATTAAACAAGTTACAGCTGAATAAATTAATTATAGAAACTCTAAATATTATTTTTATTATTATTATTATTATTATTATTATTATTATTATTATTCAGTGTAGAAAGTTAGAAAAGAGTTGATGGGATTAATAATGCCATATGGTCACTTTTGCTTCTTTCTTTAAACAGGCACTAATGAAATGTGGGTAAAATATAACCAGAAGTATCTGCTCTAATTGAGAAAGACTGTTAATTATTCTGGTGACTGTTTGTCTGAGACCTTCAAATGAAAAGAGGTCAGCCATACTCTACGCCATTGTTTGTTACTTCATTGGCAATGTAAATTAAAAAGAAAAAATAAATAAAGAATTAGCTAGTTATTGGCACCTTCGCTGCATACAAGAGTGTTGAGATGAGCTAGTGTTCGAATGAACAATAAACAGATGAGAAAAAAACCCCGTCGAATAATAGGCAAAACAAAGTGGTCAGTAATTGTTGAGTTTTTTCAGAGCGGGGACAAAGCTACGGCCTTTATTATGATCCCCTACGTGTTTCGCTTGCACAAGTGTAAGGACCCTGTCATGTGTTAGGCAGTGAAAGTCATGTGGCGTTCCTCTACCTGGTGATAAAATCTAGTTAGACTGCTTTCACACAGAAATTGTGTATTTAAAATAAGTCAGAAGATGGTGGGACTGTGCTATACAAGAGATATGCATATTGAAATATGCATCAATTCATTTGGAGGGTCAGATTTGTATTAAAAGGTTATTGGATACCAAAACACAACACCAAGTTTTCTAATGGTAACAACCACGACTATACATTTTTGGAATGTGAAGACAAAATTTGTTGTAGAGGTCTTGAGGTGAACAGTGGATGTTCATGTTACAAAGTAATCCAAAATGAATATGGGCTTGCATGTTTAACTGTCTTAACAGCACAGTGCCGCAAGATATTACAAGTTGTTGCAGAACAAGTTGAAGCTTATCCCAATTTTTGTTGTGTGTTGGTTTGTTGTTTTGCTCCATGCAGGGGTCCACTTCTGCATAAAACAAGAAGGACAGTGTTCATTCATGCAGAGTGTAAGTCTTCTAATTGCTGCTGCCTTAAAAGGACAAATGTAACGATTTACCTCAAACGGCAGTATACCTAGCCACTTGTTGTGCGTTCAGTCAATCAGAGGCTGAAAGATACAACTGCAGTGTGGCCTTCTCCACTCCATCTTCATCTAAGATTTTATCTTCCAGCTCCTGACTGGATAAACACACCTGCAGGTAATCAGCACTTGGTTGTGCTGAGTAAGCAGAAAAACAAGCAGAGCAAGGATCCTCGTGGACCAGGATTATATAGGAAATTGTTTTTTAATTATTGCAACAAAAATCTAACTGTTTCAAATATATAGAAACTAGCCATAAATGAGCCCAGAATACATCTTTGGCATTATGTGCTGTTTAACACAGCACATAATTCTAGGAATTCTTAAAAGTTCACGCACTAGAGTGCCGAAGGGTGGCACTCCAACATTATTCAGACTTTGTCCTGGGGGTCCTATAATACAATGTCTGCATTATGTGCGAGACCGTGCGTGCAGCATGCTGCTTTGTGGGCAGGATTTAAAATGAGTGAATGGGCATGTTGTTGACGATTCTCCTTTTTCACTGACTGCACACGGAAATTTCCCGTAAGGACATTTCTCATGTTCTACCATGTGGTATGTGTGTGTCCAGGGCTGATTTCTGTTGGCTTTGTCCCGAGTTCATATGTGAAACAGGCTCTGGAGAAAATTCATGAATAAAAAAATGTCAGACATTTATCAAAAACCCATAGACTTTGGGAAAAGGGAACTCAAAAATGTTACTATTTTCAGGGTTTTAGTAAATATAAAATTTTAAATATTGAGTATAAATAGCAATCATTTCTTATGGGCAGCACAGTGGCAGAGGGCTCTCTGTGAGCATGTGTTTCTTCCTGGTACTCTGTTTTTTTTTCGACAATTCAAAGACGTTGGCCATGCTCGGCTAATTGGCAATGCTACAATTGCCTGTAGCTGTGAATGGTTGTCTATCTCTCTATGAGTGTTTGGGTTCGTCCTGAAATAGACGGACAGCCGGTCCAGGGTGGACTCCCCTTTTGTCCAGTCTTAGGCACCTGCATGAGCTTGGCTTTTGCTGGTCATTCTTGAAACTGTGTATCTCCTTGTTGGTGATTGGCTCATTGGCCAGAGGAAACGCAGACTTGAATAACTGCTTTTCTGACTCTTTTCAACATACACTGATAGTTGAATAGTAAACAAGACCAACAAGAAACCTAAATAAAAACACAACTCTGCACATCCGTCCAGCATTTACATACAGAAACTGTAAAGTTTTGACTAAGGACTGTAATGTTTGGTTTTGCCTGCTTCGTCATCTACTGCAGCCTCCTGTGTGCTGCTGCTGTAGACTGTTCCACAGCATCCAACTTCAACCACAGCGAAACGAGCAAAGCTTGTGTATTGATCGTTGTTGATAGTGTGCACTAACCTGCTGAGGAGCTTGCGCTTCATTTCTGCAACAGACATAAGCTTAAATTGAAATGTCCGGAACCTTTTTTGTAAAATCTGATGTTTGGGATAAGACATCTGGATAATAGAAAATATGACAACGAAAACAGAGAATAGAAATAACCTTTTCTAAGGGAGAACAGTGATTGACAAGGAGAAAGTACTGAACATCCCCCTGGTCTCCCAGTGAGGTAATTCATTTGATTGACCTCAGGGCTTTTGAGCTTTTCACTGTCTGAAGATGTATACAAAGTGGTTGTTCAAACCAGGCTATTCATCCACAGCACAAACCTAAAACACTTTTTTTCTTGCAATTCAAGAAACTCAGGGTTTGCCCACTCATCTCCTAATGGGTAACCGGAACACTTTTGCCTCTGGTGCGCCGTTACCACTGCATGTAGCTATGCAGCCTTATTGTCTTACTATGTTAACATTGTGCATCAGTGTGCTTTCTTTGATATAATCACTTGATTTTTTTTTTTAGTAGCGGTTGCCTCTTTTTGTTATTTTTTACATAAATAAACCTAAAAACAAACAGCCATATGAGAGTTTTATGGTATTGTGACATGTTCACAAACATATACATCATGACTTTTACGCCCTCAGTAAAGCCATTATTACAATCCCTGTCTAATATGCTGTTGCTGCTGAAACCTCTATGAACCGCTAAGCTGTGGGTCTCTGAATCTGCCCTGTGGCATCTGGTGCCAAGATGTTGGTGGTCTGTTAGGTGGAGGTCTAGTCTAACCCCTATTGTGCATTGTGTGCTAAACATGAAATAGACAGAAGTGAACATAGTGGGACCTTTGTAAGGTGCATGCCTTTTACCTTAGACTTAAGTGCTGCATGCACACGGTTACTAAAAAGCTTCTTGATATTTGTTTTATTACAATATGAGATTTTGAAGATATTTGGGACAGTGTCTGTGAACAAGGCCATGTCTCAGGTAGGCCTGTTGTTTTTCACTCACTTAAGCTCACACGGTGAAGACAGTTATGGCTGCAAGTGAAGGAGATCGTTCTGACCATATACAAAAAAGCCGAAACTACAAAATCCATTTAGAAAATATGTTTAAACCAAGGGAGCCAACACGTCTAGTTTGTCATGCTTAAAGAGCAAAGGGTTGACAAATGTGATAAATAACATGGATTAGCTTGCAGCTTCCTGGCCTAGTGTAACGTGTCCAAAATCATAAGTTCTTGCCATCAGTAACTATTAATTTGAACATTTTGTCTGTAGCTGATTGAATTGAATTGAATACTGAATGCTATTATTGTGACAACTTTATAAGATGAGGGCTGCACAATAATTTGTTATTGTTTCAGAACAGTTTGGACAGATAGCTATTGCTTATAGAGGAACTAGTTGCTTTCAATCTCCAAGTTAACAAAAAATGTACTCATTGTAATTTATACAAAAGTTGTGTTTTTCTTCTACCAGACTGTGAAGATGTTACATTACTGCAAGTGTGTATTGTGCTTACTCAGTAGCTGTTTAATAGATGCTCATACTATCTCCATTAGGTTTCCTTCTTCTTATGCTGCCTTTTTAAATATGCTGATAATAATATAACCAATATAATAAAAACAAAACAAAACAAAACATTAAAACAACCAAAACACTTACATGCACAAACTACAAAGTTAGAACAAAGATACTTCATTTTCAGCTTTGCCTATAATTTTTGTCTAATATAACCTGTGTGCACTAGTAGATTGTTCCACAGAGCCCACTACAGTGTCTGAGAGGGATGAGAAGCTGGTAGCATCGCAAGTATAAACAGATTGATGGTTGCAGACAATGCACGCTCACTGCAAAGGAGTTATAGCTGCAGTGCATCCAGAATCCCTATTTCCTTCCTACTGTTGGCCTATTTGAACTTACAGCTTGAAACATGTTTTGAGCGTTAAACTCTTGGAACAATTTGGGTTTCTGCATTTGTCATAAAATGTGATTAGGTGTTAATGCGCGATTTGGCTTTAATGTAGTTATAATTTAGTGTGATGAACTATATTTCTCATTTTAAAAGTCATTGTGTTTCTTTATGATGCAAGATATTTTGAATTCAAAGTGTAATAGAGTGTATTTTCAGACAGAACATCAGCTCCGTGTGTGTGTGTGTGTGTGTTGCTCCTGCCAGGGTTAGTGACTGCACTGATTGCCAGATGAGGCTGTCTCTTCATCACATTATGCTAGTTTCGAGCCATGTGTAACTCATACCCACTTCATGAATGAATGATGGAAGGCTGGAAGAGTGTGTGTGTTTCTCGACAATCAAAGCTAGAGGGGGAGGGGTGGGGGCACTGCAAGCTGTATCAAATATTAACAATGTTACTCTGTGCACTCGGGCATACTGGCAGATTTGTTCGGCCTATCCTTTGCGTTTGGCTGAATAAAGGAGTGATGGAATAGTGCGGCAATATGGAGGGGTAAACAGTGAGGCAAGCGCTATGAATTTTTGGCTGAGCAAGGAGGAAACAATTTAGTGGCAGTGAGAGAGAAAATATTTGTGAGGCAAAGGAAGACGGAGGCTGCTTCTCACAACGCAAATTGAATTAATATGAAGTTAACTAATCAAATCTTCAGTGGTGCTAAGCGATGGATTTAGAGTTTGCCCTTTGTGGTAGTTGACTTTTACTCAGTAAACTTATTTTAAATATTAGCAGTATCACTCGATGTTATGATACTCCTCTTATTATACTGTGCACTGGTATAATGCTGATTTTAAACCCGTTTACACATGCATGGCAGAAAAATCGATGCTCTCAAATCCCCTTCCTTAATTACAGTAAACAGGTTCTTGTTTGCAAGACAGTTTTGAATCACTTGTAATCGCAATTGTGTGTAGCCCTTTTAGAATATTTATTTATTTATTTATTTTGCATTATTTAAAAAGTTTTGTTTGTTTTTTAGCTAGTACCCTTCAGCAGGAATATGGAATCTTGTGGAATCATATGGATTCATTTCCACAAACCAAAAAAATCCAAATAGTGCCCAGGTGGGTTCCACTGGATCTTTGAGATTTACAAATTACAACCCTTGAAGAAATTGACCCTCTGCTGGGTCTTTGAGAGACTAGAATTGAAGTATATCAATACTCTAAATAACGATGAAGGCTTATTTTTATATCTGTGTTACAGATACTTGCGCTAACAGTTTGCTTGTTTACTGTTTTTGGTGTATGTTTTAGAGATGGGCAGTGAGTTACCAGGGACAGTGGCAATGCCAGGAGCAGTTGGCACTGGCCAAGTCAGGATGGGAGGAACTGTTCCAGGCCGCGGGGGCAAGAGGAGATCAGGAGGGTAAGTGTCTTCACTATTGACCTGCTGTGGAATCTGAATGGATGGCTCTCAAAAGATGATTGAACAATTAGGTAACAAAGATAAAACCAAAAATTATAATCCAACAGCCCTACGGTAAATCCCCTCAAAGAAGCTAAAAAAGGGCTTTCGGTGAAAAATACCAAGGTGCTTTTGTTAAAATGGATCACTGAAAAAAGTAGTAAGTCATAGTACTGCACTGATTGATCAACCGTTCATTGGTGCCGGCTAATATGTTTTTGTCACCTTTTCAAATGGTTATTCACAAATATAATCTGCAGTCCTCCCCATTACCTACATTAAGACTTAAATGGGCCAATATATTCCAATATTAGTTTTCCGTACATTGTTGTATATGTTTAAAAGTGCACAGCATATTAACTTACTCAGCTTTGCTCCTCGTCCTTTCCTCCCCCACACTCTCTCTCACAAACACACAGACACGCACACAACAGATTTGTTTATGAGGACCTATTGAGATCCATCTCTTAAAATAACTTATGAGCATACGTTGGTAGCCTTCTGCTGCACTTTCCAAAAGTCTGCTGTGCTGGTTGGGCAGTGTTCCTGAACTCTTGTCTTCAGCTTCTTCCACACCAGCTTGTTGGGGTCCAGATCTGGTGTTTTAGCAGCAGCTACTTTTTTCTCCAGATAATTCTTACACAACTGAGAAAAAAGGACAAGAACCCCACCTTGTCCTGCTGCAAAATAAAGTTATCCCCAATAAGTCGTTCCTCACATGATATGTCATGCTTCTTGAATATCATGTGGTATCTATGCTAATTGTGGATGCCTTGCACATACTGCAGATTACCCACTCTCCCACTGCCAGAACATCCACAGACCATCACGGTTCCTCCTCTATGCTTCACTAATGGTGTTAGGCACGCATCTATCTTCTTTTCATGAGCTCTGGGTCTGGCATATATTCGTGACTTGGATCCAGACACCTCAAACTTTGACTAATCAGTTCACAAGAATGTTTCAGTCATGTGAAGTCCACTGATTGTGTTTCTTGGCCCACTGTAATCTTTTCTTCTGATTTGCAAACCTTAGTAGGGTTTGGTAACGCCGCCCACGAGGGCAGGTGACCATACTGTTTGTGTGTCCACTGGATTCTCTGTAGTTTAATTTAATGATGCAGCCAATTCAGTAGCAGTAGGACATCTGTTTCTCAGGGAGGACACTAGAAAGTTTTGCCTTACGAATGTGGAGGAAGAAAGAATCTGTTCACCATATTCAAACCATACAAGCTCATCTGTGAAGCAGACTGTGTCATGGCTTGTGCTGTGTGCATGCTCCTGAAACAGGCTCACTCACTGCTCTTTATTAATGCTGTAACTCATGGCTATTAGCAGCAGAATGAATTGGTTTACAGAAACATTTTGTTTCCAAATATACAGATAAATGTATCAGACTAATGTGGAGGAGCTTCATCCTGCAGGTAGACAATGTTCCAAAACAAACTGTGAATTCAACAAAGGAAAAACTTTCAATTCATTGAGTCAGTCATTACACCCAATTGAACAAGTATTTCACCTGCTAAAGAGAAGATTAAAAAGAGAAAGAGGAGGTTAGCCTTGTTATTCCAGTACTTTTGGAGTTTACTGTACACTACTTTTTATGGGTTATTGAAATCAAGACTTATACTTGCCAACAGGCACAATGTTTGTTTGTGCAGCCATGCAGTGCAGGGCTTCTTATCATTACGACTCAAGACACAGAATCCCTTTGATTTGTTCCGTTTTAGGTATGTCGCATGCCAAATGCATTCTGATGCTGTATTATTTGCTTTAAATAGAAAATACCAATATTGCAATTTACCACAACACAATTTTTGGACCACAGGACTGTGATTAAAGACGGTGAATAAAACATTTTTAAATTACAGTTTATGAGTAGGAGGCATCCATACACCCTTCACAGGCACACACTCCGTTCTCCCCCTGAGGCTTCACATGAAGTGAAAAGAGTGAGTGAGAGTGGACGAAGAAACTTTAAGACCCAAACAAGCTTAGCTTTGATGTTGTTGGCAATTAAGTAAAAAGTAAATAGCATGTAAAGATGTGAAATGTGAGGATGTGAAAAGTGAAAAAAGAGTTGGGCTGTTTGGACTTGCTTTAGCTTTAGATGTGAGGAACTCGTGTTGCGCTACAAGTGTATGGCTCAGGCTGTGACCAAATATTTTCCACCATTAGAAAAATCACCAACATTACTGGCTAAAGTATAGAATCTCTTTTAAACACAGCTGGACTGAGGGGTAGTAGTCACCTGCGGAAAGTCTCCTCAATGACCATTTGCATCTTGCCATTGTTATGTGTCAAAGTATTTGGGCTGAATAAAGAGGGACGTGGGAATGGAGATGGAGAGCATTGGCAAGAAAAGAAAAATAAAAGCATTAGAAAGCTGAATGAGTGATTGAGTTTGTATTGGTGAGGTTTTTGTGTTTGTGCACAGCCTATATAAATAAGGAATTTATGATATAACTAATCAATTGATTAGTTATTTTCTTAGTATCTTAGGGCTGTGATGAATCAAGCCAACAACCTGAGCCGACCAGCTGCTGTGTTGGCTCATATAGCTCCTTTGTTTCATCTGACAAGTGGTACTACAGCACACAAGAATATACATTCTGGGCTAAGAGAGAGCAAAAGATCTGTTGGCACTCTTGCTCAACACAGATATGCAAATGTTTCCCTGTATCATACTGTATTTCATACAGTACACCTCATTCCCTTCAAAATTTGTAAAAGTTTGTACATATTTCTAGGTGTGTTATGGCCTTTAGTCCTTGTGATCGTTTAAACAGTCATGGAACATAAGCATTTATGTGGTTGGTATTACTTTGCAACAAAAGATTCTCTAGTTTATTAAAGATTTAAAAATAAAATATACGCAGAACATTTGTTTTGACTAAAGCTGCAACTAATGTTATTAATCATTTACTCTAATAAACCCCTAGCTGAAAACAAAAAAATTCCAGTCACAATTATCTAGAGCCCAAAGTGACATCTCAAATTATTGTCATGATAATAAACTACTACTGCTAAATATTAATACTACATTTTTAATGGTGGAATAATAATAATATCTCAGTTTTGATTAATGCAAACCTTCCATCCAACCATCACCTTTCTGATACTCCTGTGTCCACCAGCTTTTACAAACGTGCTGCAGCTGCCAGTAAAACCTCCCAAAAATATTTGTGGAGTAGCACATCTTTCTGATTGTTTAGCGCATATTCATGCTATTTATGAATACAACACAACTGAAAGATATGTCTACACACAGACACAGACTTTAACCCCCCAAAAAGATCGAACAGTTAAAGAAGCTGCCTGAATTTATGTTTGTATTATATTAAACTGGCACAACAGTAAAACTGTGCGGTGGTTAATGTAAGTCAGTAGTGAATAGTAAAGGTTTTTCTCACTAACAATAAAACATACTGTCCTACATTAGTTATTTTAAATAATTACAATTGGTTAACTAGCAAACACTTTTGTCTTGATGTGAGGAGAACACAGCAGCTATTTACTAGCTATTTACTATTCACTATTTACTGATGTCTGTAACAAGGAATATAGACGTATTTTCTTTTCCTGGTAAAACTGCGTCTTTTAATTCATAATATGACAAAATAGGTCTATTTAATTTAGAATTAATAAAAGGGTGAACTAAAACTGCCTTTTAGCTCATTGACTGTCTTTATCAGTATCAGCTTCACTGTAATATTTCTGCCTTTTCAATGAACAGAAAAAAAACATACAACATTGACTTAATTTGGACTTCTAAAAAAAGACTTCTTCTTCGTAATATAAATTGCGAGAATTATTCAAATTCCTATTTTTTTAAATTTCTATGAACAAGTAAGTTTAGCTGTTGGGCAAGTAAAACATCTTATCTACTTGCCCAATTATAAAACACTCAATGCAAACCCTGTAGAAACTAAAAATGTGCTTGGGAAGAACGCAAAAAATCTGTGTTAAATTTCATGTGTCACTGGTTTTCTAATTGATTGTTACGCATGTTCATGACAAACGAGCAACATAGTGTTTTTACTCTGTCATTTAAGTATTTGTAAAATGCAGACATCTTAGTGCAGTGCAGAAAAGCTCAGTTCTGCTGGTTTTCACTGTACAGAGTCTGCTGTGACACACTAACTTTCTGTTTCTAAATGTGTTCTGCCTGAGCTTTCAGCAAGATTTAGTCAAGTTCGCTTCAGTTTTACATTTGATAAAATAATTTTGTTATGTGTGCAGTAATGAGGAAAAAATAGTTAAGCCTACAAACATTGATAAATAGTAAACAAGCTTTGGTTTGTGACCGAGTGGGTTAAATCAAATTTCCCAGTTTATTTCTATCTGTATGTTTCAAGGTTCCAAGCAGCTATGCGATTGGCATCACTGTGTCCTTAAAAGCTGACAGGAGAAGGATAAGTTATTGTAACCTTAAGCTGATTAAATCCATCACCATTTTCTTCCAGTACTGGGTTGTACAATGTCATCACATTGTTATTATTGTTCTTTATTGATAAAGCAAACTGTTTTTTTAATCAAATTTTGTACACTGTCCAGTTTATTACATGCTACCCTCTGACTTACTTTTCTCAAATGCTCTGTCTGAAGTCATCATAGTGACACAATAGCTAACCATGATATAGATGGTTCAAGCTTTCCATCGCTGATTTTTGGGTCTGTGGTGACCATCAGAGAAAAACATCAGCTATGTACGAAGAAGCCTTCAAAATTTTCACTTTGCAGCAGCAAAGCCGAACAAAGAATTATTCTGTTATTCTAAACTGATGTGTGCCGTTGGAAGTCGCGGTGGGAATTCAGTCATGACATTGCTCTGTCAGTCTAACAAATATAGAAACTGTCTTTTTTCTTTCTCAGAATGGACTTTGATGACGAAGATGGAGAGGGACCTAGCAAATTTTCAAGGTGAGAAAAAGGAAAATCATCTGAAAAACGATATAACTGGGGTTTCAGGGTATCCGCAGGTACATAAATTTAAGTTGTTGAAATGAACATGTAAAAATTGTTAAACCTCAGTCTTTGTTTGTTTCCATTGTTTGAATTAAAGTGTACAGAGAGCACTGGGTCTACATTGCTCTTAGATTTGTTTGATGGTGCATTAAAAAGTCTCAAACCTGTCTGACAACCCTGCAGATACCCTGTGCTTTTAACACTCACTGTTGTTTGAACACCTCATGACTCACTTTTTCTTTTCCTTCATCTAAACCAGAATGCTGTGTTATGCATTCTTTTTTTTTTTAAGAGAGACTGAGGTCATCACTGCATCTCAATTTCACACAGTTCTTAATTTGTTTCCTTTTCCTTCTCTCTCATACTGTGTAATGTGTAAGTCTGTATAATGTACACTGAGTGCTTTATTTCTGAGCTGGCAACACAGCAGCAGATTTGTTTTTTGAGTAAAAATTTGCTAAATTGAATAGTGAGCTGCCCTCTGATGGACTCAGGAGGATTTGCAGTCTTAATAATTCACAAACACATGATGTGTTTATTTGGATACAGGAAATCTTCATTTTAATACTTTATTACAAATACATTCATACTTAATGTATTTCCCTGTATATGCAATTCCTCTATAATAAGGTATTATCTGCTGTTTGCCATAGCCAGGTGCGTAAGACACAATACTCTGGGCTCTTTCCTATCCTATTCTGATTTAATTTAGAGAAAAACAAAAATTGGACAGTTATTAAGATAGGATAAATGTATAAAGTTAAATCATTACTAATTCACCTCAACAAAATACCAGTATGTATGAACCATAGCACTCTGCAATACACAGCTGCACTTATTTCACACAGGTGGATGAATTACTGACAAACTGTGTGTCTCTCCTCCTCTGTGGCTGCTGTTCACATCTCTATGATGTTAAAACCAAAGTGTTTCTGAATAATCTTACTTAAAAACAAAAGAATAATTGTACACTTTGAGATATTGCAGACTAAAGACAAAGACATGTTCAGTGGATTCATTGTTACATGATTAAAAATATGATTTCATCTTCCAACTCAAACGTTTTCTTTCATTGTCTTAAGTGAAGAAGTTTTTATGCAAGTTCTCCCAGCTGCTCTTGCAATTTCCCTTGAGGATAAAAGGATTGAGGAGGAAAATAGGCAATTTTCCCATGATGCTAAGCTAAAGGAAAAACCCATGGATCTTTATAGAATAAGCCTTGTTTGTTTGTTGTTAGCTACAATCAGGATGGTATAGTTTGTTCCAGTTTTACAGCAGAGCCACAAAGGTTAATGCTTGACTCATCAGCTGAGGAGGAGGGGAGAGGACTTTTTAAAGTGGTGACTGCTTCAGCAGGTTAGTATAAAACTGCAGAGGCTACGCTGATGCTAAAGTAAACAACTAAATAAGTTTTACTAGTATTCTGAGAGGAAGAGACGGAAGAGAAGTCGGGAGCAAGTTTGCGTTTCTACCTGTAAGTCACAAATCTGACAACTACATATAACTATTAATGATACATTTCTATTCTTATATTAAGGGGATGCAGCCCAAATTAAAAAAGAAACGTCCATTTCAGGTCTTTTTGCCTGGTGTGGGAAAATAAAACAAATTTTGATCAATAAGCAGAAGGGGAAACAAACCAATCACAAATTGTTACAGTTAGGTGTTTAAGTTATTGAATTTCTAATACTACTGTTTGCTTCTATAGTATAGAAAATCCCCAAGAATAGTTCACGTCCACGTAAAAATGGGCAAACTGAAATCTGCCTGCTTTACTGACTGGTGGAACGCTGATATCAACTGATGACAGCTTGTCCCAGAATGCCAGCTATTATGTTTGGGAGTTATATTTATCAGGTACTTTAACTGAAATAAATTAAAATAAAATAAACAGATCCTTTTCTTACAGAGATGGACAAAATATATATTTTTAAAATCACTGCAACAGTTAGGACCATTGACATCCTGTTTTTTTGCAGTTTTGCCCATGTTCTTCCCATCAAACATTTGCTGTTATGCATCAGTATGTTACTGCTATTGCATGCAAGACAAATGAATAGTGAAGCTGCCACATGTAAAAACATTGTGTCACATACTGTGTTCTCTCTTCTCTTCAGGTATGATGATGATCAGATTCCTGGGGGTGATAAGGAGAGATATGCCAGGTAGGCCTAGGCAGTTGGGGCCATTGAGGATTTTCCATTGACTCGGGGATCAACAAGGCTGTACAACCTGTACACCACACAACTATTATGATCTCGTCAAACTAAAACAAATGGCGTCTAAAAAAAAAGTGTCTAAAAAAGGGCCCTTTGGGAAACTTTTATTAAAAGTTTTTTAAAAATTTTAGAACGCTGTTTTAGGAGAACTTTTGAGTTCCTACTTATGAGTAGGACCTCAGATACCATCAGTATCAAATCTGTTACAAAAAAGGTCTGATCCTTTTATTAAGTTTTTATTTTGCTCTAGAAGCTGGCCTATTTTGGAACATAAAAAGTGGTGTCAGACATTAAATATAATGTGTTATTGCCATTTTCCTACAGGGAAGCTTTATCAGATATTACCTAAGTCTACAAACTCACTACAAACCAGTATAGGAGTACATAAATGCACAGTGACTATGCTTTTTTAGAGTTTCTGCAAAAAGATTTTCAAGGGAAACTCTCATTGTGTAGACCCTAAAACCTATAATTGTTTGGTCCGAAAGCGCCTACAGATCTAATAAGCCAGTACTTATTTACCATTTTATGATTACTGATGAGCATTTTATGGACATTGTTATGAGACCACCATTTGTCTTTGTCAGTATGTGCTCTACTTCTCTTGCCACAGAAACCATTCCACTGACGTAAAATAAACCACATTTCAAAACAGGCTGAGTGGAGTTGGTTGAGTCAGCTAAATTAACGAAATGATGTTATTCTGGTTTCAAATAACCAGTAGAGTTGAACACTCATACACTCTGCACAGAAAATGACGTCTGTGACCTTTAGCTTAAGCCGCTCCATTCTGCCTGATGAAGCTGCTAACACAGCTGTAAAGTTTCATAGAATTCTTCCCCCTGATAAGAATATATTATTAGAGGAGAACATAATTTTGGGGTTTTTAATTTATTAACTTTACCATGAAAAATATTTCACACCTTCAGAGCTCAGTGTATTTTCTGTCACTATATAAACCTGTTAGTTATTCCTGTCTCAGGCTGACACAGTGAAACCTGAGTTTAGCACTCTTTAAATGCTTTTTGTGGTGAAGATCTGTGTGTCATTCTTGCTGTTTGAAAGAGATGTTCCCTAGTTGAAGAAAATGCTTTAAATGACACTGCCAACTAATCATCTCAGGACCTTCAGATCTACACTAACAGGCCAATTTTAGGTAACATTGTTAGTACTATGTTGGACCTCATTTATCTCCAAAACTGCCTTAATTCTTTGTAGCATAGATTCAACAAAGTGCTGGATTCATTCTTCAGAAATGTATGTGCTTGATGTGTTTTGTGTTGAGAGATTTTCCATGTACCTCTATTGTAACAAGTCATTATTTAAATGGCTGTTGGCCATTTTCCACTAACATCAACAAGGCATTTTCTTAGTGAACTGCTGCTAACTGAATATTTTCTAAAGAGTAAACCCTAGAGATGGTTATGTGTAAAATAAATCCATTTAGATCAGCACTTTCTGCTATTCTAAGACCAGCCCAACAGATGTCACAGTCTCCTTTCTTCCTCATTCTGATGCTGGGTATGAAATGCAGTGCATTGTTTTTACCATGTCTACATGCCTAAATACATGCCATGGGATTGGCAGGTCCAATATTTGTGTTAATGAGCAATTGAAGAGGTGTAGCTGATAAAAGTGCCTATAAAAAAAGTATTCACCCCCTTGGATGTTTCACCCTTTTATTGACATAAATCAATCATGGTCAATCAGGAAAATGGAAGGAATATGGCACATGTCTAAATCCATCCAGGACAGACTGTCCTCCCAAACTGAGTGACCATGCAAGAAGGAGACTGAGAGAGGCCGCTGACAAACCGATGTCTACTCTTAAGAGGTTACAAACTTCAGCAGCTGAGATGGGAGAGACTGTGCATACAACAGCTGCTGCACGGCTTCTCCAGTAGCCAAAGCTTCATGGGAGAGTGGCAAAGAGAAAGCTGTTCTGAAAACTAAAAGGCATGTGGGAGACTCAGTGGTCAAGTGGAAGAAGGTTCTTTGGTGTGATTAGACCAAAATGGTGCTTTTTTTTGCCATCACAAAAGACACCAAGTTTGGAGGACACCAAACACTGCACATCACCACAAATGTACTGGTGGCAGTATCAAGCCTTGGAAGGCTTGTAAAAGTAGAGAATCCAATGCGGCAAAATATAGGACATTCCTGGAAGACAATCTTATTCAATCTGCAAGACAGTAAGACACTGACCCTAAGCATACAGCCAATGCTGGACAGAATGGTTTACTGACGACAAGGTAAATGTTCTGGAGTGGTCAATTTAAAGCCCAGACCTTAATTGAATAGAGAACTCGAAGATCAGGATTAGTCCCTGCACAACCTCTCAGAGATTGAGCAGTTTGGCAAAAAAGAAAGACGTAAACTTACAGTGTCCAGATGTGCAAACCTGATTGACACACATTATCCACACAGACCCAAAGGTGCATCTACTACATACTGACCTGAAGGGGGGGAATATTAATGCAAACACTTATTTCAACGAACATATTTTTATTTAATTGAGATTAGTTTTCTACTAATTGACATTAGTGAGGTATTTTTCTAAAGTTTTGTCAAAGTCAAGAATTCTCATGTTGACCATGATTGATTTAGAACGTCAATAAAAGGATGAAACAACCAAGGAAATTGAAACTTTTTATAGGCACTGTATAATTGGAACGGCCAGGATGTCCTCTAGTGAACACATCAGGACTAGGGTAGCTCAAATATTTACATAGATCCAAAAATAAATATCCAGTACAGAGGATTATTTTAGCCTACTAAGAGTAAGATTTCCATTTAAAATAATTCTTTTAGCATTTGAATTTAGACTAAGAAGGACTGCAAAACCTGTTCTAAATCATGGTCAAAAGACTGGAAAGGAACTACAGGGAAATCATCATTAGACCGGTCGCAGCTGTTGATAACCAGCCTATATCTTCCAAGTCTCGAACTACTTTTTTTTTTATTTTTTTTTGTCTGTTTTCAGAGAGAACCATAGTGAGATTGAGCGACGCCGGCGCAACAAAATGACGCAGTACATCACTGAGCTGTCAGACATGGTTCCTACCTGCAGCGCTCTGGCCCGAAAACCTGATAAGCTGACAATCCTGCGTATGGCTGTATCCCATATGAAATCCATGAGGGGTACTGGGAACACGTCCACTGATGGGGCCTACAAGCCCTCCTTTCTCACTGAACAGGTACAGAATCACCACTCAACCACAACACTGGTGGTCTTCATAATGTCACGGAAGACAAAGGTCAGCAGGGCCCATCTGAGCAGTGTGCAACTGCACAGCCCCAGAATATTCTGATGCACTGTGTGCATAGAAGTTCACAAAGTCATCACTCAAGTAAAAGTGCAAGTATTGTTCTAACAAACTGTCTAACTACAAGTACCGCTTCAAATCTTCTAGTCAAGTAAACATAATAAACAGATTTAACATTTTACATTTTGAGTACAAAGGTAAAAGTATTCAGGTAAAACAATGCATTTTAAACAATACAGATAATGGTAACTATTGGAAAAAATGCACTGTGAATAACAAAAATGGTCAAGGAGTGGCTATAAAAGTTATAGCTTTTTACTCTCCGTAGGCAACGCTTCTTTTGTGCTTACAGGTACTTGTGAGTGTATGTATTGCTGTCCTAGATGTGTTACATCTGTCCCAGGGGAACTGTTGTCACTTTTGTCCTCCACTGTTAAGGAGGTGAAAGAAGACTTGCCTTCTGTTCCGTTATTGCACTATTGTTGCTTCACAACAAAAACACAATGGTAGCAGGTCCACAAGGTGTTTTCAAAGGGTGACCTGGATTGACCATTGCCAGCGTTAAAACTAGATGTACTGTGGAGAAGTCAGTAACCGAAGTTGCCCCTGGCTTTTTACTGTGCACACTGGAAATATTTTTTACATCGAGCAACCTGTGAAATGACTTATACTTTAAATTAGTGAGTGCTTTAAGACACACCCTGGAACAAATAAAAGGATCGATGGCTTCATTTGTCTTGATTACACACATTGACAATGGAAGACCATAACATGTGATGGATTGTCAAATGATTCACAGCTTTATTTAGTCCTTAAACAAGCTCAGCATCTGTCTTTTTTAGGACTCTGTTAGTCTTACAGTGCTTCCAAAGAATTATTGGGCACTTGTGTGTAAGTGGGGGAATAATTAGTTAATGGTATAAAACAGAGTTTGAATTATAATTAGTGTACCTCCTACGGTACATTAGTGTAATTTTTATGTTCAACAAAGTAGAACTTTCCACAAAGAATTCCAGGTGTTAGTTAGTTTTACCTTATGTGGTGTGTGTGTGTGTGTGTGTGTGTGTTTGTGTGAATGTACTTTTCCCATCTCTGTAGGAGCTCAAGCATCTGATCCTGGAGGCGGCGGATGGCTTCCTGTTTGTTGTTGCCGCAGAGACAGGCCGAGTGATCTACGTATCTGACTCTGTGACACCAGTGCTGAACCATACCCAGTCTGAGTGGTTTGGCAGCACTCTGTATGAACAGGTCCACCCTGATGATGTAGACAAGCTGAGGGAACAGCTTAGCACGTCAGAAAACTCCATGACAGGTAGAGAAAGTGTCACTAAGAATTCTGTTTCAGCACTAAGAATTCAATATTTTACTTTTATTGGAAGAAACACGGGTTTGTATCTAGCATCATTTTCAAGTTGTCCTGCTGACTTTGCATCATGCATTGTTTTTGTTTTCATACAAGAAAAAGAACGAGTGAAGCCAGTTTCATGTCTGTGAGCCAGCATGCAAATGTTAGGAACCTATACCCGTGCCAGGTTCCTAACATTTCCTAACATACAGTAATTTCAAATGTCATAAGCTGCACCTCACTTTCCCTGCAAGGACATCCCAAAAGGCTTCAGGTGAAAACACTACAGTTACGGACAGCAGACTCTTAACATACCCACACTGCATTCAGTTATCCAGAGTAAGAGTGAGTTGGTTCAGTTGTTTTGTTGCTTTGCATGACAGTCAGTTCTGTATCATCCTGTATCAAAAAAGGCCTGATTGTCCTGAATGACTCATTTTCTTACCAGCTAATCTGGTAAATTAATCAGTTAATTTGTTATGTACTTTTTCTTATATACTTATGTACAGTTTTGTCCTTCAGTTTACGTGCTTGTTATAAATAGGTAGGTGACTACAAAAGTGTAAAATTAAAGACAATTTTGGTTTAATGTAAGTAACCAATAAAAACACTGAACATTGACATAACACATATTATGTCTTAAGGACAGTTATGACTGCAGATTACAAAATATTGCACATGCTTAGAGTGCTCACTAGAGGGCAACCTTGTCTTGTTATTCTCTTCCTTTCCATGGTACTGTGGTGGCTTTGCAGTATTTCAGTGGAGCCCATGAGCTTGTGTCTGTCAGTCTGCCCATCTGACCCCACAGGCCCTCTGAACCTCCATACTCAGCACAGCCTGGTAATTCACATAGCACAGTAATCTCCATGTAGAGCTGTGACAGATGAAAATACACTTACCAGCATGCACAAATACACAAAAGCCCTTACATGTCCTTTGAAGTCGCAGCATTTCTCAGAGTAGAGTTTCATTCTGTGGAACTAAAGCAGTATGTTTTGGAGGCTTTGCTCCTTCTGCTGCTGCTCACGGTTGGAACTTTGTTATGTGCCTGTTGCATGACTGGATGTTTTTCCAGCTTGTTGACGTGGAAGGACTGAATAACATTAATCAGCTTAAAGTGGAACAAGTTATTGTTTGCTGCATGCCAGTTGGTGCTGTCAGTAATTCACTGTGGCAATAATATGTGATCCATTTAGTTTGTGGCCAGGAGCATTAATAGTGTGGTGATCTGTTTATTCCTTCAGATCCAGTAGATGTTTGTTTGAAAGAGTCTCAGAACTCAAAATAGACCCTGGCCTTAGCTCACTGTGAAATACAGCTTCACCATTATGAGACATTAAAACCTCTAATGATCTTATTTTAGTAGATTAGCGACTACTTCAGTGAGGTAGGCTTGTTTTATTGCTTTAGAGCACGTTTGCCTAGTGGGAAATAAAGGCTTGAAGTCTGCATCTGGCTGTTGTTCAACAAAGAATGACTTCAGCACATAGCTCATCCTTAAACCGCATCATTATCATTTTCACATGTGCATGACTTAAACAAAAAAGATACAGTGTCCTATTAAATGAGCTTTAGAGTGATTGGTGGGTAGAACTTGGAGGTTTGGACACAGTCATGACAGCTGTTTCTCCCTGCTTTCAATCCTTATGCTAAGCGATTCCAACCACTTCCTGTTTCCAACTCTGTATGAATAGTTTTTCTTATTTTCTGAGACACTTGTATCCACTTTGAAGTCACATTTTTTAAACAGGCTGGAATAGAAGCTCGCTGCCCAAAATAACACATTTTCTTTGCCAAATGCTCTCACACTAACAAAACATTAAACCCATTCAACAAAATGTTTCTCTTAAACAACACAACTCGTAGTCAAAG
This sequence comes from Channa striata, assembly GCA_033026295.1. Taxonomy (NCBI): domain Eukaryota; kingdom Metazoa; phylum Chordata; class Actinopteri; order Anabantiformes; family Channidae; genus Channa; species Channa striata. Next base: position 563,261 of record CM065171.1, read on the forward strand.
TTTTAGTCTTTAAACTATTCACTACACAGTAGACAACAAAATACACAATACAGCTGTTAATTTTTCAGTGGAGAGAAAAAGAAATTTCACCTAAAATGTTTTTTTTTTACTATAATGCATCAGATTTCATTCTTTTGTCCATTCTGTTCAAACACATGAAAGCTCAATGCTGTAAATGCCAAATTAAAAATACAGCGTGTTTTCCTTTAGTGTGACAGTAAAGAAACGATTGGGGGTCCCTGACTTACGTGTGTTGACGGTTTTGAAAAAAGATGTAAAAACTGTGTGACAGCAATAAAAAGGTGTTAACGCACAAGACTTCTGCTGTGCTGAGAAGGTGATGATGAACATGTAGGGGGTTCAAGTTTCATTAAACACGTCTAAGCAATTGAGCAAATCTGTAAAACATAGAGGAGATTGAATCTTTTCAACTCACTCAAAGACACCAAGCAAGTAAGTGTATTTCCCAAAACTCAGTTCGGAACCTCCATCATTGTTATGCCTCTGGTTTGTTTTAGAATGCTGATAACAACATGGAGCTCAGTAACACAATTCCAATATCTTGTACCAGGTACAGGTTTGCAGACTTGCAGCATACTGTATACTGTATGTAAGGTGCTGAGGTGCCTCAAAGCTACATATAGGAGAAAAGGCATTTGTCGTGCTGCTGGTGCTAGAGTCTAGACTAGTGTTTCAACTGAAATTTTGCTGCGTGTATTTTAGCTTCTTCCAAATGCAGTAAATAGAGGAAATAAACGCATGGAAAAACATGTATGTCTTGCTATAAAGCTGGATGAGTAGATGGATGGCAGAGCAGTGTGCAGACCAGGCAGAAAGAACAGAAGCATGTATTGGTGCGATGGAGAAAATTTTTGGCTCTTGTTACAGGGATAGCATTGTAAAATTCCAAGCGGCAACGGGTGTGAAAGCAACAGAGACTATGTCATACCTTTAGGACTTAGCACAGTTCAAGCACTATAAACAATGGATCCTACATTTCCCACAGTGGAATTTCCATGGCCATTATTATTACATGAAGTTCCTGTCCTCAAACTAACATTACAACACAGAAATGCCCCACATAGTGCAATTGTTGTTAACAACTTTTTATAGAGCAAATTAAAGGATCCCTTAACGGTGGAAAAATAATTCCCTATTCATCCACATTTATATAGTAAATTACTTTATAGGAAATCTTCTGTAGACATTGCATCAAGGTAACATTAGATGTGTTACCACACCGCTACTGTGTGAAGATCTTGAGGAGTTCAGAGATAGTACAGAGGGTTTTGAAAGCACTCGACACTAGAACCGACTAGATCAGGGGTCGGCAATGGTAAACAGAGCCATTCGGACCCGTTTCCCACAGAAAAGAAAACAACGGGAGCCACAAAACCCTTTTGACATTTACAGTGAAGATAACACTGCATAAATCTTTTTTTACCTAAACTATAAGATGTTTTATTTATGAAATCAGTGAATTGCCACTGAGAAAACGCAATTTTTAAACTCAGAAAAAAATGTTACTTCGAAATAAAATACTCAATGTCTATTTGAATCTTCCTGGTATTTATTAAATAAAAATTATATCATATTATATCATATTATTCACCTGCAGCAAACCAAAAATGCTGTCTGCTGCTGTGTGCCATTATGTTGTTGCATGTATGCAGTGTGCAGTAAGTTGCTGAATAAAAAAAGTACAATTTCACGAAATTATGTAAAATATATATTGGCAAAATAATAGCAGATTAAGTTATTTTACTTGGTAATGTGATTTTGCTCCTCTGTGCACAGCATCAGCACATCAGGGCTTTAGGACACCACCTTCATCTTCACATAGGATTGTAAGCTGTTGTTTGCTTTTAATATAGTTCCTGTTGGAGATCGATAGGACCCAAAGTCATACTTTCATTGTAATAAGTGTTGGGGATGTCATTCCATGTTGCAAACGGATGTTTTCCAGTTTTGAAAGGTTTTCAGTATCACTCCATCTGGGATTCTGAGCAAGAATGGCCTTCTGACACACAACATCTTCAAGATCAGCTCAAGCGTTTGAACTTGGCACACCTAAATATCTTTGTTGACAAGATCGCCATAATCTTCAAATTTAGAGTTACATTTAAAAAACTAACGAACTACAATTAAAAAAATGTTATTAAATACTTATTAATAATTAAATATTTATTTTCAAAAAGCCACAGCGAGCCACAGCAGAGGGATGAAAGACCCACATGCGGAATAAAGATCACATGCGGACTAGAGAATGTGACGATATGGTGTGTTAACCGTTGGGTGTTGTGCCATCTTCTGATCTGTTTGGTATGTACAGTATTGGTGCTTGCTGCTGTGCAGTGGTTGCCTACATACCTAGGACTGACTTACCAGCCCAAGACTGAATAGCTGAAATGGATGCCTTGTCATCCCTACATACTATCTCAGTGTAACAAAATACACCCATACCTTTAATCCAACAACCTTTTGTCTTTAAAGATGTTCGTGTACATGTCTTCAGTTTGCTGTGGTACATTACGCCTTTGTATGGTCTCTATTCGATTTTCAGTGTAGACTATACTGACACGAATCTCACAGCCGAAAAACAAGCCGGAACTTGCGTTTCTCCCTCGCTCACAATCAGTAAGCCTATCAATATGACCTCTTCAATAAAACAAACCACTAGTTGACTGGAACAGCCAACCCTTTTTGTGTGAGCAGCCAGTCAGGCTCAGGTATACAGTCTGACAGATGATGTTGACTGGCCGATGATTTAGTTGAAATACAATTTGGCGTCCTTAGTAATTAAAAAAATGCAATGTGAGTAGAGGAGCAACATCTGTGCGCTCTATGGTAAGGGTGCTGTGGGGCTACCCAGGCTCACCCGCAAGATGAGAAATGTCAGGTTATAGTAAAAAGCTGCTTTTGGCAATTTAACAAGAGAACTTACAAGCAAAGTGATGCTGTTAGTTTGTAAATACATGAAAAAAGCTCCGGACAAAGACGACAAAAACGACAGCACGTAAAGATGGAGCAGTAAGTATTTGTCTTAACAATCTCCACCTGCAATTTAACTGAAGCTGTCAGAAAATTGTGAAGGTAAATGTAATAAATTATGGAAATACTGCAGTAAATCATTAAACCAACATTGTAGTAAAGTACAATAGTTATGTAGTATATGCACTTAGTTCCTTGCCAACTCTATTTCACATATTAAAGGTAAAAAGTGTCAAAAATATTTTATACAAACTTATCTTGTTTATTCTTTTTTTGTATAACCAACAGGCATTTTTATTTATGGAAAATAATTAGTGTATTGTGATTGGATCATTTTTTCTGTTAGAGCAGTTCCTGTTTAAGGAACATGTCTGATAGTTTTTTACATCCAACATGATCAGCGCATGTGGAAAGTAGCTTAAGTACAAATCTTGGAACGTTCCTGTTATGCGCGTTTCCTTGTTTGGGCAAATAGTTGACATACAATGACATACAGCAGTCTGGTCTGTTACATGTTTATCGTGGTCATCCACCTTCTCTTGTCGGTCTGCATTTGCTTGCACGTCACTGTTGCATGTTAGCAGGCAAAGTTCCAGTTACTGTATCTTCATATTTGTGAGAAACTGCAAATTCTTTTTCCATCTGGAAAGGATCAGTCCTCTTCTAAAGTTGAGGGGTTACATTTACCTGTAGTTTTTCATCCGACACAAACTCAGCCGTTGTATACACCCTCACCCTCTCATCGTAGTTTATTACAACACAACTTCCGATCTAATGATATGATAGTTTGAATGAATATTCTAAAATAATATTGACATAACAGGACATTGCACTAAATTAATGCTCACTTTCTGGACAAATGCTGAGCAGTTGCTAATGACTGTATATTGCCTTATTGCTCTTGCTTTGACTGGCATCATAAAACAGCTGTATTCATAGGCTTTATCACTCCTGTCAACAAGTACATACAGTAATAGCCGCTAGTTTGACAAATGACAATGGGTGTATTGACTGATAATACTAGTTAGAGACTATTGCCAGTTCAGTCTGTGTACATTTTTATTCACATTATGCTATTTACAGAAAATGATAAGCGTGAGCCACTGTAGTTTTTATTTTTATTTTATTCCTCTTGGAAATGTGCGTTGACATGACTATAAACTCAGATTTGATTGCTATACATTTGTTCCAGTTGTGTTGATAAAAAAACTAGGTAGCATGATGTGTAATTTATTACATGATCCAGAGCTGCCCTAAACACATTACACTATGTTTCTCACACACAAAAATGAAATCTCTTTGAGCCTGTTTCTTGAATTCTGCAATACTTCTAGAAAAACAATTTTACTGCACACTTTCTTAGTTCAGCTGCCATATTCACTATACACCTTGGTAATCAATGTTCTGCTTAATACAGATACAAAACTGTCTTTTGGACAGCAGTATGTTTTGTAGTTGGGTTTTTAGTTTTCTGCTTTCAGTATTATTGGGCTAATCATATAGAGACTATATACTTCTACTCAACTGATAAAATTTATAGTGAAGAACTACTAGGCTGTTTGCTGCAGATTGGTAGGGTAAACGTTAAAGGTCTTTGTGCACTTGTGTTGCCCTGTTTTAATTTGAGCTGCTGTTTGTCTGTTAATAGGGCGGATTCTGGACCTGAAAACTGGAACAGTGAAGAAGGAGGGACAACAGTCCTCCATGCGGATGTGCATGGGCTCCCGCCGCTCTTTCATCTGTAGGATGAGGTGTGTGACTAAGTGTGTTGTTTTTAACCTGGTCAGGGTCACAGGAAGGTTATCCCTACTGTCACTGGGTAAGAGGACAACATCGACAGATAAATGCAGTAGAGACAGACAACCATTCATGTTCCCAATCACACCTGCAGCCACTATGCAGTCAATAATTAACCCACATGTCTCACTAGTAATTATCGGCTAATTAATCTGGTCAGTCTTTGACATTTTTAACTAATTCAATTCAATTCAATTCAACTTTATTTATATAGTGCCAATTTGCAACAAGGTCATCTCAAGGCACTTGAGCAAGCTCCCCCTTGAGCAAGCCATAGGCAACAGTGGAGAGGAAAAACTCCCTTTAACGCAAGAAACCTCCAGCAGAACCAGGCTCAGGGTGGGTGGCCATCTGCCTTGACCGTTGGGCTGAGTGGAAAGTGGAGAGTGAAAAGAACAGAGCAACAAAAGCAACAACAAAACATTGGGCAGGTTAGTAGGACCAGTAGCTGCACACTGGAGGACACACAGCGCCAAATCCGGGGACACCTGAAGACAGGGACAGAGAGAGGGAGACAGAGAGGGAGAGAGACGACTACGGGACAAAGAAGACACAGAGTTAATGTCATTCGGTGGTGACATTATAGATGTGGAGTGAGAGGAGAGAATGAAGAGAAGAGGAAAGTGAGATGTCTGCACTTACTGTACCCGTTCAACAAAAATGTCTGCAGACATATCTGCAGCCTTCAAGCCTTAAATCAATTTTCATTATTGATCAAATATTCATTTATTTTAACATATTTCTCTCTCACTTGTTATTATTTGTATTTATGTTATGCAAGGAGAGAGAATGAGGGGAAAATGCATATCAGCCTTCCTGTTCTTAGACTGAACTGATTTTGGTGGTCAAAGGTCAAGATTGCTGCCAGCCCATGTTTGTCTGTTTGTGATACCAAAGGTCTACTTGGACCCATGGATGAACTGATGAACTACATACACTATACACATTAATGTGTGTAAACTGCAACTCTCAAAGGCATACAGCTGTAAGTCAGTAATCCTATTCTGAAATATTTAGGTCAGGCATCAGACCAATTTAATTCTAATAGCATTAGAATTCAATATTTAGATTAATTTTTTTTGTAAAATAAATTGAGTTTGACTTTACAATAAATGCTTAAAATGCATAAAATAGTGGAGTTGCAGAAATCATTATTATACTCTAAATATGTAAATTAATTATGCCATTATCATTGTGTCAGTAACAGATTTAGATAAAATGAATTGCATGTGGCTTAAATGAAGCATGTTGTAGGCAAGTGCACATAAGGTCAGCGTTGCTTTGTAACCGTACAGACAAACTGAAAAAGGACACAGTGGTAAACAGCAGGGGCTCATGTGATATGGCAGGTAGTCTGCAGGAGGTAGCTTACAAAGTTACAAGCATTATACATTTACAATGACAGCAAAGGCCGAGTTCTTTCTTTGTTCTACTGCCTCCACAAAAACATTCGAGACTCCTGCTGAGCTGCTTCTAATTAGTTTCACAGACATTTTTACAGCAGTGTTTTATATTTGATTGATTGTGGTGTTCAGGATATATTCCCACTATTAATCGTATTATGCTGGTGTGTGCAGTGTGAGTCAGAGGCAGAGGAGGAAACTAGATGGAAGATATGCTCAGATGAGGAAACTAAGGTTGAGCATTCAGATTCCAAAGCACAAAAACAAGGTTTTCCGGCCCACACAAATTGTGTTCTTTTCTTTTTTTTTTTGTACTTTCAGTTTAGATTGACACAAATTAGCATATTAGTTTTAGGTGGTTAAAGTTGTGCGACTGAATGTTGTCAGGAGCCTTGTGATTTTTTTCCAGAGGCAAATCTGAGGATGTCTCTGACTGATGGTAACCACCTGGGTCACCTGCTGGTAATACATTGACTGACACTTATTTGATTGATGAAAATCATTATTGGTGAACAGTTAAAGTTGCTCACTAATGAAGGGATAGCTGACAGCTCTGTACATACAGTATTCTGATATATCCACAAGATTGAAGTGCTGTGACGTTGCACACAAACATTCAATTCAATTCAATTCAATTCAACTTTATTTATATAGCGCCAATTTACAGCAAGGTCATCTCAAGGTACTTTACATAATAAAGTCAAGACTATACAAACATTTAGAGGAAACCCAACAAATCCCCCTTGAGCAACAGTGGAGAGGAAAAACTCCCTTTAACGGAAGAAACCTCCAGCAGAACCAGGCTCAGGGTGGACAGAGTGGAAAGTGGAGAGAGAAAAGAACAGAGCAACAAAAGTAACAACAAAACATTGGGCAGGTCAGTAGGACCAGTAGCTGCACACTGGAGGACAAACAGCGCCAAATCCGGGGACACCTGAAGACAGGGACAGAGAGAGGGAGACAGAGAGGGAGAAAGACGACTACGGGACAAAAAAGATACAGAGTTAATGTCATACAGTGATGACATTTAGATGTGGTGTGAGAGCAGAGAATGAAGAGAAGAGGAAAGTGTCTCAGTGCAGAGTCCCCCAGCAGTCTAAGCCTATAGCAGCATGACTATAACCAACTATAAGCTTTATCGAAGAGGAAGGTTTTGAGCCTAGTCTTAAAAGTAGAGAGGGTGTCTGCTTCCCGAATCTGGACTGGGAGCTGGTTCCACAGGAGAGGAGCTTGATAGCTAAAGGCTCTGCCTCCCATTCTACTTTTGGAAATTCTGGAAACCACAAGTAGGCCTGCGTTTTGGGACCGAAGTGGTCTAGTAGGATGATATGGTATTAGGAGATCTTTTAAATATGATGGAGCTTGACTGTTTAGAGCTTTATAGGTAAGAAGAAGAGTTTTTAATTCTATTCTACATTTAATGTGAAGCCAATGGAGAGAAGCTAATGAAGGTGAAATATGATCTCTCTTACCAATCCCAGTCAGTAATCTTGCTGCAGTATTTTGGATTAATTGGAGGCTTTTTAGAGGGTTACTGGGGCAGCCTGAAAGTAGAGAATTACAGTAGTCCAATCTAGAAGTAACGAATGCATGAACCAGTTTTTCATCATCACTTTGAGACAGGATGCTCCTAAACATGCACTGGCTTTACCATAAATCAGTCACATAACGTTCGTCAGCTACAAAATAACTTCATATATACACATTCATACAGCAGACAATAAAGATCAATAATTCTGTATACGCTTTATGTGAAGGTTAAAGAATTAGAATAGCTTGTGGGAGATCCTTTAAGCTCTAGATTTTAATCTCAATACAACAGCCACTAGTAGCTTTTGTGGAGGGTTTGATCATATCACACAGGAGGAGGTGCCTGCCTGCCTGCCTGTCTTGAAACCATATATTCAAATGTCCACAGTTTTTAGAACATTTTGTTGGTGTGTGTGATCACGTAAACACATTAATAACATTGACACCCAACATCACATTTTAAGTTGATTATGGCTCACCTTGTTTCACTCTGTAGCCCTCTTATTAATATGAATACATATATAGATATAGTTACCACTGTCTGTTACAATCTTCTCTATAATCATTTTGCAGATTCTGTCTGAATATTACAAGTCATTTGGCAACATTTTGGTGGTTCAAATGATCTCTTGATTCTGAAGCTGATGGTTGACTCACATCTTTATACTTCATGGGTAATGAGACTTGGGTCTGCGACTCATATTCCAGACATTATTGCCATACATGGGACATCACTCCATGTCTGCTCCATAGCTCGTGAACCTTTTCCAACGCAGTTTGTGCTAAATATGTATGTTTCTTTGTGCTTACCCCAAAGTCCACATAAGTCATTGGCTACAAATGACATCAAAGCAGCTTTGACCACTCCCAGGGCTTGGAAAGCTCATGTTTAGTTCAGCAAAATAACATACCTTTTCCAATTTTTCTTCTGACATGCTGTGGTTGTGGTAGTACCAGAGTGTGTGGAATCATCAGGTCCTGCTGAAGCCATGTTTTGTCTGGATATATCACAAAGAGCTGTGAGCAGCAAAATAGCAGCACTGTGTTGTGTTCTCAAGGAATTTGTTGGATGGGCATGTTCTTCTGTTCTGTTGCTGTTCCAGAACCTGCATGATTCAAACAACATGCTGCTGGGACAGTTGGAAAGAGACCACATGGACACAATTAAACATAGCAACTTTTGCGATACATACACAAAGAAAGCCAAAGGGAACGCAGCGTGGACTGCACGCTGGTATTTCACGGAAGCCATTATTAGATTCAGCAAAGAATATGTAACACAGAAAAGCGACTGCTGACTGAGTAGCCCTGGCCTCACCTAGAGGAAGTACCTGCCCCCAGAATTCTATCTGTAGTCTGTAATCTGTTTGGCTGGAGGCTTACTCTATACATCTAGAAGGGATGATAATCATTTAGGCTTTTTTTTGGCCATAGTACAAAGGTGGGCTGCATGTCAAATTTAAGATTGCTCACTCATGCATCAGGAGAGATTTAGAGCGAACCTTGCCACCAGTCTCACTCGAGTTTTTGATTGAAAATGTCTAATGCTGACGTGCTATTATCATAAGCTAATTCATTATTAAAATTAGAAAAGCCAATCTTCAGTCAAATCAGAAAAAGAATCCACTGTTTGGCAGGTTGATCAATATTCTATCTGTTTTGGAGGCACAAAAAATAGTAGCTGTTTTTTTTTTTACATGAGGAGTTAAAGCTTTCATTTCTCATGTGTAGTAGGCTATAATAGTTTAAAAGTTATGTGTGTGGCATATTTTAAATTGAATTTAAGTGCTTCCCCAGCTGTCAATCAAAACAGCACAGCAGCAGTTTGATACGCAACAGAATCAAATAAATGTTATGTTGCCTCAGATATATACAAACTCCAGACATCCCAGTATTCGTGTTTGCATGCCTCTGTGTGCAGCCTTCACAATCAAAGAAAGGAACACCTTGTCTCCATAGAAGCCTTGGTGTTTTCCACCTTTTAGCAAGCAATCAGTTTGGCAAATATGGGACAAGTGACTGGACTGGTATTTAAAAAAATGTCATGTTTTGTCTGGAGTTCATGTAGATAGGGAGAACAATTCATTTTGCATCAGACAAAAGTAGATTTACATTTTTTGCCGTAATGACCAGCCCTATACACTGTATGTTGAATATCATTTCAGCAAATTACATTGAGTATCATTGTTTTTTTTCTATGCCTGCTTTAATTCTCAATATCACTGTGAGGCATACAGAATGTAAGTCCTTATGCAAGTCCTTCCTGTGCTGAGCTGACAAGGAGCCAGTGTGTGCGTGTTTGCTGTTTGCCTGGAGGGGTTTTGGCCATGTTACAAAAAAATTATTTGAGGTGCAGTTAAATATATTTTCCTGGAAAAGTTCTTCAATGCAGATTGGAAAAGAAAACGAACGGAAAAATGGCCAGCAGTGACTTGCAGTGTAAGGTGGTTGCTTTGCATGATTGAGCCCTGGAAATATATTTTTGCCTGACGTCCTTACATCAGCTCTCAGCCGAAACTGTAGCTCTGCTCAGGGACAGTGTGAACTTGGAATTGTACCACTTGTTGTTTCTGTATTTTACAAATAAGCTTCTTATTTGAGTAAACTTTCAAATTCCAAAAAGCTTTTCTCAAACAGTTTTTACTTTATTTGTAACTTCAGTATATTGCGTGGGACCTCTCTGGGGTAACACTCCAACTTGCTCTTTAAATGTAATTTTTAACCTCTGGGTCTCTACTCTTCCTACTCTGTTTTGGAATGTCCCCTGACTCACACATCCATACACATGCATGCATGAGTTACATGAGTTGACCACAGTTGTTTTAAACACTACATGCAACACAATCTGTCTGTGGTAGAAACAGTTGTAGCAAACCAACTTGCAGAAATGCAATACTTTCGCTTATTTTGCTACAGTTCTAATTTAAGTAGATTGCATTGAGTGCTAATGTGTAACAGCTAATTTTATCTAACAGCTGAGGCAGGTTTTTTAAGCAGTTGTATAGTAATTACAATTAATTGTGTAATTACCAGATGCTGTTGGGATAATAGAGTGTGTCTTTGTGTTTGTTTTGCATTCATGTGCAGGTGTGGCAGTGCTCCCCTGGATCACATTTCCCTCAACCGTCTGTCTAACATGAGGAAAAGATACAGGTACAGTACAGGAACATCTCCTGTCATAAACTTGAGTTTCTTAGTGTCTTACTCTCCCTCCACTTTTCATCTGACATACGTGACATTGTATCCTGCTCTTCTACCCTGCTAGTCATTCTTTAGTATTATGCTGGTGATGGGGCCATGTTTCTGTCACTTTTCAAAACCTTATTGTTGCAACCACAACCCTCCTTCCCTCACATCCTCTCTCCCCCTCACTGCATTCTGATACTAAAATTGAAAAAAGAAAGAACAGGGAGCTTTATAAAATAGTTGATGTGCACATGAGTGTTACCTTCAGAAATATTTAAGTGAGAATAACAGACCTTACTGCCCAGTGTGCTGGTTACACAGACACAACATTATCTGCATATACTATTTCGAACTTTGGAAAACTATTTTGGATTCTGAACGTTAATTAGAATTAATAATAATAATAATAATAATAATAAAATTAATAAGAATTCTGTATACGTATAATTGTTATCCTAAGGAAGTAAAAAACATTTTTCTATAGTAAAGATAAACTAAATAATTTTTCATTTATCATGCCTCTAAAGTGCATTTTAATAATGACCAGTATAATTATACGCTCATTTGTACCTCACAACAGTTTAAACAGGTCCAACAATTCAGTTCAATTCAATTCAACTTTATTTTTTATTTTACAACAAATTCATCTCAAGACACTTTACATAATAAAATCAAGACTATACAGATACTTAGAGAAAACCCAACAAATCCTTGAGGAGCCATAGGCAACAGTAGAGAGGAAAAACTCTTTAACTGAAGAAACCTCCAGCAGAACCAGGCTCAGGGTGGGCGGCCATCTGCCTTGACCGTTGGGCTGAGTGGAAAGTGGAGAGTGAAAAGAACAGAGCAACAAAAGCAACAACAAAACATTGGGCAGGTTAGTAGGACCAGTAGCTGCACACTGGAAGAGACACGGCTCCAAAGGCGGGGACACCTGAAGACAGTGAGGGAGAAAGGGAGGGAGAAGCACAGCTACGACATATAAATGACATATGTCACCAGTGACATATAATCTAGCATCAAGCTAAGACTTAACCAGTGATACTATAATTTAACCCTGCCGATTATGCTCTTTTTTATGTTTGTTTGTTATGCATAAAAAAATGTTTGTTTAATTCCATAAAACTAAATGAGCCCATTTGCTTTTCCTTTTATATCAGGTGAGTGTATAATGATGTAAATAAAAAAATAGTCTTTGTTAAATAACAATAAACTCAGAGCATTCGTGTTTGAATTTGAATTTTATCCAGGTTTCAGATTGTAGGAGTATCCATCAAAAATAGTTCACATAAAGCATTTGAAAACATAGTTTGCATATTCTCTACAAAAGCCAATCCTTGAACTTATTATTGAGTTCCAGAAGGTCCAAAGCTCCTCCTGACATGCCATATATAACAATCCTGTCATATTTGTGGAAGATTTGACAGGAGAGGTGCTAACAAACACGCATATACTGTTTGGATATGCACAGAAATATGCAGTTTCCCAGCAGCTTACAATAAACATAACACTTCATATTGTATATGGCCACACACACTTGTAACAATGAGTGTAATTCGATCTTTACGTTGACTATTGGACAATAAATATCTATAGACTTCTGACATCTGTCTTAAAAACCTTTGTCAAAGGTTTTGCGTATAACTTCATCTGGAGTTTTCCCATAACCAGACATTTCCAAGTAGCCAAAGAAAAATACATTTTCATGATTCAAATTGCAGAGGAGAGAATCATTCTGAAGAGGGTCTTTGTTTAGATGGTTTCTCTTAGACAGTGTTTTTAGACCAGCGTGAGATTCTGATTAGCTCAAAACCGCAATGAACAGTAGCTCTGACAGATGATGCCTTTTCCAGAATGTATCTTAATGACTGAAAGATCTCAGCTCAGAAAGCACTAACTTTAAAATTTAGCTTGTTCTTTTGTCAAATATTTTACGTTGAATCATTTTGGCACAAAACAACAAGTAGGTGGGACGTAGGTGACAAGTGGGTTGTCCGCTAATCACAGTTGTTTCCAAACAGCTCGTCCTTTACAAATGTTAAACCTCCAGTAGGTAGGCCACATTGTCAATTGAAACAACCATGTGATGACTATTTTACAGCAGACTTAGTCACTTTCAGAAGTATTAAAAACAAGGATAATTCTTACTTGTACTTTTTGCTGTACGCTAAAGAAATTTGTGTAAGATGAAAAGGTGAGTATGAGAAGAAAATGCAGAATACATATATTAAACAGGATAGAGGATACGATAGCACTTTTAAAGTGAAGATTGTTTTCTTAACTTGTCTGCTATGCAGGAAATTCACTGGGGTATTTTCTGCTGTTTTGGAAAAAGTTTACCCCGTACACACCGAAACACCAAGATGGCCTTTTTAGATTTACACACTCTAGAAAACATTTGTAAAAGCTGAGTTTTGAGGTGAGAGAAAATTTTTGAAAAGTAGAGAATAAAGGGAGAGGGAGAGACCTGTGTTGTGCTTGTCCTTCCTTCCAGAGCTGTCTAACATGCTGCTGTGTGTGTGTTGGATGAACAGGAATGGCCTTGGACCCTCAAAAGAAGGAGAGGCTCAGTACTCTGTGGTGCATTGTACTGGCTACATCAAAGCCTGGCCCCCTGCAGGTTTGTATACATTCTCAGCTCGGTGCTCTTATCTCGATCCCTGCTTAACCCAAACTTCACCTCACTGCACGAGTTCCTGCCCAGAGTAAGTGTGAAATGGTCTAACCCAAAGCAGCTGTGTGCTCTGGAGCAGGACCTGTATTCAGCCTCAGATCCCCAGCAGCTTGTGTGTTGCTGGTATCCCATCCAGGCTGTGTATGTTTCAGAGCAGCTTTTTGAAAGCATGTCCCCTCTTTAGATGTAAGACCCCCATGAGTCTTTGTTCAGTTACTCTGCAAACCAAACATATCTTCTATTTGTGCGTGTGTAAATTTGACTGCTGGAGTGTTTTTGCAGTCTGTCTTCTGGTTGAAGAATTTCTCAGCTGACAGTAGGGATGTTTGCTGTAATAATAAACTGTGGAGTGTTTTTCCCCTACCAGGAACTTTCCAGGAACTCCAGGTATTCTAACCTTATTTTCTTATCTTCCCCTGTCTTTTTACATTCAGGAAGTAGTTCATTTCCAGCTAGAAAGTGTACAGTACATGTTGCCCTTAAATATCATTCTATGATGTAAAATCCAACAACATGTCAGCCTTGAGTAAAACAGACAAACACCCACTCTGCTTGCCTACTGTGATCCCATCCATACCCTGAATTAAGGTCGGAGGTAAAAACTCCCTCTCAGCCTGAAGACGCATTTGTTGCAATGGATTCTTCAGTAGTACTGACATTGTTGCACTGTAGTGAAAAAAATCTAAAATATATTTCTAACTGTACTCGTGTACCCAGCCCAATCTTTTCAATTTGTTACTGCAAACAGAATTCGAAACCTAAAAACACAGCTTGTAGCGCTGGATTAAAAAAAATAACTGTAATTATCTGTTATATAAAGATTTATGTCAATCTAATGTCAGTGAACTGACTTCATAGCTTTTAGTAATTCAAGCCAAGACACTAGATGATTCCTTTAATGCAAAATTCTGGTGGTATTATAGACCAGCCAGCCTCAACATTAACACCATCTGGGGATTTAATGCTTAGCATTAATGGTCGTCTGTATAGCTGTCCACCTTGTCAAACAATTACATAAAAAAAATTCAAACCAACTATTAACTGATCGCACTAATCTAATCTGTAATCCTAATCTGTGTTGTTTCCCAGAAAAAAAACAGCTCAGTATTTCTTCATTACCTTGAGAACATGGACTGTAACTTATTTGCCTTGGTTCCACACTGATCACAGAAGTACAGTATTAAAAAATCCTTTAAATCTATTAAATAAACCCATTTTCACTAAGTGAAATGGTGTGTGTTTGTTTTTGGGCAACAACAAAGGTCGACGCTGACGGAAAGTGCGTGTGACTGAAACTAAGAAAACTTTTTCTTGATTGTTTCTGTATGGAGAATGTGGATATTACCATTCATTTAGAAAATTATCGGTTATTTTTCAGAAATAGTCTCAGCCTAATGCTGGTATATCACTAGAATGCTTGCAGTGGAAATGAGGCACACGAGTTGTGAGAACACACAAAGTCTTTACATTCAGATGCATTGTTTGACTTCAACATATGCTTACACATGCACACACACACACACACACAGTGTCAGAGTGAAACACTTACAGAGACAAAGATTGGAATTCACCCCGTCAGTCTCAAACCAGGTTCCAGCATTGCTGCTGTGATAAAGAGGGGCGAGTGACCTGTGCAACATCAAGTCATCAAAACACAACTAAATGACCTATTAGAATGTTGAGAGCACCCCAGAATAGTTCCAGGGTTAACACAAAGACACAAGCCATATGTTTTAAAATCACTGACACATGTTTTACTTCCTTGCACTAAAAATAGTGCTGTGGAATGTTCTGGAGGCAAACCATCGTCAAGCGAGACACACGCACACACACTTATAAATTACAGCTGGATAACAGAAAAACAGACGCTACAGATACATTGCATGTAATGGCTAACCATGCTGTGTTAGAGGATAGGAATGTAGCCACAAGTGGGGACACTCAATCATTTTGTATTTGGACAGGAACTGACAGAAGGGCATGTCAAATCTGTGGTGAACTGCATTTCCAGGCTTTGCATACATACAGTCTCGAGAAAAAGTAATGGAACTCTATGTAATTTGCTGGTTTTTTGCACAAATTTCTGAAAAAATCTTCACCAACAAACACAATATTTCTAAGCTGATAACACACAATCATCTGTGATGACGTCATCCATCAAGTCCTTTTTAAACACCCCCCCCAAACAATAAAATTGATATAGCGACACAGTGTTTATATTCTGTGTTAGTATCTGTTAACCATAATTTTAAAGGCCCATTCCTTCTTATTGTATAATATCAGCAAGGCAGCTATAGCCAGAGGCAATATGTGCATATGTTCATCTGTCTGTGTATCCATTTCACTCTCGTGAACAAAACATTCCCTTGGACTTAAAGATGAACTGATTAGATTTTGTTGGTTGGGGGTTAAAGGTGGATGTAACTGTGACCTTGTGTCAGCCCATTAGTCTGAACACAATAATGTAAGAGCAGCTTGAGGGAATGTCTTCAAATTTGGATGAACTCATTCTGTTTTGTTGGTCAGAGGTCAGAGGTCAAGGATAAGGTCGCTATGGCCCCATCTCCCTTACATTCTTCTGAATGCATGGATGCAGACTGCAACTTGTCTCATTTGTGGAGGCAGACACCTGTGATGTGACAACTGTAGTTCTTCAGAATTTACATCTATATTATGTGGATTGCTGCCTTTTATCCTGTGCATTGCTGTTTCTTGGCACAAAACCTAAAGGCAGGGATTTGCGTTGTCTGCATTTATACACGTGTCCGTGTTTAAGACTCACCTATAAAATCATTGTTCAGTATCAGCAAAAAAAAAAAAAATACAAATGCTCCAGCAGACCTTAACCCTGTAAGGCTGAGGTAAGAATAATAAGAGAGAGAATCTGCTTTTCAGACCCGAGCTCATCCAGTTCATACGATGAAATGTCCTTGAAAATGACATTCAATCCCAAATAGCTCCCATGTGTTTCTGCCTCCCTTGTAAGTTACTTTAAATAAGTGACTACATTTTGTAATTTGTTGTAGCAACAGTCTTTACCAGTAATTTATGGATAATGTTGAAGTGTTAATATCTTTTCTTTGATTTAGAACAAAACAAACTCTGAAAAAGTTATTGCGAGAGAATTAAAAATGGAATTGATTTGTCTTTCTGTGGCCTTAGTTTCTCTCTTCTCTTTTACTGAAGTACTGTTTTAGACAGAGGGGACCAAGTTTCAACATTAGTTTGAATGAATTATTTCAGCAGAGTCTGGCATTATGATTCACATCTCACTTGCAGTGTGGAAGATTAATGGTAAAAACATGATTTATAAATCATTGTAGAGGAGCAATGACCATGTCACCCAGTAGATTACCTCTCACTGCTGCAAGGTTCAAGTGGCAAATGGAAAAACAAGTGTTTACACTTCATGAGAAATTCCTATTAAATGGTACTTGTGGCCCTTCTTTGTTTCACCACTTTCTCTATTTACAAACGGATGATGTTCTTAAAACAGGAGTCGTTGACACTGGTTTTGCACCAGAGATTCTTGCTATTGTTGTTAGGCGGATAGTGGAATGGAAGAGAAATATCAATATATTGTTATTTTGAGTGAGAAAAACTCAATTAGTGGAGAAGTTCCAGTTTTATATCCTTTTATAATAATATCTCGTTATAAAGAGGTTGTTGAATGACACAAAAATATGAGAAATGCACTGTTTCATATAATTATAAAAGTGACACTTCTTGGGAAAACAGTTTTCATCATCATAATAAAGATCATTATCTTTATCATGAGACACGCTAAAGATTATTATATTTAGCATTAGGGATGATTATCTTTGACAAGAATTAACCGATAAATTAAAGATCTAAAAACTGGGAATGAGGAAGTCCAGATTTTTTTTGCATCCATAAAAGGTCGAGTCTATAGTTCGAGGCCCTCAAAGATGGAAAGAATGCATTAATAGAATAGGAACACAAGGTTGATGTATAAAATCTGCATTGTACAAAATATCTGCAATAATAGCTTTCACAGGATTTTCCTTCGGTTAAGAGGGTAGGTCAGTCAGAGTTCATCTGGACAGCTGATGGAGACACCATTTGTTCAAGTATTACTGTCGGCCCTTTTAAGCATAGAGACAGAAGCTACTGCATTTGATGTTATGTCCCTGAATTCATAGCTTAGTGGTCCACATTGGACCATAAAGATCTGTATGAAGTAGGTAGCGCAGTCTTCCAATCCTGCAGTTGTTGGTTGATCCTCGGCTCCTCTGGTCACATGTCGAAGCTGCATCAGTATGTGAATATATATAAGTTATGTTAAGAGTGAGTCTGTTGTGTGCTGTTTATAAAAAAGGACCAACTCCTAGACTTTGTTCCTATTTTATCCCTGGGAAATCTGGGATGGATAATACCTCCTTAATTCATGATTAAGGGCGCTCTAACTCACTTGTCATATCAGGTTGGACAAGGACAGATTTTTGAAACACCAGCACTTTGGGAATCCTTTAGTGCTATTAGTTCCCCCTGGCTGTGGTCAAGATCTTTCATAGTCATATTAAAAATGTACTGAACTCAATGACTGCTTAAGTGTTTCTATTAGGGAATGTTAAGATGTAATGTTAAACCAAAAGGAAATTGAGTGCCATTAGGTTTCTTGACTCCTCTTTGCCTCCCTTGTGCCCTTTTTCCTCACTCTGCTTATGAGGTTAATATTTTTGTAGCTATTATTAAACAGAAAATTGCACCAATTGTTGAGAGTTTTGGAAGAATCTGGACATTGAAGGTAAACTTGTTAGATTAGTGCCAGTTGTTTAACTATGAACATAATATGTCAAGAGAGATACATAATGTTGCCCAAAACTTAGAGATTTGGAGACCTAATAAGAATCAGTATATTGAAAGTGCTCTCTTTAATAAAAATAATCAAATCAATTTTACTGATGAAATAGAGCTTTATAGTAAATGAGTAAATGAAAAGCTTTTTTTTTTTTTTTTACTGAAACACTTCACTCTTTTCCTCAGGTATGACTATTCCGGAAGAAGACACTGAGGCTGGTCAGACTGGGAAATACTGCCTAGTGGCCATTGGCAGGCTGCAGGTATGTGTGGTGCATTGTGAGTTGTGAGAATCTTGAATGAAGACATGGATTCAAACAGAATAAATTGCATGATTTATGTAGCAAAACTTTTTCACATAAACTCCTTTATATTGTCCACTATCAATTACCTCTAATTACCTCATAATAAATTTGCCCCCCAGTACAACTCCATTACCCACTAATGTTTGACCTCAATAATGAACAAATGGTAGAATTATTACCTGTCTTGTAGTTTTAACTTTTTTATATATATATATATATATATATATATATATATACACACACACAACACACACACAAACACACACAGGTGAACCTAATGATGTGGCCAGTGAATGTAACTCCTTCATTAAGTAGTGGCTTTGTTGCTGCAAAGAGAGGTGAAAGCAGAGCTTGAAAGCATCTTTCTCATTAAAAAAAAAAAAAAAAAAAGGCTGTAAATCAAAAGCACAAATTAGGTTATTCGTGTCGACAGCTAAGTGATTCGAGATTACAATTTCGTTCTTGTTCTCTATCATGGTTTCAAAAACTATAATAAAGTTAGCATAAAAGACCAAGAAGCCTGTGGTTTCCTCACCAAATAAACTATAAATTTCATTATTTGCCAGAGTTGAATTAAATTTTAGAATGAGGGAATATTTTCAATCATGTTGTTGAGTCTTGGACAGATATGTCAGTAGTCAATGGTGTCAATAGGTAAATTCTATCAGGTTTTGTTTATGTAAATGAAAACTCTATACACCATACAACACCCTCAATCCCAACAAAGCTTTAGTGAGTATAAAGGTGGAAGGAAGCTAAGGAAGTACACCCTTCTTCCCAGATGGACAGATATGAATGATACGTTTACAGGACAGAGCAATATAGAAGATTAATGATGGACCACTGCAGTGACAAAAGGATCAATTACAGACATGAGGAATATAAGTAGAACACAAATGTACTGTGTATAGCAGGGGTGCCCACAATTTTTCAGCTTGCGAGACAAATCAAGTGACAAATAGTGAGCATGGATGAGAAGTATGTCTGTCTCTCCCTCAGGTGACCAGCTCTCCGGTCTCCATGGATATGAATGGCTTGTCAGTGCCCACAGAGTTCCTGTCACGTCACAACTCAGATGGTGTCATCACGTTTGTCGACCCACGCTGCATCAACGTCATTGGTTATCAGCCACAGGTTAGATAAGAGGGTTAAAAAGACTGTGTGTTTTTTGAAAACGTATGAGATTGAGTTATCTGTATTATGTAATGGAAATTTAAAAATACACATATTCGTATTCCGAGTGAATTGCAACATTTACTTCAACTGCAGAGAAAACCAAGGTTTAAGCAGTATATTGCTTAATTTTGTGATTTTTATTCATTTCATTTCATTTTCATTTTGTCATTTAGCAGACGCTTTTATCCAAAGCGACTTAGAGTAATTCGGTACATACATACACAGTGGTGATGGCTGCCACGCAGGGTGCTCATCACCACTGGGAGCAACTGGGGGTTCGGTGTCTTGCCCAAGGACACTTCGACATGTAGCAAGCAGGGACTGGAGATCAAACCATTGACCCTGTGGTCAATGGACGACTTGCCTTACCAACTGAGCTACAGCCACCCCGTTCTGTACACTGATCAGCCACTACAATATTATGATCTGCTGGTTTTAATATAAAAATATGACCTGATTTTCGGGAAATTAACTAATACATGCTGATGTATCATTATGGGTAAGCAACCTGTCAGCACATAAAAAGGTTGAGACGAGTTCCACCTTTACTAGCATTTATCTTTAAACTGTATATTTTAATTAATTACTTTACATGTTTTGCCACAGTTATTGTAATCCATGACCATGAGCTAAAAATAATTTACTGAGTGATAAAATTATCTTGTAGCGGCTCTGTTGCAATACCCCACACTGTTCTCATTAAATCTCCTTGTGTTCTGCACGAGGAACAAATTCCATGACTTGCAATACTTTGCATTATCAGCAAGCACATAACATGTTGATAGGGAAAATAAACAGTCCAAGATGAGAAACATTAGTTGTCTGCAATGGAATGTTAAAAACATTCCTCTGGTCAGTCAGATTGTACCTTCGTTGGCTGATTCCCCCTATTACTAAACAGGAAATTACTGAATCAGGGATTTACATTTCTGGTACATTACAGTTCATAACAAATCCATGTGGATCCTGTTTGACTTCAAAGGATATTTCTGGTCATTCTCTAAATCAGTCGTACTGTCTACAATTAGCATGTAAACACGGAATCTTCTCTACTCACATTTGTTAGACTGCACCCTGGATTCACTTGTTTGTCAGTGTCATAGTTTATCCAAGACTCTAAAAAAACACATCAGCCAGAGTCACCGTTATACCGGATAACAGATTTCTTTATTCCAAAGTCAGTGACCTTATTAAGTTTAACAAAAATTGCACTGTATCCTCCGATGGCACTTGGGTATGTGCAAAATTTAAGCTGGACTTACAGAGACTCTGAAGAATGTGGACAATGTTTACCAGGGTCTTGGTTTTGGAAGAAACATTTCACCCAGTCCAGCGGTGTGTCTGACTAATGTGTTTTTAATAGTTATTGGACATCAACATTGGACTATTTCAACAACAACAGATTTCGGATGCAGGCCGACAACTAAGCAAATGTGAGGAGAGTGAGCGTGGGCATAAGCATTAGCTTGGTAGTTTGGCTGCATTTTTGGTAGTTGTAAACAATACGATTAATTTTGAAAATGAACAAAATTATCCTTTTCACTGCTAACAAATGTACCTTACTTTAAAAATGTAATGTCTGGAACTGAATGTTTATCAATTGCATTATAAAATTTGCAGAGAAAAACAAAAGGTTTGCTCTTCAGCAAAATTGACGTCTTAGGTGTGATATCCTTAGTTGTACCTGTAGTTGTCTAGTATATGGACAAAAAGTCCTTATGTAGGACACAATATGTAGAATAAATATCTGTATT
The DNA here is from genome assembly GCA_033026295.1 of Channa striata. NCBI lineage: Eukaryota > Metazoa > Chordata > Actinopteri > Anabantiformes > Channidae > Channa > Channa striata. The sequence goes on from CM065171.1 coordinate 584,898, forward strand.
TGTTTGTGTGTGCTGTCTTACAGGACCTGCTGGGAAAAGATATTCTGGAGTTTTGCCATCCTGAGGACCAGAGTCACCTGAGAGAAAGCTTTCAACAGGTACAACTGGAATGGAGGTGTCAGCTGTCATAAAGGAATGTCATAATGTCTATGATCAGGAGTGATAAACTCTGCAAGGCTGTCCAGAAATAACTCTTTGAAACTATTTCAGAACAGTTTTATTGGCAAATGCCATGTTCACAGTTACAATACGCTCGCACTTCACTTCTTGTCTCCTCACAATAAGAGCTCTTTCTTCCTCCCAAACGTACATCGATTAGCCACAACATTAAGCCTTTTAATAAAAAAATGTGATGTTTTTTATAACAAATATTCTGAACTAGTGAATGCTGATGTATTATTATGGTCTAATCACCTAGTTCAAATCCGGTCCACCTTTATATACAGTAATCTTTGATCCCTTTTAGTAGTTACTTTCCATAATTAATTCAGTTCAATTCAATTCAACTTTATTTATATAGCGTCAATTTACAACTAGGTCATCTAAAGGCGCACCATACATAATAAAGTCAAGACTATACAAACATTTATAGAAAACCCAACAAATCCCCCTTGAGCAGCTATAGGCAACAGTGGAGAGGAAAAACTCCCTTTACCGGAAGAAACCTCCTGTAGAACCAGGCTCAGGGTGGGCGGACATCTGCCTTGACCGGTTGGGCTGAGTGGAAAACACTGGGCAGGTTAGTAGGACCAGTAGCTGCGCACTGGAGGACACACAGCGCCAAAGCCGGGAACACCTGAAGACAGGGACAGAGAGAGGGAGACAGAGAGGGAGAAAGACAACTACAGGACAAAGAAGACACAGAGTTAATGTCATACAGTGGTGACATTATAGATGTGGGGTGAGAGGAGAGAATGAAGAGAAGGGGAAAGTGGCGCAGTGCAGAGTCCCCCAGCAGTCCAAGCCTATAGCAGCATAATATAGTAGAGAGGGTGTCTGCTTCCCGAATCTGGACTGGGAGCTGGTTCCACAGGAGAGGAGCTTGATAGCTAAAGGCTCTGCCTCCCATTCTATTTTTGGAAATTCGGGAAACCATAAGTAGGCCTGCATTTTGGGACCGAAGTGGTCTAGTAGGATGATATGGTACTAAGAGATCTTTTAAATATGATGGGGCTTGACCGTTTAAAGCTTTATAGGTATGAAGAAGGGTTTTAAATTCTATTCTAAATTTAATTGGAAGCCAATGGAGAGAAGCTAATGAAGGTGAAATATGATCTCTCTTACCAATCCCAGTCAACAATCTTGCTGCAGCATTTTGGATTAATTGGAGGCTTTTTAGAGAGTTACTGGGGCAGCCTGAAAGTAGAGAATTACAGTAGTCCAATCTAGAAGTAACAAATGCATGAAAAAGTTTTTCAGCATCGCTTTGAGAGAGGATGCTGCTAATTTTGGCAATGTTTCTTGGTGGAAGAAGACTGTTCTAGAGATTTGTTTTATGTGTGAGGTAAATGACAAATCCTGGTCAAAAATGACTCCAAGATTCCTTGCAGTACTACTGGGGGCCAGAGTTATGTCATCACGATATGTCATGTCAAATAACAATATGGTTGGAAAACATGTTTCTTAGACTTTTAGGCCCAAACACAATAACTTCAGTTTTATCTAAATTTAAAATTACACAGTCAGTATTGTTTAAATACATTTAACCATCTTAATGTTTTTGTTAGTTGGGTACTTTTACTTTTGTTTGTTAATTAAAATGTTGATGATGTTCTTTTACTTGAGTGAATTTGGCTTGACTAAATTTTACTTGAGTTGAATTAGTACTTGGAAAGTTTCTTTAGCTATTAACTTGGTTAACTAAGCCAAACCCTGAATTTTAAAATTTTTGCTGGTGTAAAGTAGTAAAAATCAAGATTTATTTTGTTCTGCCATCAAGTTGAATAGCAAAAGTGATCTGGTCTGAAAACAAGTGGCCCACTAGCAGAAACCATCAATAAGCCAGTCAGCTGTTTCCTTCACTGCCAAAGCAGATCCACAGTTGTACATCTGTCACCTTGGCTACACGTGAGAAGCACGGTACAGATAACTTCAAGAGACTCACTCACTCAGTGTTTTTCTATTTCAGTAACTAAATGTTTTATGAAGACATGACAGGGACAGTGTGTAATGTCTACACATCTATACAAACCATCAAAAGTCAGGTATTCACTCTGTCACCCTCAGCAGCTAAATGATAGAGTTCATATCACCAGGAATGTTTTCCTTGTCTTGTCACTGTGGAAATGTCTGGCTCTTATCCAGCTCAAACACACTCACACTCAAATAAATGTGGCCACACAATCCATCAGCACTTCTCTTAAAAATATTCCACAGGTAATCTCCAAACAGATGCTGCACCTTAAAGGATGCGCAGATACCACAGAGCTTATAGGCTCCATGCCTTGGCAGCTTGTAGCTGTTTTAATGGCAGCACAAGCTGGGGATCGTCATACTTTTTTGGCACGTCAGTGTATTTAGCCTTCTAAATGGATTCTGGTCGACTGATGCCTTCTTACATTAAGAGATTTAAAAAACCACTGGTCTCTCACAGTCTATTTTGGCTAATCCATCTTCACAAACATCTTGCTAACAATGGTTTCACAACCAGGTGTCAACATACATACATTTTCTTTGCCTTCATGTTTTTGGGTACTCCCAATAAAGACTCAAAAAGGTGGAAATATCTCAAATACCAATACACACAGCAACTATAGTTATGCAAAGAGTCTTTGAGGTGAAAGATATAAAAGTTCACCTATAGAGGCACCCCTATATACAGGTGTGGTGTGATGGTTGGTAGTGTCCACTCTATTATCAGCATCAGCAGCATAGAGATGGTGGAGTGCAGCAGCACAGCCCAACGCAGCAGTTGGTCTTCACTGTTGCAAGTTCTTTTGTATGTCGGCCCCTATATTAATTTCCCTCTAAGATAACATGCAGTGTGAGTGGGCGGCTGAGAGGAAGAAGATCAGGAACATTGTGGTGGTACAAGATACAGACAGTAACCATGACTATATGACAGGTCGGCTAAAAATGGACCTTTAAGCCTTTGCTGATTACACTTAAATAAAACAAAAATTAAAAATATAGACTTGCCAAGACCACAGCTAGTTGAGAAATTCACTCTCCTCTTGAAACTCTCATGTAAACACACTTGAAATAACCAACTACAAATCAGAGGAAAAGTGTAGCTGAATAATAAATGTAGCTGGCTGCTTCAGTCCTTGTTGACTATATTAGAAAGAATGTGAAGCAGTTATGTTCTTCTTTTGCAGGTGGTGAAATTGAAAGGTCAAGTTTTGTCAGTGATGTATCGTTTCCGAATGAAGAACAGGGAGTGGATGCTGATCCGAACCAGCAGCTTCACCTTCCAGAACCCGTACTCGGATGAGATAGAGTATATCATCTGCACCAACACCAATGTCAAGTATGGTCTTTGTTCTCCTCTACATAGAAACACATTTCCAGTTCATTTAAAATGATGCACACTGAGAACCCTGTCTGACTGAATTCACAGTACAGTATACACAGTATCAGCTTTGGACCCTGGCCCGAGGCGTTTCACACTAAACCCTGTTTTAGACAGACTTGATTTCTGTGCCCATTCAGCAAGCACAGGAGGCACAACTTATAAAATTAAACATTTCAGAAACCGCGCATGTCGGAGCCATTCAGCTAATAAGAAAAGAAATGTCATCAACAAGCCCACTCGCTCGCTTTTAATTATCTTAACCATTCGTCACAGAACAGTGTGCTACCACCCAGCAGCTCACACACGTTATAAGACATTGCACTGGGCGTTCGAAGTATATAACGTGGATAATGTCCAAGACAGTCAACTGATAGAAAAGTCTACTTAGGGGTTTACACCATAAAGGAAAATTTTAGTATTGTAGCACGTGTGAAAGAGGCTTGACAATATTGAAGTGGCACAGTACTTGGGACCTGGGTCTTTCCACAGAGCAGTGAAGTTGCTTGAATGAATAGGGAAATGTCTCCAACCAAGAAGAAAGTGGTCCAGTTTTTTAGGCTGAAATTGCCCTGAACATAACAAGTAAAATTTCTGTTAAAAATAACAAAAGGTGATAATTCTGTTGGACAATAAACCTTTTTTTATAATTATTACAGTACTTATAATGCTTACTTATCCTGTGAGTTATTTTATTATACTCCAAAATCCAAAATCAGAGTTGTACATGTAAGTTAGAGATGATGACCATGATGTGTTGTGCAGGCAGCTTCAGCAGCAGCAGCAGGCTGAGCTGGAGGTTCACCAGAGAGATGGGCTCACTGCCTACGATCTGTCCCAGGTAAGACTCCACTACCATTTCATCAGCCCACTTAGCTTGTTGGAAAAAGGCAATCATTAATACATAATTTAAATAAGGTGGACTTATGGAGCAGGATTTTTATCGTGGCCCTAATCCTCATCTTCATAAAGGGGATGTACTGTGTCTCCAACAGTTTTAAAGCAGCCTACATTGAATTACTAGGAGATATTGCGTAGCAGAAATTCATGTAAAGCATTTTGTTTTTTGATAGCAAAAAGTGCCAGTTTGAAAAACCTGGAACTGACCTTTAATAATAACATCAGAAAGAAATTAGGAGCAAAGGACAATAAGCCTTTTCTTTGCATACTTGGCTAAAAATTTACCACGGTGACTCCAATGAAACTGTTTTTATGGAATCGCAGCTTGTGTATCACTCGTACTGTGTAAATGTTGACTGTTTTTCCCACATTCGCAACATAGCTGAAGTGGCTCAAGTGTGATCAGGTGACTTGGATCAGATTTGTTTCACAAAGGTTGATGTGATGTTTTGTTTTAAGGACATGACTCACGTTTCACTAAAATGTGTGCGTGTGTTAGTTTAAAACAATGGTTTCACCTAAAAACATGTCTGTGGACCTTAAAAGAAAGTCAGAAAGATTAGATATAAAAAACTTTATGAGGCATGTAATGTCAATGTAGACTTTATGTCATTTTTGAGACGTCATGTCATTCCAAACCCCTCCCCATATTCACCCCCACCCTTAGGTGCCTGTGGCCAGCGTTAGCAGTGGTGTCCATGAGGCGGCGAAGAACATTGACAAGACAGAAGCCCTGTTCTCCCAGGAGAGAGACCCACGCTTTGCTGAGATGTACACCAGCATTTCTGCCTGTATGACACACACACACACACACACACACACACACACACACACACACACACACAGCAACATGCCCCCTGATGGCCATCGTATTTCTTTTGATTACCTCCTGTGTCTCTTACGTATGTGTGTGTTTGTGTGTGTAGCGGGAGATAAGAAGATGATGGTTCCCTCCTCTACAGCTGGTGGACAACAACTCTACACTCAGAGCTCTCCGTTCCAGCAGGGACACTCTGGTAAAAACTTCAGGTATGTCAGTAATGTGTGTTAGTGTGTGTCATTGGGTTGTAACTTAATGAGTTAGTCCTTCTGTAACACACCACTGTGGAGCAAAATAACGCCAGACTGAGCTTCAGATTCCATTTCCTTGGTGTTTTTGTGCCCTCAGCTCCTCTGTGATCCATGTCCCTGGTGTGAACGACATCCAGCCATCAGGCTCATCCAATCAGAATCTAGCTCAGATCTCCAGACAGCTTAATACAGGCCAGGTGGCATGGTCAGGCAATCGACCTCCCTTCTCTGGACAGGTAACACACACAAGAAAACGCTCTCATATTAAAAAAAAGTGTTTATCACTGAAGTGAAACCACTGGATCATTAATAAAGTCAGCAGTCTCCATGGTTCCCATGATTGCCAAACTCATTTTCTCTGCTCCTCCTGTACCCCAGACTCCCATTCCTGGTGCCTGTTAACAGATGGACTAGTTGCCATGCTCGCATGAGTGTGTGTGTTTTTCACAGTCCTGCCAGGGGAAGGCACGCAACATATGTTTCTTAACAGGCTCATCTGTCTTCCACACACACTGCTGCACTTGTCAGGTCATTCCAATAGATAGTTCCTTTAACTATGAATGCATCACAATAACTAGAGCCAGATAATATGAGGGGGCGAGAGGATAGGATGTGTTCACCATCTCTAAACACAGCAGGCACCAAAAACTATGATCATGTAGCATTTCCACGTGTCCAGGAGAAAATGCAATTCAACGGTGACTTAAGTGAATAAATTAAACCGTCTACTAAAGGGCAACACAGTGGTGGAACGTTTCAAGTCCCCGGCCAGGTGCATTCTTTGTGTTAATGTAAGCATGTAACTCTTGTCTGTGTTTGTCTCGCTGTGTTGGCCCTGAGATTCATTGGATAAGCTGTGTATTTTGCCTGTGCTCTTCAGTCCAGTAAAGCCCAGTCCAGTCCATTCGGTATTGGTTCTGGGCACAGCTACCAGACTGACCCGGCTTCCTACAGTCCTCTGTCATCCCCAGCCACTTCCTCACCCAGCGGCAACACCTATTCAGGTCTAACAAACCGCAGCACAGCATTTGGTGAGCTCCATTTCAATCCTCTTTTATTACTGATTGTACATTTATTACAGGCTGTGTTTAAGAGCCAGCTACTAGGACTAATTGTGAATTCACTTTATCATTACCTGAATGTATTGTATGAATGTAACATTGCTACTTGAAATCATGAAAACGGTTCCATCACTGGATGCAAACCTTTGACTACTTTTTTGTTTCACTTGGAGACATTCATTCAGACAAGAGAAATAAGAATGAAAACTAAATGCTTGGATCATCTCGCTACCATTCCACATGCAATAATATTACTGATTTGTCACTCAGACATTTTAAAAAGGTCTGGCAGAGCTTTTGCACTTACATTTGTATATACTTTATGTGGATAAGCAAACCTGATCTAGTGACAGAAGCTTGTTGAAAATGAATCAAAATCCAAAGCAAAAAAAAAAAGTCAAGGATAATGGAGAGAGCAAAACTCTGAGGACACTCAAGTCTCGTTGCAAGAAACACTAAAGTGCGAAAATGTATTCCAGAGCTTGATGTGCTTTTTGTCGACAGGTTGTACTGTATACTCACAGTGGATGGGGCCAGCCCGCTTCCTACATTCGTGCCCCTTATTTTGTTGAAAACTCACCAGCAGGGTGTGTGCAGTCACCCAGCTGCAGAGATCACTGAACAGAAATGTGCTGTGCTCGCTATTGCCCCCACCATCACTGACAGAAAGCAGAGGAGTAAAGGAAACAAAAAACTTGACTTTAGGCCACTTTTCTTAGTCTGAGTGTTAAAGAAATCAGGGAACTTAAAGTCTAACAAGCATTACATGCCACTCCATGATTATACATAAACAAATGTAGACAAGTCAGATGAAGATCATCATTTGGTAGAAACACTTTAACGACACATGGTTACAAATGGACTGTTGAACAGAAAGGTTACGAACAGATTGTGTGTGTTTTAGGTTGTTGGAGCTGTCACTGCTGTACCCAGAATCATGGCAGTTCTCTGCGTTAACCATCCTGAAATCCAGACCAAAGAGTCGTCTCCTCTACGTTTTTAATCAAAATAACTGTTTGTTACATACATGTTGTATTAGCCCATTTTTTATGATACACAGTGTTCAGATTGAGCTTTCAAAATTAAAGTCAAAGTGTTTCTGCTGACTGAGCAACATTTGTTTTCCTGGAGCCGCAGCACAGAGTGGCAAAAGTCCACCATAACACAAAAGGCTGAGAAGAGTTGAGTGTGTTGAGTCGGTGATGGCTCATCAGCCAGCTGCTCTGAACCACGGTTTGTTGTCCACATGACTGTAGGAGTAAAGCATGACCAGCATGCAACAACTGCTTGATGGACTTTTAATGGACACACACATTAGCCAAATGGACTATTTCTTTCTACTGCCTCTCTTCGTCTTCCTCCTCTCGGGCAGATTTTTTGACTAATATATTTTGCCATTTCTTTTAAACACTCAACATCCTCATTCCCAAATGTCAGACCATTTGAACAATTTGACAACCAGCTCTTTTGTGGTTTGATGTTCTTTTCAGTATTTGTTTATGGTTATAAGCTGTTGTTTTTCATATTTTGTCTATCTCTGTGTCCTCTGAAACATTTAACCCTGTGTGTGTTTCCAGATGTGTCAGGGGAGAGCAGTCAGAGTGGAGCCCAGTTCCCAGGTCGTCCCAGTGAGGTCTGGTCCCAGTGGCAGAACCAGCATCACTCCCAGCAGGCTGGGGAGCAGCACACACACCCCAACCCCAGCCAGACCGAAGTCTTCCAGGTAAACAAACACACAAAGACTGTATTGTGTTAAAGCGTCCTCCAGCCTCTGGCGTACACACATGTGATGTGTCTGATAAGAGCTGTTTGTCCTCGGCACACATCTGAACCCTCTCATCTCTGTCTCTCTGCAGGACATGTTACCCATGGCTGGAGATCCCACCCAGGGAACTGCCAACTACAACATAGAGGACTTCGCTGACCTTGGCATGTTCCCACCCTTCTCTGAGTAACACCCCCCCCTCCTCTCAGCATAACGCTCCCTCTCAGAAATAGACTGTTGTTTGCATTCACTTCTCATGTTCTATCTCATGTTTCTATGTTGCTGGATCACCAACACACAGCTGATGTGCAGCATGTTGAATGTCTGTAGTTGTCATTCGCACACAGACAAACACACAGTCCAGTAATGTTTGGGCTCCGAGGCCCGCGGTACATTTGTGTGAACATATACATACCTCATCACGGCAAAGAGGAGCCTTGCTGTCAGATGGAAGACACATCAATCGGCCCGTGTTAGCTCGTTGTCTGTCATCGCAATGATGGACATTGTCTCACGTTCTTTGAAGTGGTCACTGAAGCTGCTCTCTGCATTGGCATCGCTATGACTAGGGGAGGCTATTGCTCGATTTGGCTATTGGTGCTTATTTTCTGGATGAGAAACAAACACATCGAGGTTATTCTGCTGTCAACAAGTGAAGGTTGATTAGATTATCTCCTTTGACTGCTCCTCAACTGTGGCATAACATTAATGCTGTGGCTCCAGCTGAAAAACACCATAATAAATTGGGCCTGAACACTTGTTTACTGACCTAACAGGATATATGGCACTGACTTTTACTGCACTGTATCTTCCCCTTTGTGTTACTGAGGTTTTGAAGAGTCTTAGTAACACTATGATAATTAATCATTACTTATCTGCTGAGGAATTTAGGCGTTTACGTCTCCAAAAACATTTCCCAAATTTGTCAGTGCACTCTTGCTCAACTGGGCTCTTGAATAAGGAGGGAAAAAAGAAAAACACTGACAGAACATTGCTTGTTTTTGATTAGCAGTTACTGAGAGAAAGTGGTTACTGAACTTGTTCTGCTACATGTGAACACTGATCGTCCCTCTACATCCCCGTATTATTCCAGTGAAGTGTGAGCACACAGGTTAATGCATGGTCACCCAGTGCACTCAGCAGCATGGTAATAACATAGAGTGGGCTCATATGTTAAAGCTGCTGGTGCCAGAGTGTCAGTACATGATGCGATACAGAGGCTGTTATCAGTGCCACAACTCAGTTCAACACGGTCGTCTCCATGAATTTTAATGTGTGTGTGTGTGTTTGACAGTGACTGACAGAGAACACGGAGCAAAGTGGACTCACTACGAGTCAGCTGACAGGTGTAGCAAAACCTCTTGTTCTTGAATATTTGTTTATGTGGCCCTAGTGCAGACAAGGTGTCACTTACAGTATTGTAGGACCGATAGACCAGTCAGTGACCATTTGCCTGCAGGTCAATACCTGCAGTGACTGTGGAAAGCATCAGTGGATTGATGCCAGAAAGCCCAGATATTACCTGTTTCCACAGGCACACACTATATGATTTCTGTACAGCTCCATCTGCCTGGTGCAGCCTCTTGCCAGCCATCACTGACTCTGCCAGACAGAAGCAGGAGAGGACATGCAGCTCATCTCCACCCTCTGCTGTCTTCATTCTCTCCCTCAACCCCATTGTGTAAACTGTATGTAGTGATGTACGCAGCTCTAGAGAAAACCCTGACACGGAGGATTCTTTGTAAAAATTAAAACAAAAAAAGGCAAAACTCATTGCAGACAGTTGCTAAGCTAAGGCTTAAAGTGCACTTCATGGAGCTAACTGCTAATCTCACCAGCCTGCTTTACAAGGGAAAAACCGCCATACCGTCCAAGCAAAGCGCAGTATTAACTAGTGTACTCGGTGTTCTTCAGCTCTCTCTACTTGACTTTATTACTTTATAATCTTTTCAACTATTAAGAGACTGAATAATACTTTGTAGTAGGGGCAATTTTACAAGATAGTGTGTGATGTCTCTGACAGGAGGAAGGGGGAACCTTGAACAGACATCAGTCCTTTTGCTAAAGATCTCCAATTGATGTTTTTTTTGTAAATAATATGATTTTTATGTCGACTTGTGTTACTTTCACACAGTACGTGTTTTTGTGTAGGTTTTAATGATATTGTGTGCAATGTGAGTACATATTTAACTATTGGTATTTAGTTAGGCTGTTAATTGTACATTGAGTTCTAGACTTGTATAAATTGTGTAAATGTGACCCATTATTTTTGTGTAACAAGTTGTGATTGTGACAATAAATTCTTATTGGTTACGTGGCTTCCATTCAAAGTTGTAGTCCTCCATTGTTCAGACATGTCTCACATTAACAACTGAGTTTTTAGAACAACCTTAATTCTGTTATCTGGGTTAAACTATATTTTTTCAATTCAATTCAACTTTATTTAGAGAGCCACCACTCACAACAAAGTCCTCTCAGGGCACCAGTAGCTGTGCAGTGGAAGACACACAGCTCCAAAGCCAGGGAGACATCATATCATCATTTATTGTCTGATCAAGCATCCCCAAAAAATAAAAACACAGTAAAATATCAAATTAATTATTATAGTCACTGATGTGAAATGAGCCATTTTGCATAAAGTAACATTTTACATGTACTTAAGCACTTCTCACTAACAGTAAGTTGAAAGAAACAAAGAAGCTCCTGTATTTATGAATATGAATAGAATCATGTCCTAATGCTATGTAGAGTCATGAGGGTTCCTCAAGTGTGAAGTATCCCTCTGCTGGTTGTTTATGATGTTGCTTCATCATTTCCCTTAAGGTCGGAGAGGCATAAACATGGAGTCTTACAAAGTGGCAGCTAACATATTAATAGGATTATTTTTATTCATGTCATTTGTCTACAGGTCATGCAGTGTCCAACTGTTGACCAGTCATAAAGCTAATGTGTGATAAATAATTCCTAGGAAATTTCTTGCAGTAGTTGCTGTGTGGTCATTACGCGTCATTCCCCATTCAGATGTGAGTGACAGTTGATATGCTGCATGATTTGAATTGTCACTAATGGTTCATGCGAAAGTGAGGACGTTTGAAGCATTTGGACAAATGACTAATGAGACACTGCTTACATTCTTGAGAGAACATCATCAGACAGACGGCCCATAGCCACGTCTGTCTTTAGTGACATAGAGGTTGAGTGAACTTGTGGAAGATGATCAGCTGGTGTCAGGGTGAAGTATTTAGGGGCATGTCAAGCGAAAATTAAATTTGGAGCAGTAATTTAGAAAGAATGCAGAGACAGCTTGACAACATATTGCTGTTTGTTTTGTTTAGGACGTTTCCATCATTCATTTAACACGCAGTTCAGTCATCCGGGGTCAGGCCCGGAGCATTTCTGTCTGCAGGATGCACTCAGCAGACTCATTACATGTACACTTAGGAACATCAGTAACCACAGGTTTGAACTAGCACGCACGGAGACGAGTTCTCTGACAGTAGATATGTTGTCATTGATGTACACAACACAACCGCTTCATCTCTATTAAGTCTATTCAAATGACCAGCTTGTGCACCGTCTGTCACACAATGCAGTCAATTCCAAACTTTATTTCAGTGTATTTCCTCTTAGTTCGTTAGTCCACTACACTGCCCAGCCCAAAAAAGTCCCCCACCTTTGATTATGATTAAGGCACACATTCACCGTGGCATCATTTCAGTGACTTTATGCAATGTCACAACATCTATTTCCATTCAGAGTTGCATTCATAAGAGAGTTGGACCACTGTGTAAAATCTTTTCCATCCAGTGGGGTTAAATCCATGCTCCCTGTCTGAGACCAGCAAATCCTGGCATTGACATTTTGAAACAGGTCCATCAGTATTTTCAAGTAGTCAGCTCCTCAGATAGGCAGGAAGAAGCAACTGCAGTAACTGTCCAGTGACAACACTTAGCTATTTGCTTGGTTAAAGGCAGATAACAACTCTTTTTGGCTGAAGATGGAATATTTCCAAACAATGATAATAGAGAATGTTTTATTTATTTGGTCACGTTCTCAGTGGGTCAAATGGGGGCGTATCTTTCCACAGGCATTGATCAACACTCCGGGAGAGTGTCCTGCCAGAGCGTGCTCTGGGTTTGTGGGCATCCTAACAGGAACCTTTTCTACCTCTGTCTCATGAGAGCAGTGTACGTTCCCCCAAAATGTAAAATATCAGTGCTCAATTGCAAACTTTAGACTTGCTCAAACACGGCATAAATGTGTGATTAACAGATATCCTGACTCAGTTTCCTTTAGTCTAGAAGAGTGATCAGATTTTTTTTGTATAGATTTAATATGTATTTCGTCCTGTAAACTTGTCATTCCCAGAGGTGCATGACAGAGAAGGAGCAGTGACATTATGTCAGGTTTGTTCATTCTAATAATTGAGCAGAAGGTGGTTAGAAAGTAGAAAGTTAGTTAGAAAAGTTTAAAGATCTATCGTTAAGTGAAATCCTTACGGCACTTGATCTCAAATAACCGTTTTTACAGAGATGGTGGTTTGAGATTGGTTCTTTCTTTCTGAAAGTTGCACGAGCGTTATTATCTTGGAAACTTTGTTCAGTAACTATAATTGAATTCAGGTTTTATTTGTACAACTCACTACCACAAATCACACATTTGCTGAAAGGAAACCTCAGGAAAACCAATAGAGAAGGAGTCTCTCATCTGCCCTCATGGACAGGACGGACAGATGTGCAACAGACATGGTAGTATTTTATAGAAGACAATCTGACTGACAGCATTTGAAAATACAGATATGAAGACAAAGAGGCCACATGACTTTCTTTTCCACCCAGACATGAAGAGAGGACAGACACCACAAACACACCACATGCACAATAGTCACAACAACCACACTTTGCTGACAGCGTAGCATGAGCTGACACGTACAAGGACTTGGGCTCCAGTTAGCGCAGAGACAGGAGCACACAAACGACAAACTAAAGTGGGACCCACAGTGTAGATGGTCCATGGTTACTGCACTAACTGTTTACATGTGTTACCAATGTGCATTGCAGTGCAAATTCCTGAAATGAGATTTTATGGAAAGATTACGTGCCAGTTCATCTTAATCCTAAACAGAAGCATGAACATACGCAGACCAGGCTGCTGTGGAAGACAAACAACATAGAGCGAAGATGGCGCAAAAGTCAGTGTGTATCTGTGTATCTGAGTGTATCTCAGCGTCAGTCGTGCTCTGGAAAACACTTCATATACTCGAATGACCTGTAGCATGTCGTCCCCCCACTCAGCCTATATCAGCTCCACATGAGCCATGAAAACGTTTGGGCTCTGGGGAGTATGTGTGGAATGCCAAATAGCAGCGCTGCCCTTAGAAACACAAACTGGCAGCTGCTGGCATCTCTCCTCTTGGCGCGTTAACACCTTTGTTCAGTCTCTGCTCTTGAACAAACTGGAAGGTGATTTGAAAAGAAATGCTTTTCCCACATGCCTTCCTGACATGACATGCTCTCCGATTAGCCTCTTAAATTCCCCTCTGACACGTGCTAAGCTCTGCAGCATTTCTGATCGACTGGCAGGCAGACATTTACTGTCAGGATGTCTTCATTCTGCATCCACGCGCTGCCGCCGCCTGGCTCCACTCCACGTTTCCTGGCTGATTGTCATTAACTGCAGAGATGGTGTTTTTTTTTGAGAAAAGTGTTGTAAATAGCGTTCGAATGGCATCTGGTCTCTTTACAGAGCCTTGCCTCAGGCCCTGAAACCATCAGCGAGACGCTGTGCCGTGCTGTGTGTATCAGAGTGCGCATGTGTGTGTGTGAGATAGTGTTCAATTTGCATAAGCCACTAAGATGTTATGCTGTGTGTGTGTGTGTGTGTGTGCATTGTGGTTGGCAGAGAATACGTAGCTGCATGCTTGTCTTCAGTCAGGGCGTCTCCATGCTGACAGGTCTATCTTAAATCATGCTGCTGCGAATCCTCCTCAGACCACAGAGACAAACAACAACCCGTTGACACTGCTGCCTGTTTACCTGCAGCTACACATTCAACACCACTTGATTATTTGACACGCAGCTCCATCCTGCCTTCGCGTTTCCCACTTCCTTCACGTTCGCAGTGTGCAGATGAGACAGGATATGAAAGCAGATTGTAATCTGTCTGACCACAGGGCCCCTGGAGACCAGGTACTGTGAGGAATGAAGCTGTGCCACACTTCACATCTCCTGCAGCTACTGAGGCTGGAAGAGAGCATCAAATATATTCCAAGTTGTGCTCCTCCCACAGCATCAGCAGGGTTTTCCACTCAGTTCCACACATTCTTCAATACTTCACCTATTCTCACATTCTACATCCATCACGTAGCGTGATATTACCAGCCTATCGACACTACACCAGCCTGCCCTTCGATTTTATTATTATAGCAGAAATACTTTGTGCATATCCTCGAAACTGAAGCTCAGCATGAAAGTATTTCTGACAGATATTGACAAATAATGGTGTGTTTCTGACAGCGAGGCTGCACGTATGGATAGTGATGTAAAGATACTTTATGTAATAAAACATGTTCCATTTCATCGTGGAGAGACGCTACTGCAGGGCACAAAAGGTCAGCAATTTCTGCTCAATCTTTTCCTGCTTTTGAATAAAAGTGGTATATTGTAGCAATGTGTGCAGCACATTCCCCACTGAACAGCTCTTCACAATAAAAAGACATGAGCTCAGATTTTAATTACACAGAGAACATGGCCACGTCAAGGTAAAAAATGTGACCTTAACTGCAAACTGACTCAT